>CM065596.1:91894058-92601558 GCA_033119425.1 Bufotes viridis | reverse complement strand
ACCGTTTATTGTTTTACCAGTGTAACTTTGATCTGATCTTCTCAGGGTAACCAGGAGCCAACAGCCACTCCTGAGACCATGGTTCAACCTTTTGCTGCTATTCCCTTCCCACCTCCACCGCAGAATGGTCTGTCCACGGAATTTGGAAGCCATCATCCACAAGAGTATGCAACTTCTTCCACCGAACATGGACTTCCACTGTATGGAGGAGGACAAGGTCATGCAGAGCATAATGCCCCTGCTACAAGCACAGCAAATACATCTAGTACGGTGCGTGTTTACTATTGGTTCTAGATCTATTTATTGCAGAATTTATTATATATATTAAATATATGGAACCTTATTCAGTCTCCATCTTTTCTCTCTCCTAGCTTTCTTCTCAGTATGGGTTCATTTTTACTACCATTCATTTTGCATGCACTCACCTGCAGCAAAGTAGTTACTTTTAACCCAGGTTCTGTTTAATCCTTAAATGGCCAGGAAGTTTCCCTTTTTTACTCCCATCCCTCCCAAAGATATTTATATAAACATGTATCATATATGGTTGCATAAAAATGTGGTGGAATTAGGAAAAAAATAATAATTCCACCACAGTCTTGTGGTGGTGAAGGGAGGTTTTACACCATTTCCTATGCAGTAAAACTGACCAGTTACTTCTCCAGGTCAGCACAATTACGGCAATATATGTATTCTTTGTTTTTCCTTTGTTTTTAATACTGTAAAAAAACTTAAAATTCAAATTCTTTTTATAGCCATATCTTGACCCCTCTAACTTTATTTCATTTTTTTGTAATGTGTACAACATGGAGCCATGTGGGCAATCTGCACTTTTCAATACTATTTTGGGGTGTGTAGGGCTCTTTGATTATTTTACTTTTTTTGTGGGAGGTGAAGCATCAGTTTTGCCATTTGTGAAAATATTTTAACCACTTCAGCCCCCCTAGCTTAAACCCCGTTAACAACCAGACCACTTTTTACAATTCTGCACTACACTACTTTCACGGTTTATTGCTCGGTCATACAACTTGCCGCCCAGATGAATTTTACCTCCTTTCTCACAAATACAAGCTTTCTTTTGGTGGTATTTGGTTGCTGCTGAGATTTTTCGTTTTTCTGATAATAAAAAAAAAACGCAATTTTCTCAAGTGTATTAACTTTTTCTGGTAAAATTGTTCAAATATAATTAAATTTCTATACAAGTTTGTGTCAGAATTCATTGTGCTACATGTCTTTGATAAAAAAAAATCCAATAAGTGTATATTTATTGGTTTGCACAAAAGTTATAGCGTTTACAAACTATGGTACAAAAAAGTGAATTTCCGCATTTTGAAGCAGCTCTGACTTTCTGAGCACCTGTCATGTTTTTTGAGGTGCTAGAATGCCAGGATAGTATAAATACCCCCCAAATGACACCATTTTAGAAAGAAGACACACCAAAGTATTCGTGGAGGGGCATGGTGAGTTCATGTATGATTTTTTTTTTTTTTTTTTTTTTTTTCACAAGTTAGTGGAAAATGACACTTTCTGAGGAAAAAATAAATAGTTTCCATTTCTGCTAACTTCTGGCAAAAAATAAAAAAATCTCCCACGAACTCACTATGCCCCTCAGTGAATACCTTGGGGTGTCTACTTTCCGAAACGGGGTCATTTGTGGGATGTGTTTACTGTTTTGGTATTTTGGGCGGGGCTAAATTGTGAGCAACCCTGTAAAGCCTAAAGGTACTCGTTGGACTTTTGGCGCCTTTACGCACCTAAGCTGCAAAAAAGTGTCACATGTGGTACCGCCATCCTCAGAAGAAGTAGGGCAATGTGCATTAGGGGCCCCTAAAATACCAGGGCAGTATAAATACCCCACAAATGACCCCATTTTAGAGAGAAGACACCCCAAGGTATTCTGTGAGGGGTATGGTGAGTTCATGTAAAATTTTATTTTGTCACAAGTTAGTGGAACATGAGACTTTGTAAGAAAAAACGAAAATAAATAAAATTTCCGCTAACTTGTACCAAAAAAAAAAAAATCTATGAACTCGCGATGCCCCTCACGGAATACCTTGGGGTGTCTTCTTTCTAAAATGGGGTCACTTGTGTGTACTGCCCTTTGACAGTCTCCGCAATCATTACGGGTAATGAGTTTTTTTTTTTGTTGTTTCCTTCCCCCCCCCCCGTTCAGCCTTTTGGGCTGAAAAAAAAAAATGAACTGCACAGATTTCTTCGTTCACATCGATCAATGTGGATGAAAAAATCTCTGCCAAAAAATGTGCAAAAAAAAAAAAGGGGAAAGGACATAGGAGTGCTTGCAAAGTAAAGCTGCAATCGCTAATAAAGATCCAAAAAGGGATCTTTATAGCGCCGCAGAGATTTTAGTGTTTTTGCAGTGATCAGAAAGAAGAAAAATTTGGACACTGCGGTGTGGCGGACTGAACGCAAATGTGCGCACAAGATCAGGCTTGATCGGGCGAACACTGCGTTTTTTGTAGAGCCTAAGGTGACCGTAATGTACTGATGGAGATCTGATTGCGATCAGTCTTGATCACTTACAGATACTATATAGTACTAGTGCTGATTAGCGACAGCGATGACTCTAATCAGCGACTAATCAGTGACTGCGGTGCGGTGGGCACTAACTACCTAACAAGTAGCTAACTAACTGGCGGTGATAAGGGGACCCTTAGGCCCCATTCACACGTCCACAATTCTGTTCCGCATTTTGCGGAACGGAATTGCGGACCCATTCATTTCTATGGGGATAGACTTTGTCCCGCTCGGATCTGGAATTGCGGATCCGCACTTCCGGCTTCCCACTTCCGTTCCGCAAAAAATATAGAACATGTCCTATTCTTGTCCACAATTGCGGACAAGAAAGGGCATTTTCTATATAGTTTTGGCAATGTGCGGATCCGCAAAATGCAGAAAGCACATTGCCGGTGTCCGTGTTTTGTGGATCCGCAAAACACATATGGAAGTCTGAATGGAGCCTTACAGGGGGGTGATCAGGGAGTCTATATGGGGTGATCAGGGGTTAATAAAGGGGGGGGGGTGTTGTAGTGTGGTGCTTGGTGCTACTTAGAGCTGCCTGTGTCCTCTGGTGGTTGTTCCAAGTAAATGGGACCACCAGAGGACCAGGTAGCAGGTATATCAGACGCTGTTAACAAAACAGCGTCTGATATACCTATTTGATGCTTTTTATTTTACATCTACAGCCTGCCAGCGAATGATCATCGCTGGCAGGCTGTAGTATAACTTCACTGCCGGATGCCGCTGTGAACGCACGTGCGTTCACAGGAATTCTTGCGAGATGACGCGTCTGAGTCAATGAGGAATAACCCGGGCCGCCCGCAGGACGCATCCCTGCGTTAGGCGGTCGGGTAGTGGTTAATAGTATGGGCGTTTTCGCACGAGGTGCTGCCCATGATGTGTTTTGTTTACATTTTGTAGAAAGGGGGGTGGTGTGTGTGTGTGTGTGTGTGTGTGTGTGTGTGTGTGTATGTATGTGTGTGTGTATATATCTATATCTATCACTCACCTAAAGAATTATTAGGAACACCTGTTCTATTTCTCATTAATGCAATTATCTAGTCAACAAATTGCATGGCAGTTGCTTCAATGCATTTAGGGGTGTGGTCCTGGTCAAGACAATCTCCTGAACTCCAAACTGAATGTCAGAATGGGAAAGGAAAGTGATTTAAGCAATTTTGAGCGTGGCATGGTTGTTGGTGCCAGACGGGCCGGTCTGAGTATTTCACAATCTGCTCAGTTACTGGGATTTTCACGCACAACCATTTCTAGAGTTTACAAAGAATGGTGTGAAAAGGTAAAAACATCCAGTATGCGGCAGTCCTGTGGGCGAAAATGCCTTGTTGATGCTAGAGGTCAGAGGTGAATGGGCCGACTGATTCAATATGATAGAAGAGCAACATTGACTGAAATAACCACTCGTTACAATCGAGGTATGCAGCAAAGCATTTGTGAAGCCACAACACGCACAACCTTGAGGCGGATGGGCTACAACAGCAGAAGTCCCCACCTGGTACCAGTCCTCTCCACTACAAATAGGAAAAAGAGGCTACAATTTGCACGAGCTCACCAAAATTGGACTGTTGAAGACTTGAAAAATGTTGCCTGGTCTGAGTCTCGATTTCTGTTGAGACATTCAAATGGTAAAGTCCAAATTTGGCATAAACAGAATGAGAACATGTATCCATCATGCCTTGTTACCACTGTGCAGGCTGGTGGTGTAATGGTGTGGGGGGATGTTTTCTGGGCACACTTTAGGCCCCTTGGTGCCAATTGGGCATCGTTTAAATGCCATGGGCTACCTGAGTATGGTTTCTGACCATGTCCATCCCTTTATGACCACCATGTACCCATCCTCTGGCTACTTCCAGCAGGATAATGCACCATGTCACAAAGCTCGAATCATTTCAAATTGGTTTCTTGAACATGACAATGAGTTCACTGTACTAAAATGGCCCCCACAGTCACCAGATCTCAACTCAATAGAGCATCTTTGGAATGTGGTGGAACGGGAGCTTCGTGCCCTGGATGTGCATCCCTCAAATCTCCAACTGCAAGATGCTATCCTATCAATATGGGCCAACATTTCTAAAGAATGCTTTCAGCACCTTGTTGAATCAATGCCACGTTGAATTAAGGCAGTTCTGAAGGCAAAAGGGGGTGTCCCAACACCTTATTGGTATGGTGTTCCTAATAATTCTTTAGCTGAGTTTGTGTGTATGTATATGTATGTTATAACAATTTTGCAGCACCACAGAAAACGGCAATGGAGTGCCAGCGGCTGTAGGGTCGATCCAATGTCCCAATACTCATACAAAAAAGGAAAGGTCCACGGCACCGCCAGTGACAAGTGTCTTTTATTTACACCAATGCGACGTTTCGGTCCGCACAATGGAACCTTTTTCAAGCAGTGATACAAAACAATGCAATAGTGCTAGTATATAAAGGTCCCCTCATTGGGGTCTCATCAATTACATAATCAAGTGTAATAATGCCAAATAACGGTGATATACATAAATAAAACATGTAAAAGAAAATAAAGTGCATCAATGTAACATCCATGTGTATTACATATAATAGAAACTGGGCTCAATTCAAAGTGCATTTTGTGCATATTTCATAATCTGTGATAATTGTTCAATTAGCTGAACATGTGCTGAATACATAATTCATTAAAATTACCTAAATGATGGGGGAAAGTCGAAGGAACCAGAGTCCAGCATAGGAGTATAACATGTGCATTGGCATCTCTAGGAGCACACTGGGCATGCCCAGATTGACCTAGGGCTGTGGGAGTGTACAATAGTCTGGTCACATGATCCTGTGTTGCTAAGTTACCACAGAAGCCGGAATCTAAACTGATCTCTATCAGTACGTGTCCATCAGACAAAGTATTTACATTGACAGTGGGGATAACAAGCAGATCGCTCACCCCCAAGGTTACACAGAGCTGCTATGAGTATAATGGCAATATGGTTTCACAGTAGTGTAATTAATACGAGTGCACAGCGGTATCGAGTGGTCATGTGCTATCAACAGTCACATGATTGAATCCCTGAAAGGTCAGTATAACATCTTGCTCTAATATCATAATCATGGAATGATTTACAGGGCTCAAAGTAATGCTTAGTGTGAACAGACCTCCAGCATCTAAAAAATCTTCCATTTAAGATGATTATATGAAAAAACGCTTGGTGTGTGAACAGAGCCTTTAGCGTCTGAAAACAGCTGATCGTACTGCAATGAGACAAGTGGGTCGGATCCAAAGTTATAATTTAAAATGCCAACCGAAGCAGAAAAAGAAGGTATTCACAATGAGATATGAAAAATAAAAAAATAAACTTTTTTTTTTTTTTTTTATTAAACAGTAAAGTAAATAGATATTCTCTTAGTTCCCTGGGGTGTGAAACCCTGGTGGAAGTACCACATATGGATACACATCACACACTCGGGTAATATTAACCCCTTAGTGACCACCCATACGTGTTTTTACGGCGGTCACTAAGGGGCCTTAGGCTGGGCTGCCGCGTTTTTACGGCGGCCCAGTCTAAGCGCTGCACGGGTCCCCCGTGCAGCGGGGAGCGCGGGCCCGGCTCTCACATGAGAGCCGCGACCCTGCTCTAACAGCCCGGGCCGGCAGGAGTGCCGATTCGGGCTGTTTAACCCCTTACATGCCGGGCGCAATGGCGCCTGCGCATGTAAAGGGTTGACAGAGGGAGCGAACTCCCTCTGTCACCCATCAGCACCCCGCAGATGCGATCGCGGGTGCTGATGGGCTGGGAAGCTCACCTTCCTTCCGGCAGGGCCCTGAGCCTGCCCTGAAGTATTCACCAGCAGGCTATGCCTCTCTGGCGTAGCCTGCTGGTCAAAGGTAGACTAGCACTGCATTTAAAATGTAATGCATTATAGATATAATGCATTACATTTTAAAAGCAATCAAAATACTGTATATTATAGTCCTCATGTAGGACTATTATGTAGTAAAAAAATTAGAAAAAATACACATTTATTAAATAAAAAAATTCCATGAAATATAAAATATGCTTTTTTCCATTGAAAATACGCTTTTCAATGAAAAAAATTGCAAAAAAATTATCCCCACATGTTTGGTATTGCCGTGTCCGTAACAACCGGCACTACATAAATATTACATAAATTATCCCCTATAGTACACGCCGTTAAAAATTAATTAAAAAAAGCCTGAATTTCTAATTTATTCTTAATTTTCACAGAAAAACGAAATAACAAGCGATCAAAAAGCGGAATTTACTAAAAAATTATACCAATGAAAAATAGAAGTCGTCCACAAAAATCAAGCCCTCACACAACTCCATAGAAAAAAATTAAAAAGTTATGGGTCCTGGGAAGTGGCAATGCAAAATCATTTTTTTTTTGTTAAAAGAGGGTTTTATTGAAAAAAAGTAGTAAAACTTAAAAAAACTATAAGTATTTGGTATCCCTGTAATCGTACTGACCCAGGGAATGAAAATATTATGTTACTTTTACCGAATAATGAACACCGTAAAATTTATAATGTACAAACGCAGTGGCAGTAGTACTATTTTTCCCCTTCTCCCTCCCAGAAAGAGTTAATAACATAGTTATGTGTACCCCAAAATGGCGCTATTAAAAACTACAACTTGTCCCGCAAAAAACAAGCCCTCATACTGCTATATAGACGGAAAAATAAAAAAGTTATAGCTCTGGGAACGAGACCATGAAAAAAGGACGAAAAACGCTTGGTCATAAAGGCCCAAACAGGCTTGGTCACTAAGGGGTTAGCAATTGCGTGGACACTGGATGTACAGAGGCCACAAATGGGGTACCAATGTATTGTGCTAAGTTATTCGGTCACATCCACGGGATCCATCATGGAAAGTACACACATTAGGTATTGCCACGTCTGTAACAATTTGCTCTATAAAAATATCACCTGACCTAACCCCTCAGATGAATGCTGGAAAAATAAATAAATAAAACTGTGCCAAAATTACAAATTTTTTGGTCCCCTTACCTCCATAAAGTGTAATAATCAAAAAATCATATGTACCCAAACATGGTACCAAAAAACATTAGCTCTTCCTGCAAAAAAACTAGCCCCTGCACAAGACTATTGGCAGAAAAATAAAAAATTAAGCTGTTCATTGGTTACCTTCCCTCACAAAAAACCTAATTATAGAGCAATTAAAAATCATATGTACCCCAAAATAGTACTAATAAAACTGGCACCTTATCCCCCAGTTTCCAAAAAGGGGCACTTTTTGGGAGTTCTGTTGTAAGGGTGCATCAGGGGGGCTTTAAATGGGACATGGCATCTAAAATCTAAAAACCAGTCCAGCAAAATCTGCCTTCCAAAAAACCATATGGCGTTCCTTTCCTTCTGCGCCCTGCCATGGGCCCTTACATCAGAAACCGCAGAATCGGGGTAATAAATATTGAGTTTAGGCTGTTAACCCTCGTTGTGTTAAAGAAAAATATGGATTAAAATGGAAAATCTGCCAAAGTGAAATTTTGAAACTTCATCTCCATTTTCCTTTAACCCCATTTTCCTTTTGCATTTTCGTTTTGCGCTCCCTGCCTTCCCAGAGCCATAACTTTTTTTTTTTTTTTTTTTTCCTGTTCACATGGCCATATGAGGGCTTGTTTTTTGTGGGACAAGTTGTACGTTCTAACGCCACCATTTAATATTGCATATGATGCAGTGGGAAGCAGGAAAAAAATTCCAAATGGGGTGAAATTGCAAAAAATGGCAATTCCACCACAGTTTTGCGGGTTTTTAAATTCCGATGTGTGATAAAACTGACCAGTTTTATTCTATAGGTCAGTCTGAATCTGGCGATGCCCTATATGTATAGGTTTTTTGCGTTTTGATAGCGAAAAAAAATTCGAAAGTGGGGAAAATTTTTTACATTTTTGTCGCCATATTTTGACCCCTATAACTTTTTGTAATTATGTGTACAGAGCTGTATGGGGGCTAACTTTTTGCGCCGTAATCTGATCTTTTTATTGATACCATTCTGGGGTGTGTGACTTTTTGGTCATCTTTTTTTATTTAATTTTTTTTTTTTGTTGTTGAGGAAATGAAGTGTCCAAAAATGGCGAATCGCCATTTGGACGCGTTTTTCTGTTTACCGTATGGGGAATATTTTATTTTTATAGTATGGGCGTTTTCACACATTGCGACACCCATGATGTGTTTTTTTTTTTTTAAATTTATTTTAAATTTATTAATTTTAGTTTTTTTTTTTTTTTTTTTTACTTTTTACACTCTCCTGAACTATAACAATCAAATATCTGATTGCTATTCTCATACATTCCAATGCAATGTTTCCTTTGGAGCCTATTACAGGTTAGGCTCCATAGGAAATGCTATACAGCAGCCTGGGTTTTATTCATAGAGACCCAGGCTTCTGCAGGCATGCCCCGATTCCTCGGATCGCCACACAGGGGAGCTGTAGCGCAAACCGAAAGTAAAACTTTCGGTTTGTGCATGCTCAGGTGCTGTGGTCAGGATTGACCACGGCATCTGAGGGGTTAAATGTCCATGATTGGCATCGCTGCCAGTTGTGGACATGAGACGCTTGTGTCTGCTTTAAGAAGCAGGCTGCCACCCATGGCTATGGCACCCGCGTCAGGCAGGAGCGGGCGCAATGTTTAGATGGTGGACACAGGATGTACATGTACATCCTGTGTCATGAAGAGGTTAGGTGTTGTGGAACAACTAAAGGGTTAACAAAGTTTGTAAAATCAGTTTTGAGTAGCTTGAGGGGTGTAGTTTCTACAATGGGGTAATTTATGGGGGTTTTATACTATGTAAGCCCCACAAAGTGACTTCAGACCTGAACTGGTCCTTAAGTGGGTTTTGGAAATTCTAAGACATATTGGGAATGTTAATAAATATTTTGAGGTATCCCTTTCTGTTTCAGAGGCAAAGAAATAGAAATTTTGAAAATTGCAAATTTTTCAAACTTATTTGTTAAATTTGGTATTGTTTCATAAATAAAGGTGAAAGGGGTTGAAAGGGTTAATTTGGTGTTGTCTTTTGTTTACAATACACAGGTAGTGAAGTGGGGAGTAAATGGTGCTGCCAGATGTAAATCTTTTCATGGCCAAGCTTGAAAGTAACTGGCCTACTTTCATTATACTGAACTATTAAGTCCATTGTTCATTGTCTTTTATATTGATCAACTCTAGTGATGATGGGTTATCAATACCGTTTGTGTGGATAGGACTCCTCTTGGCACCCCAACCAGTCAGCTGGTTGAAGAGGCTGTGGTTCTCATGAGCACTGCACGGCTGGATGGGGTAGGAAATATTTATGGAAATTTTTTTTTTAAGCAGAGTCTGAGGGAGACACAGTGGCAGGTAGAGAATTTGGTTAAACAAGTCAAAAACACAAATACTTTAAGTTCAAGAACTGGTGTAGGAAGGAGGGGTTTGGGTTCCTGAAGAACTGAGCCGACTTGTCTGTCTGGGAGGGGAGAGGGAGGGGGGGGGGCGAGAGTCACTGTGGGTAGAATTACATGGAGGCAAAAGCAATAATAAATTACTAATAGGCGTTTATTATAAACCACCTAATATACCAGAGTCCAGTGAAAATCTACTACTAAACGAGATAGACGAGGCGGCAAATCATGATAAGCTGTGCTGACAGATTCATCAGCGTCTAGGCTTTTTTGCCCTCCCCTTCTGTCTCTCCTCAATCAGCACGGCTCTGGTAAGGATCGTGCATGCGTGATCCTTACCAGACCCGTGCTGAATGAAGACAGGGGCAGAAGGGGCGGGCACAAAATCCAGTGACGTCTCATTTTCAGGCAGGGCTACTTACTCAAGCAGGGAGCAGCATGTAAACAAGACATCACCAACGGAGCAGGGAGGGTGACATCAGTGGTCCAATGACCACATTCTGTAATATTTAAATGGAGCATTATTTCTAAAGCAAGTAATTTACAAAAATGTTTGACAGATATACAAAAGTTTAGATTAACTTTATAGAACTTGGATAACCCCTTTAAGGACTCTATACTGACAGGGAATGTTCCACAGGATTGGTGCATAGCAATTGTGGTGCCAATATTCAAAAAGGGTCCAAAAATAGAGCCCGGAAACTATAGGCCGATAAGTTTAACGTCCTTCGTGGGTAAACTGTTTGAAGGTTTTCTAAGAGATGTTATCTTGGAGCACATCCAATGAAAATAAGCAAATAACTCCATATGACCGATCCCTCATGAAGCCATGCAGATGTCAAACTAATTTAATCACTTTTTCTATGAGGAGGTAAGTTCTATACTTGACAGCGGCGCATCAATTGATGTCGTATATCTGGACTTCTCCAAAGCATTTGACACTATTGCATAAAAGGTTGGTATATAAAATGAGAATGCTTGGACTGGGAGAAAATGTCTGCATGTAACATAGTAACATAGTATATAAGACCGAAAAAAGACATTTGTCCATCCAGTTCGGCCTGTTTCCTACAAGTTGATCCAGAGGAAGGCAAAAAACCCCTATGAGGCAGAAGCCAATTTTCCTCACTTAAGGGGAAAAAAAATTACTTCCCGACTCCAATCAGGCAATCAGAATAACTCCCTGGATCAACGACCCCTCTCTAGTAGCTGTAGCCTGTAATATTATTACACTCCAGAAATAAATCCAGTCCCCTCTTGAATTCCTTTATTGTACTCACCATCACCACCTCCTCAGAAAGAGAGTTCCATAGTCTCACTGCTCTTACAGTGAAGAATCCTTTTCTATGTTTGTGTACAAACCTTCTTTCCTCCAGACGCAGAGGATGTCCCCTTGTCACAGTCACAGTCCTGGGGATAAATAGATGATGGGACAGATCTCTGTACTGACCCCTGATATATTTATACATAGTTATTAGATCTCCCCTCAGTTGTCTTTTTTCTAAAGTGAATAACCCTAATTTGGGTAAGTAACTGGCTCAGTAATAGAAAACAGAGGGTGGTTATTAATGGTACACATTCATATTGGGCCACTGTCACTAGTGGAGTATCTCAGGGGTCAGTACTGGGCCCTATCCTCTTCAATATATTTATTATTGATCTTGTAGAAGGCTTGCAAAGTAAAATATCAATTTTTGCAGGTGACCCTAAGCTTTGTAAAGTAATTGACACGGAAGAGGACAGTATACTGCTACAGATGGATCTGGATAGATTGGAGGCTTGGGCAGAGAAGTGGCAGATGAGGTTTAACACTGACAAATGTAAGGTTATGCACATGGGAAGGAATAATGCAAGTCACCCGTACATATTAAATGGTAAAACACTGGGTAACACTGACATGGAAAAAGACCTAAGCATTTTAGTGAACAGCAAACTAAACTGTAAAATGATAATGGGTTGCATCAAAAGGGCATAGATGCCCGTGATGAGAACCTAGTCCTATATTACAAATCACTGGTAAGACCACACATGGAGTACTGTGTACAGTTCTGGTCTCCTGTGTACAAGGCAGACATAAGAGTATTAAACACATTTGTATTTTACTCACATTATTTATTCTGCCGTCTTTCTCCACTGCCGATGCGGGTCATCCACCAGGCTCCGTTGCTGATGTCTCGTGTACAGGCTTCTTCCTGCTTTAGTGAGTGGCCTGGCTCTGTACACAAAACGTCAGAGCCTCTTGTTTCTGCCCCCGCACTCGCCTCTGGCTGCCTCTGCTCCTGTGAGAGATCACGCATGCGCGATCCTTACCAGTGTTGGTAGCCATGCTGAAAGATTCAAAGGTGTTCCCGCTCCCTCTCTGGCTCCCTCCCCGTGATCGACCAGTGTGCCCGTTCCCCTGTGTCTGGCGATCCTTGCCAGCTCTGGCCGCCTCAGCAAGTTACCATTGCACTACACTGGCCGTCCGAACCACAACCACACCCAAGAAAAAAAGTGAATCATTGTCCTTCATATAGATATGGAGATGTCTATCATGGCTGTCCTTTTGAGTTGTAAGTAAATTCCATCCCATTTCTAATGGTGGCGTTGGAAAGTACAACTTTTCCTGCAGAAATCAAGCCCTCATATGGCTGTGAGCAGACAAATAGTTATGGCTCTGAGAAGGCAGGGAGCGGAAAAATGAAAAAACAAAAAAAACTGAGTCTGAAGGGGTTAAACATGGCTCTGTCACCAGGATCAAGCCTATTAACACAGGTATACTGTCTCGTAGGGCTCATCATGCTAATTATCCCCTTAGTGACCACCCTTACGCCTATTTACGACTGTCATTAAGGGGCCTTAGGCTGGGCTGCCGTTTTTTAACGGCTCGCATGAGAGCCATGGCTGTGCTCTAACAACCCAGACCGTCAGGAGTGCCGATCTGGGCTATTTAACACTTTACATGCGGTGGACACCATTGCCCACAGTATGTAAAGTGCTGACAACAGGAGTGGACTCCCTCTGTCTCCCATCGGCACCCCGCAAATGCGATCGTGGGGTACCGATGTGTGTGAAGGCTGGCAAGGGTCTGATGTAGGCCCCAGACCAGCCTTGAGTAATTCTCAGCAGGGTGCGCCAGAGAGGTGCGGCCTGCTGGTCAATGTCAGAATAGCCTTGACATTAAAATGCAATGAACTGTAGGGATAATGCATTGCATTTTAAAATCAATCAAAATACTGTCTGTTATAGTCCCCCAAATGAAAAAATTAGCAAATAAAATCTTCATTTGTTTGGTATTGCAGTGTCCGTAACGACCCGGACTACATAAATATCATGCAAATTATCCCCTACGGTGATAATTTAAAAAAAGACAAAATTGCTAATAAATCTCACCATAATGCCGAACCCCCCCCCCCCCCCCGTAAAAATAATTCTCCCTATAATGTGAGTGCAAAAAATACCCCCTTGTAATGCCCCCGGTTCAGCTAATGCCCCATATTGTGCCAGTATAAAATGCCCCCATAATGTCCCAGTATAAAATGCCCCAGTAGATGCCCTCAGTGTCCCCCATAATTAAGTATAAAATATCCCTCCTTAGTGCCCTCGTAGATGACCCCATAGTACTCCTCTCCCACCTTCCCCATAGTACCCACCATAATGTGTCCCAGTATAAAATGCCCCTATACAGAGCCCCCATATAAAATGACCATTCTTTGTGGCCTCAGTAGATGCTCCTATAGTGCCCACCATAATGTGCCAGTAATAAGTGCCCCCATAGATGCCCCCGCTATCATGTGCCAGTAGCCACAGGCCCCCCGCTATCATGTGCCAGTAGCCGCAATAGCATAGGCCCCCCCCCCTATAATGTGCCACACACAGTGCCAGTAGCCACTAGCCATATGTCCACACTCGATTGTCCAAGTAGCCATACCATAATTAGGCCCCCCATCATGTGCCCAAGGCCCAATAAGTGCCAGAGCCCACTCCATTCCATTGTCCACAGTCCAAGTAGCCAATGCCATACCATAATTCGTCCCCCCTCCATCATGTGCCCCAGCAGCCAGCCACTAGACACAGCTATTTGACAAATGACGAAAAAAAAAAAAAAACACTTGACTTATACTTGCCTCCTGTCCTGAGTCCTTGGCTGCAGCGAATCGCGTTCAGGCTGTGTCCCGCCTGACTGTACGTCAGCGCAGCCGCTCGAATCAGGCGGCGCGATGTCATCGTGCAGGGCCGGCCGGCAGCCCATCAGAGTAGGGGGAAGGTACACACCTCTCCCTCCCCTGCCCTGCGTGGCTTTGCGCAGGCCGTAACGGCGGCATAGTGATCATTCCGAAACGCTGCGTTATCCCGGCATGAGGGTGACCGGGACCCGGGACAGTCTCTCCAAATGCAGGACTCTCCCGGCCGATCCGGGACACGTGGTCACCCTATTGTTGGTCTTGGTAGTCAGAAGACCACAGAAAGTGATGGTATAATCGCTTAGTGATATGCCATCCCTTTAAGAGAAGGGAAAACCAGAAACTTTACTGTAGCATGTATTTATGGCATTCACTGTGCTCTAATAATGACATGACTACCTTATGTGGGTCAGTATGACTACGATGATAAATTTTATATAGTTTTTGTTTTACTAAACATCTGTTTGAGGCCTGTGTTTTTAACGAGCTGTAGCTTATACTGATACAATTTTGGAGTACATTCAACTTTTTGATATTTTTTGGGGTGAGGCGCGGCAATGCTTTTATAGAAACGCACTGCTACTCCCCTAGATTGCAATGGTAAATCATTGCAGTCTAAAATGCAATTGTCTGATTAATACAATAAAGTCCCGTAGGGGGGCTAAAAATAAGTGTGGAAAAAATAGATTATCTATATAAATAGATAATTGGGATGTCTGAAAATACCCAAACTCTTAAAATATAAAGTATTTATTCCCTTCGGTAAATGGCAAAACAGAAAAACAAATCAAAACTACTGATTTGCGATTTGGGGCTTTTTTATTTTTTTTTTGTTGCTTCAGTTCCTAAAAAAGAATTGAATAAAAAGTTATTAGTCATACACATCCCAAAGTAGTAGTAATTATAAATACACATTAGCCTGCTACACTGACCCCTTACACAGCTCAATTGATGTAAATGTAAAGTGTTATAGGGGTCAGAATGTGGTGATGGCAAGAAATCTATTTTTCTCAGTTTTTATTTTTCAAAAAGTACAAAAAACAAAAGCTAGAACAGTGTGGCATCTCTAATTGTACTGACCAACAGAACAAAGTTGTCATTTTTACCACATAGGAAATGCAGTAAAATAGCCCATAAAACTTGTGGTTGAATTGTTTGTTTTGTGGGTTTTTTGTTCAATTCCACCCCATTTTAGATTTATTTTTTATTTTTTTTCCAGCATCCTACTAGATTTTGGGCAATATTTTAATTGTGAATTGTCCGCAAAAAAATCTGCATTTTTGCGGACAGCATACAGCCGTCTGAATGAGCCCTAAGGGTTACATGGCATCATAAAGCAATATAATGCTATGAAACCCTGGCAGTGCTGGAAGGTCAGGCCGGGTGCTGTGAGTCCGCAGCATGACACCCTCTCGTCTAAAAGGGGCCTTGGTCTGCACAAGGCACAGTCTGCCGAAAGCAACCGATTGGAACCCGTTATTTGCTGGTTCCAATTAGAGGACTGAGGGAGCTTTCTCCCTCTGTTTAACTGCCCAAATGCTGTGGTTGCTATCGTCACGGCGTCTGAGGGGTTAAATGACAGAAGTTTTCAGATCGTGATCATTGCGGCTGGGTGTCAGCTGTTAACAACCGCTGATGTAATAGGTCGGCAGGGTGTGGGAGATTTATGATGGCTGATCACGACTATCCCATTCCATACACCCCTTGCACACCACTGCTGTACTGTTACCTCAGTATTTGTGAAGAGATTAAAATATGTTTAACTGCCTGAATTAAGGAAATTGAGATTTGGACCAATAGCAATATTGTGAAGGCTCACCTGATATGCCTTTTTCAGTTACCAATTTCCACAACTTGCCATGTTATCTCGTTCAAGTGATTCGTGGACTTGTGGGGTCTGTTCTCCATAGACTGCAAACGTACCCGTTTATTTTAATGTGTGTAATGACACTTATGTTTTGGCAAAGAAGCATACTCTTTTATCCATGTTCATTGATCCATCACACATATTGGTCTGTGAAAAAATGGATGCCATCTGTGTTTCACAGACTATTAAGAGGACATGCTCTGAAAATTAATTTTCCATGCGCCCCACAACGGCACTTATCAGGGTTACCCCGCCCCCAGGGACAGGAAACAACGTGGAGACAACCTTTAAAAGCCTCCTCCCCTGGACTTACACCAGTTTGTTTCCTGTCCCTCTGGGACGATGTGGAGATGTGAGCGGGGGTAAACCTCTCCTGCTCTTAAACCATCCCTGCGGCCCTTTACCTTTTTCCCTGGCTCTGGTCAGGAGGGCCATAGCAGGGTGTCGGTCCTCGGGGCAAGAGAAGAGCCCTCCCGACACCTCGGTGTAAGTCCTGCATCGGGGCAGGCAACCCCGGGCGATGCGGCTCCCTTCCGGGCTGCATAGGGAGGAGACCAGCAGTGCGTGAGCTCAGGGCCGAGATCTCGCGAGATTGGTCACGTGGGTACACGCGCCGCGTCAGCGAACGTGCGGGACCACGTGACCAGGAAGTACTTCATAGGATGCCAGTTATCGAAGGGAATCGCGTCTACAGCAGCCTTGCAGTGTTCCAGGAGCATGTCTCTGCCTGCGGACCCTCCAAAGGCCCAAAGCCCGGTAAGCCTCCTTTTTTTTTTTTTTTTGTACTGTCTTGTGTATGCACCATTGCCTTTCCTTGCACCGGGGCCACTTTTTGGGTGAAGGTACCTTTTTAGAGAAAATTCCTTTGTTTCCTAAAAGGAATTTTTTCTTTACCCTAGGGGAAGAAGTCTGGAGATTCTTCCACTAAGAAAATGTGCAATTTGTAAAGAGCACCTGGGGAGCCATTCTAAGAAACCCCTTTGTCAGAAATGTACTGAAAAGGTCATGGCGGACGAATCACCATCCCTGGTTGATAGCCTCAGGTCCATCATTAAAGAGGAAGTGTCCTCTGCTTTCGAATCCCGGTTTGCCTCTCTGCAACAAACACCTTCCACCTCTAAAATGGTCCCAGATACGCCAATAGTCTGACGCGGACTTTGATGAAGGAGAATTGTCCTCAGACTCTGACTCTCTCTTCAAACGACAATTCAGGAAGGCCTCTATGTTCGGTGGAAGACACTGACATGTTAAAAACTATTAGAGCGGCCATGAATATCGAGCATACAAAAGAGCCTCAGTCTATCCAGGACCATATGTTCAGAGGGCTAGCGGACAAAAAGGACGGGTGTTCCCAGTACATGAGAACATTAATAAATTAATTGCTAATGAATGGAAGGATCCTGAACGACGGGCAGGAACCTCTAAAATTTTAAAACGCAAATATCCCTTAAGTGAATCAGATTCCGCTCACTGGGATAAAACCCCTCGCGTGGATGCACCAATAGCCAGGATCTCTAAAAAATCCTTGCTTCCCTTTTGAAGATGTAGGCCTTCTACGGGACCCTATGGACAAGAAGTGCGAGTCCAGTCTCAAAAAATCTTGGGACACTTCTGCTATGCTACGGCCCAGTATGGCAGCTACTTGCACTGCTAGGACCCTTTCATTATGGTTGTCTCAGCTTGAGGAGCACCTGCTAGCCGGCACCTCTTCTGAAGACATCCTAGCCTCTCTCCCAGTCCTAAAACGGCATCTAATTTTCTATCAGATGCCTCAGCAGACCTCGTAAAATTATCCGCTAGATCAGCCGCCCTAGCCAACTCTGCCAGGAGAGCTGTCTGGTTGAGGTCCTGGTCAGGGGATAATACCTCAAAAAATAAGTTATGAAACATCCCCTGTGAAGGTGACAGATTGTTTGGCTCGGTCCTGGATGATATCTTGGACAAACAGAAAGAAAGGCTTTCCCTCAGAGTCCAGATTTTTTTCAGTCTCGCCGCTCCTTTCGGGCCCAAAGGAAAGGTAGATTTGATGCCAGAAAGAAGGAAGTATCAGGCTCCTGGCAGCCCTCTAGAGGTTGAGGCAGGGGCTTCCTCTTTAACCCAGATAAAACTTCTAAGCAGCAAGGGCAATGACGCCAGAAGTCCTGTAGGGGGAAGGCTCCTAGATTTCCTACCAGCTTGGCAAAATATTACAGATTCCCCCTGGGTCTTGGATCTGATTTCCACAGGCTACAAGATAGAATTTGCTACCTCTCCTCCGAGAAGGTTTCTTGTAAACAAAAAATTACCCTCGGCTCAACAGTCGCTTCTGGAAGATCAGATCCAAACCCTTCTGTCAAAACGAGCAGTAATTCCAGTTCCTGCGGGCCAGGAAGGAGAAGGCTTCTACTCCCCAGTCTTCCTAGTCAGAAAACCAAATGGCTCGTACCGGGCAATAATAAATCTAAAAGAACTAAACAATCATGTAGCCTACAAGAAATTCAAAATGGAGACGATAAATTCTACCATAAATCTGCTGACCCAGAACTGTTTTATGGCGACTCATCTACAAGCTTCACCAGAAGTTTCTGAGATTTGCAATTCATCAGGGCAGTCTGCTTCTTCATTTGCAATTCCAGGTCCTCCTATTCGGAATCTCGGCGGCTCCTTGAGTCTTCACAAAAATAATGGCGGAAGTCTCAGCCTTTCTTCACAAGAGACGGGTATTGTTCATTCCTTACCTGGACGATTTTTTTAATTGCAGCCCAAAATCCAGAAGTCCTTTCCAGAAACCTTCAATTAGTAACACACTCTTCAGTCTCTGGGTTGGCTACTAAACATAGAAAAGTCGGACCTCATCCCTTGCCAGGAAAAAGAATTCCTGGGTATTCAGTTGAATTCCCAACAGATGATGTCTTTCCTCCCAGAAAGGAAGATTCGGGTCTTCAGAGAAAAGATCCAGGCCTTCCGTTCCTTGAAAAAGGTCTCCTACAGGCAAATCATGACCATCCTGGGCCTGATGACATCGGCCATTCCTGCGGTGAAATGGGCCCAGTTCCACAGCAGGTCTCTGCAACGCTTCCTCCTGTCATCCTGGAACAAGAGCCCCCTGTCTCTGGACAGAAGAGTTTCTCTTCCATTCCAAGTCAAGTCGTCTTTAACCTGGTGGATGGTAAGATCTCACCTAACAAGAGGGGTCCGCTGGAGACAAAAATACCCGATTTGTAATTACAACTGACGCAAGCGGCGTAGGCTGGGGGGCCCATTGCCAGGACCAAGTTATTCAGGGAATCTGGACTCAGTCAGAAAAGCACCTTTCATCAAATATAAAAGAGTTGCGGGCGATCTTCCTGGCTCTAAAAACCTTCAGTCGAACAATTTTACGGAAAGATGTGAAAATCTTTTCTGACAACAAGACAGCAGTAGCCTATGTGAACAAACAGGGGGGCACAAGAAGCAGGGATCTAAACCAGACAGCCTACCTTCTGTTCTCCTGGGCCCAGGACCATCTAAACTCAGTCTCGGCAGTTTACCTCAGAGGGAAAGCGAATCTGTTGGCCGACTTCCTCAGCAGACAGCCCCTAAAGTCAGGGGAATGGTCACTCAACAAGAAAATATTTCAGCTCCTGTGCGAAAGGTGGGGCACTCCGGGAGTCGATCTCTTTGCTTCCAGAATCAACAGACAGGTAAATCATTTCTTCTCCCTCTCCTACAGGGACAACCCATCGGGAGTAGATGCCTTTTCGGTGCCCTGGCCGGACAAACTTCTGTACGCCTTCCCACCAATATCCCTAATTCTAAAAACCCTGGCCAGGATTATTCAAGAAAAGCGGGAAGTGATCCTGGTGACTCCGTTCTGGCCGAGGCGAACCTGGTTCCCTCTGTCTGCTCTGGCAAAAGAAGAATAATGGATTCTACCTCAGATCCCGGACCTTCTACTTCAAGGCCCGATTCTCCATCCAGAAGTCAATCACCTGAAGCTGACGGCCTGGAAACTGAGCGCTCCCTTCTAAAATCAAAAGGGCTCTCAGAAGTGGTAATTACCACCCTCCTCTCTATTCGTAAACCAGTCACCTCAAAAATTTACATTAGGGTTTGGAAGACATTTTTACGTTTTTTAGGCCCAGACTGGGTGCCTTTTTGGAAACCAGGTTGACCGAAGTTCCTCTCATCAAACGGTTCCTTAAAGGTGCTAACAGACTCATTCCCAGATTTCCGTCCTTTGTCCCTCCTTGGGACCTGAATCTGGTCCTTTTGGATCCCCCATTCGAGCCTATTTTGGAGATTCCCCTAAATTTACTCTCCATGAAAACTGCGTTTCTAATCGCTATAACTTCTGCTAGGAGAATTGGAGAAATCCAAGCATTGTCCTGTCAGCCTCCATACTTAACAGTTCTAGAGGACAGAATAATTCTCAAACATGAGCCCTCTTTTCTTCCAAAAGTTTTTTCCAGATTCCATTGTGATCAACAGATTTCTTTACCAACCTTCTGTCCACAGGCCAAAACGGAGGGAGAAATAAAATTCCACAACCTGGACGTCAGAAGATATGTCCTGGCATACCTAGAAGCGACACGAGATTTCAGGAAATCAAACCGCATCCTGCTCCAGTTCGCGGGAAAAAACAAGGTGCAGGGAGCCTCAAAAATGACTATCTCTAGATGGATTCTCTCAAGGGAACGAATGTCCTCAGTGAACAGTTCAAAGTTTTTGCCAAGGAACATTTAAACTAGGAAAGGGGGGCACAAAAGAGACAATCCATCAGTTCGGCTGCCCCCCGAAAAAACAATGCCAGAAGATGCCAGGAGCTGATAGGATAAGAAATTACAAGCTGAGAGTCTTGTCTACAAATGCTCGCAGTTTAGGGAATAAGATCAACGAACTTGAGTCTGTAATGGCATCTGAGAATATAGATTTAGTGGCTGTTACTGAGGCATGGTTCAATGAGAGTAATGACTGGGACATAACAATACCTGGGTTCTCTCTATATAGGAAAGACAGAGAAGGCAAGAAAGGGGGTGGAGTGGCCCTATATGTGAAAAATAACATAAAATCTAATCTAATATATGTCGGCGAAACCAATTTAGTCAGTTTGGGTTACGTTGCAGCTTGGTAATCATAAGGTAACTCGTGTAGGTGTCATATACAGACCACCAAGCCAAGTCAAAGAATTGGATGATCTACTAGTTGAGGAAATGGCTAAAATGACATTGAAAGGGGAAGTTGTCATTATGGGAGACTTTAATCTTCCTGATAAACTGGAAAACCAAAATAGCTAGTTCTGCCAGGAGTACAGACATTCTAAATTCCCTACTGGGATTATCTCTACAGCAAGTAGTTGAGGAGCCAACCCGGAAGGAGGCCATTTTAGATTTGGTGTTCACAAATGGCAATTTGGTATCTGATATCACTGTAGGGGAAAGCTTAGGATCCAGTGATCACCAGTCAGTGAAGTTTACTATAAGTACAGTGACTGAGTCACTCCACACAAAAACAAAAGTTTTAGATTTTCGGAAAACAGACTTTTCTAAAATGAGATCAGTGGTATACGAGTCCCTATCAGACTGGAACAATTTCAATGGAGTCCAAGAGAAATGGGACTACTTAAAATTGGCACTACTGAAGGCAACAGAAAAGTGCATTAGGCTTGTCAGTAAAGGCAAAAAAAGGAAGAGACCACTGTGGTACTCAGCAGAAGTGGCCAAAATCAAAAAGATGGCATTTAGCAAGTATAAAAACACCCAAAACGAGGATGACCGGGAAATCTATAAGATGAGGCAGAGAGAGGCCAAGCAAGTTATAAGCGCTTCTAAAGCTCAGGCAGAAGAGAAATTGGCTCAGTCAGTGAAAAAAGGTGATAAGACATTCTTCAGATACATAAATGAAAAAAGGAAATTAAAAAAAGGAATTACCAAATTAAAAACAAAAGGAAGGTATATGGAAGAGGATAAAGAACTTGCTGACTGCCTCAATGAATACTTCTGTTCAGTTTTTACAAAGGAAAATGAAGGAGAAGGACCTCAGTTAGGGAGGAAGACTAATGAATCCTTTGATGCATGTGTCTTTACAGAGGAAGAGGTTCTAAGTCAGCTGTCTAAAATTAATACAAATAAGTCACAGGGGCCTGATGGGATACACCCAAAGCTATTAAAAGAGCTTAGATGTGTACTAGCAAATCCATTAACAGATTTATTTAGCCAATCACTGGTAACAGGTGTCGTCCCAGAAGATTGGAAACGAGCAAACGTTGTGCCAATTCACAAGAAAGGTAGTAGAGAGGAATCGGGCAACTATAGGCCAGTAAGCCTGACATCAATAGTGGGGAAATTAATGGAAACCATACTCAAGGAGAGGATTGTGGAACATCTAAAAACCCATGGGTTGATTGATAAAAAACAGCATGGGTTTACTTCAGGGAGATCATGTCAAACTAATCTTATTGACTTTTTTGATTGGGTGACTAAAATAATAGATGGCGGAGGTGCGGTAGACATCGCCTATCTGGACTTTAGTAAGGCTTTTGATACTGTCCCACATAGAAGGCTTATCAATAAACTGCAGTCTTTGAGCTTGAGCTCACATATTGTTGAATGGATTAGGCAGTGGCTAAAGGACAGAAAACAGAGGGTTGTAGTCAATGGAGTATATTCAGACCATGGTATTGTTACCAGTGGGGTACCTCAGGGATCTGTTCTGGGACCCATATTGTTTAATATCTTTATCAGCGAAATTGCAGAAGGCCTCAATGGTAAGGTGTGTCTTTTTGCTGATGACACAAAGATTTGTAACAGGGTTGATGTTCCTGGAGGGATACACCAAATGGAAAAGGATTTAGGAAAACTAGAGGAATGGTCAAAAATCTGGCAACTAAAATTTAATGTTGATAAGTGCAAGATAATGCACCTGGGGCGTAAAACCCAAGAGCAGAATATAAAATCAGTGATACAGTACTAACCTCAGTATCTGAGGAAAGGGATTTAGGGTCATTATATCAGATGACCTAAAGGTGGGCAGACAATGTCATAGAGCAGCAGGTAATGCCAGCAGAATGCTTGGGTGTATAGGGAGAGGCATTAACAGTAGAAAGAGGGAGGTGCTCGTGCCGCTCTACAGAGCACTAGTGAGACCTCATTTGGAGTATTGTGTGCAGTACTGGAGACCATATCTGCAGAAGGATATTGAAACTTTGGAGAGAGTTCAGAGAAGAGCTACTAAACTAGTACATGGATTGCAGGACAAAACTTACCAGGAAAGGTTAAAGGACCTTAACATGTATAGCTTGGAAGCAAGAAGAGACAGAGGGGATATGATAGAAACTTTTAAATACATAAAGGAAATCATCACGGTAAAAGAGGAGAGAATATTTAAAAGAAGAAAAACTGCTACAAGAGGATATAGTTTTAAATTAGAGGGGCAAAGGTTTAAAGGTAATATCAGGAAGAATTACTTTACTGAGAGAGTAGTGGACGCATGGAATAGCCTTCCTGCAGAAGTGGTAGCTGCAAATACAGTGAAGGAGTTTAAGCATGCATGGGATAGGCATAAGGCCATCCTTCATATAAGATAAGGCCTGGGGCTATCCATAGTATTCAGCATATTGGGCAGACTAGATGGGCCAAATGGTTCTTATCTGCCGACACATTCTATGTTTCTATGGATTAAATCTACAATCTCTAGAGCATATACGGAGAGAAATTTATCTCCGCCTTCCCATTTAAAAGCCCACTCTACCCGAGCGGTTTCCGCATCCTGGGCGGAATGCGCTTCGCCCTCTCTATCTCAAATATGTCAGGCGGCCACCTGGTCAGGCCCAAACACATGCTTCAAACACTATAAATTGGATGTAACGGCAAATAATGACCTATCCTTTTGCTGAAAAGTTCTGTCTGCAGTGGTCCCACCCTAATAATTAGTTTCAAAATTCTGTTAATCCTCCTTATAAGTGCCGTT
Source organism: Bufotes viridis (assembly GCA_033119425.1). NCBI lineage: Eukaryota > Metazoa > Chordata > Amphibia > Anura > Bufonidae > Bufotes > Bufotes viridis. Next base: position 92,577,682 of record CM065596.1, on the reverse strand, counting down.
GTGGGGCGCATGGAAAAGATAATTACTTACCGGTAATTGGATTTTCCATGTAGCACCACAACGGCACTGGTATTTCCCACCCTATTATGACTCCCTTTTCGGAATGGTGATAATGATTACTTTTTGTTGGTATTTTTTCTGTAGTGTCTAATAAAATGTTTTCAGCATCATCTTGAGTCCTCGGATACTAACTGGTGTAAGTCCAGGGGAGGAGTCTTTTAAAGGTTGTCTCCACGTTGTTTCCTGTCCCTGGGGGCGGGGTAACCCTGATAAGTGCCGTTGTGGTGCTACATGGAAAATCCAATTACCGATAAGTAATTATCATCTTTTCAGCTGTGCAGTGTCTGGAACATGGGCGACACACAGAGCAGAAAAACACATGGACCAAACACTGATTCTTTGCGGATGAATCGCTGACCATCTTATCACAGATTTCAACACTGACGTGTGAATGAGGCCTAAAATAAGATTTTACTGTGGATTTAACACCTTGCTTTATATTTCCAAATCAGTAGTATGTATTATGCAAATGCTAAAACGAGCATTTTCTCCCCCATCCCTGGGTATGAATTGCATTTTGTAATACCTTGTTCGCTGGAATTGTTCTGTATTTCAGTTGCAGATTTGCAGCCTGGAACCTACTCTGAATTTTAACTGGCACATCTTAAAGGGGTTTTCTGACATCCTGATAATAATCGCCTATCCTTAGGATAGGTCATCAGTTGAGGTTAGTGGTGGTCTGACTCGAGTGCCCCTGCCAATTAGCATTTTGAAGACTGCGTCACTCCAGTGTGTGTGCTACGGGCTCATCTTAGGTCTGACGTCACTTTCATCCTTCACATCGCCTAGACTCAGTCAGTCCCATTCAAGTTAATGGACCTGAGCTGCAATACCAAGCACATTCACTAGCCTATGGATGGCACTGTTTGGAAACAGCTGATCAGTGGTGTTGGACCCCTGCTGATCAGATTGATTGACCTATCCTGAGGATGAGTAATACAATATCAAACGCTTGGAAAACCCTGTTAATGTGGATTTAGGGTTTATATTTGGTTTTACTAAATTTTTGAATTTATATTCTGTGTACTAAAACCAAATGTATGATTGTCTTGCTAATGTAGCTTAGCTGTTTGCACACCTTCTTTTTTTTTTTTTTTTTTTTTTTGCCAGCAGACAGATGGGGCTCAGCTGGAAGGGCAACAGCCACAGACTCAAAACAATGACAGTTCTGAGACAAAACCAACTCCGAAAAGACTTCATGTCTCCAACATACCATTTCGTTTTCGAGACCCTGATCTACGTCAAATGTTTGGGGTGAGTAATTGGTTAGAAGCGTCTGTCCAGTCATTAAATTAAGTGATATGTACGCTAACACATACAGGTGATGATTATCTGCAATAAGTTCTCCAGGAAACTTGTTGCTTTGCTGCTTTTTAACTCTGCTTTGTTACGGCAAAGCTGTGATCTGTGACTACCTCAGACATCCTGCAGGCGAAGTAGCCAAACTGTAATCTGCAGTACACCTCGTGTCTTTATACGTTCAGGCTTCTGCTCTCTGGCATCTGTGCATAATCCAAAGCCTAATACAGTTTCACCATGTAGAAAGTGCTAATTACAGATAGACTTGCAGGATTACAGGCTGAACACATGTATTTTTTTTTTTTTTTTTTTTCAGCCTTACAAACAGTACAGTAAAGGCAGAATGGTTATTAAATCCAAACTAGTAAAACACCAGTGAGAGAGAAAAATGGCTGCAAATATACTGAGGCAAATGGGACTTAGAAGGGCAATCCTGGATGTTTGATTCAATTAATTTACTAACGTAATAGATTCAAGATAATTTTATTACCTTAGAAAAATCATTCAAAATCGCTTTAAATTGTGATGTTTGAAGTGAAATTTTAGTTGTTTTTTTTTTTTTTTTTATGCAGCAATTTGGCAAAATTCTTGATGTAGAAATAATTTTTAACGAAAGGGGCTCAAAGGTAAGTTAAAGCTAATTAACTGATTTAACTTCAGTACATCAGTCAGGAGGTTCATATCTTGTATGCAAAATTAGTTGGGTTGTAAATACTCTAGATTCGTGATTTTCTTTTTCCCTATGTTGAAATTTGTGTCCACCATTGTGAAAAAATTATTAGAACACAAAAATACTAATTTATACCTACCCACCGCAGTGATATTCTGTTAATAGTGAACATTGCTGTAATGTGTACATAGACAGTATATCAAATGGCACAAAAATAGGTCTAATATACAATGACTAACAGACACCAAAGTATTTATGCAGTCCAAAAACACTTATTGTAGGATAGAGCATGCATTATACCCAGCACGTAAGTACAGACTGGGAAACAGCATTGTACCCCCACTGTATGCTTTGCCCGTGAAAGAAGGACCAAAATATGCTGAAGTGTGGTATTCTTTCCCATTCAGTATTTACTTGCCCTTACTAGTTAAGATGCATCCTTTATGATGGGTTTTTGGGTTCTGTGAAGTCTTTTCTACTATGCATATCAGACCTTTTTAGTGCAGTTTGACTTTACTGCTTCTGTAGATGTCATGGCAACACCTTTAGTGATAGGATATCAGTTATGGGTAGCTATGCTCGATACAATTAAAAATATGTAATATTTTTTTCTGTTGTGTATAGTTTGTCTATGCCACATGATGGATCACAAAACAGCAAATGCAAAATGGTTTAATTTTACGTTATACCTGAATACAGAAATCAACAGAAAAGCCCTAAATGCATAATTTCAATTTTTACTCCCCCAAACTAAGTTTTAGTTCCTTATGTTAAAGTGTACAAAAAGGTAATGTAAAAGGTTATGGAAGATGACAATTTTCACAAGTTCACACATTGTGAAAGCTACATATGTTTAAACAAATGTAACCTAATCCAGCTCTTTCCATCTTTCCACATCTTGTTCAGTTTAACATTTAAATTCATACTGATTCCTTTTTTTTTTTTTTTCCTGTTGGAATTTTGTCAGGATAACAAATAAAATACGTGGCAGTATAATCTGTTCCAGGTTCTTATGCAGCCAAAAGGGGTTGGCCACTCGAGTTACTCACTGTTTTACAGTCACTTTTCGTTTTGATTAACTTGCTTCTATTTTCCATTTGTTAATGTTTCCTGGTGATTGCTGCTCCTCCTGTTAGGCTACATGCACACTACGGTGAAAAAAAACCCATCTATTAAACACTGTCATTTTTTCATGGCCATTTTGCAGCCATGTGTGCATCCATTTTCTGACAGTATGTCAGTTTTTAATGTCTGTTTTTTGCATCAGTTTTTCATGTCCGTTAAAAACTGACATGAAAAATGGATGAATTTGATTGGCAGATTTTCTCCTGTCAATCGGCTGTTAAAAACTGTCCCATTGATTTCCTATTTTTGGATGGACGCTATTCACTGGCCGTTAAAAGAACAGCCATGTGAATAGCCCCATAGACTTATATTGGTGCTAAAAATGGCCGTGTGACTGCCGTTACTTAGATGGCCGTCACACGGCCATTATTCACTGTCGTGTGCATGAGGCCTAAGTAGTGGCTGTGCATTTTTGGGGTCCTTCATACCAATATCTATGGCATCACTAGTAGTGGCTATTGTGCCTTCCCCGTCCAGCCAGCATTGAGTTCTCCCTTCCTGTCTTCTACTATGCAGACTATTCATGAAGCAATCAGTGCCTGCACAGTAGAAGAAATGATCTGCCTTTAGTGTGCTCTGATGTGCACCACTGGAACGTGTGCACACTGTGGGTTGTTTCCCTGTTTGAGGTACTATAGCCAATAAGGAGTAGGCATGTACTGCATAGGCTGCGTTCCCTGGCGTCTGCTGTGCTATGCAACTACAACCTCATTCCTCATTGGCCTTGGCATTTAAGATGGTGGAACTGTCCACAATACGCACTCTTGCTACACTTGTCAGTAGTGCACATTGGACTTCACACTGGAGGCAGAAAACTGCTTCTACTGTGCAGATGCAGAATGCCTGATGTTTGTGCAGTAGAAGACTGGATAGAAAGGTTCAGTGCTAGCTGGACAGGGAAGGCACAGCAGCCATTATCCGTAATGTCACAGATGGGGGACGCAGGACCCAAACCAATGCATAACCACTATTTACAGAGGAGCGGTAAACACATAAAAATAGGGACAAATGGAATATGTTCAGCAAACCGCAGGGGAGTGAGAGGAGAATGTGAGTGATAGTTATGGCTCTGAGTGTGATAGTGGTACTTGCAGTTCAGTGGCAGTCTTCTCCCAGGGGCTGATCAGTGGCACTCCCTAGGGGCTTTTGTCTGGTAGTTTGGATGCCCTTGATGTTAGATGTTTGTGTAGGTGCAGGGCAGGAGAGCAGATGAAATCGCCGGCGAATGATTGAGTCTGTAACGAGGCCAGTTGGTCTCCATAAATCTCTTTACTAAAGTGCAAAATGGGAGTAGTTAACTTCAAGCAGTAACAAGGTGCGATTCCGAAGCATATTATAGTCCAATCTTTTCCCCAACAAAACTGTATGGACAGCAGCAATGATGGAGGTTGAAGTCTGAGATGACGATTCTCTGAACTGGGCCCTGCAACTGAGAGGCTTGAACATGTAGGTCTTCAATGTAGCACAGCTAGACTAGGCTCCACACTGACTAATCCGACGGTGGACCCAGGTCTGTGACCCTGACAACCTAACAAAATGAACCGAAGTATTATCCAGGAGCCGTCCATACGGTGCTATTCAGTACACAGACATAACAAATTACATTTAACTCAATGTGACACTAGAACAATAAAAGCTTTGCGGTAGTCTTTCTGGAGTACTGTTTATAGAAGCAAGTTAATACAAAACAAGAAGTGACTAAAACGGTAACCAAATATTGCAAAGTGGCCAACCCCTTTAAAAGGGATTGGCTGGTTTCTTATATTGATGACCTATCCTCAGGCTAGGCCATTAATAACAGATCTGTGTTGGTCCAACTGATGGCACCCCCGTCGATCAGCTGTTTGAAGACAATCTAGCTGCGAGCAATGTTAGAATTGCTCCATCCCATTCAGTTCAGTGGGAAGGAGCAGTTACAGTATTTGCTCCTTACCATTGAAATTACTACTACTCCATCCCATTCACTTCACCTGCTTGCCGTCAACATTGGAGCACTGCGTTATCTTAAAACGGCTGATCAGCGTGGGTCCGGGAGTCGGACCCCCGCCCATCTGATATTGATGACCTATCCTGACAATAGTTCATCAGTATGGGAAACCAGCCAATCCTTTTAAGTACATCAATGTTCCAAAGGCTTAGTTTTTGCTTGTACTGTACACTGTTCACGCTCTGAGTAAGATAGTGGCTGTTATTTTTAGGATACTTTCCAGAAAATAAGTTAAAATGTCCTCTTGCTGCCTTTTTTTTTTTTTTTTTTTTTTTTTTCCAACACCATTTATTTTTTTTGTCATATACAGACTAGTAGTAATCCTTGCATAGCTATATCAATTTTTTTTTTTCCTGCTCTAAACAGCATAGTTTAGGATTTTCTTTACATGCACTGAACTTTTGTTCTTTAGCATTAAAAAATCTGTCATATGGTTCAGCTGCTGCCAATAATCGTTTTGTAGTATTGGTAGACAAGCTTAGGTACAATTACCATTAATTTTTGCAGCAGATCTGGGGCCGTGCAAAAATGCTGACACGGCTTGGTAGGGTAGAGGTCAACAAGAGCAGGACTAATGCGTTAAAGGGAACCTGTCACTAGTTAATTCACTGATATACCAGGCATGCTGCCTTGTAGGGCGCTCACTGCTGAATATGATGATACCTTTCACTTAGGCTGGGTTCAGACTTGAGCGTTTTACAGCACGTTCAACAGTCGAAAACCCAATTTTCCCTATGGGCATGGTTCTCACCTGAGCGTTTTACAGCACGTACGAACGCGCTGTAAAACGCCCTACGCCCAAAGAAGTACAGGAGCTTCTTTGGGGCGTATTGTCGCACGCCCCACATGGGGATATATAGCGCGCACGACGCGCGATTTTTATTTTCACGATGCGAAAATAAAAGTAAAGATAGAGCGTCGTACGCGCGAAGCGGGACGCCCAGGTGTGAACCCTGCCTTAGTGATCTGTTTTATTGTGGAGAAAAAGCTAATGAGCGGATTTGAGTCCAGTAGTTGATATGAGTCCAGCATTTTTTCTATTCGGAGCTGTAGCCCCTCCCCTATTCACTTCTATAGATCAATAAATAAATAAACCACGCCCCTTTTACATCTGAAGAAGTGAATAGGGGAGTGGCTTCAGCTCTGAATAGAAAAAATGCTGGACTCATATCAACTACTGGACTCAAATCAGCTCATTAGCATATGGCTTAAAAGTACTATTTCTCCACAATAAAGCAACAGATCACCAAGTGAAAGGTATCCTTATATTCAGCAGACTGAGCCCTACAGGGCAGCATGCCTGGTTTATCAGTGAAATTCCTGGTGACAGGTTCCCTTTAATCCTCATTCACACGTCTGTGTTCCCTCTGAGTAGCTGGTATGACAGCCTGAGACCTTAGGAAGGTGCCCAGGCCTTTCATAGCAAGCTTCCTGCAAAGCCGTGACAGTCTCTCAGAATCCTGTAGACTGCAGTAGTATTTGATTTCGGTCCATGGAACAAGCAATCAGAAAATCATATTCCAGTCTCCGAGGGGTCTGAATTACATGAAAAGAAATGAAAGATCTATTTTTTTAGTCACCTTGGTCTTACAAAAGGTTGAATAAAACGTGATCAGTTGTACGTACCCCAAACTGCTGGCAATTAAAAAAAAAAAAAAAAAAATCACCCCACAAAAAACTCTCAAACACAAAAAATTACCTGTCCTTGTGTATGCATCAGTGTCTTATTTCTCTAGCAATTATTTGCCATTTTACTTAATTAAATAAACTTCTACGTAATTTTATAGTAGCTGTTAGCAATTGTGCACATTAATAAAGACAATTAAACATTGCATTCCTTTCTTACCTTTTTGTACACTAGACATTGGTCAAGTTAATAAAGATTTTTCTTTTGTACTTCTTTTTTTTTTTTTTTTTTTTTTTTTGTGGATCTGGAATTCATGGTATCAAACAGTAGTTCTGTTTTTGCTCTGTTCAACATTTTAGAGCATTCATGTATCAAAACATTCACCAGTGGTAATTTGGGATGCATATAGCTGCAAGAAAAAAAGTAAACTCTTTGGAATTACCTGATTTCATTGACTTACTAATGTGGTCTGATTGTTATCAGTTACATTTATAGACACGTGTTATATATTTAGCACGGTCAGAAAGACACAGGTACGTCAATTTCAACCATGGAATGGAAAGGTGGTGGTAAGCCAAAGTTTTTCACATTTAAATAAGCATTAGTACTTTTTGTATATTGTATTCTTGTTAACCTTATTTAAAACTGTCCACTGTTCCTGCAGTGACCACCTCCCAAGGTAGACTGTTCCACAGGTTTAGAGTTCTTATGGCAAAGAAGCCTTTTTGCTGCTGAAGACTGAACTTCTAGGAGTGCCTCCTTGTCTCTTGAGCAGATTTTACATAGAACAGCTGTTCAGTTTTTTTTTTTTTTTCCCTTTGGTATAAAACATATTAAATTTGGTCATGCCACCCCCAAATCAAATTCTTTAAAAACGAACTTTCTTTTAATCTTTCATCATATCCACAAACATCCATGCCTCTTATCCATTTTGTAGCTTTTCTTTTTACTTTAAAGTCTTGCATATTGAGCAAACTGAGTAAACGTCCACAGTATAGGGAGGAAGATATGGTGGCTTAATGGAATGGAATGAGCTCGTCCTCATACAGCTGCATTGTTTCTGGGCAGCAGACTGCTGTTCAGACAGCACAATCTGCTGTCCAGAAACAACTTGCCTGCTTGAACAATTGTTTTGTTTACTCATTGGGTGATCGGCTAAACCTTAAAATGGACAGATTATCAGGAACGAGGGTTCTTCCCCATTATTCTGTCTGACAATCTGGCTGTCAACTGGCCATAAGATTTGCTTGTTGGACTTGAACAAAGTTAGAAAGAATTTGGGCAATTACTCCCTGTAAATGTTTCACTTCATCAATATTTTGGGATGCTTGCATGCAAAGCCCTCGTCAGATCATAGTACAACAAGATTAAAGAGAACCTGTCACCAAAAAATGCAATCTGAAAGCACCAGAAGCTGAGCAGATTGAGATAGATTTTTGTGGAAAAGGATTCGGTTAAATTTGTAACTTTTAAGTTTACACCTGCAGCCCTGTGAAGTGCTATCAGTACAGGAAAGGTGATATCAGAGACTGACAGCTATCTCTGTAGTGGCACTTAAAGGACCTGTCACCACCGCTCCTGACACGCCTGTGTCTCCATGTAATAACAATGTCTCTATGTTGCTCTATTCCTTTATTATTTCTACTAGAAGTTATCGATGAATTGCTATTTGCCTTCAGTAAGGGTACACAGGGGAGGTTACCAGTTGGGGGTGTGTCCCTGCACAGACTGACTATATTCAAATAGTGCTGCCATTTTCAGACTGTGCAGGTACACACCCCCAACTGGTTACCTCCACTCTGTACCCTCAATGAAGCGATTAAGCAATTCATTCATAACATCTAAATAGAAAAATAATAATGGAATGGCACAACATAGAGCCATAAGAATAGATGCTACAGAATTGTTATTTCATTGGAAATGCATGTAGCTATTAAAACAGACAGACATGTCATGAGTGGTGAAAGGTCCTCTTTAACCTGTTGCGGACACAGGACGTACCGGTATGTCCTGGTACTTAATGACTCGGGACGTACCGGTTTGTCCTGTGTATTTATGATCAGTTGCGTTTCCGGGTTATTCGGTTGTCTGGTGACCCAATAACCCGGAATAGGATGGCGATTGGCGGTGTGATTTATACACCACCAAATCATCATACTTAAATCCTGTGTGGTGATGCTGACATCACCCCAAAGGATCACTTCCTATTGGCTGCACGGGCGGGCGGGGGTTAACTCCCCCCTGCTCTTCTCTCCTCCTCCATTCTCCGTCCGGGTGGAGGAGAGAGCAGCCTGCGTTGTCAATTTCCAGAGCCAGCACCCCATCTGAGTCCAACACCCCCCTTCCGACCCTCCACTGTGCCATCTGGCACTAGCAGGTATGTTGGGGACAGCTTAGGTTAGGCAGGGATACTCGGACAGTTTAGTGTTAAAAAAAATAAAAATAAAAAAAAAATTGACTGTTGCCTCACCCTGATTGGGTGTCTGGGGACCCTAGAGCCCCCAGGGGAGGCTGCAGCTTTTTTTTCAGTGACCACTTTGTGAATCTGATGGTGGAGCAAAAATAACTTGTACGCCCAACAGTTAATTGCTCAACACCCGGGCTCCTTTTTGGCTGGGGTCGGTTGCTGGACTTCGGTCAGTGCATCCAAGATTAGGACATTTTGGGGCCTTGTGCTGCACATGGGTCTAGTCAAAAAATCTAGTGTCAGGCTGTACTGGAGTGGGGACGTCCTCTACCAGACCCCACTCTACAGTACGGCCATGACACACTCCCGTTTTGAGGCCATTTGGAAATGCCTGCATTATGCAGATAATGCAAAGCGGCCTCCCTACCTACCCCCTCCAGGCACCTATCCCCAGGGGTGAGACCCATGCCTTTACCAGTGGAAACCTGTTGCTGGGCAGATATAAGGACAAAAGGGATGTCCTTATGCTGTCCACAATTCATGGTAACCGCATCACCCCTGTCCCTGTGCGAGGTACCGCGGCAACGGTCCTCAAGCCCAATTGCATCATCGACTACAATCTGTATACGGGAGGAGTTGCTCTGATCAAGTCCTCAACCCATATAATGCCATGCGCAAAACCCGGGACCCCATAAAAGTTGAGGTCTACTTGGTACAGGTTTCCTTGTACAACTCTTTTGTGCTGTCCCAGGGCGCTGGCAACACAGGGAAATTCCTCCAGTTCTATGAGGCAGTACTCAAGGACCTGATCTTTTCTGACCGGGAAAGAGCAGGCCGGAGTACCTCGGGAACTGGAGGCGCCAGGATTGTTCCTGGCCAACGCTTTTCAGGTTCGGTTCCCCTATACCAGAAAGAGGAGATGGACCCCCAAAAAATGCAGTGTGTCACAGGAGGGGGATACAAAGGACACCACCACTCAGTGTGACACGTGCCCTGGTCATCCGAGCCTCTGCATTATTGGTTGCTTCAGGGAGTACCACACTTCCATGGAGTACTAAATTTATAATCCCCTTCCCTATAAGAATGACTTAAACCCTCAGATTAACACTGTCAAAAAAAATGTGTGTTTTTTTTTTTGTCGCCTTGCATCACCAGAAGTGTAATGGCAAGCGATCAAAAAGTCCTATGCCCTCCAAAATAGTGCCAATAAAACCGTCCTCTCATCCCGCAAAAAATGAGCCCCTACTTAAAACAATCGGCTAAAGACTTAAAAAAAAAACTGACTTGGACTATAGAGATACTAAAATGTTTTTTTTTTTTTTGTTTAAAAAAGGATAATATAGTGTAAAGCCTAAATAAATTTAAAAAAGTTGAGATAATGGTTATCGCTGTGTCCATAAGAATCTGCTCTATAAAAATACCCCATGACCTAACCCCTCAGATAACACTGTCAAAAAAATAAAAACGGTGCCAAAACGGCTATTTTTTGGCAAATTTTCCATTTTGATCCATTTTTCCAGTAACAAAGAAAGGGTTAATGGCCAAACAAAGCCCAATATTTATTGCCCTGATACTGCAGTTTACAGAAACACCCCATATGTGGTGATAAACTGCTGTACGCGTACACGGCAGGGTGCAGAAGGAAAGGAACACATGTCGTTTCTGGAAGGCAGATTTTGATGTTTCTTCTTTTTTTTTTTTTTTTTTTTTTATACACCATGTCCCATTTGAAGAACCACTGATGCACCCCTAGAGTAGAGACTCCATAAAAGTGACCCCATCTAAGAAACTACACCCCTCAAGGTATTCAAAACTGATCTTACAAACTTTATTAACTGTTTAGGTGTTCCTCAACAGTTTGTCAAATGGAGATGAAATTTCATAATTTCTATTTTTGGTAACATTGCCTCACAAAAATGTAATATAGAGCAACAAAAAATCATATGTATCCTAAAAATAGTCCCAATAAAACTGACACCTTATCCCGTAGTTTCCAAAATGGGGTCATTTTTTTGGAGTTTCTACTGTAGTTGCATCAGGGGGGCTTCAAATGGGATATGGTATAAATAAACCAGTCCAGCAAAATCTCCTTTCCAAAAACCACACTGCGCTCCTTTCCCTCTGTCCTGCCGTGTGCCCATACAGTAGTTTACAACCACATATGGGATGTTTCTGCAAACTACAGAATCAGGGCAATAAATATTGAGTTTTGTTTGGCTGTTTAACCTTTGCTTTGTTACTGGGAAAAAAATTATTAAAATGGTAAATTTGCCAAAATCTAAATTCTGAAATGTCATCTCAATTTGCCATTAACTCTTGTGGAACACCTAAAGGGTTAACGATGTTTGTAAAAATCAGTTTTGAATACCTTGAAGGGTGTATTTTCTAGAATGGGGTAATTTTTGGGTGGTTTCTATTATGTACGCCTCACAAAGGGACTTCAGACCTGAACTGGTCTTTAGTGGGTTTTGGAAAATTTCTGAAATTTCAAGATTTGCTTCTAAGCTTTGTAACGTCCCCAAAAAATGGCATTCCCAAAATGATCCATACATTAAGTAGACATATGGGGAATGTAAATTAATGACTTTTTTGGTGGTATTACTATGTATTATAGAAGTAGAGAAATTGAAACTTGGAAATTTGCTAATTTTTTTTAACCAACTTTTGTAAAAATAAAAAATAAAAATTTAAAATTTTTTTTACTCCATTTTACCAGTGTCCTGAAGCACAATATGTGACAAAAACAATCTCAAAATGGCCTGGTTAAGTAAAAGCGTTTTAAAGTTATTCACACATAAAATGACACTGGTCAGATTTGCCAAAAATGGCCTGGTCCTTAAGGTGAAAATGAGCCTGGTCCCTAAGGGGTTAAGAATGGTTTAAGTCTTTTTTTGGAAGGAAGCGTTTCTTTCCCGACAGTCGACTGCTCGTTCATTTACATGCAGCGATCTCCCTAATAGTACGAGGGATCGCTATTGCAATTACTCATCCCTATACAGAATCCTTGTTTCTGGGCAGTAGATTGCTGTTTAGACAGCATGATCTGCTGCCCAGAAAAAATGATTGATGTATCTGTATGAACGACAGGATCATCCAGTGAACAAGTTTCACTTATTCATCGGGTGATCGGCGGGATGTTTAGAACTGTCAGATTGCATTATAATTTTTGGTGACATGCTTCAGTCCAACTGTGTCATTTCTTTTGACCCTAGTAGGTGTATTGTCATGTGGTGGTTTCTGTCTAACAAATATGTCTTGTCTTTTCTTATGATGTATAATAAAGCTAATATTTCTAACCATGAAGTGTTTGCAGTGTGCATCTTTCTGTTTTGGTATTCTCACTTTGCAAGCAAGTAGAATGAAAGTAACTTATCTTTTACCTTTGAATTTGGACATCCGTCTGTAGGTTTGTATGGGGTCAGGTAGATGTGCTGTCAACTCCGAAATTTTGACTTTTGGTTAGCTGATTACTGCTGGGTTAAGAGGTTTATCAGAGCCGATGACCCCTGTCCACAGAAATAGATCTCCTCCCTGGGTAGTTTTGTAATGCCCTCACTGCAGCTCCATTAAAACCTCTAAGAGAGATTTCTGTTATGTTGATATCTCTTAAATTGGCCACCTTGCTGGCCATCACATCAGCCAGTAGGGTTAGTGATATCTCAGCCCCTTCTATTGACTATCTGTATACAGTAATACTTGAGAATAGAGAGTTCTCCTAATCACTTTTTTTTTCCCCTGCCATTAACAATTTGTCAACTTCCTTCTCATGGTGGCTTGGCCTTTGGCAGGAAGGCTGTGGTCCCTTATTAGAAAGTCTTCTTGCCTATCCTCTATCAGTGCTGTCGTAAAGTGAAGGCAAAAATTTGGATTACACTTCACCAGCGCTTGTTGTGTTCCCCCCCCCCCCCCCTTGCCTGAAAAGGGGTACCGGAGAGTTTGCATACAAAGTTTAAAAAGATGTATATAGATCTTGAAAGTTCTTTAGTTCTTGAGGGAAAATTGATGATGAGAGGGATGTTCCCTCCTTTTTAAGTGATTCTGCTTCCTGCTTCCTGTCCTGAGAATAAGGCAGTCTTTCTGTGGGTGCTGTCATGGTCTCAAGGAAAACCGATTACCATTAAATGTATTCTAAATTGTTAGTAACATACTTTGTAAGGCTGAAAAGACATCCATCCATCCATTTCAGCCTGTTAACCTGCAAAGTCATTAAACCAATTATAGATTAATGCATAGCATAGGGATCTTTGATCCATTTTTTTTTTTTTTTTGTCTACATGATAAATGCCACTTGCTGAAGAGACAAATTACTTAATACAGTGTATGAATCCCAAAATGGTTTAAGGGCATCTGACAGCAGATTTGTACCTATGAAAATGACCTGTTGCATGTGCACTTGGCAGCTGAAGGCATCGGTCTTGGTCCCATGTTCATATGTGCCTGCATTGCTGAGAAATTGTTTTATATGTGCAAATGAGCCTCTAGGAGCAACGGGAAATTGTGGTAACTCCTGCATTCTCATCTCTGCCGTATCTGCATTTTGACTGAAGTAGGGGCTAGGTGTTATAACCAGGGATGAGCGAATTGACTTCGGATGAAAGATACCACTTGGAACCCAACCAGAGTACGGGAAATGTTTTTTTTACAGTATAAATCAATTTCTAAAGTTATTATGCAAAGTTTCGCAAGACTTTGTAAGTAATAACTTTGGCTCATCGGAGCCAATATGTTCTAATACTGTACAGAGTGCTCACTCTGTACAGTATTGAAACAAAGTTTTATGCAAATCAACTTCTGAGGTTTCATCTGAAGTCTATTTGCTCATCCTTAGTTATAATATTTGCCCTGCCTGGCCCTCTCAATCAAAATGCAGAGGGCTTGGCAGTTAGAGAGCTGAGCTTCTAGGAGTAACTAACACCAATGTTGCTCCTAGAGCATCATCTGCATATATAATATATATTTTCCTCAGCAATGTGGGTACATATGAACATGGGACCAGCACAGTTATCTTCAGCTGCAAAGCACACATGCCACAGTTCAACCAGTTTCATATGTACAGATGCTGACAGATGCCTTTTTTTAAAAAAAAACAACAAACTTGTCCCGCCAAATTTAAATTCTCATATTGCTAAATTGAGGTAAAAAAAATTAAACTGTTGGAATGTAGAGGTGTGGTGAGAGGATTGGTGGGTTATGCTATGATTGATGTACTTGTAGTGCGTGACTATCTCTAACAAAACTAGAACTAGCCTTGTAGCTCACATTAAACCAGACCTTTCACCATTCATTGCTCAAATTGTTCTGCAGTTTTTTTCAGGCTTGCAGGTTAGGGGGCATGTCCTTTCTTGGGGGTGTGTCCTTTTGGATGTAGCTCTTTCCCTGCAATTATAGAAAGAAAATCAGCGGCTCACTCAGAACTGCCGGCAGGACAGGTGCTCACCCCAATGGATACACCCAAATCCCAAGGAAAAAACAATTTGGAAAATATAGAGCTGCTGGGGGGCACTCAAAATATCCGGTAACACTTGGTAAAGTAACAACACAATTTAATAAAACTACATAAAAGCCTGAATGTAGCTCCAATAAATCATACTAAGGTATGGTAATGATGCCTAGTATAAATATAACCCCATGTTGCTCTCCTGAAGCACAACACGATGTGAAATAAAGTTCCACAGGGATATCAAATAAAACGAATGTTCCACAGCTGGTGAGTCACAGATGGTGAGTGTCAGGTGTTGAAATCCCGCAGCTACCAAATATCATATGTGACAGTCCACAATACAAAGCACTGATGCGGGCACTAAAACAGGAGGGTCAGTACATTACCCTTCCCATTGCGCTGGAAATGGAAGCCGATGCCGGAGCGTATACTTCACCGCCTGGACTCACATCGGCATCCAGTGTGGTCCCTAGGTCAACAGTGCGGCGTCCCACGTGCCCTGGCGGCGTGCCACGTGACTTATGTGGCTACCTGTGAATGGATATGCTGCCAGTAGATGGATTGCAGATACGTTGGGTCATAGAGTCCGGACCAACAGTAAGCAGACTTGGCGCTGAGGAAGGGGTGTTATCCCACGAAACGCATTCGGTGAGGAGACAGCAAGCAGTTTGTTTGAAATTAGTGTGAGAAGCCGGGAACGATACTAAGACTGTTTCAGCGGATGTACGAAGTCTGCTTACTGTTGGTCCGGACTCTGACCCAACGTATCTGCAATCCATCTACTCGCAGCATATCCATTCACGAGTAGCCACATAAGTCACGTGGCACGCCGCCAGGTCACATGGGATGCCGCGCTGTTGACCTAGGGACCACACGGGACGCCGATGTGAGTCCAGGCGGTGAAGAAACAAGTATACGCGTCGGCTTCCATTTCCAACGCAACGTGAAGGGTAATGTACCTGACCCTCATGTTTTAGTGCCCGCATCGGTGCTTTGTATCGCAGACTGTCACATATATTTGGTAGCTGTGGGATTTCAACACCTGACACTCACCATCTGTGACTCACCAGCTGTGGAACATTCGTTTTATTCGATATCCCAGTAGAACTTTTTTTCACATCGTGTTGTGCTTCAGGAGAGCAACATGGGGTTATATTTATACTAGGCATAATTACCATACCTTCGTATGATGTATTGGAGCTACGTTCGGGCTTTTATGTATTTTATGTAGTTTTATTAAATTGTGTTACTTTCCCTGCAATTGTCACAGCTTCAAACAGAACATATGGCTTGTGACAGTTGAAGGCAATATCTACAGAATAGGTGATAAGTGTCTGACTGCAGGGGTTGTACCACCAGGGCCCTATTATTCTCTATACTGGGGTGAGTACTTTGTAGTGGGGCAACCCCTTTAACATGGAGGTTTTCCCTCCCCTTCATTGTGGAGGTTTTACTCAGTCTGCTCAATAAAATACATGAATGATATATACTGTAACTGTTTCTTCCCAATTCACTAAACTAATACAATCAGTCCACATTATTTTAGTAATTAAGGGAGTTACCAAGCATTCTTTCTTTTTTCTTGCAACTGTAATTCTTTTATAGCAATTATGTCTTCCATCATGGCATGCATATGACAAACTTTTTAGTTATGATTAGAGATGAGCGAATTTCCGCTTATGAAATGGTTTACGCTTTATTTGGTGGTAAAAGGTGAATTGCGTTATAGATTCCGTTACCACGGACCATAACGCAATTCTGACTAAATGCATAACTAAATGCCTTGAGAGGCATTCGGTTGTTCATTCTGTCATAATAGAAGTCTATGGGCTGCAAAACGTGACTCGTTCGTTTTGCAGCCCATAGACTTCTATTATGACAGAATAAAAACGGAATGCCTCTAAAGGCATTCCGTTATGCATTCAGTCATAGAATTGCGTAATGGTCCGTGGTAACGGAATCTATAACGCAATTCACCTTTACCACCAAACTAAGTGTGTGAACGAATTTCAAAATATGAAATTCGCTCCTCTCTAGTTATGATTTATTGCTGATTAATTTTACAGGGTGTTGGTCTGTATTTTAAGTAAATTTCTGATATTTGCATTATGCCTAAGGGCTCGTGCACACGACATTTTTTTTTTTTTTGTCTTTTTTGCAGAACGGGCACACGGAAATGGCGTGCACGCTGAGTCATTTCAGTGTTTGTGTTTTTTTTTTTTTTTGTTTTTTTTTTTTTGTCCCAAGCTCCATTGAAAAGAGTGGTTCCGTATATGGACCTGTAAAAAAAACGAAAACAGAAGAAAAATACGTTTGTGTGCATGAGCCCTTATTCACAGTGTTCAATCAGTGATTTTCATCAGTGATTTTGAGCCAAAAGTAGGTGCAGCTCTAAACAAAAAACATGTGTAGATCTTTCCCATATACCTTATCTCTGTGTAGGCTCCAATCCTGTTTTTGCCTCAAAATCACTGATGGAAATCACGGACGTGTGAATAAGGCTTTAGGCTTTTCAAATGCCAGCTATTACACATATAGCACTCCCCTTTCCAAGTTTTATTTGCAAAATCTTTTGAAATGGTACATGTGATGTTTTTTTTTTTTTTTCTTTTGTGTGTGTATTTGATAACACTTTTGTATTCTGAACAATTCATAGGAAGCGGAAAAGCCTTCTCGGTTATAAATTAACATTTACAGTTACATGGTAAATTTTTACTTCAGACAGGGATGATGTATATGCCTCCTCATCTTTTTCTACCTATTTCTCACTTTTTTTTTGTTTGTTTTTTGTTTATCTGCCATCAAAGTCTGATTCCCAGTCACAATGTTAAGCTGAATCTTTAATTGGCAATAGAAATGGGTGGTTTTTGGTTACAAACCAACAAGTAATACATGCAATGTTTTAAAGCACTTTGCGAGTTGTTTGCTTGAACTATAGTTTGATACAAAATGAATGCAATGCAAAGCTATAAGTACATTATGAAACTAGAATATACTGTACATAATATACAAGAGTTTGTGTAGGAGGGCAATACCAATAAATCCTAGAATACTGTACATAATATACAAGAGTTTGTGTAGGAGGGCAATACCAATAAATCCTAGAATATACTGTACATAATATGCAAGAGTTTGTGTAGGAGGGCAATACTAATCAACAGTTTCAGTTTTTTGTTTTTAAAATTAAACCTGTATCATAAGGGTAGGGTCTCACTTTTTTGTTTAACTGATCCGGAAGGCTGTTTCAGCAGAGAACATATTGCTGGAGTTCACTAGATCTGGCCTAACTGGATACTGACCTCGTTGACTAACGCACGCAATAGTTATCTGTCCAAAGCTGGCATTTCACGGAAAAGTGGATGGATCCAAATATAGTCAATGGGGTACGGTCGTAAAAGGCAATATCCGACTAGGCTGGACCCAGTGAACTCTGGAAGAGCCTGCCGGATCAGTTAAACAGAAGTGTGAACCCACCCTAACTTGGGTCATCCCCTTTTGCATTCAGCTTTTTTCACTGGCGGAAAGTTATATTTACATTAAGTTTTCCTAATTTTAAGGTTAAACCCTATTATAAGTAATTGCCATTACTGACAGCCAGCTAAAAGCATCTGTCAGCATGATCAACACTAGCATAGTAAACCAAGCATACTTCTTGATGGGGTTGGTCGTGCTGAGTGCATGGATCCCTATATTTCACCAATCCAATGTGTCTTTACTGAGAAATTCCATTTATTTATTTTTTTAAAGGGAATGTGTCATCAATGGCCCATTGTTTAAAACACGTTTTGTATAACATTTTTATGGAATTTTATTTTTTTTACCCCATGTATATATAAACCAAAAATCCTGCAGTTTTTGCACTGGCCACTAAGCCTACATGGTACTACTTCTTGCTCTTTATAAATGTGGGTAGGTTTAGATTCGTCCTGCTTTGCACGAATCCAAATCTTTTTGATTCTCTCCCTAACCAGTACGAGTTCCACTACCTCTTATTATACAGTATGGGCCCCGCTGCGGCTGAAGGAAGATGGCTGCCAGTAATGCAGAGTAACTGTAAGTAGCGGCACATGCCGAACTGTATTACACAATGAATACATACCTGGATTTGTTGACTGCCCCGGATCAGAGTTTGAATTCGATGTGTAATAGAGTTACAGGTATGGCGATCGGAAACGAATGGGGTAGAATTTATCATGAGGGGAATATTTGAAGTCCGTTTTACTTGACTCTGTGTAGGAGTACTTTATACCACATATATCAAATGTCTCAGGTTGTTTAGTAAATTTGGCTTGTTGGCAACACAATGATTCGGGTAAAACCTGGATACGGGACTGGTTGGGTAGATGCTGGGGGGGGGGGGGGGTTTGGATGATGCAATGTGCGTATCCTGTCCCTACCTTGCCCTGTCAGGTCTTTTTTACCCTAAAAACCTCCTAATACGGAGTTGTCGCCCTGACAAGAGCGGCCCCCGTCAGGAAACTTGCCCTGTTATCAATCCCTGGAAAACCCTGTTAGGGAAAATTAGTGGAGGGCGTATAAGTCGCTACTCTACCTATTCCAGACCTAAACAAAATAAATTAAAAATTATCAAAAAAGTTCTCGAAAGTCCCAATGCGTTTTATCCTAATGGCTCATCAGGGGACAAGGGGTCAACATTGAAAAAGTGGTAAACACCACAGTTGTGGTCCAGTGTCACTATAAACACTGAGGGCGGGCCAGTGGTATATTTTTGCCCTATAAGACGCACCAGCCCATAAGACGCACCTAGGTTTTTGAGGAGGAAAATAAGAAAAAAATTGAACCAAAAGGTGTGCCTTTGGTGGGTTTTGAACTAATGGTGTGTGCCTGTGGATGGCACTGTTATGGGTGGGGGGAGTTGTGGATGGCACTGCTATATACAGATCACCCACCCTATAATAGTGCCATCCACAGATTCCCTATAGTGGGGGCCCCGCTGCTCACTATCTACAATACTATAGCCTACAAGTGTGAATAACTTTAACTAAACTTGGCTCCCCACTGCTTACTAACCAGCTCCTGTAGCGGCAGAGCGGGCGGCAGCGTAACTCCCTGACGTCACGTGCCTGCGCTGCCTGCTTCATTCATAGTCACGTGCCTGCGCCGCCTACATCAGGGAGTTGCGCTGCTGCTACAGGAGCTAGTTAGTAAGCAGTGTTGCTAAATGGGGGAGCTAAGTTTAGTTAGTTATTCACACTTGTAGGCTATAGTATTGTAGATGGTGAGTGGCAGGGCCAGAGTACAGTGACTGCACCTGGCGCCGCCGCATTTGCTGGCCTCCAACTCCTCCTCGCTCCCTCCCCGCTGATACATCGCAGTCTGTGATGTAAAATGGCGTTGTAAAATAGCAGCATTCGCCCAATAAGACGCAGGGGCATTTTCCCCCCACTTTTGGGGGGTAAAAAGGGCTTTTTATGCGGTGAAAAATACGGTATGTCCAGCAGTAACTTTCTTAATGCTATCTAAATGCTAAAAACAGCTCATGCAAGATGAGTCACCAAATTCATGTTCAGGAAACAGAATACAAAAATCTGTAATCAGAAAATAGATTAGAAAAAAAGGATGTTGCTATCTAGTTTTAACTGACGGGTAAAGTTTTTGATGACACATTTTCTTTAATGCTAATGAGATTGATGGCAGGTCACACCCAGCATATGCACTGCCATCCATTACGCCACTGTGCAGCTTGTACAAAAGCCCTTGCCACCTCACAATAGGAACAGTGCAAATATTGCTGAGGGCAATACCAGCACCTAATATATCCATCCAAAAGACTTGATAAAGGGGTCCTGGAACTCTGAAATGCGTTGTCTGTTTTGAAAATTACCCACCAATATAGCTCCTTTTATCCATTTACTGGTTTCCTGCGACTACCTCAACTAGTTGAGTTTGTTGGAAGCCATGGGGTACACCTCCCCTACCTGCCCTCCTGTTCTTGCTGTTAAAACGTTAAGAGCAGGGGTGTATGTAGCATATTCAGTAAATAGAAAAAAAAAGATCTAGGGGGAACTTTAATTGTTGGCAAATAACAGCCTGAGTTGTCCTCCTGAAAGAACATCAAAGGGCAGCACCAGAAAATATGTATGAACTTCCACTCCCGTTCTGCCTCTCCACCACCAGGTGGAGAGATATTGGGGTTGATGTGCTGCAACAATTGTGGGGTATGATACCAGAACATCAATATTTTATAGGAATTCTCCCTATGGGATGTGCAGGTAGAACTCATGGCAGCTCTTCTCCAAATCTGTTTCCATTCCTCAGGAGAGACTGCATGGTCCAAGATAGTTTTCCATTTAGTTATATAGGAATGCCAAACAAGAGCGGAAGGGGGGTGAGCATGTCAGAAATAAGTCTTTTTAGTGGAGTCTGATGGCTTACAGTTTTTCTAAAAGAGTAGTGAGGATATGTTGTATCTACATATGTTGATATCTAGGAGCTTCTGGTAGGTTTAAAGTTAGAACTAAGGGTAGTGAACGGCAAAAGGTGTAGGGTCCTATAGTCTACTGTGTCCGCAAAGCAGAATAACTTGTTAGTGAACCATGACTTAAAAAAGATGAAAGCATACCTTTTGGAAATACGGGGTTAAATAGAAACAATGCCATGGAGGATTTGAGGGATGTTGGAGTAACTAAACTTTTAAAATAATTTGTACCTAATCCCCTAAATAAGATTTTTCTAATATACTTTTTCTATTTTTACTGTACTTTTACATCCCTAAAGCACACCATTCAGTGTGCGCTTAAAACTCTGATTTCGTACCCCGCTGACAGCTCAGCGGTGTACCGGAGTATTTATTTTACGAATGGACAGCAGCAGAGCAGGAAGTATGGGCAGGAGTGCACATTGTCCGGGGAGCACAGGCTGGGGCAGCAATTACTAATCCTGGCATAGCACATGGGTACCCTGTACCCAGTAGTATTCCAGGATTAGCTGAGCGGATCGGCTCCTGCCTGTGCCGGCTCCGCTAAGCTAAGAGAACTGCATGACCGTTCTCTTAGCTTAGCGGAGCAGGCAGGAGCCTGCTCTGCCCAGCTAATCCTGGCATATATAGAGGGTACCCATGTGCTGTGCCAGGAGTTAGTAATTGTCCGGGGCACGGGGGGGCTGTTCGTACTCTGTACGCTGCTGCATCCCGTTCATAAAATGAGTTGTCAGTGGTGTAGGGAGAACACAGTTTTTCAAGCACACAGCTAATGGTGCGCTTTTAGAGATGTAAAAGTACAGTAAAAATAGAAAATTGATAAAGTATGTTAGAAAATTTTTATTTAGGGGATTAGGAACAACATACTAAAAATTATAAAAGTTTAGTTGCTCTTTAAAGAAAGCTGTTCGCAAGCATGCCATACGGTACACATAAAGGACATCGGGTCCAGTACTAGGGATGAGTGAATTTCATATTTTGAAATTCGTTTTCAGTTCGGCTTGTGGTATAATGTGAATTGTGTTATGGATTCTGTTACCACGGACAATGATGGAATGCCTTTAGAGGCATTCCGTCATAATAGAAGTCTATGGCCTGCATAACTGATCCGTCATGGAATTGCTTTTTGGTCCATGGTAACGGATTATACCACAGGCCGAACCGAAAACGAATTTCAAAATATGAAATTCGCTCATCCCTAGTTGCAAAGTTAGTGCAGGGAGTATTAAGGACCACAGAAGGAAGTCTGGATGTATGGGTGGCAACCATAACTTTTGCGCATAATTGTGGGTATCCTCCGGAGATGTGTTGCCAAATAGAAATATCTGGTACTGCCAACCCCCCCTCCCTTGTGTTTTAACAGCAGTAAAGACTTTAAACAACATTCTATGCTGTTTCCCATTCTGTATAAATCACAAAATGGAGGACTGGATAGCTCGTAGGTCTCAAGTAAAGCAACTTGGAAGCAGAGACGTTTTAACAGTCTCTATGCGCCTGAAGAAAGCTAAAGGCAAATTCATCCATTTAGTCATCAGGGTTCTGAGTTTCAAAAAAATAGCAGAGAAATTCTGAGCGTACAGGGAACTGTAGAGCCTGAGTGCTCCATCTCAAGTGAAAGTTAATTTGAAATAAGGCTAACCTATCCTGAGGTGTGTGGAGTGGGAGGGCCTTAGTTTTAGTTGTATTTACCCTATATCCTGATAGCCTGCCAAATTCCTCCAGTAAGTGGAAGAGATTTGGTTGAGTAACATATAAGTGATCCGGCAAGCAGTTCCGATGTAAACTGAATGCATTTGTAGACTGATCCAGATCAGTCTCACAAATGCATTGCAAGAACAGATCCGTCTCTCCGCTTATGTGGAAAGACAGATCTGTCTTGTATTTGTTTTTTGTTTTTTACAGGTTTAAAGGTCTGTGTGTGCGCAGACCAGAAGGACGGATCCGTCCTTCAGGTATTTCTAATGCGAGATCCGGCGTTAATACATTTCAATGTAAAGTAATGCCGGATCCGGCATTTTAGACGGATATAATACTGCCGCATGCCGTCCATTATAGTCTGAGTCTGTGAAAACCACAGATGCCATCTGTGTTGCATCAGTGTTTCATGGATCATTAAAAAGAGATTCTTTGAAAATTATTTTTCAGCTGTTCAGTGTCAGTAAAACACTGATGCAACACGGACAGCAAAAAACTGACACACGGAACCTTCACGGATGCATCACTGTCTGCCTGCTCACGGATTTGAGCATGAACACGAATGAGGCTTACCCTGGGTTCAGACCTGAGCGTTCTTGAAACAAGCGTATTACAGCGCGTTTTTGCAAATAGGAAACGCGCGTCGTACGCGCGTTCTTGTGATTGACTACTGTGGTGTACTTGTTTATGCGTAGGGCGTTTTACAGCACGTTCGAACGCGCTGTAAAATGCGAAAATGTGAACCAGTCCCATAGGGAAGCATTGGTTTGCATGTGTTGAGCGTTTTACAGCGCGTTCGAACGCGCTGTAAAACGCGCAAGTGTGAACTTAGGGTTAAAGTGGACCGAACATAACTATCTGGACATGCAGAGTGGCGCCCAGGGATCTCGCTACACTTGCTATTATCCCTGGGCGCCGCTCCGTTCACCCGCTGTGACCCCGTTTCCTTCTCCCATGCTGTATGGTAATTGCTACTAACTTCGCTGGCTATAGCGCTGTCAAATTGGAGAGGAGTGCTCACAGCCTGGGAGGTTATTTTTTCTCCCTGGCTGAGAGCTCTGCGCTGCGATTGGACAGGGAGAAGGAACGCCCAGGGAGAGAAGCTGATGTCTCCTCCCTGTTGCGAAGTTAGTAGCAATTGCCATACAGCGCGGGAGAAGGTAACGGGGCCACAGCGGGCGAACAGAGCTGCGCCCAGGGATAATGGCAAGTGCAGTGAGATCCCTGGGCGCTGCTCTACATGTCCAGATAGTTATCTTACAATGTTCAGACTCATGAAAGTCCCCAAGCCTGGCCCTGACTTCTCCTAATGTCAGTGGATAGGGTGTGACAGTTGCAGAGAGAGCGGAGCCTTTAGGAGTAACTGCAGTGCCCCTGTTACTTCTAGAGGCTCATTTGCATATATTAAAACATCATTTTTCTCAGCAATGCAGGGACATATAAACATGGGACCAACACAGATGGCTTCAGCTGTTTCATAGACACATCTGCTGACAGCATAGAAACATAGAATGTGTCGGCAGATAAGAACCATTTGGCCCATCTAGTCTGCCCAATATACTGAATACTATGAATAGCCCCTGGCCCTATCTTATATGAAGAATGGCTTTATGCCATCTGTCTTTCCGCATAACAAGCATGGTCAAGACTGCTGACCCATTGCATTTTAATATAACGACCAGACTAGTTCCACAAATTGATAACCGTCAATCGAATATGACCTAGAACTAAATCACTTGCTGAAGGTAATTTATCAATGTATTTCTTGTTGAGGTTTGTAAACCCGTTGATTAATATCCAGCTATTGCCTGTAATATGAAGAAAGCTTCATGTCATTGAGCCATGTGGAATCAGAATAAAAAATGGCCACCTAACCTCCCCCCCCCCTTCAGCTTTTTCCTTTGTAGGTATATTCACTCACTGCCCCCTCACATTGCATGTGTCTGAAGAGCATCAACATGTCAGATTAGCGCTCTGTGTTTTCTGGTCTTTCACTGTTGCCAACTTTAAAACAAATGAGGTTTTGATGTCTTTATTTATATATATATATATATATTTTTTTTTTTTTGAGGGTTTATTTCTTTTAAATTCTGGCTCTTTGGCGGCTGATGTTTTCTTATGCCCCCTTACTCCCTTACCACTCTCCCTTCCCTTCTCTTTTCTTTCCCCTTCCCTTCTCTAATGATCTGCATGTATGTCTCCCCTTTGCACGCAGGGTTTTGGTTTTGTAACTTTTGAAACTAGCGCGGATGCTGACCGGGCCCGGGAGAAATTGCACAGCACGGTGATTGAGGGGCGAAAAATCGAGGTGCATGTCTTTACCTGAAACTGAAAGATTGCTAAATGCTAGCAGCTAAACCCCATTCTGTCTTTCCTTCTCACTTTTTTTGCCGTTCTTCATATGTCCCTGATTATCTTTTTAATTGCTTGTCTTCTGTTTAGCTCAATTATAATGTCATGTCACTTTTAATTTGTACATTAAGCTGTTATCCATTGTTTTCCTCAACTCCTCCCTTAAAATACTGGCAAACACCATACTCCACCATCCCCATTCCCCCTCCTTACCCTAAGGCCTCCTGCACACGACCGTATGGTTTTGCGGTCCATTTTAAAAGGATCCGTTTTTTTTTTTTTTTTTTTTTTTTTTTTTGTTTCAGTAGTGTTTCCGTTCCGTTTTTCCATTTGGTTTCCGTTTGATCAGTTTTTTGCAGATCGAAAACGGAAGCATACAATAACGTTTAAACAGTACATTAAAAAATTGGGCTGGGCATAACATTTTCAATAGATGGTTCCACAAAAACAAAACGGATGCATTCTGTTTTATATTTTTTTTATATATTTTTTTTTTTTTTTTTTTTTGCGGAACAATTGACTTTAATTGAGCCACAGAACATGATTTGCAGGCATACGCACCGCAAACAGAATACGCAAAAACAGAACGGAAACGGTAAAAAAAACATTCATGTGCAAGAGGCCTAACTGTGCTATTACATGGATGTCATTGGTTGTGGGTAGTGCACACAGTTTCACTAAATAATGAGCTGCTCCTGGACTGGCAATCTGAAACAATGGCAAGTCCAAGTGCGGCCAGCAAATGAAACATCTCGAGTGCTGTCTGTGGCTGCTGATGCACAAGTGTAATAGCACCCTAAGGCTATAAGCACACGACGGTGAAAAACATTTTTAATGGCCATCACACGTCTGTTTTATGGTGGCCTGTGGGGTTATTCACATGGCAGTTTTTTTGATGGCCAGTGAATATCGGATGTCAAAAAATAGAAAATGTTTGTTCTTGTCAGTGTTTTACTGACCGACTTTTTCTATATAATTGAATAAGTCAGTTTTTAATGTCCGTTTCTCAGAAAGGCATCAGGGAAAACACATCCATTAAAAATGCACAGTTTATCCATTTTTAACTGACTTTTTTTTTTTCACTGTCATGTGCATGTAGCCTAAATTGTCTGCTTATCTTGTAGTTTTAAAGCAAGTTATGCTAGCTATGAACTAACATTTACAGGAGGATGCAGTTCTCCTCCAATATGAAAATCAAACGCTATCGCCATACCCCTGCTTACCATTGAATGTGTTTTAATACTTTGATTTCCAGATTTGCTGCCTGCTTAAATAGAATTCTGTATTTTGCACAGCCTAAGGGTACTTTCACACTTTGGGCATGGCTATCCGGCAGGATGTTCCATCAGGTGAACAGCCCGCCGGATCCTCCATGCCACAAGTACCCGTGTGCTGCCGCTCCATCCCCATTGACTATAATGGGGGCGGGGCTATGGTACGGCAGTGCACGGCAGTGATCACCGAACTAAAAAGTCGGACCTGCAGTACTTAGTCCGGCGATCTCTGGCTGTGCTGTGCCGTAGCTCTGCCCCCGCCCCCATTAGTCAATGGGTACTTGAGGCATGGCGGATCCAGCAGGCTGTTCACCCAATGGAACAGATAGCCATGCCGCAAGTGTGAAAGTACCCCAACACCTCTCCAAAGAAGTGTCTTTTAAAACTTGTAAACTAGAGTGTCTGTGCATGCTGGTTGTAGACTATTTGTTTATGCCTTTTTTTTTTTTTTTTTTTTTTTATAATATTTTATTTTAGACCAGCTATATACAGCTATGGCTCAATTCACACCATATTTTTGTGTACAGTTGGCAATGTATGCAAGGAACAAAAGTTGTCTAGCGGTATACTGTACCAGATAGATGCCAGTTGTCTCCTTTTGGCATATGTCAGGCAGGTATGCATCTGGACACATTTTGATCGTATTGAAAAGAATACATGGACTACTGAACTGAGCCTCACACTGAACACTTAATGTAAAGAAATTGTTATATTTTCCTTAATTGATATCAAAGCCAGACACATCCAAATGTAAGGGTGCTTGTTTGCATATGTATACACAGTACATAGTTTGAAAAAAGCAAAAACTGTATAGGCTACTTTCAGTTTCAGGGATCTCACAAGCGGTCCAAAACGGATCAGTTTTTTCCCTTAATGCATTCTGAATGGATAAGGATCCACTCAGAATGTATCAGTTTGGCTCCGTTCCGCCTCCATTCCGCTTTGGAGGCGGACACCTAAAAGCTGCTTTCAGCGTTTTGGTGTCCGTCTGATGAAACTGAGCCAAATGGATCAGTCTTGACACACAATGTAAGTCAATGGACACGGATCCGTTTTCTCTGATACAATAGAAAACTGATCCGTCCCCCATTAACTTTCAATGGTGTTGAAGACGGATCCGTTTTGGCTATGTTAAAGATGAACTGATGCATGCGGTTGTATTATCTGAACAGATGCGTTTGTGCAGATCCATGACTGATCCTCGCCAAATGTGAGTGTGAAAGTAGCCTTACTTCCCCTTAATTTCAAAATGAGCACAACTGTGTAAGGGTACTTTCACACTAGCATTAGAAGAATCTGGCAGGCAGTTCCATTGCCGGAACTGCCTGCCGGATCCGGTAATCCGTATGCAAATGAATATAATTTGTTTCCGGATGCGGAGCCGTCTAACAAATGCATTGCAATGCCGGATCTGTCTCTCTGGTGTCATCCGGAAAAACTGATCCGGTATTTATCTTTTTCACAGATTTAAAGGTCTGCGCATGCGCAGAACGGTAAACCGGAAGAACACATCCGGAACACTTGGTACCGGATCCGGCATTAATACATTTCAATGAAATGAATGCTGGATCCAGCAAGTGTTCCGGAAGTTTTGGCCGGAGAAAAACCGCGGCTCTATACACTTTCACACAGCCAGTGTTTTGCATCAGTATTTTTTGATCGCTGTATACAAATAACCCTCCCATAAAACATAACCTTTACTAGTTACATTAAAATGAACAGAACCTAACCCCCACAACAAAATCAACAAAAATTGTGTATGTTAATAGGTAAAACAAAATGCTCCTTATATCGCTATATGTGAGGGAATGCAGTCTCTTGATGCATCCCATGTTCTAATTAGGCGGCTGCAGGAGCTGCGATCAGCAGTACGCGCCCAGCTGTTAGACAGGTGGATTAACCATTCAAATGCTGTGGTCAGTGCTAACCGTGGCGTGTGTGAGATTTATAGAGGGAGGGTGCTCTCTGTCTCCATTGTCGCCCCGCACTGCGATGACGGGGCAGATGGCTGCTATGGCAGCCACTGGCGCCTGCCAGCTATGGAAACCCAGAAGATCCAGCCCCCTGGGTCTCCTAAACGACTGTCATTCTTCCATTGTAAGACACTAACAATTCAATGCGGCACAATACAGCATGTATTGTACTGCATTGAAACAGGAATCAAACCCTGAAAAGCTGAAGTCCCACAGTGGGACAAAAAAAGTGAAAACTAAAAAAATTTGGAAAAAAAAAGTTTTTCAAGTGAAAAAAACCTTTCACCCTAAAATGTATAATAAAAAAAGGCTGCATCCGTAATGACCTGCTCTAAAAAAAATTACACATGATTTACTCCCTCAGGTGAACAGCAAAAAGAAAAAAAGAAACTGTGCCAAAATAGCTATTTTATGGTCGCATCCGTATCAACCTGCTCTATAAAAATACATGATCTATCCTGTCAGGAGAACTCTGTTAGGGGGAAAAAAAAATGGTCCCACAACCATTGTTTGCTGGGCAATCAAAAATCTGTAATGTAATTATCCCAGTGAAATCTACAGAAGTTTACGACCATATAAGAGGTGTCTCTGTAAACGGCAGAATCAAGGTAATAAATACTTTGTTTTGTTTGGCTGTTAACCCTTTCTGTGTTACAGGAAAAATTGAATATCTGCAAAAGTTACATTTTTAAATTTCACCTCCATTTTCCTTTAATTCTTATGGAACAAACAACAAAGTTTGTGAAATCAGTTATGAGTAATTTGAGGGGAGTAAGTTATAAAATGGGGGTCATTTATGGGTTGTTTCTACCATATAAGCTTCACAGAGTGACTTCATAACTGAACTGGTCCTTAAAAGGTGGGTTTGGAAATTTTCTTTGAAATTTAGAAGCGATTTTGAAATTTTTAAAGCCTTCCAATTTCCTAAAAAATAGACTTGTGTGAAATGTAAAGTAATAACTATTTTGAGGTATCCCTATCCGTTTTGAAAGCAGAGTAATTCTAATTTTAGAAAATAGAGAAATTTTCCATAATTTTTTTTTTTAAATAAAGGTAAAACATATTTACTCTAATTTACCAGTAACATAAAGTACAATGTCACAAGAAAACAATTTCAGAATTGCTTGGATAAGTAAAAGCATTCCAGAGTTATCACTAGGGATGAGCAAATGAAGCATCCGAAGTCGATTTGCTTAAAACTTTGTTGTAATACTGTACAGAGCGGGAGTTATTGGCTCTGACAAGCCGAAGTTATTACTTCGCAAAGGCTCACGAGACTTCGTGAACCAATTACTGTAAAAAAAAAAAAAAACCTGGGTACCCAACTCGGGTTTGGTCCCACAGTACCACTTGGAACTGAGCCGGAGTTTGGTACCAAGTTTAGTGCCAGTATACATTTTAATACTGTACGGAGCTCCTGCTCCATACAGTATTACAATGGAGAGATGCGAATAGACTGCAGAAGAAGCTTCCGAAGTTGATTTGCTCATCCCTAATTATCACAAAGTGAAACATCAATAAGGAACAGTACCGGCGCTCCTTGCTATGCAGTGATATATTTTATTCACCACTCATGAGAAGTGACGCGCATTTCAACACGTGCAAGTGGTTCTGGTCCTTATTGAAGCATCTGGGGCGATGCCCCCTAACCGTGCAACCTCATCTCCACGCAGTGCTGCCCAACTATTTGCAATAAAGTGAAACATGTCAGATCTGCAAAATGTGGCTTAGTCCTTTTGGTGAAAACTGTCTTGGTCTGAAGGGGTTAAATAAGTACCTTTTTGGATACTGTAAAGTTTCACTGATTCACCACAGGTGACATCGAAAAGCATTTCAGAGGGACACAAGACCAGTGGTACACACTTGCCTTTAACCCCTTCATGTCATTGGGCAGGGCCTTTAAAGATGGTGCCCGCTCCTCAGCGCTGCGAGCACCATAACTGTGGGTTTGCCGCCTGCATCTTATAGCAGTCAGCCGCGGCTCATGTCTGCAACCGGCAGTAATGCCGATCGCGGACATTTAACCCCTCAGATGCCGTGGTCAATCATGACCACAGCATCTGAGTGCGTGAAACACCGGAAGCCAGCTCCCCCATGTGGCGGTCGGAGGAGCCGGAGCTTGTTTGCAGCAGCCACTGTCTTTGTGAATGACAGGAGGCTGCTCCTCACAGTATTTCCTATGGAGCCCTTCCCTGTAATAGGGCTCCATAGGAAAGTAGTAAAATCATCATAGATTACAATGCAAGTGCATTGGAGTCTATGACGATAGCAATCTAATGATTGCATGTTATAGTTCCCCTTGGGAACTGTAAAGGTGTAAAAATAAAAAAAAACATAAATTTAAATCACCCCACTTTTCCCAAAATAAAAATTTTAAAAATACACATCATGGGTGTCGCGATGTTGGAAAACGCCCATAGTATAAAAATATATTCCCCATAAGTCCAAAACTGAAAAAAGCATCCAAATGGCCGAATCGCCGTTTTTGGTTGCTTCATTTTCTACAAAAAAATTCAATAAAAAGTGATCAAAAAGTCATACACAGCCCAGAATGATATCAATGAAAAGTTCAGAGCACCCTGCAAAAAATGAGCCCCCATACAGCTCCGTACACAAATACAAAAAAGTTATTAAAGTTAAACAGATTTTTTTTTCCACCACTTTTAAATAATTTTTTTATAACTATCAAAATGCAAGAAAAACTATACATATAAGGTATCGCTGGATTTGTACTGACCTGTAGAATAAAAGTAACCAGTTTTATCGCGCATCGAACGTTGTAAATAAAAAAAAAAAAACTTAGAACTGTGGTGGAATTTAAATTTTTTTTTTTGCAATTGCATCCCATTTGGATTTTTTTTTCCCGCTTCCCACTACATCATATGCAACATTAAATGGTGGCGTTGGAAAGTACACACAGAAATCAAGCCCTCATATGGCTATGTGAGCAGACAAATAAAAAAGTTATGGCTCTAGAAAGGCAGGGAGTGCAAAACGAAAAAAGAAAAAAACTCCGTGCCTGAAAGGATTAAACATGGCTCTGTCACCAGGGCTCATCATTCTTATTATCCCCTTAGTGACCACCCTTACGCCTTTTTTACGGCGGTCATTAAGGGGTCTTAGGCTGGGCCGCCGCTTTTTTACAGCTCGCATGAGAGTCACGGCTGTGCTCTAACAACCTAGACCGCCAGGAGTGCCAATCTGGGCTGTTTAACACTTTACATACTGCGGCCAATGGCGTCTACTGCATGTAAAGTGCTGACAACGGGAGCGGACTCCCTCTGTCTCCCATCGGCACCCCACAAATGCGATCGTGGGGTGCCGATGTGTGTGAAGGTTGGCAGGGGTCTGATGTAGGCCCCAGACCAGCCTTGAGTAATTTTCAGCAGGGTGCGCCAGAGAGGCGCAGCCTGCTGGTCCATGTCAGAATAGCCCTGACATTTTAATGCAATGCATTTTAAAACCTTAAAAATACTGTCTGTTTTATAGTCCCCTTGTGGGACTATTAAGTGGTAAAAAGAAACACTTATTCAATAAAAAAAATCCCATTAATTTGCGCTTTTTTTTCCCCTCCATTAAAAATACAATTTTCAATGAAAAAACTAGCAAAAAATAAAAATCCTCCATGTTTGGCATTTCCGAGTCTGTAACTACCCGGACTACATTAATATCATGTAAATTATCCCCTACGGTTAACGCCGTAAAATTTTTTTTTTTTAAAGACAAAATTGCTAATTTATTCTTAGTTGCCACTGAAAAAAACGTAATGAGTGATCAAAAAGCGTCATTTACTCCAAAATGATATCAATTAAAAATACAGGTTGTACCGCAAAAATCAAGCCCTCGAACAACTCCATAGGAAAAAATAAGAGTTATGGGTTTAGGAAGCGGCAATTCATAAACATTTTTTTTCGTTAAAATAAAAAGGTGGGTGGGGGGTTATTGCCAAAAAATAGTAAAACATAAAAAATGTATTTTGCATCACTGTAATCGTACTAACCCAGAGAATAAACATATGTTGTGTATATACCAAAAAATTAACGCTGTAAAATTTATGACCTAAAAACGCAATGCAAAATTGCTGTTTTTCCCATCTCCCTCCGAGAAAGTTTTTATTAAAGTTACCTTCCTAAAACAATACCTTCCTTTTGTTTGTATGATATATGGGTGCAGAGAAATCAGTTTTTTTATTAA
Source organism: Bufotes viridis (assembly GCA_033119425.1). NCBI lineage: Eukaryota > Metazoa > Chordata > Amphibia > Anura > Bufonidae > Bufotes > Bufotes viridis. The sequence continues at coordinate 92,545,140 of CM065596.1, read as the reverse complement.
TAAGCAGCAGGAGGCAGGGCTGAATCGTTTGAGCGCTGCTTTGTAAACCCCCGTGCTCTGCTCACTGGCATGCTGAGGGCAGAGCTGTGTGCTAACAAGTAAATGCATATTCTGTATACTATAACTGTGCATCAATGAGACCTGCTCAAAAAGCTTATCTACATATCACTGCTTTATTCACAGGCAGAATATGATTATAAAGACACCATTAAAGGGGTTGTCGTTTTTTTTTTTTTTTTTTTTTTTTTTTTTTTTGTTTCTAACTAGGCAAATGTAAGGAGTTTACCATGCACTTAGGCTGGGAACACACCTAAGCGTTTTGCAGGCGTGCGTTTTTTCAAGCGTTTTTACGCGCGATTGTATGCGTGTTTTTGTCATTAATGAACGCGCGTTTTTGTGATTGACAGGTGCAAGATCCACTAAAAATGCAGGCCTACCTATATGAAAGGTGTTGAATGTTTGCCAAATTGAGATTTTTATTGATTAGGTGTGTTTGAGTGTTGTACTGTTGGAGTTTGGTGTGGTTAATTTGGTGGATTTCTATGGAGTTTAGGAGACAAACGCAAGTGGCAGCAATGGTGTGTGGAGTGTTGCTCTTGCGGATGCGTCGTCGGAGAACGACCCGGCGACGTTTTTGGAACAGAAAACGCTCATTTCTTCATCTTTGCGCGTTCTAATACAATCCTATAGACAAACGCGCGCAAAAACGCCCTAAAGAAGCTCAAGTAGAAGCGACAGCGTTAGGCATTTTCCAGCGCGTTAAAACGCGCTGTAAAATGCCCAAATGTGAAAAGCCATGCTTCCCTATGGGCATGGTTCACATGTTGTGCGTTTTACAGCGCGTTTGAACGCGCTGTAAAACACTTAGGTGAGTGGCTCCTTTCTCAAATTTCACTGAGGGCCACATGACCTGTGCTTCTCTCCCTGCTCTGATTGGTGCACAAGCCTGAGAGATGTCACAGTGCTGGCCACACACCCCTGCATTGCTGTCCGCCCTCTCCCTGGATTCTTCAGGAAACTTTGACCCCTTCTGCAGCACACTCGGGGCTTGAGGTTTTCATTAGTAGCTGCAGGCAGTGAAGAGACACAGGATCTTCCCTTCTCATCCTGCAGACACCGCTTACAGACTGGAGTAGTTCTGCAAAGCATTGCACAAGAACAGGTAGGGGGAAGATCATGTGGGTATCAGCAGGGTCATTGTACAGCTGGGACTTGTAGTTCTACTCATACAACATGCTGCTGAGTCTCCCAGCAGGCAGACATGTCACTCAGCAGCTCTTGTATCCACTCCCTTAGCAGTGCAGGGGGAGGGTCAGAAATTGTTATTGCATGTAAACAAGGGCCAGAAAAGAACCAGGGATATGAGGAAATATATATTTTTGCCTAAAACTTGCTTAGCTTAGTCATATATTGCTGCCCATCAGACTTATAGGCCTCTTTCACACGGGCGTCATGTTTGACGCCCGGATAGGATGTGGGTGCGTTGCAGGAATATGCGCAATTTTTCCGCGCGTGTGCAAACGTTTGCAATGCATTTTTCACGTGCGTGTGAAAAATCGCCATGTTTGGTACCCAGACCCGAAGCCGGACTTCATCACTGAAGTCCAGTTTCGGGTGGAGTATTCTGTAGATTTTATTATTTTCCCTTATAACATAGTTATAAAGGAAAGTAATAGCATTCTCAATAGAGAATGCAAAGTAAAAAGGGCACTAGAGGGTTAAAAATAATGAAAACATAAACTTACCCCCTCCATTTGATTGCGTAGCAGCCGGTTACCAGTCTTCTCTGTATTCAGCCGGGAAGGGGGTGAAGGACCTTCCGTGATGTCACTGAGTCACATGGTCCAATCACCTGCTTCCATGGAAGCAGGTGATTGACGTCACTGGGTCACATGGTCCACAGAAGGTCCTTCACCTCCTTCCCGGCTGAATACAGAGCAGGAGACCGATATCCAGCTGCTACGCGATCAAGTGGAGGGGTAAGCTTATGTTTTTATTTTTAACACTCTAGTGCCCTTTTTACTTTGCATTCTCTATTGAAAATGCTATTCTTTTCCTTTATAACTATGTTATAAAGGAAAATAATAAAGAACCGGTACACATCCCAATCGTCTCCTAGCAACCATGCGGAAAAATCGCACCGCATCCGCACTTGCGGATGCTTGCGATTTTTCCCGCAGCCCCATTCACTTCTATAGGGCCTGCGTTGCGTGAAAAACGCAGAATATAGAGCATGCTGCGATTTTCACGCAACGCAAAAGTGATGCGTGAAAATCACCGCTCATGTGCACAGCCCCATAGAAATTAATGGGTCCAGATTCGGTGCGGTTGCAATGCGTCCACCTCACGCATTGCACCCACGCGGAAAACTCGGACAACCCTTTTAAGCAACAAACTCAATATTCTCAATATAAGAAGTCTTTATTATATGATTGTTATTTTTTTCTCTTATTTAAAACCACAATAAAAAGGCTATACTAAAATATATAAAGAATGTACATCTCTCCTGGGACTTGAACATAGGATCTCTACATGCATGATAAACCACCATACCACTAAGCTATAGCATCACCGCATAGACATATATACATGGCCCCCCCCCCCCCCATGCTTATAAGCTATCACACACTACTGTTGTCTTTATAATCATATACTGTACCTGTGAATAAAGCGGTAATATGTATTAGCTTTCTGAGCAGATCTCGGTGTGGTGAAGCTATAGTACATAATGATATGAAATTGCCAGCACACAGCTCTTGGACAGGGCTGTGCCCTCAGCCTGCTGTCTAGCCCTGTCAATCAAGGGGAGAGAGGTGTGGTGAGCATAGGGGGTGTTACACTGCAGTGCTCAAAAGATTTTGCCCCGTCTCCTGGTGCTCCCATTTTCATTTGCATACGAATAAAAACGCATATTTCTCTGCAGCTATTTATCATACAGACAAAATAAAGGTATAGTTTTAATCTGCATGATGGGCCCTACTATGTAGTTTGTCTAGTTTAATAGGGTTGATCCTTGTGACAGAGCCTCTTTAACATGGTCATCGCAATCAGCCTCCTACTCTGCTTTTTAGGGATGTAGGAAGCAAACAGGATTCTCCATCACTTGAGATAAGAGGTGACTGGGTCTCAGCAAGGGGGCAGATAATCTTATTGCCTCAAAACGGTTAATTAATCTAATAGTTGACTAAGATAGAAATAAGGGTCTGTCATTTGTGTCGATCAATAAGTTCAGTGTTTTTGAATGGGTAAAGGATATCAACCTTTTAACAAAAATGGCATACATTTTAGACATCATAATCAGGAGGCATGTACTAGATTAGGTATCCAGTTAGAAGATATGGAAGGGGCACACCTTAAATCATCATTAAGATAACGAAAGAGGACGGGGCAGAGCCAATTTATTCTCGAGACCAAGGAGTTCAATAATGCCCCAACATCTGCAATTTGTATCTTCTCGATTTAGTTATAAAGAACCTTGAAAAAATTCCGAACAATATAAGTATTAAGAATAACTTGCACAGCACCAAATTGAGGGCTCTCAAGAAATTAGAGACAGACCTTGGCCTTATTTTCAAATTATCTAATAAGGGTGAAAATGATATGTCACTCTTAAAAAGAAAAAAACCTTCTATAGCACCCTCCCTTTTTTTTTCTTTTTTTTTTTTTATCCCACAGAGGAGTGTGGGAATAACTTGGAACAGCAGTAAAAGTAACAGGAGCACCAGCAGTGCAGCCAGGCAATTCAGGAAGGCAGATGGAGATGATGAATATTCTTTATTATTGACTTATAGGTGTGACTAATTTTGGGACTGGAAAGGCCCCTACAGACTGAAGAGCAGGTTACAGGTACATGGAAGTGTGGGCATTTAAACATAAACGGAGTCCTTTAGCAAACTGGTGTAAAGTAGAACTGGCTTAGTTGCCCATAGCAACCAATCAGATTCCACCTTTTATTTTTGAGAGCTCCTTTGCAATATGAAACTTGGAATATGGTTGCTATGGCAACCAAGCCAGTTCTACTTTACACTAGTTTGATAAATGACCCCAAAAGCGCAGGAATGTAAGGGAAGGGGGCGTTTTACAATATTGTTCATGAATTATTAATAGTAGCCACAGTTAATTTTAAACAAACAGGATTTATACTCTTTAGTACATGGAAAATTGCATAATGGCTACATAGACATAACATAAAGGATGAAAAATGTATAGAACTATACATAAAAATTGAAAAAGAAGTACTAGTGTTGGTACCATAAGTGACATAAATCAGTGCTACTCACTTTTATGGTGCATATATTTAAAATGGCCACCAAGTGGCAGCAGAGCTTTGTGTGATACAATTAGTTAATATGAATAAAAAAATTATCTGTAGAATGAATATATTAATAGGGAGTAGGATCTAAAATTACTAAAATGATTAACATTGGGCATATATAAAATAAAACCTTATTAAACTGTAAAATGATAAAATCATGGGAATAGCAGTGCTGTCTAGATGTTAGTTCATAAAATCTTAAGCAACTGGGGCTGATGGCACCTAGTTTGCATATCTATTTGCCTCTCCACAGTCCCCTGCGCCTTTTAACAGTAACCTCTACAGCACATTGCCCTCAACACTGACCTCCATAGTGGACAGTGACCTCCACAGCAGCCTGCCCCCTTAATTGTTACCTCCAAAGCCTTGCGCTTCCTTAAGTGTCATCCACAGCACACTGCTCCTTTAAAGGTGACCTATAGCAGTGACAAAAAATAACTGGGTTATTATGGAAACCTAGTGTAAAACTGTGTGCATGTCAAAATGAAAGGGCCTGCGAGCTTCTATTGGCTGATAAGGGTCATGTGATAGTGCCATATTTGTATTTATTTTTTTATATCCCAGAGAGCTGAGACTCAGCCTAAGACCCACCCGGACACCTGATGTACTTATGTGCCAAATTTGGTGCAGATCTGTCCAGTCGTTTGGTCGAGCATAAAGAACAAACAAACTATTTTATTTATATATGCACACACGTTCTGGAATGTGATCAATAGGTATTACACTGATGCATTCTGGTTCGTGCTCATGAGAGTACAGTGTTTAGATATTTAGATGTGTCAGCAGATGATCCCAACATCTTCCCAGGTCTACAAACTTTTTTTTAACAGTTTTTATTTTAAATAACTACATTCGCGGACACCATTTTTCACCATCAGTGTGGGACAGCCATGGGCCGTAAATTGGCACGCGCGTAGGCTGATCTTTTTATGGGGGCATTTGAAAGTTTGCTAAGGGCAATCCTGTATGGTGCAGTAACATTGTTTTTTATATGAGCGGTACATTGATTACTTTTTTTTTTTTTGGAAAGGGTACCTCTCTAGAAACCTTCCATGATACGCAAGAATTGGGGAGTAACTGTCACTGAATTTTAACACCGCAAATATTGTGTTTTTAGACATCAACGACTCCACTTTTATCATTTAGACACATTTTTAAAGCAGTTGACAGCTGTTTACATTACACTAGTAAAAATTACAAAAAATGTCTGAACATCCCTTTATATCCAATTTAAGCGAATTAGAAAGAACTGTACAGATGACACGACTTTTCTTTCTCAATCTAAATGGCTAGTAGGAAGTTTTGTAGAAAAGGGATATCCGAAAAGACTGATTAATGATGCCTTGGAACAGAGCAAAACTCTCCGCCAGGACAACTGCCTACTCCCTTGCACTAAGACCACCCAATTGGAGAAGGAGACTTTTAAGCACAACTTTATCAATACCAACTCTCATTACAATATGTATGCAACATCCTGAGAAAACATTGGCGCGTTCTTCTCACTGATCTGGGTAATATCCTACCAAAACAGCCAGGCATCCATCACCTTTAGAAGAGTGCCCACCCCAAAAAGAGTCCTAGCTTTTAGTAGTCTGAAACAACATAAATATTCTTAGCCAAAATGCCTCCACGACAAATCCAGGAAGTTATAAAGTTGGCACTACCAGATGCCCATGTTATAACAAAGGTGTAACTCCTTCTCTTCAGCTAGATTTGGCACAATCTTTGTCTACTTATGACCTCCACTGCAAATCCAACTACGTCATTTATCTTCAGTGTGTGTGTGTGTGTGTGCGCAGCCTACAATGTGGGCCCCACAACACAGGAGATACACCAATGCAGCATAAGAAAGGGACTGCTGCACTCTTCTGTAAGCATAAACCCAAATTCATCAGTGTAATATCCATTGATCACATTTCAGAGGATATATTTAATAGGTTTGAGGTGCTCAAAAGGAGGGAAATATATTGGATGTGCAAACTAGGCTCCATCAGCCCCAATGTCTTGGGCTACTTTCACACTAGTGTTATTTTTTTTTTGGTATTAAGATCCATCATAGGGGCTCATTACCGGAAAAAAAAGCTTCAGTTTTGTCCCCATTTATTGTCAATAGGGACAGAACTGAACGCAATGCTCCAAAATGCATTCTGTTCCGTTCAGTTGCATTCCCATACCAGAGAGCAAACCGCAACAGGTTCTAGTTTGCTTTTCGTCCTGCGATGCAGAGCAAGACTGCATGACTCCCAGTGCAAGTCAATGGGGACGGATCTGTTTTCTCTGCCACAATAAAAAACGGATCTGTTCTCCATTGGCTTTCATTGGAGTTGATGATGGATCCTTCTTGGCAATATTAAAGATAATACAACCGGATCTGTTCATAACGGATGCAGATGGTTGTATTATCAGTAACAGAAGCGTTTTTGCTAAACCCTGCCGGATCCAGTAAAAACGCTAGTGTGAAAGTAGCCTTAAACGAATTAACGGAGACCACCATCTAGACAGCACAGCCCAATTGTATAATTTTAGTTTTAGAAAGTTTTAATATTTTAGGTTGACGTGTCATTTTGTCATGCTTTACCAATTCTGTCTAATTTATTTTTAAGAAAAATCCATACCTGTTCATTATAGTAATTTCAGAAATTTCAGATCCCACTGCCTATTATATATATTTTTTTCTACAGATAATTTCTTTATTTACATTTGTAAAAAAAAAATTATACACAGCTCTGCTGCCATCTAGTGGCTGTTTCAAATATATGCACCATAAAGTGAGTAGCACTGATTTCACTTTTATGGTACTAACACTCTAATGCTGATTTTTCAATTTTATGTATATTTTTATAAATTTTTTAATTCTTTATGTAAAGTCTATGTAATCCCTGTCATTTTCCATGTACTAATGAGTATATATCCTGTTTCTGTGAAAAATTAACCTTCGCTACAATTTGATTCATGAATGAAATTGTAAACACACTTTACCTTCTCCCCTACATTCCCTCACTTTGTTTTAAATGCCCACACTTGCCTGTACCTGTAACCTGCTCTTCTGTCTGAAGAAGGTGCCAGTCCAGCCCTGAAACACGTCACATTTGGAAGAGTCAATAATAATAGAATATTAATAATCTCCATTTGTCTTCCTGAATTGCCTGGCTGCGCTGCTGCCGCTCCCACTACTTCTACTGCTGTTCCTGTCCGTGCGCGGATTGTGTGCGTGGGAAGAAGCTTCGCAGTGCCTGGCATTTAAATACCACATGCGGCCTTTGATGTTGTGCTCCTACCACAACACTCGAAGGTGAACGTCTTTAATCCAGAGCCTCATCTTCCAGTCCCATGAGTGGTCCTATGTGTGCTGATCTCCCTCGTTTCCGTCTGGAATAAGTTAGAACATATCTTCCAGGGTGGATTTGAAGAGGGCCCCATGTCTAAGGAGGAAATTAAATTTGACTCCAAGAAACCCCCAGGTACTGGATGTTCCACTGAAGGGTCGACCCATTATCTCTGAGGTTGATTCAATACCCAAAATAAGAGTGTATATCTGTACTCTGTGTTAAGGCGGCAATTTCTTACTAACTTTTTTATTGCTGTTAAATCACTACAGTAGGGGAAACAGTAGTAGTCTACATTCCTGTGGTCTAAAAGCTGTAGATTACTTTTTAAGAATCGAATTCCAGATGCACAATGAATTTATTCTGGCAGTTTCTGCTTTTTATTCACCATTATTTCCTGTTTGAATCCAGATACTTGAACCAGCTTAATGGTACAGCCATGGGAAATCCCTGCACGCTGATGTATGCAAACTTACTCCTGGGCTAGTGGGAGTTGTCGGTGGTCTTTGGTGAAAAAGCATGATGGATTAATATCATCTCACTTCTCGGGTACATTCATTGACAACATCCTGGTAATTTGGGATGGAATGGTTGACTTATTTGAGCAGTTTGTCAATGATATCAATCAACTCTATAAGCCTGAAGTTTACATGGGAGGCGGACTAGTGGAAATTGCCATTCCTTGATTATTTGATTTCTAAGGAGAGTGGTAGCCTCCAAACTGCGCTGTACCGCAAAACCACCTTGACAAAGTCTGATGTGGTGGGATAGTTTTCATCCCCTGCCAATGAAAAAAAGCATACCCAAAGGCCAGCACCTGCGGTTCAGAAGGAATGGTTGAAGTATTAAGACTAGAGATGAGCGAATCGATTTCGGATGAAACATCTGAAGTCGATTCGCATAAAACCTTATTCCAATACTGTACAGAGCAGGAGCTCTGTACAGTATTAGAACGTATTGACTCTGAGCCGAAGTTATTGCTTTGCGAATAACTTCATAAATTAATTTGTACTGTAAAAAAACATTTTTCGAACTCTGGTTCGTTTCCAAGTGGTACCTTGGAACCAAACCAGAGTTTGGGAAATGACCTTTAGGAGTCGGGCCAAAAACCCTCTGTTTCTTAACAGACCAAGACCGAGTCCTGCCTTGCACCCGTTTTTATTACATTTTAGAAAAGGAGCTCAATATGTGATCGTTTGGGCCTTAGTCTTTACCAGAAACTAAGATTCTATTTTGGCATACATAACTTTTTAGATTTTTTTTTTTCCAGTTTTTTTTTTGAGGGGGGGGGGAGGAGTGAAGTGATGAACAAATGATGAATCTGTTTGCCAAATTAGATTTTTACATTTTAATGAGTGAAAGGTGCATGACTTTTTTTTTTTTTTTTTTTTTTTTGTTATTTTAATCTTAAACTTTTAAGTTTTCCTAGGTGACTATAGCGAACAATTATTTGCTAGTTCTTTTCACTAATGGGTCTTAATTCATTCTAGAATGGATATTTCAGTATATTCTAATGTAGTGCTTCCACCTGCAGGCCTGTATTGGAATATTCCTATTACAAGGTCACAACTTCCCTGATCTCAGCTAGGGGAAGCTGTTACTGGTGTGGGAGCACGCAGATCCCACATTTTCACCACTCGGATGCCGTAGTCACAATTGACCATGGCATTGGAGGGGTTTCAATGTCTATAATCGGCATTATCACAGAACTTATTCCCATATCTCCTCTGTTTCAAAAAGCAGAAACTCAGTGACTATGTTGCCTGCTGCACTTGCGAGTGGCATATTTAAAGTGACTACTTCTGCTATATATATTTTGTGCTGGTAGTCAACGGGTTAAAGGGCTTTTACTGAAAAACCTCTATTGAGATTTACTGGAAAGCTTCATTGTTTACAGTGGTCATTACTGTTAACCCCTTCATGACCAAACTATTTTCCAGTTTTGCGTTTGTTTTTCATTCCCTGCCTTCCTGGAGCCATAACTTGGAAGCATTTTTATTGAAAAAAAGCTATTCCAAAATAATGAGCTTCATTTTTACATTCCCTGTGCAGTAAAACTGATCTGTGCCCTTTATTTTCTGGGACAAGACGCTTAAAGTGTTACTGAATCTATATAGTTACATTGTGGATTTTGGTGTGGATGTACTGCAGAAATGCACATAAATCTGCACAGAAATTGTGCGGATCTTATGTCTATTCACCCACAGCCTTGTACAGGTAGCCTTAAAGTGCCAACATCTGCTGTACATGTATGGATGTTAAGGGATTGAAGTGTAGTTATCAATTGTCTTTAAATTTAGCCGTCAGTGTCTGCCTATTAGTAAATGCTTAAGGTTCAAAGTGAATTTCAGTATTAAAGAGCTGTGGAATTGATGCAGAAATGACTGTATATTGGAACATTTTGGTAAGCTATTTTTGCTGAAACTTGAATATTCTGTTATGTTCACATGTGACAGATACACTGCAGATTTGCTGCCATGGATTTTTGTGCACCAAATCTATAGAGTTTTATGGTGCCTGCTGAGTGGACAATATTTTAAGAAAAAAAAAGCTACATGAATAGAGATGAGCCAATCTTTTTTGAGGTTCAGTTTCAGTTTGAGGGATTTCTGAATAAGTTCAAAATGGAACCAAATCGATTCTACCTTAAAGTGGCTCCAATTGCCCTAGAATATGTTAATCTCTAGTCTCCTAGGATTTTTTAGGAAAAGATGTTACCTCATTTCGTTAATTTTTGCATTCTCCCACCCTAAGCTGTTGAATGCAATAGAAAATGTCAGACACTGATGCATAACTATGGATAAACGCATGTTTGACGGAATGAACGAACAGCGTGTTTGACCCCTTAAGGTCACAGCCATATTTCACCTTTAAGCACTAGGCCATTTTTTGCAAATCTGACCAGTGTCCCTTTATGTGCGAATGACTTTAAAACGCTTTTACTTATCCAGGCCATTCTGAGATTGTTTTGCATAGTAATACCGCCAAAAAAGTTAATTTACATTCCCCATATGTCTACTTCATGTATGGATCATTTTGGGAATACCATTTTATTTTTTGGGGACGTTACAAGGCTTAGAAGTTTAGAAGCAAATCTTGAAACTTTTCAGAAATTTTCAAAAAACACTTTTTAGGGACCAGTTCAGGTCTGAAGTCACTTTGTGAGGCTTACATAATAGAAACCACCCAAAAATGACCCCATTCTAGAAACACCCTTCAAGGTATTCAAAACTGATTTTACAAACGTTGTTAACCCTTTAGGGGTTCCACGAGTTAATGGGAAATGGGGCTAAAATTTCAGAATTTTTTTTTTTGCAAATTGTCCATTTTAATCAATTTTTTTCCAGTAACTAAGCAAGGGTTAACCGCCAAAAAAAAACTTTATTGCCCTGATTCTGTAGTTTGCAGAAACGCGCCATATGTGGTCGTAAACTACTGTATGGCCACGTGGCAGGGCGTAGAGGGAAAGGAGCACCATGTGGTTTTTGGAAGGCAGGTTTTGATGGACTGGTTTATCTACACCATGTCCCATTTGAAGCCTCCCCCCCGGGGTAGAAACTCCATGAAAGTGACCCCATTTTGGAAACTATGGGATAAGGAGACAGTTTTGATGGGACTGTTTTTAGGGTACATATGATTTTTGGTTGCTCTTACATTTTTGTGACGCAAGGTTACTAAAAATAGAAATTCTGAAATTTCATCTCCATTTGCCATGGTACACCTAAAGGGTTAACAAAGTCAGGGGAATGTCAGCTCCAGTAAGCAGGGGACCAGGAGGGCAGGCCAGACAGGTGCTGGTAGTGAGAGACTCAATTATTAGGGGTACAGATAGGGCGATCTGTCACAAAGGTCGTCATCGCCGAACAGTGTGCTGTCTTCCTGGCGCTAGAGTTCGACACATCACGGATTGGGTTGACAGATTACTGGGAGGGGCTGGAGAAGACCCAGCAGTCATGGTCCATATCGGAACCAATGACAAAGTTAGAGGAAGGTGGAGAGTCCTTAAAAATGATTTCCGGGATTTAGGTCAAAAGCTTAGGGCAAGGACCTCAAAAGTAGTAGTTTCTGAAATACTGCCTGTACCACGAGCCACACAAGAAAGGCAGCGGGAGATTAGGGAGGTTAACAAGTGGCTCAAGAGCTGGTGTAGGAAGGAGGGGTTTGGGTTCCTGGAGAACTGGGCCGACTTCTGTCGGCTACAGGCTCTATCGTAGGGACGGGCTGCAACTCAATGGGGAAGGGGCAGCTGTGTTGGGGAGAAAGATGGCTAGAAGCTTGGAGGAGTGTTTAAACTAGAGACTGGGGGGAGGGTAATTACATTATAGGAGGGGAAGATAGAGACCAGGGGCGAGGTAGTGTGACTGGGGGAGGAATGGAAGGGGGGACTAGAACAGCTCAGAATGAAAGATGTAAGGTAAAAAATACACATAAACCTGTCAAATGTATGTATACTAATGCCAGAAGCCTGACTAACAAGACTGGTGAACTGGAATTAGTGATGTGTGAGGAGGACTATGATATAGTGGGAATAACTGAGACATGGCTGGATGATAGCTATGACTGGGCAGTTAATATAAAAGGTTACAATCTGTTTAGAAAGGATAGTCAAAACCGGAGAGGTGGAGGGGTCTGCCTCTATGTGAAGTCGTGTCTAAATCCCGTAATTCGAGAATACATCTCTGAGGGACATGAACATGTGGAGTCACTGTGGGTAGAAATACATGGAGAAAAAAACAATATTAAATTACTAAAAGGAGTGTATTATAAACCACCTAATATACCAGAGTCCACAGAAAATCTATTACTAAACGAGATAGACGAGGCGGCAAATCATAATGAAGTTGTTATTATGGGGGACTTCAACTACCCAGATATAGACTAGTAAACTTAAAGCTGTACATCCCAAAAAGGAAACATGTTCTTGGCAATAGCCAAAGACAATTACTTTTCCCAACTGGTTCAGGACCCGACTAGAGGGACGGCCATACTGGACTTAGTATTAACCAATAGACCTGATAGAACAACAGATGTGCAGGTTGGGGGACACCTGGGAAATAGTGACCATAAAGTAATAACCTTCCAATTATCCTTCAAACGAGAGTTTCTAAAGGGAGGAACAAATACCAAACTTAAAAAAGCAAAATTTAGCCAACTAAGCGAGGCCATAGGCCTAACTAACTGGGACAAATTCCTCAAAAATAAAAATACAACCATAAAATGGGAGATGTTTAAAAGCATTGTAACCTCTAATTGTGAGAGGTACATACCTTTATAGGAATAAAAGGCTAAGGAACAATAAGAAACCAATGTGGATAAATGGAACTGTAAAGAAGGCAATAAATGACAAAAAGAAAGCATATAAATCACTAAAACAGGAGGGGAGCCAGGAAGCACTGATAAACTATAAGGAAAAAAATAGAATCTATAAAAAGACTAATAAAATTTGCCAAACTAGAGACCGAGAGATTAATTGCCAAAGAGAGTAAAACTAACCCTAAAATGTTCTTCAATTATATAAATAGTAAATATAAATTTGAAGGAGTCGGCCCTCTACATAGCAATGAGGGGGGTGTTGCAGAGAGCGACTAGGATAAAGCAAAACTATTAAATATTTTTTTTCTCCACTATATTCACTGAGAAAAATAAACTGTCAGATGAAATTCAGAATCTAAAAGTAAATTCCCCATTAAAAGTGCCGTCTGACCCAGGAAGAAGTACAACAGCAACTTAAAAAGATTAAAATAGACAAATCGCCAGGGCCGGATGGCATACACCCCCGTATCCTAGGGGAATTAAGTGATGTCATAGCCAGACCTTTATTTCTGATATTTACGGACTCTATACTGACAGGGAAAAACAGAGCCTGGAAATTATAGGCCGGTAAGTTTAACATCTATTGTTGGTAAACTGTTTGAAGGGTTTTTAAGAGATGCTATTTTGGAGTATCTCAATGAAAATAAGCAAATAACGCCATATCAGCATGGCTTCATGAGGGATCGGTCATGCCAAACGAATTTAATCAGCTTCTATGAGGAGGTAAGTTCTAGACTTGACAGGGGCGAATCAATGCATGTCATATATCTGGACTTCTCCAAAGCATTTGACACTGTACCTCATAAAAGGTTAGTATATAAAATGAGGATGCTCGGACTGGGAGAAAATGTCTAAGTGGGTAAATAACTGGCTGAGTGACAGAAAACAGAGGGTGGTTATTAACGGTAGATACTCAGATTGGGTCACTGTCACTAGTGGGGTACCTCAGGGGTCAGTATTGGGCCCTACTCTCCAATATATTTATTAATGATCTTGTAGAAGGCCTGCACAGTAAAATATCTATTTTTGCAGATGACACTAAACTGTGTAAAGTAATTAACACTGAAGAGGACAGTTTTCTGCTACAGAGGGATCTGGATAGATTGGAGGCTTGGGCAGAGAAATGGCAGATGAGGTTTAACACTTACAAATGTAAAGTTATGCACGTGGGAAGGAATAATGCAAGTCACTCGTAGTGTTACACTCGGTAACACTGACATGAAAAAGGATCTAGGAATTTTAATAAACAACAAATTAAGCTGCAAAAACCAGTGTCAGGCAGCTACTGGCAAGGCCAATAAGATAATGGGTTGCATCAAAAGGGACATAGATGCCCGTGATGAGAACATAGTCCTACCATTTTACAAATCACTAGTCAGACCACACATGGAGTACTGTGTACAGTTCTGGGCTCCTGTGAACAAGGCAGACATAGCAGAGCTGGAGAGGGTTCAGAGGAGGGCAACTAAAGTAATAACTGGAATGGGGCAACTACAGTACCCTGAAAGGTTATCAAAATTGGGGTTATTCACTTTAGAAAAAAGACGACAGGGGAGATCTAATAACTATGTATAAATATATCAGGGGTCAGTACAGAGATCTGTCCCATCATCTATTTATCCCCAGGACTGTGACTGTGACGAGGGGACATCCTCTGCGTCTGGAGAAAAGGAGGTTTGTACACAAACATAGAAAAGGATTCTTCACGGTAAGAGCAGTGAAACTATGGAACTTTCTCCCTGAGGAGGTGGTGTTGGTGAGTACAATAAATCAATTTAAGAGGGGACTGGATGTATTTCTGGAGTGTAATAATATTACATGCTACAGCTACTAGAGAGGGGTCGTTGATCCAGGGAGTTCTTCTGATTGCCTGATTGGAGTCGGGAAGGAATTTTTTTTCCCCTTAAGTGGGGAAAATTGGCTTCTGCCTCACAGGGTTTTTTTCCCTTCCTCTGGATCAACTTGTAGGAAACAGGCCGAACTGGATGGACAAATGTTTTTTTTGTTTTTTTTTTTGGTCTTATATACTAAGTTACCTTTAGGGGTGTAGTTTATTGGATGGGGTCACTTTTATGGAATTTATACTCTAGGGGTACATCAGGGGTTCTTCAAATGGGACATGGTGTCAAAAAAGCCATCAAAATCAGCCTTCTAGAAACCATATGGTGTTCCTTTCCTTCTGCGTCCTGCCGTGTGCCTGTACAGCAGTTTACCACCACATATGGGGTGTTTCTGTAAACTGCAGTATTCTGGCAATAAATATTGGGTTTTGTTTGGCTTTTAACCCTTGCTTTGTTACTGGAGAATGGATTAAAATGGAAAATTTGCCCAAAAATTGCTGTTTTGGCACCATTTTATTTTTTTGACTGTTTATTTTAGGGGTTAGGTAATGGGGTATTTTTATAGAGCAGATTATTACGGACGCGGCAATACCTAACTTGTCTACTTTAAAAAATATAAAAAATTATTTAGGTTTAACACTATTATCCTATTTGAAGCAAAATATAATTTTTTTAGTATGTACACTAAGTCAGTTTTTTCAAGTTTTTATCTGATTGTCTTAGGTAGGGGCTAATTTTTTGTGGGATGAGAAGACAGTTTTATTGGCACTATTTTGGGGGGGGTGGGCATATGACTTTTTGATCGCTTGTTATTACTCTTTTTGTGATGTAAGGTGACAAAAAAATTCAGTATTTTACTGTGTTAATTTAAGGTCTTAGGTCATGGGATATTTTTGTGCAGCAGATTACGTACGTGGCAATACCTAATTTGTCAACTTTTTTAAATTTAGTTTTACAAACTATTTTTGGGTGTTAATCGGATAAAAACCTATGGTTCTCAGACTTGTCAGTGGCTAAATGGAAAAGGGAGGTGATAAATTTAGTACTCCATGGAAGTGTGGTACTCCCTGAAGCAACCAATAATGCAGAGGTCCGGATGATTGGGGCACGTGTCACACTGAGTGGTGGTTTCCTTCCGTATTCCCCTCCTGTGAGACTCTCCACCTTTTTTGGGTCTGCCCCTTCTTTCCAGTATGGGGGACCATACCTTCAAAGTGTTGGCCAGGGACGATCCGTGCGCCTCCAGTTCCCGAGGTACTCCGGCCTGCTCTTTCCCAGTCAGAAAAGATCCGGGCCTTGAGGACTGCCTCCTAGAACTGCAGGAATTGCCCGGTGTTGCCAGCGCACTGGAACAGTACAAAAGAGTTGTACATGGCAACCTGCACCAAGTAGGCCGCAAGTTTTTTGTTCCATGTCCGGGTTTTGCGTATGGTTTGATGACTTGATCAGAGAGATCAACTCCTCCCATATACCAATTGTAGTCGACGATCCGACCGGGCTTGAGGACCGTTGCCACGGTACCTCGCACAGGGACAGTGCGATCATAGGCAGGATCACCGTGGTGGGGTGTCGGACACATGCTGCATTATCTGCATAATGCAGGCATTTCCGCATGGCCTCAAACTGGGAGTGCGTTATGGCCGTAAAGTAGGGTCTGGTAGAGGATGTCCCCACTCCAGTACAGCCTGACACTAGGTTTTTTGACTAGGCCCATGTGCAGCACAAGGCCCCAAAACGTCCTCATCCCGGCTGCACTGATCGGACCCTCCTAGGCATTGTGACAGACTACCTGCCAAATGATTATGGCAGGCACTCTGTTCCGATCACCCCGCACTGCGCAGCGGTGATCGGTAATGCACGACGTATCGGTACGTCATGTGTCCTTAAGGGGTTAAAGAGATACTGCATGGTCACGTGTTTTGCCTTAGGCCTAATTTACAGTCACACAAAGTATGGAACAGTTTGTCTGTTTTCAGGCACTTAGAGGCACAATTAAATGTCCTTCCCTTTCTACAGACACACTGAAGACGCTTTTAGAAGTTCCCCTCCCTTCCCCCATACAAACTGTTCAAATCTCTGACAAGGCATCTCTAGATAGTTCATGCGTGGAGATGCCTTGTCACAGATTTCATTCTAGTATTTCAGGTGTTTTCACTCAGATTTAAGACTGTAGCATCTGGGTTGTAAAATTGTACACTTGTATTGAGATTATTTCCCCCACACCTACACTTGAATTGTGCAGGGAAGGCAGATTAGTTTCTGTGCCTGGTGTAATTTACGTTCAATTTCGCAGATGAAAAAATATTATTGCTTTTGCTACACTGCAACTAGTTTTAAAAACACACATAATGCACTGAAAAATTGCTCTACAGCAGATGTTATTGCCCTAAAATGCTTCCAAGGCAATGGATGATGCACTGAATAAAATATGTATACTAGTTGCTCAGCAGTCGGCACTGCAGCGAAATGCTAATTGTACTGGAAATAAACTGGCAATAAGGGTCGATTCAGATGACAGTATGGGCTCCGTGCCTGTATAGCGCCCAGCGAGTCCACAGTATACGTGCAGCATTGGCCGTGTGCTCGGAAGCTCTTCCATGGGCTTTCGGGGTTTGTGCCTCCGCACTGGAAAAGATAGGACATGCCCTATGTTTTGCTGTATGTTGCGGATCGCAGACCCATTCTAGTTAATGGGTCTGCATACGGAGTGCACATAGCTGGTACCTGTGCATTGTGGACCCAAATTTGTGGTTCCCAGTATGGGCACAGAGCACTTGCGTTCATCTGAATGGACCCTAAGAGAAAACAATGGTATTCTGCAGCTGTTTTATAAAGCAGTAATTGCAGCTAGCGGGCACTGCAGTGCCAGGCACACCCAGCCCCAGCTTCTCGCTCCATGGCTGAAAGCTTTCCCTGCCCTTCAGATCTACAGAATTATTCTTCTTTCTAGCCTTTCCCTTAGCATACTTTCACACTTGCGGCAGGACGGATCCCATCCGTGCTGCCGCTCTGTCCCTATTGACTATAATGGGGCGGAGCTACGGGCGCAGCACGGCAGCGCATGGTAAAGATCGCTGGAGTGAAAAGTGGGACATGCAGGACTTTTAGTCCGGCGATCTCCGGTCGCGCACTACTGTGCTGCGCCGTAGCTCCGCCCCCCCTCCACCCCATTATAGTGAATGGGGACAGAGCAGCAGCACGGCAGTGCACGGGCACTTGCGGCAGGACGTATCCTGCCGGATCCGTCCTGCCCTAAGTGTGAAAGTACCCTAAACTGTTCCTGGCATTAGAATAGAAACTTGATTGTGAATGTACATTGTCTAACCTCATTCACAGCCCAACACAGAATGACATTCTAGTCATTCTGTAAGGGCACATCACTGCCTGCAGTCTGTCAGCCTGTGAGCCTATCTGGGTTAGCCCTCTGCGCCCGTCCACTTATCTCTAACGCAGAGTTTAAATATATATATTTTTTTCAATCAAATCTATCCAACTCCTTATTCACTACAGTATTGAAATCGCTGACTATGAGCACCAGAAGATCAGGAAATGCCGCCAAAAACTACAAAACCATTCTTGGAGGCACCACCGAATGCGGCGGTATATATATATCGTCGCCAATACCATCTTGATACCATTTATAGCACCCCTCTACATCAATATATTCCTTAAAGCATTCAAACCTAACTGCTTTATGAATTAATATACTGACCCCATTGGAATATGCGGAAAAGGCCGAATGCACGGAGTAACCTACCCACGCTTTGTGAAGCATGTGCAGTTTTTGTTTAGTCATATGGGTCTCTTGCAGACAGCATACCGCCGGTTGGTGCCTGGACAGGTTTTGGAAAATACTATGCCTTTTCGTGGCCTCCGCCATTCCCCGCACATTCCAGCCAAGTATCCTAAGTGATGCCGCCATCTAATCTGAGGAGTTCAAATAATTGGGCAGCTGACATGCAAGCAAATTTCCACACTTCCCTAAACATGAAATATAAAAGCGAACCGACAGTTTAAATATTTAGATATTAAATAAGCCTGTGGTGTGGATAGAGAGAGACCTTTCCCGTGCAGCATACTACCTGAAGTGAGTGCTGACTGGCTCTTCTTTGATCAACTTATCAAAGTTCACACTGGCTTTTATTGATGGGTTTACCTTGCCAATGCCAAAGGTAGCTTTCGTACACTAAAATAATTAAAGGGGTTGTCCGGGTTCACTGCTTAACCTGGGCATATCCCCACCCCACTCACACTCTGACAGGAACTTCAAAGCATTTCAGTGCAGGGCATAGAGAATCGAAACACAAAATGCTCTGCTTGTCAGAGAGGCTGAGTGGAGGAAGAAGGGCATATGTCCGGGTTCAGCTCTGTGTATTTATCTTATTATAATACAGTATTGTGCACTTGATAAGAAATTATAATTTGTGCTGCTTTATATACTTTATACCCCCCCCCCCCCTTAATTGCATCCTTAAAAATGTGGTGCGCTTCTGCTAAAAAAGGGTTGTCTCGCTTCAGCTAGTAACATAGTACCATCCAGTTCGGCCTGTTTCATACAATTTGATCCCGGGGAAGTAAAAAAAAACCTCTGAAGCAGAAGCCAATTTTCCCCACTTAAGGGGAAAAAATTCCTTCCCGACTCCAATCAGGCAATCAGAATAACTCAGATCAACGACCCCTCTCTAGTAGCTATAACCTGTAATATTATTACACTCCAGAAATACATCCAGGCCTCTCCTGAATTCCTTTATTGTACTCACCATCACCACCTCCTCAGGCAGAGAGTTCCATATTCTCACTGCTCTTACCATGAAGAATCCTTTTCTATGTTTGTGTACAAACCTTCTTTCCTCCAGACGCAGAGGATGTCCCCTCGTCACAGTCACAGTCCTGGGGATAAATAGATGATGGGAGAGATCTTTGTACTGACCCCTGATCTATTTATACATAGTTATTAAATCTCCCCCTCAGTCGTCTTTTTTTCTAAAGGGAATAACCCTAATCTGTGGGGGATCTGTGGATGGCGCTGTTATGGGGGAATCTGGATGGCACTGTTATGGGGGGGGATCTGTGGTTGGCACTATATAGCATCTTATACTATGTGTCATCCACATATCTCCCCCATAAATGTCTCCCAATACACCGGCCCTGCCGCTCGCAGCAGTATGATCACGTGACTTGTCTGCCCTGCCCACTTTATGAATGAAGCAGGCGGAGCAGGGGCATCACGTGAGCTTGATTGTAAGGTAATAAAGATCATAGTGCTGATTTACAGTTCAAGTTACTGCAGGTTAAGGAATACTCTTTAGATGTTATACTGCTGTGAGCGGCGGGGCTGGTGTAAGAATACAGTGACTGCATCGGCCCTGCTGAGAGTTGCCGCCTCCAGCCCCTCCTCCCTCCCTGCTGATACATCGCTGCGCTGTGAAAGATCGTAGCCAGCGATATCAGGGACTTAACTGCGGTGGTGCGGGATTTACATGACCCGCAGGCATAGCACCTGACCTCCCGCCTGCATAGCAACGAATTGGCCGATTATTGGATAAGTTTGTCGATAACATCTATTAATCGTTGCAGCCTTAGAAACCATAGAAAGGAGGAGTGTGTAATGTGATGGAAAAATGAATCTAGCCAATAAAGGAAGCAATATGGATAGTACCTTGTATTAACTTTCTCTACATAAATGCAATTTGCTGAAGTGAGACAACCCCTTTAAGGCTCTTTATTCACCACCCTGAAAACATGATGCTGCATGATTCCACATTGAGGCTGTAACGGTGTTTTTTTTTTGTGTGTTTTGTGAGCTTATCGACAGAGCAGCAGTGCTGCTAGGTCTATTTCCAGCAGTGCTGCCTCTGCTGCTGTATGATCTTAAAGTCTTACTATATAGGGCCTAGTACAGCCCTTATTCTGACAGCTTTCGCAAAAGCTGATTGTTTCCTCCTACAGCTATCACAGCCCGAATTACCAGTAAATACAATATTAAAAAGTCCTTCTGCAGGGAATCAAATATAGTTGTGAGAATAAAATGTAACTAAATTATACTCAACCATGTCTTAAGATGTCTTCTCATGTAATATTCTCTACAAGACCATGCTATGTTATAATTGTTACTGTAAATTCAACACTTTTTTTTTTTTTTTGTAATTGAGAAGAAAACTTGGCATGTAAAAGCATAAACTTTTAAATTCAAAGAAAGACCAGTAGTTTAAAAAAAGTAAAGCCCTTTCTCGCTAAAAAAAATTACTTAAAGGGAGCCTGTCACCATTCACTTCTCTAGATCAATAAATAAACCACACCCCTTTTACAACTGAAGTGAATAGGGGAGTGGCTACAGCTCTGAATAGAAAAATTGCTGGACTCATATCAACTACTGGACTCAAATCGACTCATTAGCATATGCAGTACTTTTTCTCTTTTTTTTTTTTTTTTTTTTTTTTTTTTTTTATATATGCAAATGAGTCTCTAGGAACAGGGGCTTTGCTGTTACTCCTAGAGGCTCAGCTCCCCAACTGTCACACCCTTTCGACTTTGACAATAGGAGAATAGGGCCAGGTGTGATGTTTTCACTGCCTTGCCCTGTCAAATTGACGAGGATGTGCCAGTAGCAGAGAGAGCTGAGCCTCTAGGAGTAGTTACAATGCCACCATTGCTCCTGGAGACTCATTTGCACATATTAAAACATCAGTTTTCTCAGCATTGCGGGAACATGGGACAAACACAGGTGCCTTCTACTGCCCAAAGCTCATACAATAGGTCAGCCAGTTTCCTAAGTAGAAATCTGCAGGTGCCCTTCAAAGGTGTTTCTGCAATTAACATATTGATGACCTGTCCTTGAATATTAGCTAAGCTGCATTACCTGAGAATAGCAACTGCATGTTATACAGATCTGTGGGGTTTGGGCTTACTACACTGTTTACTTCTGGAACTGCAGCTTCTACGTGAATGGCAACTGAGCTGCAGTATGGAGGCTTGGCTACAACTGTGAATGGAACCTTGCATCCACTGTTAAAGTGGTTGTCTCACTTAAGCAAATGGCATTTATCATGTAGCGAAAGTTAATACAAGGCACTTACTAATGTGTTGTGATTTTTTTCTATAGTGTGCAAGCACAGCCACTGCTGCTGGGTTGCAGGGCGGTTGTAACTATGGAAAGAGCAGTGTATTATACACTGCTATTTCCATAGTTACAACCGCCCTGCAACCCAGCAGCAGTGGCTGTGGTAGTGACTTCCATCCTATTATAGGATGGAAAAATAAATCCAGCCAGCAAAGGAAAAATGGACTGTAACAAAATATTAGAAAGTGGCTTGTATTAACTTTCTCTACATGATAAATGCTGCTTGCTGAAGTGAGAAAACCCTTTTAAGGTTCCACCACTTGTAGCTGTTGAGCAGTGGTATAACTAGAAATTACCAGGCCCCACAGCAAATTTTTGAATGGAATGGGCTTCCTTCCCCCAGCAACTTCTTCCCAAGTCTCAACTCCTGTGCAACCCCCTCTCTTGTGGCTAGTCAAGATTGTGCTCTCAGATGAGGCCTGGCAGCCACTCCATTCAGTACCTAGCTTAGCGACCACCATACAGCTGATCCTGTTAATGCAACTCATTCATGTTTATGCACCATGATCAGAACCTCTCATGTTTAGATGTCACACTGAAGGAGTTTTATTCTACTGATTAGTAGGGGACTTTTTTTTTTTTTTTTGTAGGAAACACTGATCATTCCCCCTTCAATCTTAAAAATTCAGTTGAAGAGCCAATTGGCACTCTATTATTCTGTCCCATGCCTTTTAGGATAGACTGAGCCATCAAATTGGATGGTCCTCTAAAGAGCTTTGATATGGTGGAATTGAGCCATATAGGTGTAGTATGATCTGACTTTTGGTAAATAACTGACATCCTCTTTAAGGCCTCTAAATTATATATGATATGTAATGTATACTGCTGGGTTGCTTACAGAACACATATTTAATTTGTCTGCTGTACATCTTTAAACAGTATTTTGTTAATTCAATTAGTTGAAAGCTTGTAATTAAATGACTTGGTCATATTACTTGTGGTAGGTCAGGAACAAATTAGGTCCCCTTCTTTCTGTTCAAATTGTAATGGATCACTTTCTACCTAAAATATCCCTGTTAAGCAGGACAGTATGTTGAAATAACAAAAATAATAATTTTTTTTGTCATTAACCTTTGCTAATATTTGTTATAATATAACAAATATTTACCTCAAAGTACCACACTGTGCACATCTGTTTTACTTTAACATAAAAAAATTATTTAATTTATAAATATATTCACACATTATTTATCTTGTTTATTTGCATGTTAGATTGTTATAAACTAAAAATCCCTGCGTTGCCGGTGCATGCTGTTCAGTTTGAATGGCTTTCTGCATGAAAAACATTACTGCATGTCGGATATAAGTTATGGTTATCCTAATTAGATCTTTTTCCTTTCCACTTATGGCATTTGTGCTAGGTCAACAATGCAACAGCTCGTGTGATGACCAATAAAAAAACTGTGACTCCCTATGGAAATGGTGAGATTTCCTTTTTTTTTTTTTAAATAAAAGATTAAAGCATTTTTTCCTTTCCACGCATTGTACTGTAATGTACATTATTTCGATATAAATCAAATAAGTTAAAAAAATGTTCTTTGGCAAAAAATACTGTAAGCCTTTAAAGTTTCAAATTTGACTGACTTCTATTCTTAAATCTGTTTTGAGCCTCAAGCACACAAATGGTATATATTTTGCGGTCCACAAACCACATATCTGCATGCTGTGATTTTATTTATTTTTTTTTTAGAAATGACCATTGTTGACTGTAAAATGGAATTGGACATATTCTTTAACATGGATGCGGACAGCACATAGATAACATCTGTTCGCTGTCCGCATTTTTTGCGGACCCGTAGAAATGAATGGGTCGGTGTGTAATTCGCGCCAAATTTGAATTGGACGCGGACCCAAAATACTGTTGAATACATAAGGCTTTAGAAGGCAACTAAACTGTTGATTAAAAAAATGAAGGGGCAGAAGCGCTGCTCAGACCACTTTGTGCCTTTTGGCTTTCATCAGCTTTGTTCTGCTTTAAGTTTTGGGCTACCTTGAGAAGATATTTTTACACCAGGGCTACCATCCTACCATAATTTGGGACCAAAGGAACAGACAACAGGATCCCCAGAAATCAATATCTTGAATATAAACAAAAAGAAGACAATGACCATATACCTCTAGTGGTGACCTACAACCCACTACTAGAGGTACTAAGAAAAATCAAGGAAACCTACACAATACTCTACTCAAAGAAAACAATCACTGGACAATATTCCAAGACCCTCCCATGCTATGCTTCAGACAACCTCTGAATTTAAGAAATCTGATGATCAGGAGTTTATTACTATGCAGGGAAAAGTTCCTTTCTGTATAATGTAATGTGAGGAGCTGCAAAACCTGTTCACACATACTGACTACTATAATATTCCTGCAACATTTATGTGTTCTGCATCTAATGTGGTGTAACCCATTATGTGCACTAAATGTCGAACTCTGGGTCTTTATGTGGGAGAAACAGGGCAGACACGCAGGGTGAGAATAAAGTCTGTCATTCTGTAAAGGAGAAACATTCCCTGTTGCCAAACATTTTGGTGATCCTGGCCGTAGCATTACAGACCTCCAAGTATTAGTATTAAAGGGTAATTTCAAATCCCAAAGGGATAGGTGATTTTGGGAATACAAACTAGACTGTCTTTCATACAAGGTGTCAAGGTGTTATGGCTTGCTACAACATCTGAGAAAGAGGGATAGTCTCCTCTCTAAACTAACAAATTTTCACACTGCTTATCTCCAAGACCATTCCTCTGTTTGTTGGTGTGTTGCAATTTATTACTCCAGCTCGGTTCTTTTCTTTAGTTTTCAATCCCCCCCCCCCTCATTTCTGTCTGAAGGGACCTTCGTCTCGAAAGCTTGCCTTATAACATCATTTATTTTAGTTGTCCATTAAAAGGTATCAAATTAAGACTTCTAAGGCCTTGGGCCTCTTGCACACGACCGCATGCCCTCTGAGACATACGGTCCGTGAGCCGGACATATGTCCCGGAGCAGCATTGATTGTGCGCACTGGAGTGCACAGCATCATAGAATGATCATAGAAAGCATCATTACAATGATGCTGCGCACGTCTGGCCACCCGCGGGGCTATTGTCCCACACTTATGAGCCCTTAGAGGAATGGTAGTTTTGTAATCGTATCTGTACGTATAGTCCTTCTAGTGATTAAGATCTGAAAAATATTTTGAATGTGCATCATGCGTTACGCACAGTGCTGTTATATTGTGCATTTTACTACAATCCATTGTGTTTGCCACAGTTTATTTTGTTTTTGCAGGATGGGGCTGTTTTTTTTTTTTTTGGTTTTTTTTTTTTAGGTGTATTGAACAAAATCTAAAATTGTGACAATAGTTTTTTTTTTTTTTTGCATGCTCCCAGTGGGATAATTAATTCTTTAATTGGTAACTAAGACTACTTTCACATCTGCATTTCTTTTCCGGTTTTGAGATCCAGCAACCACATTCATTGTCAACGGGACAAAACTGAACAAACCGGAACTGTGTGCACCAGAATGCATTCCATTTCATTTTGTTGCATTCCCACGCCGGACACACAACCACTGCAAGCAGTCTGAATGAAGGCAGAGAAGGGGCGGCAGCTTTCTTCACACAGTGTAAGGATGCATTGGAAAACTTAAGCACGAAGGCCCTAGAAATAAAAATCACATAACTTGCTGGACTGTGAGTTCTGAGATCTTGCAAGAAAAGTGGAAGAGTCCCGAGGGGATTAAGGATTTATAAGGATATTATGCAATATGAACATGTAGGTGCATTTGCAGCGGAATGGCAGGAGCTACATGCAGGTTTGTCCTTAAACAGTAGGCAAGGTGAAATCCCTGTATGTCCCGAGCCTTTGGGTTTCAGCATCTCCACTAGATTTAATCAGGGTGAGATCATGTTTGGAGTTTCTCACGGAGGGGGATTTCAGTGCTGAGACCCAGGATGAAGGGAATATGGAGAGTGTTAAAGGAGGGGTTAAATCCATTTTTTGTCCCCCATGCCTGCTGGAAGTTCTATTGATATTTTTCTCCACCAGGTCTTAAGTGATGATAAAGCCTTATTATATCCAATAGCTCGTGATATCTGTAAAGAGAAGAGATCGGCTTTGGAGTGGCTTTGCTCATGCAGGCAATGGAATTAAGAGGGTTTTCTCGGGGGTGTCCAGCCATGCAGGAGTGAGGACGTGTGCGGCATGAGCTCCTCCACTGCCCCTGTACAATTACAAGCCAGTCACCTTTTAAACATGGGCAAAACATTGAAAAAGGGTAGAGCCAGGTCTGTGGCTCCCTGGCAATCTTCCCAGGGAGACTTACCCCGGCTTTTTGCAAAGCAGCCCGCCTCGCTGTAACCCGACCTGAAAGAGCGTGCCACGTGCCTGCAAGATGGCGCCACTCTCCCTGCTCAGCATCCGACTGCGATGTCTCAAACGGCCTACGGCTTACCAGATCGTCCGCACCAGATCCCGGTCTGCCTCTGAGCCGCTCCTGGGTTCTCTGCCGCGACTTACCCATACGCCTCAGGATACAGAAGGCCCCGACCCTGTGCCTTGCTCTGGACTCACAGATTCTTCATGCCGGGAGCCTTTGCCGGCTATACTGCTATTCCCGCGTCCTGCCTGCACCCAGATCAGTACAGGAGGGACCCTCCTTCCACAAAAGTCGACCCGGTCGCCCTCTAATATGACAGGCCTAGGCGCCTTGTGGCCCTCAGCCTGCCCTGCAGCAGAGCCCGACCCCCTACCCCAATCCGCTTTCCAGAACCTGCACCCCAGATAACCAGACTGACCCCTCCTGGGTCCAGCCTTTCTCCACTGGAGAGCCCCCTGGCCCAGTTCTGCCGCAGTCTAACCACGGAGGTACCACGTCTCTGCATCCAGACGCGGCCTCTCTTCAGCACTCTCCACGCGATCCCTTCTGCCCTCCCTCCCGTTCCCCTGGACTGTCCATAGCAGCATCGCCACACTGGTCCACAGGCTCCTCCATAGGATGGATCCCACTCAAACCAGTGTGGTGCTGCCTCACCTGACCTACATGCCTCAGCCGTCCCCGCCACTGCGGACCCACCGGGATCTCCTCAGCCTTTTAAGAGTCCTCCTACCTCTGCTCCTTTTGTTTGATAAGGATTCTCCGCCGCCTACTATGGCGGATTTATGCAACTTGATCTGCTCCCTGCCATCCATCGCGGACCTCTTCAGCTTTGCTGCAGACATATTGCTGGAATGTAAAAAACAGTTCACCCAAGTATGTTCCGAGATGGCCACACTAGGCACTAGAGTGGACTCTCTTCAACAGGACTATGCTTCCTTATCTGTTACTGTTCAGTCGCTGGCTGATAAAATGCAGTCTTACAATATGCAACTGCACACCTTGCACCATCATCTGCATGACATTGAAAATAGGAGCCGTCGTAACACAAGCGGCTCTTCTACCTACTCTAGTGAAAATCTTCAACAAACTCTTAGGGCGCCCATCCAGCGCTAACATTGAAATCGACCGAGCCCACAGAGCTCTACATCCCCCTAACCTGGATCCTTTGAAACCAAGGAAAGTCAACTGCAGAATTAATTTCTACACTGTTAGAGCAGATCCTACTGAAAGCACGACAGTGCCCTGTCTTACGAAGGCACCAGCTGCAAGACCTCTCTCGCCCCACCTTGGTGCAACGAGCCACTTTACGCCCGCTCTTGACCCTCCTCGAGGACCTTGGCATTCCTTACCGTTGGGGTTTCCCCTTTGCGGGCCTTAAGGACCCACAGGTTACCCTCCGTACAACTTCCCTCAGCAGTTGGATTTACCTACTGTGGGCTTGGGGCCCTGGACATCCATCCTTTTGTATGCTCCAGGGCTGCCGAAGTGACCTCGTTCATCACCGGTTGCGGACATGCCTGGTGCCCCCACCTTGATCCAGCGGGGACGACTACAGACACGACCAAGCGGGCCTGAAGCGTAGTTCTCAGTCTTTCTGCCACCGGAGAGGTTTCCGTTGACCCTCCTTTGGGACTCTAATTACTGATGCATACTGGTAGTCCTCTCCCTCCAGTGGTTTCTTTGCCTGCTTTCTTTAGATGTTCCATGATTCTTGCGAGGCTGGTGTTTTTTGTATTTTTCTGATTCTGTCATGGTGGGCGGCTCCAGCCTGGTTGACACTTTTCCCAAAGACCCAGATACACTCTCTTGGGGTGTTTTAGTCCCGAGTGACAGCCTCTTTACACCCTTTGGTCACTGTACTCCCATCTGTTTTTTCTTTTTCCTCCTTTTCTTCATGTTTTTTTCTTCCTAGTTTTTTTTGTCCTTTGTCGATTGTCTGCCTCCCCTCCCTTGGTGTTTTTCCCTTTTCCTGCAGGCATGGCGTCATTGAAGATTGCATCATTCAACGTGAAGGGCTTTAACGGAAAAGAGATCCCAGGTGCTTCACCACTTTCACTGCCAACAGGTACATGTTTGTTTCCAGGAAACACATTTTAAAGAGGGCCAGGCCCCGACTATCCGTCATTGGCATTACACGACCTGGCACTTTGCAAACAATCCAGTTAATAAGACGATCCATCGGTCTTTGCCTCACCAGGTGCTGGGCTGTACTGGAGATCCGGATGCTAGGTACTTGGTTCTTATGTTGCTCATCGGGGGTATGGAATTCACCTTAACGTATATTCCCCCAATCAGAACCAGGGCTCTTTCGTGGAGGACCTGATTGACAAGATTGCTCCTGTGGTCGGGGGATGCTGTGGGGGACCTAAACCTGTACCTTGACCCTACACTTGACAACTCTTCTGAGGCTGCGCCTCACTCACTTAAGCCACCATAAAAAGTCAAATAATCCGGGCTTCAGTTGCAGTTGCGAGACCCCTGGAGTCTTCAACACCTGATTGATGGGGACTATACTTTCTATTTCGCTCCTCATGACTCCTACAGTTGGATTGATGATATTCTTATTCAGTAACAGACCTTGTCCTGGCTGGCTACTACACATATTGGTAACATTTTGTGGTCTGACCACGCCCCTGTTTACTGTTCCTTAACCCTCCCACTTTTTGGGCAAGCAGGAGTGGACTTGGCACCTAAATTAATCCCTTCTCCTCGACACGGGTTGTGTTGCTGATCTTACCAGCAGTATAAAACATTTTTTAGCGGACCAGAACGACGATCCCACTCCACTCCCGGTGCAGTGGGAAGCTATGAAATGTGTCCTCCAGGGTATTCTCATCAAACATGGCTCCCGTCTCAAAGGCCCATTCCCTCAAACTTGCACTGCAGAAGGTCACCTCTCTGGAACTTGCCCACAAGCCACACTCTGCAAACCCTTCATGATCTCCAGAATACTCGCATGGAGGCTAAACGCCTTCTGGAAACATCTTACAGACGTATGTTGCAAATTTGCAGGAGTAAATTTTACGAGTTTGGAAACAAGTGGTCGTATGTTGGCGAGAGGGCCCTTTGGGGGGGGGGGGGGGGAATGGCTACTTCTCACATCCCCGCTATTAAAATGGCTTGGGATTGTATGGTACACACTACCACAGACATTGCAGGCACTTTCTGACACCTTCTATAATCTCCCTCACACCCCCGTACAGCGGACGGGCACCCCCTCTAATATCTCTGCTTTGCTCCCTAAACTGTCCGATCATGACTCTTCCAGTCTAGAAGCCCCATTTACTTACGCTGAACTTCAGTTAGTACTCAAATCCCTGCCCGGAGGCAAGAGTCCTGACCCTGATGGGTTTACTGCCTGCTTCTACAAGACCTTTGCCACGGACCTGTCATGTTGCCGGTCTTCAACACGGTGTCCCCTGGGCTCCCCTTCCCGGTGCACACTGAGGCCCTTATTACTGTCATCCCGAAACCAGGAAAGGACCCGCACCTGTGTGCCAGTTATCGTCCTATTTCTCTCTTGAATGTAGATCTTAAGATATTTGCCAAATTGATGGCGAATGGGTTGAATGCCTACTTGCCTTCTTTAATCTGCACTGATCAGGTCGGGTTTGTGCTGGGGAGGGAGGCCTGGGATAACACCCTTAAAACTCTTGATATTATCCACTATGCTAAATTGAAAAAAATCCCTCTTATGGCGCAGACGTGATTTTTCCTGGTTTGGTAGGATTAGCATTCTGAAAATAACCCTGTTGCCCAAACTACTTTACTTGCTGCATACGATCCCCCTCCGTATTCCATCCATATTCTGGTCACAACTTCGTAGGTGCTTCACACAATTTGTTTGGGCGCCCAGTAGACAGTGGCTGAAATGGTATATACTAACGCTCTCGAAGGAGACTGGGGGGGGAGCCTCCTGGACTGTCAATTTGTATTACCACTCTACTGCATATGCCAGGTTACTAGACATGATCCGTACTGACACGTCAAAGTCTTGGGTTCATATTGCCCGAGACTCCGCACCTTGCTCAGTCACCACCCTTCCATGTTTGATGGGGCTGCCACGCCCCATGCACTCACACCTGTCTTTCACGGCCCATCATACCCTTGCAATCCTTTCCTCTATATGCACTGATCGACTCCAAAAACCCTTTGTTACCGATAACAGACCACCCCAGTTTTCCCCCTGGCCATTCGTCCAGGTCCTTCTTCCTGGGCACATGGAACTGCCTGCTCCGGTTCTGCCATGTCTTCTTGGGCCCAGCATTGAAACCTCTTTCCCAAATACTAGATACCCAGACTCCCTCCGCCCATGGTTCCTTTGAGTATTTGCAACTTCGGCGTTTCCACCCCTTTTTGGCCAAGACTCATGACTTGTCCCACAATCTAACTGAATTTGAACAAATGTGCCTTTCCCTCTCAGTGGTCCTACATCCTGTATCCCCTGTTTACAAATTACTTCTACACTGGCGGTCCTCGTGCCCTTCTCCATATTGTAAGACGTGGGAACGTGATTTGGGGAGGCAATATACCCCTGCTCAGTGGAACAAATGTTTCCTATTGTCTCACAAATCCACGATTTCTACCAAAGCTCAAGAAACGAGTTATAAAATCGTCTCTAGATGGTATAGAGTCCCGGTTTTACTCCACGGATGGTTCCCGGAAGTGTCGGATCGATGTTGGGGGTGCCTTGCGGAGAAGAGTACAATGATTCATTTCTGGTGGCAGTGCAGTGTCCTACGCCCTTTTTGGAATTTTGTACACAAAATGATTACAGAAGTCACAGGGGTCCCCATGCAGAACTCCCCAGAGACCTTTTTGCTATTCAATAGCATCTTGAATGTCCCAGCTTATAAGAAATCTCTTTTAAAATATGATACAGGCGGCAAAAGTGGTGATTCCTAGGCATTGGAAATCCATCTCTCCCCCCCCCCCCCCCCCTCTCCTGAGTGGTTTGATAAAATTGCTCTGTACCAGAGGTTAGAAGACCTTATCAGCATCACGCTTTCGGACGTGTCCCGGTACGTGAAGACCTTGGGCCCCTGGGATGACTTTCCTTCCACATCCTCGTTCGGGGATGCTAGAGTTTAGTTCTTTGGCATACTGCAGTCCTCACCCCCCCTACCCTCCCCCCCCCTCTGCTGTCTATTGTCTTTTTGTCTTCTGTGTCCGTCGTCTTTCCATTTTGCATCCGTCCGGATGCACGACCTCATACGATTACCTGCTTGACTTGTTATATTTGCATACTTGAGCATTCTTTCTTGTGCTTATTTTCTGTGCAGAAATGCCTGTAATGTTCTTGTCGTTGACATCTGTCAATGTTTGCTTAAATTAGTTTGAAAAACCTAATAAATGATGGTGAGATGGTGAGTACAATAAAGGAATTCAAGAGGGGACTGGATTTATTTTTGAAGTGTAATAATATTACAAGCTACAGCTACTAGAGAGGGGTCGTTGATCCAGGGAGTTATTCTGATTGCCTGATTGGAGTCGGGAAGGAATTTTTTTCCCCTTAAGTGGGGAAAATTGGCTTCTGCCTCACAGGGTTTTTTTTTTTAGCCTTCCTCTGGATCAACTTGTAGGAAACAGTAAAAAGAGTCAGAAGGAAGAGGGAGAAGGAAGTACAAACAGATTTAGTCTTTTCTTTCAAATTTAGCCCTATGGCTGATGCCATACTTAGGGTAATTTACAAGAATTTGGACATCTTGAAGGACAGTTGTTTGACAGAGTATGTAAATGATAAGCCTTTGATGACTTTTAGGAGGAGCCACACTATCAAGGATAAAGTAGTGAGGAGTCGATATATGTGGGGTAATTGGCTGCAAGAGAGTAGGCATAAGGGGATTTTCAAGTGTGGTGGTACTACTTTTTGGAAATAAAATTCACAAAAGATCCAGAATTTTGGAGGGATCCGCCATGGGGTAAATGACCTTATTCCCTGCAGAAGTACATATGTAGTTTACCTGTTAATATGTCCTTGTGGCTGATTTTTATATAGGGAAAACTATTAGGTGTCTTTTTGAAAGAGTTGGGGAACACGTAAATTTGGTGAAATCAGTGAAAGGTTGCCCTAGATTTATTGAGCATATGAGAGAGACACATGGGGGCAGTGTTGAGTCCCTAAGATTCGCAGATATTGAGACAGTCCCTAGTCTGCCGCAGTGCGGTGATAAACATCAATTTCTTCTACAGAGAGAAACTAAATGGATCCTACGTGCAGGTGCTTTAGGGCACCTTTGGTTAAATGACAGAAATGAGTAAGTGTATTTCTATGAAATATGCAACTATTACTGTTTGAGTATTGTTTTTAACAATGTTTTTTTGATTGGTTAACGTCTTGGCACAGGAGTCATGTGTTTCCATGGCAACCTGTGCCGTGAGACGTAGAAGAGGTAGCACGGGAGTACGTGCTGACGTTCATTGGCCTAAAGGCACTTTCTGCTTAAAACTGCCGTCACAGTTTGGTTTGCTGAATAAAAGAACATCTTTGTCTATTTTCTTCTTTTACTTGCAAGCAGCATTTTTGTCTGTGGCATGAGATACTGATCAAGACTGATCTGGCTAAAACACAATGTAAGTCTATGGTCCCTGATCCAGCGCAAATTGACTTTAAAATGGTTTTAGTACCGGATCCATCTTGTTCATATTGTAGGCAATACAACCGGATCCGTTCTGAACGGATGCAGATGGTTTGATTATTGACCAAATGCATTTTTGCTGATCCTCTGCTGGACACAGATGTGGAAGTAGCCTAAGGCCACTTGCAGACGAGCGTGATGGATTAGGTCTGGATGCGTTCAGTTATAAAACGCGCACATTTGCTCGCAAAATAAGTCAGTTTTGTCTGCGATTGATTTCAGTTTTTTCTGCACGGGTATAATGCGTTTTGATTACGTGAGGATCCAGCTGAGGCTAAATTGGATGAAGTTGCCGTTTGAGGAGTGTGCCGTTGTTGCTTCTGACTTGAGTATTGAATAATGCGTTTTGATGCAACATATCATGCGCGTGATAAAAAAAACTGAAGGTTTACAAACAACATCTACTAGCAACCATCAGTGAAAAATGCATCGCATCCGCACTTTCTTTCGGATGCAATGCGTTTTTCACGCAGCCCCATTCACTTCTATGGGGCCAGGGCTCCGTGAAAATCGCAGAATATAGAACATGCTACGATTTTCACACAACGCACAAGTGATGCGTTAAAAACAACGCTCATGTATACAGACCCATTTAAATGAATAGGTCCGGATTCAGTGGAGGTGCAATGCGTTCATGTCACGCATTGCATCCGTGCAGAAAACTCGCTTGTGTGAAAGGGGCCTAACATTTTTAGAAAAGCTTGTTTAACCAGTTCCTGAACTTTAAACTTGCTGGGCGGTCACGACATTCTAAAATGTTCGTTCAGAATTCAGTTGCATGCTAAACATGCAACTGCTGAGTGTGGGCCCCGCTGTCTGTGACCATAGGACTCCCTATAGAGAAGGCAGGAATGGTTCGTAGTGTCCCTGCCTTTCAGATTGCTGTATACAACAGCGCTGAAGGAGTGAATGCGGAGACTGAAGGACAACAGGAGCTGCAGGGTCTTCCTAGATCATCTCGAAAGTGAGGCTGTATAGCGCTGGTCACTTTGCCTCACAAAAAGCCTAATAGTAAGCAATCAAAAAGTACTATGGGGGAAATTTATCAAACTTGTGTAAAGTAGTGCAAACTGGTATAAAGCCCATAGCAACCAATCAGATGCCACCTTTCATTTTTCACAGCTGATTTGGAAAATGAAAGGTGAAAACTGGTTATGGGCAACTAAGCCAGTTCTACTATACTCCAGTTTGATAAATCTCCCCTATGTATCCCTAAATGATGCCACTGAAAATGTCACCTCATTCTGCAAAAAATGAGCACTCTCAGAAGAACATTGCCAGAAAAAAATGGTTCTTAGAAAATGGGACACATAAACATAATTTTTTTTCAACAATGTTTTATGATTTTTTTTTTATACGGTAATGCTGACAAATATAAAAATAGATATAGATCAGTTATCCCAGTGTCCATAGTTGCCTGCTCTATAAAAATATCAAATCATCTACCCAGGTTTAAGCCGTGGGGTAAAAAAAAATATAAAAACTGTGCCAGAACAGTTTTTTTTTTTTTTCTTTGTTCACCTTGCCTTTTGAAAAACATCAAGTGATCAAAACTTATTTGTCCCCCAAAATGGTTCTAAAAAAAAGTCTGTTCTACAAAAGGCAAGCCTTCAGACAGCTATGTTGGCAGAAAAATAAAAATGTTATGCATATACTGTAGTATATGGGGAGGCAAAATATAACACATTTTTAATAAGAATAGTGTTTGTGTGTATGTGTGTGTATAATATATTAAATCAAATCAGAAAAAGTTAAGTGGTTCCCTAAGCAAGAGCTTATGGGGAGGGGCACCAGTAGGATGGTAATGGCGTTATAGTATGGGAATGCAAATATACTATGCATCAGTTCTCTGTTAATTTAGTTAATGGGAAAGAAGACGGCACTCGCCAGAAAATTCTGCCTTGATCAAAAACCAGAGGGGAGGAATTGGAACAATTTTTTTTTTTATTTTTTTTTATGTGTCAGATTTGCTGAGATACAAGTGCAGAGTATATGATGGATATAGTACTCCCTTCACCAGGGAGACTATCTGCAAGATAAGGTAAAGACACTTGCAGACCCGCGCCTCCCTTGCCAAGATCACCTGTAGGTGTTTAGCAAGGATGATGTCCCAGATGAATCGGGAGGGTTCTCATGTCATCAACTGCTCTTTATTAGTAATGAGCTCAATGTGGTGAACCCCATAAAAAAAAGACAGAATTGCATTTTTCGCCCACCTCACCTCCCAAAAATGAGATAAAAAGCTATCAAAAAGCCAAACATACTCCAAAATTGTGCCAATAAAAAGTAAGGCTTGTCCCTCAAAAAATGAGCCCTCTCACAGCTCACTCAATACAAAAACAAAAGTTAAACCATTTCGGCATATTCCATGTTAGAAAATCCAAATGCTGCTCCTGCTATGTCCCGAAACAGCAGCTCATGAACACATGTATTGCCGAATTCAAGAAAAAAAAAACCTAACAAATAAGGGGTGCATTTTTTTCCTGTTGCCCCTTGTGAAAATGAGCAGTCTGGGGCTTATATTGTAAAAAAAAAAAAAAAAAAAAAATTTGATTTTTACAGCCAAGTTTTTCATAATTCTGTGAAATACCTGTTGGATTAAAGTACCCACTATACCCCTCAATAAATTCTTTGAGAGTTGTAGTTAATAAAATGTGGTCACTTTTGGAGGGGTTTCACTGTACCTCATGATCGCTTCAAATATGGCACAGCACCCAAAAACAATTCTAGCAAAATCTGTCCTCCAGAAACCATATGGTGCCTCCTCACTTCTGAGCGAGTGTGGGCCCATACAGCAGTTTACAAGCACATATGGGGTGCTTCTGTAAAATCGAGAAAATGTTCTGTAGGGAAAACAATAGTACTGTTGATCACTCTCGAGTCACTGTATACTATTAGTGATCCAGAAATGACAAATTATAAAACTTAACCTTTATTGCTTTAGGAAATAAAATAGTCCCTCAATTTCTAGATAAATACAATGTGTGACCACAGCAAGCTCCTGCTGTTTAGCCAGGAAAAAACAATCGCAGATATAGTGGATCACACTGAAATCACTAAATTCCACAAAGCTTCCAAAGATATACAACTCAGTGGACTTGATGTTACCCAAGGTACCAAAGCAAAAAAGGACAGCGCCCAACAACCCCTTGCGGTCCTGGCACATGAAAAGGGAGCCAACTAGTCCGGTGCCCAGTGTCACCCAGAGTACAATGCACATTGATACTTGAGACAGGGTGTTCTTGGTGGCATTGTAATAGCCCGGTGTCCTACCCTACAGTTGATAGAAGGTCCGGATACTCGCGTTGCTTGGTTTCTGTATATTTCTGGTGGTCCTGTGGTGAAGTGGTGGCTAGGGTGGTGTAGGGGACTAGAAAAGGGTGGGTTATCTAGTATGTCCCTATTAGGCCCTTAAAACCCTACAATAACCCTTTCTGGCCTAACCACGGAGTGTCCCACTCTCTGGGCCCCCGTCTGGAACCTAACCCTGGAATTGCGTTCCCTGTTAAGCCCTGAATTCGTCCCGACATGCACGTTTCTAAGGCCCTTTTCACATCTGTGTTTTTGCTTTCCGTCCTAGAGTTCCGTCCTCGGGGCTCTAGGACGGAAAGATACTGATCAGGATAATTCTAATGCATTCTGAATGGAGAGAAATTCGTTCAGGATGCATCAGGATGTCTTCCGTTCAGTATGTGAATGTTTTTTTGGACGTTGACAAAACCGCAGCATGCTGCGGATTTGTCTCCGTCCAAAAATCCGGAAGACATGCCGTAACGCCGGATCCAGAATTAATGCCCATTGAAGTGCATTGATCCGGATCTGGAATTGAGCTAAACGTCGTTTCGTTGCATCGCTGTAGCCGATGTTTAGCCAGTGTACTTACCTGCGCTGCGTCCTCCGGGCGCTCCTTCATAACGTCACAGGTCCGGGCAGCGCATTGATATATGCGCTGCAGGGACCTGTCACTTCATGAAGGAGCGCCCGACGGCTGCAGTGCAGGTAAGTACACTGCTGCGGAGTACCATGGCAGCCAGGACTTCAGTAGCGTAGTGGCTGCCATGGTAACCTGAAAGCATTTCGAAGACTGATCAGAATCCTGATCAGTCTTCAAATGCTTTCAGGCGACTTGCGTTCTGACGGATCCGGCGGGACGGAAGTGTCCGCCAGATCCTCAGAACGCAAGTGTGAAAGAGGCCTAAGGTTTAGAAACCTCTCATCAGGGGAAACAGAATATGGGCAAAATATAAATAATTCTCAGGTTCTGGGAAAGATGATTCCCAGGAACGTGTAATAGCACCGATAAGTGCCAAAAAGTAGTTATGAATTCTATGGGCATAGATGGTATCATTCTTTCATCATTGCTTTCCAAGGGCTATAACTTTTTAGTGTTATCAATGTACCTGTATGAGTGATTATGTTCTACAGGACAAGTTATAGTTTTTAAAGCACCATTTTGGGTACATATAACAGTTGATTAAATCCAGCTTTCTAGCCTAAACCCCCTTTGTTTACTTCAGTAGAAAGACGTATTTGTGGTCACTAAGGGGACCAGGCATACTGCCTGATGGAGTTGATCATGGCAAATTCAACGACCACTTTTGGTTCTGCACCCCCTTCCCCCATTGAACAGCTATTTGGGGTCGTAACAGAGTTTATTTGTTATACTTTGGCTTAAAAAATTAAAAGGGCATTGCATCACTTGTGCTGTAGTGCAGAGTAATTGCAACCTCTCTTCCTATTCCAGTAAATTGGATGAGCATTTGTAATTACTTTTTGCTGCTACTGCTAGTGAGATAATGCCACCAAGTATGAACGCCAAGGTATTACATGCACAAGCGCTGCTACTAACAGCTGATCCCCAGATGATGCTGGGAGTTGGACTCCTTCAAACTGTTAATGAAGACCTATCCTGAGGAGTACACCCATTACTTCTGTTTTGGCCTATTAGTAGAAAGGAAAAACTAATAATGAATTGTAGGAATAAAAACCTTTTTTATAGAGAAATTTGAGCATCTGATTGCATCAACCCAGTTTTAATTTGAGGTTGTATTAAAATTTGTGATTTAAAAAAAAAAACATTTATATATTAGCAGAAGGACTGTGTACCTAGTAGTTGATTTTTAACTTTATTTTTTCAATCCCTGTTGGCTGAGTGGGAGGGGGCATAGCCTAACTGGATTGGGGCGTGTCCTTTTGAACATCTCAATCTAAGATGGCAGCACTGTCCTCTCAGTGTGAGCTGCAAAGAGAAAGTCGCCGTCCCTCCCACCTCTGCAGCTGACAGAAGTTGATTTTTAACTTGATTTTGTCAATACTCATTGGCTGCAGAGGGGCAGGGGTGTGTCCCAAACGTATCGGGCGTGTGGCTTAGCGGACTTAAAAGTTGATTTTTAACTTTATTTTTTTAATCCCTGTTTGATTAGTGGGAGGGGCGTGGCCTAACAGAATTGGGGGCGTGTCCTTTTAACCTCTTTAGGACACAGGGCGTATGATGTCCTGATGTCCTGGTACGCCCTGTGTATTTCCGATCACCGGCGGGCGGTGATCGGAAAAAAAGTGACAGCTCAAAGCAGACCCCAAAGCCCCCCCCCCCCGGCATTGTTTTCCATATAATTAGGCGGCGGGTGCAGTGGCTATCGGGTCCCCGTGCTGCTGATAGCAGGGAATGCAGCCCCGATGCTTACCTTAGCATCAGTGCTGCCTTCCAGTGATGAGCCTGTGAGATCCAGCC
Source organism: Bufotes viridis (assembly GCA_033119425.1). NCBI lineage: Eukaryota > Metazoa > Chordata > Amphibia > Anura > Bufonidae > Bufotes > Bufotes viridis. The sequence continues at coordinate 92,506,497 of CM065596.1, read as the reverse complement.
AGGAAGCTGTATGAGTAATACACACTGTATTACTCATACACCCAATGCATTCCAATACAGAAGTATTGGAATGCATTGTAAAGGGATCAGACCCCCAAAAGTTGAAGTTTCAATGTGGGACAAAAAATAGTGAAAAGTTCAAAATAGTTTCCCCCCAAAAAATTTAACGTTTCAAGTAATAAAGAAAAAAGAAAACTTCATTTTCCCCAAATAGTTTAAAAAAATTGGTAATAAATGGGAAAAAAAAGAAATATTGTGTATCGCCGCGTCCGTATCGACTGACTCTATAAACATATCACATGATCTAACCCCTCAGCACATTTTGTATTTTATACAGTGTTCATCTAAGTAAACAATTTTTTGTCCCCTTACATCACTAAAAGTACAACGGCAAGCGATCAAAAAGGCGTACGCCCACCAAAATGGTACCAATCGAACCGTCACCTCATCCCGCAAAAAATGAGCCCCTATCTAAGACAAGTGTGCACAAAATATAAAAACTATGCCTCAGAATATGGTGATACTAAACATAATTTTTTGGTTTTTAAAAAGTTTAAAATATCACATGATCTAACCCCTCAGGTGAACACAGTAAAAAACTAAAACTATAAACGATGTAAAAAAAGCCATTTTTTTGTCACCTTACATCACAAAGCGTAATAGCAAGCGATCAAAGTCATACGCACCCCAAAATATTGCCAATCAAACAGTTATCTCATCCCGAAATAAATGAGCCCCTACACAAGACAGTCGCCCAAAAAATAAATAAAACTATGGCTTTCAAAATCCTTTGTTATGTAAAACTGAACCAAACAACCAAAAACAGTTGTCATATTTGGTATTGTCACGTCCGTGACAACCTGCTCTATAAAAATACCACATGATCTAACCCGTCAGATGAATGTTGTAAATAACAAAAAATAAAAATGGTGCCAAAACAGCTATTTCTTGTTACCTTGCTTCACAAAAAGTGTAATATAGAGCAACCATAAATCATATGTATCCTAAAAATAGTACCAACAAAACTGCCTCCCTATCCCGTAGTTTCTAAAATGGGGTCACTTTTTTTTGAGTTTCTACTCTAGGGGTGCATTCAAATGGGACATGTTGTCAAAAAAACCAGTCCAGCAAAATCTGCCTTCTAAAAACCGCATGGCAATCCTTTCCTTCTGCGCCCTGCCGTGTGCCGTTACAGTAGTTTATGATCACATATGGGGTGTTTCTGTAGACTACATAATCAGGGCAATAAATATTGCGTTTTGATTGGCTGTTAACCCTTGCTTTGTAATTAGAAAAAAATGATTAAAATGGAAAATCTGCCAAAAAAGTGAAATTTTTAAATGTTATCTCGATTTTCTATTAATTCTTGTGGAACACCTAAAGGGTAAACAAAGTTTCTAAAATCAGTTTTGAATACCTTGAGGGGTGTAGTTTCTAGAATGGGGTCATTTTTGGGTGGTTTCTATTATGTAAGCCTGACAAAGTGACTTCAGACCTGAACTGGTCCTTAAAAAGTGGGTTTTTGGAAATTTCTGAAAAATTAAGATTTGCTTCTAAGCATTGTAACGTCCCCCAAAAAATAAAATGTCATTCCCAAAATGATCCAAACATGAAGGAGACATATGGGGAATGTAAAGTAATCATTTTTGTAGGTATTACTATGTATTATAAAAGTAGAGAAATTGAAACTTGGAAATTTGCTAATTTTTGCAAATTTTTGCAAATTTGTTAAATTTTTATAACCACTTGCTACTGTGCTAACAAAGTTTTTATTGGCAGCAAAAGTTTTTTGTGACCGTGTCAGAATTCGACTTACGGTGACTGGCAAAGGGTTTGCCTTCTCTGAGTCACATTTATTGCTTCATTGAACAGACCAATATTATTCTGAGTAATGTATTCTTGAAATTCTCTGTCCCCCATGATTTGTTGCACAGATCATGTACACATACATGCTGATTAGCTTTCCTGAGGAGGATGGGATCTTCCAGCAAAACAATATGAAACAGCACATGGCTAGAAATGGCACACACTGGTAGGACAAGCATGACAAAGACTTAAAAGTACTACCTTGGCCCCCTAATTCTCCAGACTTGAACACAATTGAGCATCTCTTGTACTACCTCGATTTTTCACACTATGGATCCTCCACCATGCACCCTCCAGCAGCTGTGGGATGCACTGCAGTCAGGATGGTTTGAGATACCTGTGACAAAATTCCAGTACATTTGAGTAACTCCCAGTCAGTGTAGCTGCTGGCCGTGCTGACAAGACAGTTACTCTGGATATTAGCTGGTGATCCTAATGTGACTCAACTGTGTATGTTTGACATATATTTTAGTTTTAAAACGTGCGTGTAGAGATCACAGCTGTGCGCTAATCGTGTCACTGGCTCCCCATAGGGAAGACAGGGATGGTTTTTCACTGTCCCTGCTTTTCCCACTGCTTTATATACGGCACGCAAGTAAATATGTAATAGACTCTGCATTTAATAACTGAAAAATATTGTTATACACTTAATCATTTTAAGAAATCTATGAATCTGCCCTCAGAAAAAGTTAGGCTCCAGTGGCATGCAAAAGTTTAGGCACCCCTAAAATTACTGTTACTGTGAATAGTAAAGCAAGTTGACGGTAAAATGATCTCCAAAAGGCATAAAGTTAAAGATGAAATGAACTTCAGCGTTTAATGTCAGTGTATTTTGGTTTTGCACAATTTTAACTGAAAAAGGAAAGGAGTACCTTGCTAAGGTATGGGAACTTAAGGCGATTAGAGCGCGCCCCCCGAAAACTTTGATGGACGACTCAGACCTTAAATGGCCTGTTAGAGTTAAAGTTTGTTTACCATCATTAGCAACGGTCAGGTGATGCAAACTTCAAATCTTGATGGATACCTAGACGACTCTAACCCTATTCCAAACAAACAGCAGCTATGGGTTCTTCTAAGCAGCTTCATTACACTCTAAAAATTTATTTAGGCTCACAAAGCATATAAGAAGATTGCATAGTGTTTTCAGGTTGCCATTTCCTCAGTTCGAAATGAAATTTAAGAAATGGCAGTTAACAGGAACAGTGAAGGTCAAGAGACAGTCTGGACGACCAAGAAAGGATTCAGAGACCGCTTCTCATAGGATTGGCAGAAAGGTAGCTCAGAACCCCTGCATGACGATATTCAGGAAGACTTGGTAGACTCGGGAGTTTTATTCTACTGTTCAACACCTGCACAAATATGGCCTTCCTGACGGAGTTATCAGAAGAAAACCTCTCTTGCGTCCTCCCCTCCAAATTCAGCCTGTAGTGATAATGGCTACTGAAGTTACTTGAACAGAACAGGAAATCAGGACCTATTAGACCTAATGACCAGGATTATATACGGGTACTTTTTTTTTTTTTTATTCTTATCAATTGTGACCTGGAAAAGTTAAAAAAAAAACACAAGAAATTGTAAAATAAAGTTTACCGCAAATGGGATTTTAATCAAATGGGTCATTTTCTAATGACACTCCCTTTTTAAATTTCAGGATTCAAGCCACAATCATCCAGAACAGTGTTTAGAGTTCAGGCAGTAAAGGACAATACTCCTGATCAAACTGTTTTTGCTGTGCTTCTGAACACTTTCTTGGGCTACAAACTATCTTATCTTTAACTCAAGATGAGAATCACTGTGCAAGCTGCCTTAAATTCACATACAGCTTTAAGAAGCTCTAGCTGTGACTATTTTGTAACAGCCCAAAGACAGTTAAAGATTATGTACTGTACACCTTCAGAGGCAAATTTATCTTTTTATTGCATTTTACTGATTTTGGGCTAAAAAAAGTTTCAGTTGGTATTAAAAATATTGAGCCGTTCTGTCACAAAGGGTTACCTGTCTGTCTATGAATCATACTTTTTACTTTCACTTTTGTGTAGGTCATCTAATAACCCTTATCTCTAATTCACTAAGATGTCATAAACACTTATTTAACCTCTTTCCGACCGCCTCACGCAGGATTGCGTCCTGCGTGCGGTCGTTTCATTCCTCCTTGACGCGCCCGCGCGTCATCTCGCGAGACGCGAGATGACGCGCTCCTGAGCCTGGTGGAACGCAAATGGAACGCACCGCCGAGCTCAGGACAAGTTCGTCACCAGCCTGCCAGCCAATGATCAGCGCTGGCAGGCTGGTGATTTTCAAAATCGCCTATGGAAATAGGCGATATAAGGTGTATTTACAAATATATGGCTTTTATAAGGGATCTGTGCCATGTGCTGGGTCCTTTTCATCGGTTGGACCCAGCACAGAGCACAGATCCCAAGTAAGTGCACCAATCACTACATATCAGGCCCTGATCACCCCCTGATCACCTATAATTAACCCTTGATCACCTGTCAATACATAGTGAAAGGGAAAAAAGTGATCAGTGTCACTTTTGTTAACTGTCACTTTTTTTTTCACCAGTATTGACTGTTAGGTTTAGGTTAGTTTAGGTCCCTTTGGTAGGTAGTTAGCGTTAGCGCCCAGCCCACCGCACCGCAGTCACTGATTCGCTGATTAGCATAGCGCTAATCAGCGTTTGTACTTTTATAGTGTCTGTAAGTGATCAGAACTGATCACGGTCAGATCTATAATAGTATTACTGTCACTTTAGTTCGCCCTCCACCCCAAACGCAGTGTTTGCCCGATCAGACTTGATCGGTCGCCCACACCTGCGTTCACCCACTCCCGCCCCGCCGCAGTGACAAAAAAAAATTTTTTTTTGTATCACTGCACAATCACTTCACAAGCGCTGCAGCGATAAAAAAATCAGTTTTGATCTTTATCAATCGCAGCGGCTTCTGTACTTCGCTACACTCCCATTTGTAAGACAGGCTTGCTTTTTTTCTTGGGTAGTCTCAGGGAATACCCCCCAAATTTAGACGCCCAAATGTCAAACAAGGGTATTCCTCTGAAGAGGCCTACAGGATTCTGACCCAGTCGGATGAGGAATGGGAACCCTCATCTGACGAATCTAGCGGGTCAGAATATGAACCTGTAGAAAGCAGTGGCAGTCTGACCCAAAGTTCTGACGAGGAGGTGGAGGTCCCTGATAGAACCAGGCGTACCCGGCCCCGTGTTGCTAGACCGCAGGTTGCGCAGGATCCGCTTCAAGGGCAGCAGAGTGGGGCTGGCGCTGCCGGATTACGTGGTGAGGCATACACCAGCAGCGCAGCCCGTCCTGGACCTAGTACCAGCACTGCCATACAACATGGTGAAGTGGCGAGCACCAGAAGGGCAGTTGAAGCTGGTACGGTGGCACGTGCAGTAGTTTCCCCGTCGCAGCCACCGCAAAGACAGGCCCGTAGAGTCCCTGAGGTGCTGGCAAATCCTGATTGGCAGCCCCCAACTTCAGCCGCACCAGTAGTTCCCCCTTTCACCGCCCAGTCAGGAGTTCGGGTGGAAACAGCTCAGATAGGATCGGCGCTGGGGTTTTTTGAGCTGTTTTTTACTGCGGAGCTCTATGACTTAGTCGTGGCAGAAACAAGTCGGTATACCACTCAATTTATCGCCGACAACCCGGGAAGCTTCTATGCCCAGCCTTTCCGGTGGAAACCAGTCCAAGTTTCCGAACTTAGAACTTTTCTGGGCCTTCTCCTCAACATGGGCATTACAAAAAAACATGAATTGCGGTCATATTGGTCCACGAACCCAATTCATCACATGCCCATGTACTCTGCTGCCATGTCCAGGACACGTTTTGAGACCATCCTGCGTTTCCTGCACTTTAGTGACAACACCACCTCCCGTCCCAGAGGCCACCCAGCTTTTGACCGGCTCCACAAAATTCGGCCCCTCATAGACCATTTCAACCTGAAATTTGCAGATTTGTATACCCCTGCACAAAACATCTGCGTAGACGAGTCCCTAATACATTTTATTGGGTATGGGGTCAAATTGTATAAGCTCTGTGAAAGGGCCACAGGCTATACGCACAAATTTCGGATCTATGAGGGAAAAGATCAGACCCTGGAGCCGGTCGGTTGCCCTGACTACCTGGGGAGCAGTGGGAAGATAGTCTGGGACTTGGTGTCACCCTTATTCGGCAAGGGGTACCATCTTTACGTGGACAACTTTTACACAAGTGTGGCCCTCTTCAAGCATTTGTTCCTAGAACAGATTGGCTGCTGCGGCACCGCGCGACCTAGTCGCCGGGGCTACCCCCAACTGCTTCTTACCACCCGACTTGCAAGGGGGCAGAGGGCTGCACTGTGTAACGACGAACTGCTCGCGGTGAAATGGAGAGACAAGCGTGACGTGTACATGCTCTCTTCCATTCACGCAGACACGACAATCCAAATTGAACGGGCAACCAGTGTCGTTGAAAAGCCCCTCTCGGTCCACGACTATAACCTCCACATGGGAGGGGTGGACTTCAACGACCAGATGTTGGCCCCGTATTTGATTTCCCGACGCACCAGACGCTGGTATAAGAAGGTGTCTGTATATTTATTTCAATTGGCTGCCTATAATAGTTACGTTCTCTACAGTAAGGCTGGGAGAACAGGATCCTTCCTCAAATTTCAGGAAGAGATCATTTCGAACTCCTGTATCCAGGAGGTTCCGTGGCCCCATCCACCAGTGTAGTTAGCCGTCTACACGAGCGGCACTTCCTAGCGTTGTGCCTGGTACCTCAACCCAACCGCCACCCCGAAAAAGATGTCGTGTCTGTAGCAGGAGTGGAATAAGGCGTGACACCCGTTATTTCTGCCCTGACTGTCCTGACCACCCTGCCCTATGCCTAGGGGAGTGTTTCCGGAAGTACCACACTCAGGTACACTTAGGGACCTAGGGATTGCAGGACACAGGTAGTTTTTACAATCAGGCTCAAGGGTCTCTCAGGATACTAGGTTTTGAGAGACCCTAACACATAGGGGACGGTGCTGCTGTGCTACTGCAGAAGTGTGAAACGGTAGAAACCTCTCCTTTCACTTGGGATAACGTGTATAGTGTACTTCTCACCATCTCTGTGTGATTTACACTTTACACATTGTCCCATGGGAAAGGAGAGGTTTCTGCTAGGAAAATAAAGCGTGAAATGGTTTTCTTTTTTTTTTTTTTTTTTTTCCCCTAACCACCCTTTATTTTCCAGGTAGATCAACGGACCAACCGATGAAAACGCCGCAGCACTGATGTGAATTCTGAGAGAAGCATTGCGCTGCTGTCAGAAGACACATGAAGTCGGTGTATGCGGCGCTGCAAGACGAGATTTCTCCTCTGCAGGACAGGTACGTTTGCCCTGGCATGTGAGCTGAGGAGAGGTGTTGGAGTTCATATGCTTTGGCAAACACTTTGTATCAAAAATCTGGCAAAGATGTCTTCCTCCACACCGATGGATTGATCGATGTGAATGGAGAAATCACGTTTGCCAGGACATAGGAGCTGAAGTGGGTATGGATGTTTGGGCGGAGCCCCTATGTCCTGGCAATCGCCAGGCCCTCTATTTTTTTGCATATTTTTGGCAGAGATTTTTTCATCCACATCGATCGATGCGAATGAGGAAATCTGTGCCGTTCATTTTTTCTTTCAGCCCAGAGGCTGAACGGAAAAAAAATCTCATTACCTGTATGCTCCATATAAGGAGAATAGCGGAAACTCCTAATGCTGGCCATACATGTAATGATTGCGGAGACCCTCAAATGCCAGGGCAGTACAAAAACCTCACATGTGACCCCATTTTGGAAAGAAGACACCCCAAGGTATTCGCTGAGGGGCATATTGAGTCCATGAAAGATTGAATTTTTGTCACAAGTTAGCGGAAAGGGAGACTTTGTGTGAAAAACAAAAAAATCAAATTCCGCTAACTTGTGCCAAAAAAATCTTGTATGAACTCACCATGCCCCTCACAGAATACCTTGGGGTGTCTTCTTTCTAAAATGGGGTCACATGTGGGGTATTTATACTGCCCTGGCATTTTAGGGGCCCTAAAGCGTGAGAAGAAAAATGCGTAAAAATGCCCTCCTGAAAGGTACTCATTGGAATTGGGGTCCCTTTGTGCATCTTGGCTGCAAAAAAGTGCCACACATGTGGTATCGCCATACTCAGGAGAAGTAGGGCAATGTGTTTTGGGGTGTATTTTTACATATACCCATGCTGGGTGAGAGAAATATCTCTGTAAATTGACAACTTTGTATAAAAAAATGGAAAAAGTTGTCATTTACAGAGATATTTTTCACACCCAGTATGGGTATATGTAAAAATACACCCCAGAACACATTGACCTACTTCTGCCGAGTACGGCGAAACCACATGTGTGGCACTTTTTTGCAGCCAAGATGCGCAAAGGGGCCCTAAATCCAATGAGTACCTTTAGGATTTCACAGGACATTTCTACTCATTTGGATTCCAAACCGCTTCTCACGCTTTAGGGGCCCCTAAAATGCCAGGGCAGTAAAAATACCCCACAAGTGACCCCATTTTAGAAAGTAGACACCCCAAGGTGTTCTGTGAGGGGCAAAGTGAGTTCATGTAAAATTTTATTTTTTGTCACAAGTTAGTGGAATATGAGACTTTGTAAGAAAAAGAAAAAAAAAAACATTTCCGCTAACTTGTGACAAAAATAAAAACTTCCATGAATTCACTATGCCCATCAGCGAATACCTTAGGGTGTCTACTTTCCAGAATGGGGTCACTTGTGGGGTATTTTTATTGTCCCGGCATTTTAGGGGCCCCTAAAGCGTGAGAAGGAGTTTGGAATCCAAATGCGTAAAAATGCCCTGTGAAATCCTAAAGGTACTCATTGGATTTAGGGCCCCTTTGCACGTCTTGGCTGCAAAAGTGGCACACATGGTATCGCCGTACTCAGGAGAAGTAGGGCAATGTGTTTTGGGGTGTATTTTTTACATATACCCATGCTAGGTGAGAGAAATATCTCTGTAAATTGACAACTTTGTATAAAAAAAATGGAAAAAGTTGTCATTTACAGAGATATTTTTCACACCCAGTATGGGTATATGTAAAAATACACCCCAAAACACATTGTCTTACTTCTGCCGAGTACGGCGATACCACGTGTGGCACTTTTTTGCAGCCAAGATGCGCAAAGGGGCCCTAAATCCAATGAGTACCTTTAGGATTTCACAGGGCATTTCTACTCATTTGGATTCCAAACCGCTTCTCATGCTTTAGGGGCCCCTAAAATGCCAGGGCAGTAAAAATACCCCACAAGTGACCCCATTTTAGAAAGTAGACACCCCAAGGTGTTCTGTGAGGGGCATAGTGAGTCCATGTAAAATTTTATTTTTTGTCACAAGTTAGTGGAATATGAGACTTTGTAAGAAAAAATAAAAAAAAAATAAAAATTTCCGCTAACTTGTGACAAAAAATAAAAACTTCCATGAATTCACTATGCCCATCAGCGAATACCTTAGGGTGTCTACTTTCCAGAATGGGGTCACTTGTGGGGTATTTTTATTGTCCCGGCATTTTAGGGGCCCCTAAAGCGTGAGAAGGGGTTTGGAATTCAAATGCGTAAAATTGCCCAGTGAAATCCTAAAGGTACTCATTGGTTTTAGGGCCCCTTTGCGCATCTTGGCTGCAAAAAAGTGTCACACATGTGGTATCTCCGTACTCAGGAGAAGTAGGGCAATGACTTTTGGGGTGTATTTTTATATATACCCATACTTTGTGTGATAAATACCGCTGTAAACGACAACTTTTTAAAAAAATTTATACAAAGTTGTCAATTTACAGTGATATTTCTCTCACCCAGCATGGGTATATGTATAAATACACCCCAAAACACATTGCCCTACTTCTCCTGAGTACAGCGATACCACGTGTGCCACTTTTTTGCAGCCAAGATGCGCAAAAGGGCCCTAATTCCAAAGAGTACCTTTAGGATTTCACAGGGCATTTTTACGCATTTGGATTCTCACGCTTTAGGGGCCCCTAAAATGCCAGGGCAGTAAAAATACCCCACAAGTGACCCCATTTCGGAAAGTAGACACCCTAAGGTATTCGCTGATGGGCATAGTGAGTTCATGGAAGTTTTTATTTTTTGTCACAAGTTTGCGGAAAATGAAATTTTTGAAAAAAATAATAATTTCCGCTAACTTGTGACAAAAAATAAAAACTTCCATGAACTCACTATGCCCCTCAGTGAATACCTTAGGGTGTCTACTTTCGGAAATGGGGTCATTTATGGGGTATTTCTACTGTCTGGGCATTGTAGTACGTCAGGAAACAGGACAGGTGCTCAGAAAGTCAAAGTGCGGAAATTCACTTTTTTGCACCATAGTTTGTAAACGCTATAACTTTTACTCAAACCAATAAATATACACTTATTGCATTTTTTTTTATCAAAGACATGTAGAACAATAAATTTTGAGAAAAATTTGTAGAGAAATGTAGTTTTATTTGACAAATTTTCAAACAGAAAGTGAAAAATGTCATTTTTTTGCAAAAATTTCGGTAATTTTTGATTAATAGCAAAAAAAGTAAAAATGTCAGCAAGAATGAAATGGCACCAAATGAAAGCTCTATTAGTGAGAAGAAAAGGAGGTAAAATTCATTTGGGTGGTAAGTTGTATGGCCGAGCAATAAACGGTGAAAGTAGTGTAGTGCAGAATTGTAAAAAGTGGCCTGGTCATTAAGGGTGTTTAAGCTAGGGGGGCTTAAGTGGTTAAGCCACATTCTTATCAGTAAGATAAGAATTAAGCTATGAGTGTTTAATGTCAGAGAGCAGAGTGGCCACCTCAGAGAGCAGAGAGTAAGTTCAGATCCCTCTATGGGAATCTCACCCCTGTTCCATATTTGTTATAAAGACCAATTTAAAGAATGATTGATTTTTTTTATTTAGCTCAAAATGAGTAAAATGCAATAATAAAAAAATTGCCCCAAAGGTATCGGTATACATAGCCTTTAATTCAAAACCATTCTGTCCTTACCTGCCTGAGCACCCATACAGTATATTTGGGATGATCAGTTGTGGACGTTGTACTCCAGGGTATGTTTACATGTGGTATTTTTGCCATATTTTTGCCATATAAAAAAAAAAGCTTTTAATGCTTTGTGCATAGTTTGCATATGTATTATAAGGGGCAGGAGCAGTGCTGTCTACGAATTGATCTCTGGATTTGCTAATATGAGCAAATTTACATATATGTACATGTATACATATTTGCAAATTCGCTTATTAGCCATGCGTCTATATGTACAATGTCATAGACCAAAAATTAATGTCAGTTCTTTTTTTTTGTTTTTTTTCAGGTTGGAAACTCAGTCCTGTAGTTGGAGCAGTGTATGGCCCTGAACTATATGCTGGTAAATCTCAACATAAGAAAATTTTTAATGTCAAACATAAGAGATTTATATGTACTCAATATTTTCTCTACCTATAATGAAATATACTTTGAGCCATGAGGCCTGTCAGAAATACATAATCTAACTGGGTAGAATAACATAGCACAATAGTATCCATTATGATGTTATTTAACGTACCATAAGTGCCAGACCTTAGAGTAAGTAAGCTTTTGACAAAAATTAATAGATGTTCCTAATGCCATAGTAACCTTTTTTTCTAATATACTTTATTAATGCTTTCTGTATTTTTAATACAGAGTACCCATGTGCTATGCCAGGAGTTGGTAAACCTCCGGGGGGCCCTGGCAGGAGCAGCAATGTGTGCTCTGGCACCATTCATAAAATGTCATCTCAGTACACCGGAGTCAGCGTTGTATAGAAATGTCAATTGTAAATAAATTCCATTAATCCATTCACAATGTCATGCTCTTCCAGAGGTTTTTCTTAGATTATTGGGCAGTTTCTCTGCCTACAAGATATTATCACAGATGCTTGGTTTACTTTTGCAGTTCTCAAAACTGAATTTGACTCAGCAGAGATCATATGCCTCTTCTTTACAGCAAATCTTCATCTACTTGCATATTATAAGTTATACCAGCAAGAATTAGTCTTGGGGCTACTTTCACATTTGCGTTCGGTGCGGGTCCGTCCAGTACTTGTACAGATGGATCCACACTGAAAATAGAAACCAATGCATCCGTTCAGAACGGATCGGTTTGTATTGTATGTGGAAAAAAATGCTAAGTCCCAAACGGATACGTTCTGACACCCATTGAAAGTCAATGCAAACAGATCCGTCCCCATTGACTTACATCGTAAGTCAGGACGGATCCGTTTGGCTCAGCATCGCTAGGCGGACACCAAAACTCTGCAAGCAGCATTTTGGTGTCCGCCTCCAAAACGGAAAGGAGGCGGTATGGAGCCAAACCAGTGCATTCTGAACTGATCCGCATCCATTCGGAATGCATTTGGGCTGAACGGATCAGTTTGGGGCCTCTTCAAACGGATCTCACAAGCGGATCCCCAAACGCAACTGTGACAGTAGCTTTATGTAGAAAACTATGATTTAAATCAAGCCTTACTGACTAGTGATTTAAATCGTGATTTAAATCAGTTTGATTTAAATCAAATCCACCCTGACACTGTGCATTATAAACTGCAAATCTATCAGTTTACTGTAAAATACATGTGTTGTAGCTGAAAAGCCCATCAACACGTAGTGTAAAAAAAAATCTGTGGAAAGTTCGGGAAATTGTGTTTTACAGTATAAATCATTTTCTGAAGTTATTATGCGAAGTCTCACGAGGCTGTACATAGGACAATCGCACAAAAAAATAAAAAATGTCGCTCAGACTATGCAGACATTAAAACATGATTTTTTTTTTTTTTCTAAAATGCTGTTAGTGTTTAAAATAAAATAAAAAAAAGTATACATATTATGTATCGCTGCGTCCATAAAAACCTGCTCTATAAAAATATCCATTGATCTAACCCCTCAGGTAAATACCGTAAAAAAATTAAATAAAAACTGTCAAAATTTTTTTGTCACCTCGCATCACAAAAAGTGTAATAGCAAGCGATCAAAAATATATATGAACCCCAAAATAGTGCCAATCAGTCATCTTATCCCGCAAACAATGATACCCTACTTAGGAAAATAGCCCAAAAAATAAAAAAATGACTCAGACTATGGGGACATTAAAACATTAGTTTTTTTTTTTTTTTTTTTTTTGTTTCAAAAATTATATTGTGTAAAACTTAAATAAATAAAAAGTCTACATATTACGTATCGCCGTGTCCGTAACAACCTGCTCTATAAAAAATAACACATGAACTAACCCCTCAGGTGAACACAGCAAAAAATATATAAATATGGTGTCAAAAGTGTAATGGCAAGCGACCAAAATGTCATATGCACCCCAATATAGTGCCAATCAAACCGCCATCTCATCTCGCAAAAAATGAGCCCCTACATAAGACTGTCGCCCAAAAAAAAAAAAAAAAAATATGGCTTTCAGAATGGGGAGACACAAAAAAATCATTTTTTTTCACAAATGCTTTATGAAAAACTGAAACAAAAATTCCCAAAAAGTAGTCATATTTGGTATTGTCGCGTCAGTAACAACCTGCTGTATAGAAATGGCACACAATCTAACCTGTCAGATTAACTATATAAATAACAAAAAATAAAAACTGTCCCAAAAGAGCTATTTTTGTAAAAAAAAATCCATTTTTCCAGTAACAAAGCAAGGGTTAACAGCTAAACAAAACTTAATATACATTTGCCCTGATTCTGTAGTTTGCAGAAACACCCCATATGAGGACGTAAACTACTGTACGGGCACCCGGAAGGGCGTAGAAGGAAGGGAACGCCATATGGTTTTTGGAAGGCGGATTTTGCTGGACTGGTTTTTTGACACTATGTCCCATTTGAGGCCTCCTAAACCCCCCTTTTTTTTTTTTTTTTTTTTTTTAGGGTTGCATCAGGGGGGCTTCAAATGGGACATGGTGTCTAAAAACCAGACCAGTAAAATCTGCCTTCCAAAAACCATATGGCTTCCTTTCTTTCTGAGCCCTGCCGTTTGGCCATACAGGATTTTATGACCACATATGGGGTGTTTTCTGCAAACTAAAGAATCAGGGCAATAAATAGTGAGTTTTGTTTGGCTGTTAACCCTTGCTTTGTTACTGGAAAAAATGTATTAAAATGGAAAATTTGCCAAAAAATCGAAATTCTGAAATGTTATCTCCATTTGCCATTAACTCTCGTGGAACACCTAAAGGGTTAACAGTTTGTAAAATCAGTTTTGAATACCTTGAGGAGTGTAGTTTCTTAGATGGAGTCAGTTTTTTAGAGTTTCTACTCTAGGGGTGCATTAGGGGGGCTTCAAATGGGACATAGTGTCTAAAAACCAGCCCGGCAAAATCTGCCTTCCAAAAACCACATGGCGCTCCTTTCCCTCTACACCCTGCCGTGTGCCCGTACAGTAGTTTACGACCACACATGGGGTGTTTCTATAAACTACAGTATCAGGGCGATAAATATTGAGTTTTGTTTGGCTGTTAACCCTTGCCTGCTGACTTAAAAAAAATTTATTAAAATGGAAAATCTACCAAAAGTCTAAATTCTGTCTCCATTTTCCATTCTCTTGTGGAACACCTAAAGGGTTAACAACGTTTCTAAAATCAGTTTTGAATACCTTGAGGGGTGTAGTTTCTAGAATGTGGTAATTTTTGTGTGATTTCTATTATGTAAGCCAAACAAACTGATTTCAACTGTTGCCTAAAAAGTGGATTTTTGAAAATTTCTGAAAATTTTCAAAATTTGCTTCTAAACTTCTAAGCCTTGTAAGGTCCCCAACAAATAAAATAGCATTCCCCAAATAATCCATACATGGAGTAGACATATGGGGAATGTAAATTAATAACTTTTTTTGGCGGTATTACTATGTATTATAGAAATGGAGAAATTGTAACTTGGAAAACTGCAAATTATTCAACATTTTTGGTAAATTTGGTATTTTTTTATAAATAAAAATGATTTTTTTTGACTCCATTTTACCAGTGTCATGAAGTACAATATGTGTTGTAAAAACAGACTCAGAATGGCCAGGATAAGTAAAAGCGTTTTAAAGTTATCAATACTTAGTGACACTGGTCAGATTTTCAAAAAATGGCCTGGTCCTTAAGGTGAAATGGGGCAGTGTCCTTAAGGGGTTAAAAGAAATGTCACCAAAAATATTATCTGGCAGTTAAAACCAGATAGCAGCACATATCCTTTTTTTTCTAATGTTTTTATTTACCGTATATACTCGAGTATAAGCCCCACCATGCCATAACAGTGCCTTTCTCAGCCCCCCCCCCCATGCCATAACAGTGCCATCCACAGCCCCCTCCCCCCCCCCCATTACCGCTCCTGTAAAGTTTTAAAATTCAATTACTGTATAGTGTAATTCATACTATAACTCTTGCCCCCTCTGTTCTAAATACCTCCTCACATGTCGCACTGAATACTCCAGGCAGGCCGGGCGGGCGAGCGCAGCGTGACTGATGTCACGTGCCTGCGCCACCTGCTTCATTTATAAAGCAGGCCGGGCAGGCACGTGACATCAGTCAGTCAGTAGTGAGCGCGTCGGCCCCGCCGCAAATGCCCGCCCCCAGCTTCTCCTCCCGCTCCTCCTCCCACTCCGCTCTCCTTTTTACGTGTATGACTCGAGTATAAGCCGAGTTCGTGTTTTTCGGCACAAATTTGTGCTGAAAAACTCTGCTTATACTCGAGTATTTACGGTACTGAACATGGTACACTGAACAAGGCTGCCATCTTGCCTAAGCGGTTTACAGGATTTACAGCTTTAAAAAAAAAAATTGCTTTATGGCAGCTACAATGGAAAGGAGGGGACCCTATTGACTTATATAGAGGAGTTTTCTAGGCATGCCCTGTGACCTATGTGGAGGTCATTGTATAAGAAAACAATAGATAAGCGTTGACAATCGCCTATTGTGAAAGGTGGATCCTGTCTCATCTGTACAGAGGTGATCTCCTTATTACAGGCAAGATTAGAATAATATGTAACTGCAGTAAAGTGATCTGTACAGATCAAGAAGTGGCGCCTATAAGGCTTAGTGGCTAATGCAAACACTGCAAGAAGTTAGAATTTGTTTACGGGAACCATGTTGCTTTCAAACCGCCTCTGGGGTACTAGTACAGCCACTTTGAGAGGCATTCGTTTTTATTTTTCTCTTGATGGAGCCGTAAGAGGGCTTATTTTTTGCCGGATTAATTGCTATCATCATTGGTCCTGTTTTGAGGCACATGGAACTTTTAAATTGTATGTCTTTCTAACAGCGATTTTTTTTCGAAGGAAAGGGCTTTCTTTCAGGTACCTCCACATTGGTACTTGGCAAGAGGGTTACCTGGTTTTTACAGGAAACATAGAGAACCATAATTAAAAGCCACCTCCCCTTTACCTGCTCCAGTTGTTTCCTGCCCATTTTTGGGATGTGTGAAAAACTTAGTTGGAGGTGCTTGTGCACCTGTTGCTTGTCTAAAGCACCCAGCCTGTCTTTCTGTACCTGCTGGTCAGCTAGGAAGGCTGTGGTAGAGTGGGGAATGGAAAGGCAGATGATTACTACTTTTGCCATCTTTTTGCATAAGTCCTCCTCTGGGAGGCAGCCCTGGGGTTGAAAACACCGTGGCTCGTTGTTGTGCAAGTTAATCAGTTGCAAGTTTGTGACCTTGACAGACAGGATGCCTGTAAATTGAGGGACTCCCTCCCACTTCTGGTGTCTCCCATATCCCCTGCAGACCAGCAATGATACCAGGCACCTAACCATAAGCGCTGCAGTGCAATTAAAACACATGTAACTGGCATTCTGCGACTAGCAAGTCAGTTGCCTCGTCCCTCCAAACTAATCCATTATCCCTTGTATTTGATAAATACCATAGTATGAGAAACATGGCATATCATGATTTTTGCAGCACCATACTTGGCTTCACAGTGTACTGTGGCTTGAATCCAGTGCTCGGCATGCTGTCTGCGGCCACTATACCAAAAAAAAAATAATTTGCTTTACTCAGTCCACAAAATTTTGGACCATTTCTCTTTGAGCCAGTCAGTGTTCCTTGGCAAATTTTAAAGGGAATCTGTCACCTGAATAATCAATGTTAAACCAAACATAGGTCCTTAAAGCTCTTCATACCTTCTTTCCATAGGTGTTCTTTTCACTTGGACCTGGCTTTCTATCTTCATAAAAATCCATCCAGTGCCCAGGCCCGCCCCTCTCTGCTCATACAATATGTCCCCAGCATTGCGATTGCCGTCACGCCCGCCCCCCTGGCTACATCCCTAGTAGCCAATAACCCCGCCCACTCCTTCCCTTCAGCTTCACTAACAGGCACCAAGCAGGCTCCTGTGCTCTTCCTGTTTAACTGAGCGCCTCAGCCTTAAGTGTTTTACTGGGCATGTGCTCAGTTAAACAGGAAGAGTGCAAGAGCCCGTGTTCCGTTATATTTTCCTACCCTTGTCACTTCCTGTTGTGACGCAACCGGACATGACGTTACCAGGTTTGAAAGGAGGTGTCTTGCCGCGCAGGCACATCTGACGGGGTAGGAAAATTTCACACCAGAGTTGTTGAGAATGGGCCACCTAATGTGTTTGCGCCTTACCTCTCAGCTGGACACCAGCCGACACTGCGCATGCGCTGAGGTCAGGGAAAAATTACGGGCCAGTGCACATGCGCCAAGGGTAGGGAAGAATTACAGGCCAGTGCGCAAGTGCAGATAACTACTCCCCGACCGTAAGCGTTTGCTGGAGCTAGTCTCATCTGTGCTGGTTCTGGCCCATAATTTTTCCCTACACTCAGCGCATGCGCAGTGTTGGCTGGTGTCCAGCTGAGAGGTAATGTGCTGTGTTGGTGGATCACAGGATGGCGCGAGGAACCCCTCAGGGCACCACTAGAAATCTACTGGTACCCTGAGGTGTTCCTTGCACCATCCTGTGATCCACAACACAGCGCGTTTTCTACCTTCAGAAGAAATGGCCCAGACTTCTTTTGAAGTCCTCGGATTCACCGGCTGCAGCACCCCACGGACACATCTTTTGTGATATAGCATACAATAGAGTTGTCCCTAAACATTGCACAACTTGATAAGGTGAGCCTTCACTTTTCAGTTCCATCTTCTCACTAAGTCTGAATATAATACCCTATGGTGCGCCGTTTATGTTTGCTTTTTCAGCAATAGTTTGCACATTCACACAAAAAATCAGCTGAGAGGTAAGGCGCAAGCGCATTAGGTGTCCCGTTCTCAACATCTCTGGTGCGAAATTTCCCTACCCCATCGTGTGCACCTGCAAGGCGAGACGCACCTCCTTCCAAACCCGGGAACATAATGTCCGGGGCTGCTGCGTCACAACAGGAAGTGACGAGGGTAGGGAAATATAACTGAGCAGCGGCTCGGTGCCTGTTAGTGAAGCTGAAAATTATTGGGCGGGGTTATCGGCTACTAGTGACGTAGGCCGCGGGGCGTGACTGCAGTCGCAATGCTGGGGACATATTGTATGAGCAGAGAGGGGTGGGCCAGGGCTCTGTCAGGGGGGCAGGCCTGGGCACTGGATGGAGGGCGTTCCTGGGCACTTTTTTGAATGAAAATAATGCCACTCTGGGCACCTTCATGGGTCATTAGCATAAAGATAAAAGTGGATTTTTATGAAGATAGAAAGCCAGATCCAAGTGAAAAGAAAACCTATGGAAAGAAGGTATGAAGAGCTATAAGGACCTATGTTTGGTTTAATATTTATTAGGCAAGTGACCGATTCCCTTTAACCCCTTAAGAAACGGGCTCCTTTTCACACCAAGGACCAGACCATTTTTTGCAAATCTGACCAGTGTCGCTTTATGTGTGAAAAACTTTAAAACGCTTTTACTTATTCAGGCCATTCTTAGATTGTTTTTTGGCACATATTGTACCTTATGACACTGGTAAAATGGAGTAAAAAAAAAAAATTTTTTTATTTGTAAAAAAATACCAAATTTACTGAAAATTTTAAAAAATTTGTTAATTTCCAAGTTTCAATTTCTCTGCTTCTATTAGACATAGTAATACCTCCAAAAATAGTTTTTACATTTCCCATATGTCTACTTTTATGTTTGGATCATTTTGGGAAAGTTACAAGGCTTAGTAGAAGCAAATCTTGAAATTTTTCAGAAATTTTCTAAAAATTATCAAGTTCAGTTCTGAAGTCACTTTGTGAGGCTTACATAATAGAAGCCACCTAAAAATGACCCGATTCTAGAAACTACACGCCTCAAGGAAATCAAAACGGATTTTACAACCTTTAACCCTTTAGGTGTTCCACAAGAGTTATTGGCAAATGGAGATGACATTTCAGAATTTAGTTTTTTGGGCAAATTTTGCATTGTAATCCGTTTTTTTTCCAGTAACAAAGCAAGGGTTAACAGCCAAACAAAACTCAATATTTATTGCCCTGATCTGACAGGTTAGATCGTGTGCTATTTCTATAGAGCAGGTTGTTATGGACGCGACAATACCAAATATGACTACTTTTTGTGGGTTTTTGTTTTACATAATGTATTTTTGAGAAATGATTTTTTTAGTGTCTCCACATTCTGAAAGCCATATTTTATTTATTTATTTTTTTTGGGCGATTGTCCTATGTAGGGGCTAATTTTTTGCAGGATGAGATGTCTGGCATTATCTTGGGGTGCATATGACATTTTGGTTGCGTGCTATTACACTTTTTGTGATGTAAGGTGACAAAAATGGCTTTTGACACTGTATTTAATTTTTTTGCTATGTTCCCCTGAGGGGTTAGGTCATGTGTTAGTTTTATAGAGCAGGTTTTTACTGACGCAGCGATACCGAATATGTATACTTTTTTATTTTTTTATTTAAGTTTTACACAATATTTTTGAAACGAAAAAAATGATGTTTTAATGTCTCCATAGTCCTGAGAGCCATATTTTTTTTTTCTTTTTTTTTTTTATTGTGCTATGTAGGGGCTCATTTTTTTGTGGGATGAGATGACTGTTTGGCACTATTTTGGGGTGCATATAACTTTTTGATCGCTTGCCATTACACTGTTTGTGATGTGAGGTGACAAATGTTTTTTTACACTATTTAATTTTTTTACAGTATTTACCTGAGGTGTTGGGGCATGATATTTTTATAGAGCATGTTTTTACAGACCTAGCGATACCTGATATGTATACTTTCTTTTAATTTATTTTACTTAACACAATAACAGCATTTTAGAGAGAAAAAAATCATATTTTAGTGTCTCCATAGTCTGTCATATTTTTTTTTTCTTTTTTTGGACGATTGTCCTATGTAGGGGCTCATTTTTTGCGGGGTGAGATGGCGGTTTGGTACTATTTTGGGAGGCATATGCCTTTTTGATCGCTTGGTATTACTTTTTGTGATGTAAGGTGACAAATTGCTTTTTTTTTTTTTTTTTTATGGTGTTCATCTGAGGGGTTAGGTCACGTGATATTTTTATAGAGCAGGTTCTTACGGACACAGCGATAGTTAATATGTATACTTTAAATAAAAAGTATACATATTAACTATCGCTGTGTCCGTAAGAACCTGCTCTATAAAAATATCACGTGACCTAACCCTCAGATGAACACCATAAAAAAAAAAGCAATTTGTCACCTTACATCACAAAAAGTAATACTAAGCGATCAAAAAGGTATATGCCTCCCAAAATAGTACCAAACCGCCATTCACCTCGCAAATGAGCTCCTACATAGACAATCGTCCAAAGAAAAAAATATGACAGACTATGGAGACACTAAGATCCCGCCTAAACGCTGTTATTGTGTTAAAGTAAAATAAATAAATAAATTTATTTTACTTTAACACAATAACAGCGTTTTAGGGGCGGGTGGATCTTTTAGTGTCTCCATAGTCTGAAAGCCATATTTTTTTTTTTTTTTTTTTTTTAGCAATTGTCTCATGTAGGGGCTAATTTTTTTATTTATTTTTTTCATACAATTCTAAACTTGCACAAAAGGGGACAAAGTAGTCAACTAATTATGCTACTAGAATTAAGATTTAAAGATACTAAACATGTGTTATTTCCTCTTGAAAGCTGCACCTGGACTTCAAGCTGATGTCTCTTTGGCAACTGAGGCAGGTGTCCCTCTCCCTGGACCTCGAGGGGTTAATACATACATTCCATTGATTAGTAAGTACAAATTAGATTATTTTTTTCTAAAATCTGGTCCAAGATGTTGGTTAATCTCATTTAAAGTTATTGGGGGGGGATTTATAAAACTAGTGTAAAGTAGAACTGACTTAGTTGCCCATAGCAACCAATCATTTTTCACAGCTCCTTTTCCAAAGGAGCTGTGAAAAATGAAAGGTGGAATCAGATTGGTTGCTATGGGCAACTAAATCAGTTCTGCTTCACACTGGCTTGAAAAATGACCCCATTGACCGATAAATATAAACCTAGCAGACAGCGAAATTCAAGTTCCTAAGATGCTGCAATACCCTGCTATGCCAATAAGTACATGATGAGGGTACCAATGATGCCCAGACACCTGCTGATCAATTGATGGGCTGTTCTGAGAACAAACGATTAACAGTTCAAACCGAGGACCCCCCCCCCCCAACCTTTTTCAGACGCAGCCAGTGTTCACCTTCCTAACAGAGCCTTTATGTGGTAATAACTTTAGAATTCTTTTACTTAACCAAACCATCCTTAAACTTTCTTGTGACACAACATACTTCATGTTAGTGTTAAATTTGAGTCCGTGTGTTTTTATTTATATTTAAAAAAAAAATATCCTGAATTTAGAGAAAATCGCTATTTTCTAAATTAGAATTTCTAAAATTCCCACAAAATGGTTATCATTCACCATATGTCTACTTTTATGTTGCCATCATTTTTCCTATAGTGTGCCTGCACGAGCACCGCTGCTGGATATCAGGGTGGTTGTAACTAGGGATGAGCGAATCGACTTCGGATTGAACATTCGAAGTCTATTCGCATAAAACTTTGTTGGAATACTGTACGGAGCGAGTGCTCGGTACAGTATTGGAATGTATTGGCTCAGATGAGCCAGAGTTATTACTTCGCAAAGTCTCATTAGACTTTGGGTAATTTCAAAAATTTATTTCTACTGTTTAAAAACCTTTTTCCGAACTCTGGTTCGGTTCCAAGGTACCACTTGGAACCGAACCAGAGTTTGGAAAAGGTTTTTAACAGTAGAACTTTTTGAAGTTTTATTACCTGAAGTCTCGTAAGACTTTGTAATAACTTTGGCTCATCTGAGCCAATACACTCGCTCTGTACAGTATTTTATGCGAATTGACTTCGGATGTTTAATCCAAAGTCTATTCGCTCATCCCTAATCATAACCATGGAAACAGCCAGTGTATAATGTGATGGAAAAATGAATCAAGCCAGCAAAGGAGACAATATGGGCAACCACAATACATTAGTAATTGCCTTTTGTAAACTTCTACATAATAAATTACTGGAGACGACACACTTGAGGACCAATTAAGTTCTGAAGTGACTGTTGGGCTTACATAATTGAAACCACCCACAAATGTCCACATTTTAGAAACCACCATTTAAATGATTCAACCCCTTCCCCCCCCTTCTCTGGTGACTGTCTTGTTTGAGGACTAGTTTTTTTGCAAGGTGAGTTGGTTGACATTTTCAATGCTACCATTTTGTGATGCACAAGACTTTTTGATCGCTTGATATTATCTTATAGGGAGCCATGGCGATCAAAAAATGGCATTGATCTTCTACAGTACATACAGTATTGTAATACATTGTAACTGTCCGTTTCAGTTTCCTATGGCTGGGCCTCATAGGCTTATATAGCTGGCAGACCAGGAGACCTTTTTAAGGCCCCTGGCTGCCATAATAGCCATCGGCACCTCATGATTGCTTTTCAGGGAGCTAATGGATTGAGACAAGGAGATTGAGGCATCAGAACTCCAATGCCAGCTGTCAGTTACAGCCAGGCCCCTGCCCTGATCAGGCGAGTACAGCTCCTTCGCCTGCCCAAACAATCTGTATGTTTGCGGTTTTTCAGGAACAGGTTAAAAGTTAATCATTAGACTCCCACCCTTCATTTACATCCTGGAAGGGGTTATTGCCACTTGACTGCTGGAGTCAAAAATTGACCTGAGCTAGGAAAATGTTCACTGCATATTAATTCAATTGGTGGAGATTTGAAGCATGTGAGTACAGTACAGCAGACCCATGGTCAGGCAGGTACTCACAGCAGCATAATTACTATGATTCTGTGAGTTAAGGTCAGATGAGCCACCCTCAGTCCAGTAGATGTGGCAGTCACATGGACCATTTTTCCTGAAACGCATATGGTAGTGTGATAGTGGCCTAAGTAAATCGGTTTCATCCCTGCACCTATATACTGTAATAGAGAAAGAGAACACAGTTCTGGTACAGCATTTTTTCCCCACACCTACCTAGAACTTAATACTTACTTTTAAAGGCATTCTTAATTAGTTTTTTCGCTTTTTCTTTCAATTGCTAAAATGTGAATGAACAAAAGAAATTTAAAGCGACTGTTTGGTGTGACCACCATTTGCCTTCAAAACAGCATCACTTTCTCTGTACACTTTCACACAGTTTTTGGAGGTACACTGCAGGGAGGTTGTTCCAAACATCTTGGAGAACTAACCACAGATCTGTGGATGCAGGCTTGCACAAACTCTTCTGTCTGTATTTTTAAAGGCAAAGGGTGAACTTGCCAAATATTGATTTTAATTTGGACTTCTTTTGTTTATTCACTTTCCATTTTATTTGATAAACGATTAGCACTTCTGTTTTTTTTTTTTTTAAAGCATTCTTACTTTGTAGCTTTTTTCGACACCTGCCTAAAACCTTTGCACAATACTGTGTTTCAGTATGTATGCTGAACTGTGTACATACATTTTATACAGCCTCTTGAGTTGTCTCATGACAGCAACCTATCGCTTATCCACAGAATAGGGGGTAACAAACTGATTTGGGGCGGTCTGACCGTGGATAGGTCCATGTGAATCAATACAAGGGTGGCAGGCATAGCAGCTGCTATGGGTTCCACAGATAATGGTGCAGCTAGTGGTAAAGTGTACATAAGGTGCCACGGAAAATTTTATACAACCCCATTCTGAAATTTAAGGAACTGCATGATTAACTCTGCTGTGTCCCTTTTTTTTCCTTTTTGCTTTGACGTCACTACATTGTGTACTGTGATATTATAAGTGCCTTATACTTGCATGTGACATCTGTATAATTTCTGTGTATTATGCCAATACTGTGACATTAATGTGTTAACTGTCTATAGTGAATTTACTGTGTGCAATATTATATCAGTATACATTATCCTTGTACTAGACATCACTATGTACATGATCCCTGTCCTAGAACACCAATGTTTGTATTAGCCCTGTGCATTACATAGACCAATGGTAAGCTTTACTGAACATTTTGCTGAAAGTGGTTATGGTGGAATGAGGCCCCATTCCAAGTTTTACTATGGATCCCCATGGTTGCTTATAGAGATGAGTGAACATGTTGGGGTTAGTTTCCAACTTGCCACATTTTTTAATAAGTTTGGTTTTTATCCTAATCAGTTTGGGTTGAAATCCAAATCCACGCTTGGTTCATTTTGACAAGTGATATTTTGGACATTGGCGGAGGACAACTTGGTCTTTTTGGGTGTCTCCTTTGGCACTGAAAACCCTCTCAGCATGGCACTGGAGTCTGGGGAAAAAGACAGAGCATACTGTGCAAGTTCGGGCCACTGTTCAAGTCTGCCTGCCCAAAAGTCTGTGGGTATAGGGAACAGGGTATGCGCCAGAGTGTAGGTAGGTCTGAACCTGGCCATTGAGGCAGCAGGTTTCACTTAGATTTGCCTGGTGCGGCATGTAAAAACTGCTCCATCATGTTGCGGAGACTGAACTGGCGGCTGCTGTGGCTTCTGCTTGTGGCAGCAAGAGGTGAGGGATTCTGTGGGTTACTGAGAAGGGCCTCCCTATTAGACACACTGGTGGCAAGCGTCTTTTCTCTGCAAGCTGCATCTACAGTGTTTCCTGGTAATAATGTAATTTGGTCTCCCTTTTGGAGGGTGGAAAACATTCCCCAAATTTGCTTTGATAGCAAGGATCTAAAAGCATAGCTATTTTGTAAGACTGCTTGATGTCATAGATGCACATGGCAGTGTTTAAGCAAGCGACCATACAGGATGCTATTCTGTCCAGCGTGCCGGAGGAGCTAGTTCTTCCCGTCTCCTCGCCTGCCTCCACTAACACGATTGGGCATCATTATCATACTCTTACTCCTCCACCTCCTCCATGGGAATTTTTCCTAGTGGATCCCCAGAAGGATTATCGTCTGTTCAAAGCTAAATGGGGCCCCCCACGTTTTCTGCCACATGAGTAGAAGGCAGAGATGTTTTTTTCTTTTGTTTTTTTGTCTCCCCCCTCAGTGAGTCTGAGCACATGCCATCAGCTCCCTGAAAGTCCATTGCAAGACCTTAGTGGTACAGGTACAGATACTGACAGCTTTGTCACTGTGTGATTCTGTAGAAGAAAGTTCAAGCAGAGGAACATAACATTATAAATCATGATGGCGCCTGCCATGGTCGAGAGAGGAGGATCACGCTCACACATGTTCTCCCCCAATCCCCAACATCATTTCTCTCAAAGCGAGGGAGAACTACAGCTTACTACTACTTCTGACAGCGTTGCTGCTGTCCACATTGTGGCTCTGGGAGGACAAGACTTGTCTCTGGGTCTTTTCATTTGCCTTTCCAAATGGGGCCCAGAATCGAATGTTTTATCCTAATGACGCCCATGGTGGACATGTTGCCATAGTCTGTACCAGGGCTGTGGAGTCGGAGTCGGAGGCAATTTTGGGTACCTGGAGTCGGAGTCGGCAAAAAATGGACCGACTCCGACTCCTACTAGATTTAAATTGGAATAAAAAAAAATTGGAATAAAAAAAAAGCAAGTTTAAATGTCCCAATTCAGATAGTTATAATTAATTACTTCTCTACTGTAAGAATAAAGGCCAATGCATGCAGTGCGTCACGTTACCGCTAAACAAAGACATTAAGTGACCGTAAAGAAGCATGCTTTTCATATGCTTTACTATGCAGTTAAAGGGACACTGACAGGCTGATTTACCGGCTAAAGATATATCTGCTGGTATTCATCAGAGGATTAGGAATACAACTAGACGACTGTTACCCTCAGTTGAGGTTTACTTGTGTTTAAAAACGTTTTAATCAATATGCAAATTCTCTACCTTTGTGCCCAAGGGGGCAGGCGCACATGTAGAGTACTGGCAGCACTAGACAGGACTGGGGAGTGAGGAGGAAGAGAGAAAGCTGGCACAGCCTCAGCATAGCCAGACGAGGCTGCTGCCAGCACTCTACACGTGCGCCTGCGCAGGAATTCAGCGTTCGGCTAGCCTGAAAAAAAAGGCCAGTGCAGTGAATAATAACGAGGGGAACAGCGCTGGGAAGCTGTACTTCGGGCGCGGCTGGGCACAAAGCCCTAGGAGACGCTGCCCCATTGGGCACAAAGATAGTGAATTTGCATACAGATTAAAATGTTTTTTAAACACAAGTACAGCTTACCTGGGGGTAACATTAGTATAGTTTTATTCCTAATTCTCTGATGAATACCAGTATATATATATCTTTATCTGGAAAATCAGCCTGTCAGTGTCCCTTTAAGGAGCTGCAATACTTACACTTTCCATTGTCTTGTGGTCTGCTGTTACAGGGAACCCATGGTTATCCTAGCCTCTCACTGATAACTGATTAAGGACTGGAGACACTTGTATAAGTGAAGGGAATGGATAGTCAATAGTTCAAGACTGAAGCTGTAAACCATTTGAAAAACTGCTATCATTCAGCTAAGGCTATAAAACATGTAAACTCAGATTGTTAGCTTAAATTTTAAACATGACTATGGGATTCTACTAGGAAAATCATGTTTTCAAAAAAATGCCCCTTTCTGGATCCTCCCACTGCTCTATCTTCAGCAGAAGATCAGCACACAAAGGAGAAGGCAGCAGCTTCTGCTCAACTACCTCTCTGTGCTAGAGGAGATTAGAAGAACTTGGTGGAACAGCTTCGTATTTGCATATTAAATACAGAGGAGTCGGAGTCGAGGAGTCTGAGTCGGAAGTTTCAAAATCTGAGGAGTTGGAGTCGGACAATTTATCTACCGACTCCACAGCCCTGGTCTGTACTCACACCATAGGGAAACATTTTACCACTTTTCACTCTATTTTGGGTCCATTTTTATTTGGTTTTGGGTCCCCTGCTTTACCCTTTAAAGTGTAGCCATATCTACAAATATGACCAGTTTTACCACAAGTATAACACTTTTTCAAATGCTTTTATCTGTGCGTTGGTCAATACCTTCCATTGTGAGCTCCAACATCCACACAACATTCTTCTTATTGTCCAACAATACTTCTCAAGAAAAGTACTTTACTGGCTTGTGCATAATAAAAGCTTACTTTCACAAGTTGTATTAAAGGGGTTATCCCATGACTAATGTAAAAAAAAAAAAATCAGACATCATATAGAACATGACAACCTCTTTCTAACAAAGTCCTGTGCCTCACATGGATCCATGATCTCCCCATTCATTGTTCTGCTAGTTTTATATCAAGCTGAAAGCTCAAGGGGAGTGTCTTTTCTGCTGCAGCTCAGGGGGCGTGTCCATGCTCTCCCTATCACAGCTCAGGATGCAGTTGAAGGATAAATACTGAGCATGTTCAGCCTTCTCATTGAGCAGGTCAAAGGAAAAAAAAAAACAGCAAGTAGTGCTATACATCTTACTGAATAACTCAGTGGCTATGCAAAATTTTTAATTACATTCAATTACAAAAGTATTCAGATCCAGGTGCTGGATTGAAAACTGTACAATATATTTTGTGGGACAACCCTTTAAGAGTTTTAAGAGGACACTTGCACCCTGTTCTAATGTATCACACCTTTTGTGTTTTAGACTGATCAGCCTGATATATACTTGTGGAAACAGTCAGCCCAACTATGTGGCTTGCTGCTGCCTTCAGCATCTCATCTCAACTATTTGTTCTCTGCTACTATTAACTGGTTGCTAACAGATATGGCAGCATTTTTCACAGACCTCTTTTAATTCTCTTTAGAACACTTATGGGGTCAAGCTGATGTAAAATAGAACTGGATGGGTTGCCCATACAAACCAATTAGATTCCACAGTTCATCCTGGCGACTAAGCCAGTTATACTTTACACCAGTTTTAGAAATGACGCCATTAAATTATATTGCAAGCCTCCCTACTCCTCTTTTTATATCTCCATATTACTCATCAAGACACAACTTTGTTGTGCAAAATTTCACTTTGCTCTTTGTATATCGTTCTACTATCCAGCAGGCCACAAAAACTAGCATACATTTCCCTTCGGATTTTTAGAACTTCTTGACCTGAAATTACATCAGTGACAAAAGTTTTGGCTTGAAACCGTGGATCTGGAGATCCTTCCATTACATTTAAAAGCACCTTCTTGTCTGTGACCTTTGCAGTTTTTTTTCAAGAAGCAATCCGTGGTAATTTTTGCACAATAACAAGTTTCACATTATACAATATTATACTCCCAAAAAACCACACCACCTGCCTAGTGTAATCCAGCCTCATAATGGGTCTGATTCAAAGATTTAAGTGCAATAAATGAGATACAAGGGCACAGGCAGACTTGCCACAGATCCTACAGTGAAATTTCCCAGTGCGCCGATGCCCAGGGGGTCACCTAAGGCCTCCTTATGGTCGCCAGGTGGGTATATAATGATCTAATGCTCTCTGCATTAACCTATTAGCACTAGGCACTTATGCACCTGTAGTGTGGGAGGGGGTGCCCTCCTGAATTCAACTGTATTGTTGTCCTGAGCATGATGGTTTCATACTGTGGCGTGGACAGCTGTATTTTGTGCTGCATTGTGGTATTTGGTTATGCCGAGGTGGTATTTTTGTGCTGCTCTGGGGCATTTTGTTCTGCACTAAAGTATTGCTGATCCTGTTCTACTCCTGTCTATCCCTGCCTACTTGTGTTGCCCCAGCTACATTTTTCCCAGGACCACTTAGTTTCCAGTCCACTCATGTACAAGAGTGAGTGTACAAAAAGGTATATTGTGAAAAATCTGTTAAAGTTGTTATTGGAAGTATCTTCTGTGTGTCTGTTACTAGGCATGGATCTTGCTTGTCAATAGGCAGTGGACTGCAAATTGGGTGGAGGTGAGGCCCCTAGTAACCATGACTTAGTATGTGTGTTTTTTTTTTTTTGTTTTTTTTTTTTCCAGGTAAAATGAAATGATTTAGAAATTTGCTATATAAACCGTTCTTTTTTTACATGAAATTGTGTGAAAGTACAGTGACTCCTTAACATACTTTTGCTATTCAGACATATTGGGTTATTTTCCTCTATAAATGCTTAACCAAGTCTAATTGTGGCATGCCATGTATCTCACTCACATCATTGACCATCATTGGATCCAAAGTCACGTGACTTTCATGTTGCAGTGCAGCCCCAGTCTAAAGTGATAGTAAGCATGACACAGCTGTGCCTGATAAGCCTTTGTTACTTTAGTTTTGATTATGTCTCATTTTTGTACTTCTGTCACTTGTTTTATCTTTCTGCAGTTCCTGGTTTTCCATACCCTACAGCGGCAGCAGCTACCACAGCCGCAGCCTTTAGAGGCGCACACTTAAGGGGACGTGGGAGGACTGTGTATGGGGCTGTGCGAGCAGTACCACCTACTGCCATCCCAACCTACCCAGGGTAAGTTGAAGTCTTAAATATCAGAGGGATAATAGTGGAAGAAATGACCCTAAGATTAACAGTCAACCAGGCAGACCTATCAGTAGATGCTAGACACCTATTGTCAGTCATACTGCTGGTGTCATTTATGCTAATGGTTAAAGAAACTGGTTGAGTAAATATTAACAAGTTATATAAATTGCAACATGCATCCTTTTTAGATGGTTTTTTTTTTCTGTTTACACACAAGCTATTCCTTCTTAGCACCAAGTATCAGATAATCACAAATAAACACTTTTTTTATATAGTTTGCTACAGTCAGATAGAAAGTGAGTTTGCATACAGATCCATTCACCCAATAGAGAAAACTTAATCTGATCTGTTATTTTTCCAAGATAAAAATTGTCTTCCTAGATGTAAAATGCAGGTCTGGGTTGTGGGAGCGGGGAGGAGGCTTGTTTATATAGCTTGTCAATAACTGCACCTCTGTGTTTGTGTGTGACCAGTCATAGCTGACACGCATGAAATGTGGCCTCATACATAACTGGGTGAGGAAAGTGGAATGATGTATGAATAACCACAGGCATAGATGTTCCATTCACAGCATCTTTCTAAAAAAAAAAAGCTTTAGAGTGATTTTAGAAATGAGAAACTTTTTGCATGGTTTTACAAATTAGAAATATTAAGTTGCTGAGAGTTAAAGAAGTTACTCAGTGGGGGAAAATAATTGGCAAAAGGCTCAAGGTATTTTAAAAATTAAAAATGCTAAATACCTCTCTCCATTCCCTTACTGTTTTCGTTCCAGCTTTTACTGAGCCCCTGCTGATCTGATTCCAGGTCCATCTCAACACAGAGGAAATTACCGCTCAGCCCTTCACTGGCTGATGCAGAGCACCTTTTGCTGCTTTTCCAGTGTGTTGAGCTGGAATCTGCTGGGATTCCGTAAGCAATGAATTTGGAGTAGTGGGGATCAGTGTACTTTATTATTTAACCCACTCTAAGCGCCCACTCTTTGTCCATTATTATTCCCTGTTGGCAACCCCTTTAAGATTTAGTAATGCACCCATTTGGTTTAATAGTTTGCTTTTAAACCATTTTCTGATAACTTAAACTAACCATACATAAGTCAGTAATGCGTACCGTCATTTAGCATAATCTTTTTGGTAAAAGGAGGTTGTCCTTGTCAGCATGTTGAAAAATGAAACAAGGTACTTTCTTGCTGATATTACTCATAAAGGTGTTGCTTGAGATTTAATAAAATTACTCAACCTTTAAATGCTTAACTGCTCTAGTCCCCCTTTGTCCAGTATCAGTGATGTAACGTTCTTTGTTCGTGTGGCTTCTTCAGTCATTTGTTTTAGCAGTCACATGCTATTGATGGACACTTGACCGTTGAGTCAGGTGATTTCCTTCCACACTCACAGGAACGAAGAACCTGACATTTTTGCTGCTGGACCAACAAGGACTGGTAAGGCTTCGCATTTAAAGGGTGATATTTTTTTCTTAATTTTATACTGTCAATATTTTTAAACCTCGCTGACAACCCTGTAGAGCAGTACAGTGATGCTCTACTCTATACTGTGAAAATATTCTTTAAACTCAAACTGTTAGAGCCCATGGAAACTGTCCTTGTGGCAAACTGACAGACTGCATAGGTTTCTGTACAGGTTGTGGTACCTCTCCTGCATGCGGTTTGCTGGCTAGTCTGTTCCTCCTGACCTGGCTATTGACATGTCCACTGATGCTCAAGGGTACAGGGGTTAGGAAGTGCAAATTGGATACCTCTTAAAACATGCCTTCTCTGAGGGCGTTGTTGCTTCTCTGATCCTGTCTAGACCCTGAGGTATTGTACCAGTTGATAAATGCCACTCCCCTTCTCTAGCTAGCCTCTTAGAGGCACACCTATTTTAAACACTAGGAACATGCTCAATATCGGGTATTTATCACCTCCACTGTACCAATTTACAGTACACCCATTACAACCATTAACCATGTGATTTATATACTACATAAGTGCACCACCCATTGACATTGCTTGAGGAAATATGACTCATGCCAGGGGTGCACACAGAAATTTAACTCTCTGGTCTCAAGGTCCTTGAGGCATGGCAATCCACTATAATGAATAGTTTGGTGTGCATATAAAGGTGATGAAAATAATTACATTGCACCACTTTATTTCTACACCATATCACAATGCATCAGGCCATGCTTTCATGGTGACGTCATAACTGCTTCTCTGAGTTAGGCAGAAGTCAGAGAGGGGTAGTAGTACTAAGGTATGTGAGTTGCTGTTACTAGTATTTTACTCCTTATTTTAAAGAGGACCTTTCAGCAAAAAAAAATTCATGAGATACTTATACCATCTTACAGGGCTGCTGCCGCTGATGTCCGCACACAGTTTTTTTTTTTTTCAAACGCCCCCCAGTTCGCCAGCAGCGCTCCCGGTATCTTCTGTGCCTCTAATGCTAATGAGGCAACTTGGTTATAGTAGGAGGTTTCATTTAGTTATGGTGGGCGGTGTGTCTTCTCTCTGGCAGCGAGTGCATCCAATCGCAGCGCTCCTCTCTTAGCCAGGGAGCCCTGGCTTAGAGAGGAGCGCTGCGATTGGATGCACTCGCTGCCAGAGAGAAGACACACCGCCCACCATAACTAAATGAAACCTCCTACTATAACCAAGTTGCCTCAGTAGCATCAGAGGCACAGAAGATACCAGGAGCGCTGCGGGCGAACTGGGGGGGCGTTTGAAAAAAAAAAAAACTGTGTGCGGACATCAGCGGCAGCAGCCCTGTAAGATGGTATAAGTATCTCATGAATTTTTTTTTGCTGAAAGGTCCTCTTTAACACCTTCCTACTGTAAACATTTTTGATTTTCTTCCAATGCCTTTTGAAGGGCCGTAACTTTTTACTTTTCCGTCACATAGACTTGTAAGTGCTTGTACCTTTACAGGACAAGTTTTTTTTTCCCCAATGTTTGAACTTTGCTTTATGTATTAAAAAACAGGAAAAATTCCTCATGAGATGAAATTGAAGAAAAAAACTATTTTGCTAAGTTTTTGAGGTATTGTCTTTATGGTATTCGCTGTGCGCTAAAATTGACATTGCCTTTTATTGTGCCAGTCGCACAGCCAACACATAATGTGCACAACTTTTTAGACTGTATTTCCATCTAAATAGCTGTGGGATGGGTTTCTTTTTGTGGCCCTGGCTATAGTTTTTATTGTTTCAATTTTGGTCACTGTTTTGTTGAATTTTTTTGCTTTGGGTGAAGGGGTGTGTGGGAAGTGACGAAAACAGAAATTGAGGCTCCCTCAATCTGTGACTCTGGTGCCGCAGTTACTATTGACTGTGGCATCTGAGGGCTGAAACTGCTGGGATCGGAGGTACCTCTGATCTGTCACTGTGGTTGGGTCAGCTGTTAAACACACCCTGCACCCACCACGTATGGATCGGACTCTGCTCCTGAGCTCACTTCATGCACTCCTTCATCCTCCTTGATCTATGACAACACTTTTATTCTCACCCAAATCACTAAGAAATGTATAAAGCAGTGCTTTCATAGTGAATGTGTACACAGTACTTTTGCGCTGTCTCAGTGAGTTAGGGACAAGCCGAAAAGGGGTAGTAGTATTAGTAAATACCATACTCTAGTATTAGTACCCCTCTCTGATTCCCCTCTAGCACAGATAAAGCAGAAATGTAGTGGCAGCCAAGGAGAATAAAATATTACACTATGGTAGCTATTTTACAACGGTTTCTATCTTTCTCCATGTCATGGATGTGAACTTACCCTAAAGTACACTCCACCCTACAATGAATGTATTTGTGCCCTCCCCCGCCCTGAAAATGGGACTTATAATTGCCCAGATTTCTGCTGTATCTGTGTATAACGCAATGTACAGCACTTACAAATCTATGTTAAAATATATATACACCCAACATATTAAGTGAACAAGGCAATATAATGACTTGGGGTACTTTCACATTAGCGGCAGGGGAGTCAGTCAGGCTGTTCTGGCGGGTAAACAGCTCGTTGGATCCATCCTGCCGCTAGTTCACGTGTGCCCCTGGACTGCCGCTCCGTCCCCATTGACTATAATAGGGGCGGAGTTCCGACGGCAGCGCACGGCAAGAGGCCGCCGGACTAAAAGTACTGCATGTCGTACTTTTTGTCCGGCGGTCTCTCGCCGTGCACTGCCGTCAGAACTCCACCCCCGCCCCCATTATAGTAAAGTCTCATTGATTAATCTGGAGTGAAATATATAAATATAGCTAACCACACCCACTTTCCAAACAATATTTCTAAACTGGAGTGAGTGGTGTAAGAATGCAGAATTTTGCAAAATGTTAGCACAAGTGAGTCTGTCGCAAAGATCCATTTTGCCACTTTAAGACAGAATTCTGGAGCGATTGCTTGATAAATCAGGGACTGTGTGTAATATATATTTATGTTAAAATTATATACACACACACTGTATTTTCTGTCATATAAGACTACTTTTTAACACATGAAAATCTTTTCAAAAGTCGGGGGTCATCTTATACGCCAGGTGTTATAAGCCGGTATATGGCGTGCTGAAACTTAAAGGGAACCTGTCACCTCCAGAAGCCACCCCAAGCCGCCAGCAGCACCTGTTTTATAAGTCAGATGCGGTAAAAGCTCAGAAAATGATCTTTTATCCCCAGCTGGTGCACTCCTCGTGTCAGTCTTGAAGTCAAGGGGGCAGCGGCCTCCTTGCTTTAAGCCGCTGTAACCCTGCCCCCTTCCCTGCCCCTTTGCTGTGACCGACGGCGCTTATGCCCGACAGCGGCTGTCTTTACCGAACATCCGGCTATTGGTCACAGCAAAGGGGCAGGGAAGGGGGCAGGGCAACACAGGGATCATTAGAAACGAGCTGCTAGATACTGTCAGATGCTGCTGGCGGCTTGGGGTGGTTTCTGGAGGTGACGGGTTCCCTTTAAGAGGACCTTTCACTGGTCCAACGATTGTTAGATAATGATATGTACCGGTATGTGTAGAGCGGCGCCCAGGGATAATAAGTGCAGGGAGATTCCTGGGCGCCGCTCTACACATCATCGAACAATCGTTGGACCAGTGAAAGGTCCTCTTTACTTCCGAGCCAGACTGGAGAAGCTGTCCTTCTCCAGCTTTAGGGACAGGCGCCCTCTAGCTGAGCCAACGTGCGTTGCATCCCGGCCAGCCGCTCCTAAAGCAGACACCGACCGGGAGGGCTGGGCAGTCAGGGAGAGCTGACTCACCCAATTTTTATTTGGTGTGCATTGGAAGAGGGGTAGTCTTATATGGCAAGTATAGCCCAAACACCATATTTTAACAGGAAAAGTAGGGGGTCGCCTTATATGCCCAGTCGTCTTACACGCCGGAAAACACGGTAAATATATTTAGCAAGAGATTTTTATATATATGTGTATATATAATGTATATATAAAATATATACATAATGTAAATATCCCCTCCATGTATGCCAGCAGGTGCTGACTACCAAAAGGCACTTGTTGCCACAATTCAAGACCCAGCCAGTTTTCACCTTAAAGGGGTAGTCTTATTAAATGGCATTTATCATGTATACAAATTTAATACAAGGCCATTGTGTATTGTGATTGTCCATATTGCTTCCTTTGCTGGCTAGATTAAGGTTTCAATCGCATTATACACTGCTAATTTCCATGAAGACATCCGGCGTTGGAGGGGCAGCCAATGGCAGGCGGGGATGTGCCTCCCTTGCACCAGTAATCCCTCCCCTCCAACGCCGGATGTTTTCATCTGCGCACGGGGAGAAGCAACGGCGACCGTGCTGGCTTTAACCACCTCCCGTCACACCGAAAGGTGTGCGGGAGGTGGTTTTCTCAGGTCTCAATGACTCCTATTGGTGTCATCTCGTGAGACCAGAGATTACATGTGATTCCGCAGAACACGGACACCGGCATGTGCTTTCCGCATTTTGCGGATCCACACAATGCCAGAACTATATAGAAAATGCCTTTTCTTTCTTTTTTTTCCGGACAAGAATAGGATATGTTCTATATTTTTGTGGACCTGGAAGTGCGGATCCGCAATTCCGGATCCGAGCGGGACAAAGTCTTTCCCCATAGAAATGAATGGGTCCGCAATTCCGTTCCGCACAATGTGGAACAGAATTGAGGACGTGTGAATGGGGCCTAAGGGTTCCTTTATCACCGCCAGTTAGTTAGCTACTTGTTAGGTAGTTAGCGCCCAGCCCACCACACCGCAGTCACTGATTAGTCGCTGATTAGCGTCATCGCTGTCGCTAATCAGCACTAGAACTATATAGCATCTATAAGTGATCAAGACTGATCGCAATCAGATCTATATCGGTACATTAGGGTCACCTTAGGCTCTACAAAAAACGCAGTGTTCGCCCGATCAGGCCTGATCTTGTGCGCACACTTGGTTCAGTCCGCCCCACCGCAGTGACAGAATTTATTTTTCTGATCACTGCAAAAACACCGTAAAATCGCTGCGGCGCTATAAAGATCACTTGAGCTTTTTGGATCTTTATTAGCGATCTCAGCTTTAGGGTCTATTCACACATCCGTGGTGTGCTGTGGACCCGCAAATTGCGGATCCGCAGCACACCATGCCGGCACTCTCCATAGAGATTCATATTCGTGTCCGCAGGCTGCGGACAAGAATAGGACATGCTCTATCTTTTGCGGAGCCGGATGTTTCAGGGCCGAAATTAGGAATTTTGCGGCCGCAGCTCCGCAAATGCTGTAGCGGAGAGCACATAGTGTGCTCTGCACATCGCAGTCGGTCCCATTCACACTGAATGGGTCCGCATCTATTCCGATGAATTGCGGAATATATAGGGACATTTTGGCGGACATGTGAATAGGGCCTTACTTCGCAAGCACTCCTATGTCCTTTCCCCGTTTTTTTTTGCACATTATTTGGCAGAGATTTTTTCATCCACATTGATCGATGCGAATGAAGAAATCTGTGCCGTTCATTTTTTCTTTCAGCCCAGAGGCTGAACGGAAAAAAAAAAACTCATTACCCGTATGCTCAATATAAGGAGAATAGCAGAAACTCCTAATGCTGGCCATACATGTAATGATTGCGGAGACCCTCAAATGCCAGGGCAGTACAAACACCCCACAAATGACCCCATTTTGGAAAGAAGACACCCCAAGGTATTTGCTGAGGGGCATATTGAGTCCATGAAAGATTGAACTTTTTGTCACAAGTTAGCGGAAAGGGAGACTTTGTGAGAAAAAACAAAAAAAATGAATTTCCGCTAACTCGCCATGCTCCTTACGGAATACCTTGGGGGTGTCGTCTTTCCAAAATGGGGTCACATGTGGGGTAGTCTGGAATCCAAATGCGTAAAAATGCCCTCCTAAAAGGTACTCATTGTAATGTGGGCTCCTTTGCGCACCTAGGCTGCAAAAAATTTCTCACACATGTGGTATCGCCGTACTCAGGAGAAGGAGGGCAATGTGTTTTGGGGTGTATTTTTACATATACCCATGCTGGGTGAGAGAAATATCTCTGTAAATTGACAACTTTGTATAAAAAAATTTAAAAAGTTGTCATTTACAGAGATATTTCTCACACCCAGCATGGGTATATGTAAAAATACACCCCAAAACACATTGCCCTACTTCTCCTGAGTACGGCGATACCACATGAGTGACACTTTTTTGCAGCCAAGATGAATTCCAATGAGTACCTTAAGGATTTCACAGGGGATTTTTACCCATTTGGATTCCAAACTACTTCTCACGCTTTAGGGGCCCCTAAAATGCCAGGGCAGTATAAATACCCCACAAGTGACCCCATTTTATAAAGAAGACGCCCCAGGGTGTATCCAAACAGTGCTACCATTTTGAGACTGTGCAGGTAAACACCCCCAACTTGTTACCACCCCTTCTGTACCCTTACTGCAGACTTACAATTCATTCATAACTTCTAGTAGAAATAATACAGCAATGGCACAACATAGAGCCATAAGAGTAGATGTTCCAGAATTATTACATAGGGAATCCATGAAGCTATTAAAACAGGAATGTCCGGAGTGGCTGAGTTACTTTGAGGTAATAACTTTGGAATCCAAGCCATTCTGAGATTTTCTTGTGATGCATTGTACTTTATAATGGTGGCAAATTTAAGTTGATATGTTATACTTTTTATTTGTAAACAAACCCAAAATTTGGAAAAGTCACAATTTTCGAAATCTGAGTTTCTCTGCTTTAAAGACTGAGTGATACCTCATAAAATAGTTCTTAACATTCCCCATATCTTTACTTTATAAGATGTTCAAAGGCTTACAATTTTAGAAGCAATTTTTAATAATTTTCAAAACTCTGAAGTCACTGTGGGGCTTACGTAACAGAAACCACCCATAAATTAACAAATTTTAGAAACTACAGTTATTGAAAACTGATTTTATAAACTTTGTTAACCTTTTAGGTTCTCCACAAGAATTTAAAGGTTATGGACACCATTGAGCGCTAAAAATCAATAACCCCATATCGTACCGTAATGCAGCACATAATAAAATTGCACTTGTTTTTTTACTGGTATCTGCTTTGCTTCACATGCCCTCAGAAATGCTCTTCTATGAACCTAAGTTCTAAGTCAGAACCATAGCATTATAAGCATAATATAGTTCTCATTACTGACAGGTCTCACTTGTTCGCAATATTCACTTTGTTCTGAATACAATATTTGTGTGCAGTCCGCACAGTGAGTGGTCACTTTTACCACACAGATTAGTATAGTGTGATGACACACAATGCTGTGTACACATAAAAGTACACAGTGGGGGAGATTTCTCAAAACTAGTGCAAAGGAAAACTGGCTTACTTGCCCATAGCAAGCAGATTCCACCTGTCCTTTTTCAATGGAGCTGTGAAAAATTAAAGGTGGTATTTGATTGGTTGCTTTGGGAAACTAAGCCAGTTCTACTTTACTCTAGTTTGAAAATGACTATATATATATATATATATATATATATATATATATATATATATATATAATCCCAAAAATTGGCAGCACTCCGTTATTTCTTGTGAAAGGTGAACCCACTTTATTCTCCCCTATTGCGATGTTTCAACCGCTCAATGCTGTCTTTTTCAAGCATGCTTGAAAAAGACCGCATTGAGCGGTTTAAACGTTGCAATAGGGGAGAATAAAGTGGGTTCACCTTTCACAAGAAATAACGGAGTGCTACCAATTTTTTGGATCTATGGAATTGTGACTGCCTAGCCAGCTGTCTTTTGGCATTTGCACCCAAGCTTTTGAGCAAACTTGTGTTTCAAGATCGGCGTACAGGGTTCAAGCAGAATCCTTTTATATGATTTTTTTTTTTTTTTTTTTTTCAGAAGTAAGGTGGGCAAAATTTCAATTCTCCTTGTTTGTTTTTTTGTGATCACCGTGCAGTAAAAGTAACATGATCCTTTTATAGATCAGGTTGTTGCGGATGCGGCAGTACCAAACATGTAAAATGTTTTTTAACCAATTATACGTGCAGATATAGGAAGTATGATTTTTTTTTTTTTTTTTACCCAGGCCCACATATTTCTTGAAGATCCAGTGGTTCTGATGCCTCTACAGTACACTTTATAGTGTACTGCAATGTATTTTTAATCACATTTAGCCTGATATGGCTCACACCGCGCCGGCCTTCATGAAGAGGAGGAGGGTGACTTGAATCACTCGTCCACCCTGAACTAAAGGGGGGGCGAGGGTTTTGGGTCGAGCCTTGAGTGTGGGGGGCAGGAGGGATGCAGTGGGGGGTGCGACAGCCATCCTGAACAGGTGGGATGGGGTTGGGGGTATGTTCCCCACATTAACCATTCAAGCATCAGGCTGCTGCCACAGCAGAGCAGCAGCCTGATGGTTAGCTCCTGGAAGGGGTTATGGAAGGGGATATGTCTGCAATTTCAAGCAGAGTGTCGGCTGTAAGTTACAGCTGACATTCTGCACCAATCTGCCATCGTGAAGGGCAGATTACTGGGGAGAGACAGTGCGCGCTCCCGTGTGGAACCACAAGAAGCTAGAGAATCTGTCAAATGATGGATTCTCTGTAAATTGCTGTGCATAGGAAGCATGAAGATGAAATTAGGCCTGTGGTGTTCATGCAGAGGAACAATGACTGGATTATTAATGGTATTGTCACTGTACCATTGACAAAGTGTAGGGCAGTTCTGTATTGACTACACACATCTGTAACAACACAACCACCAAAAGCAAACAGTGACTTGTGCACAGCGTCTCCTCTCAAATATCGTTGGCAGCCATCATTTCTGCTCAGCGTGAATCAACTTGTAAGTGAACAGCACTGAGGCCCACTGGTCCCTCGTCCTGTGTAGAAGTTCCCTGGCCCTTGCAAGACTGACGCCTGTGGTCAGGTACCCTTGCAGGTTGTCTAGCACGCAGACCACACTGATGTAAATGGTTTTGATTGGTCTGATGTGACAGTTGGGTGCCTCTCGCCTTCCTTAAATGTGACTAGAGTTGTGTGGCAGTCATCATCCTGTTCTGCAGGTCATTGTTCACATTGAAGCAGTCATCAGTGTGGGTCGCCTAATGACGCCCACTTCTATGCTTTTCTGTTACTCTTCCAGTCTCTCTGTATCTCTGTTGAAAACTGCTGATGACACTCTAAGTTCAGCGGCCACTTCTGTCTGAGAACATCCTGTTTGAAGCCTCGCAATAGCGAGGTACTGTTGATCAATTGTTAGATGTCATCTTGGTCTCCTGACGTCAAAATGTGAACCGCAAGATGAGGACGACTGTTTAAATAATTTTAATTGAACCAGGCAATTTACTGGGTGATTAATTAGATCAAACACCTGTTGTGAATTTTGCTGTTAAGCTCCTTGTTAGAGAACAGCAAATTGTGCAAAAGGTACTGAAATATTGAACATTTGGACATGTGCATTCAAAAGTTTAGAGAAGGTCACATAAATTTCACCTGTAAAGGTTAAAGTACATTTTGGGCCAAACCAAATGTGTATTTAAAGTGTGTGTATGTATCTGTGTGTGTGTGTGTATATATATAAAAAATTTGTGTTGGGTGCTGCGGCCTAGGTATAGGAGATGACGATGACCATCCCGGAGCATGGATGGACTGACCATAACTATCAACTGGCTGATGTGTGCCCGGAGCCAGGAGGGGTAGGCCTGGAGGGGGCAAAAAGAGAAGCGGAACTTGTAGGAAAGATGTATTGTGATCGTAACAATCAAGGTGCCGGTTGGAGGACGCTACAGACCAACTCAACACATATGACTGCGGCCATGATGACATCCGCTCTGGGACCTGCTGCTCGATCCTGACCGAAGGCGTGAGATGTGACTGTCCTTGAAGAAGGGCCCAAAATGACCACCGACGATAGTGTTTTTTTTACACTAAGCTGTTGAGTTAAGCCGATGGCAGAGCTGGGCCCCATACCTGAACTTGATGAAGGACTGACTTACATGAAGAATGCCACCTACCGGAGCCAAGGGCACAACCCAAACTGGCACGAACCAGTAGAAACCTTGAGGCAAATATCGAGAAGGCATGGCCAGTTGTACCAAGCGGGCAGCGGAAGGTACTGGTTGACAGGACGTGACCTGGCGCACCAGCTAGACCACCAGGCGACAAGGCAGCGTTGAAAGATGGCCTGAGAATATTAGGAAGACAACAGAGCAGAAATAGAGAAACTGAACCGTCCAACATGATACCGAAAGAACATGACCTGAACAATTCAAGTGACTATACATGAATGATTCAAGACCTGAGCGATTCAGGCAACTATACATGGATGATACATGGCCTGCGTGATTCAGGGGACTGTACATGAGTGATACATGACCTGAGCGATTCATGCATATGTACATGAATGACACATGACTTGGTGAACCAGGCAACCATACGTTGATGATGCGTGACCTGAGCGATTCAGGCAACAGTACATGAAGGATTCAAGAACCTGCGCGATACAGGCAACTGTACCTGAAACTCAAGGCCTGGGAGGCTCAGGCAACTGTACAGGAATGAAACATGACCCAAGTGATTAAGGCAACTATACATGAATGATTCATGGCCCGAGCGATTCAGGAAATTGTTCATGGATGATACAAGACCTGACCGATTCAGGCAACAAAACATGAATGATTCATGGCCCGAGCGACTCAAGCGACTGTGCATGAATGATACGTGACCTGAGCGATTCAGGCAACTATACGTGGATAAAACGTGACCTGAGCGATTCAGGCAACCATGCATGACTGATAAAGGATTTGAGCGATTCAGGGACCAACATTATACTGAATGAAGTATGACCTGGGTGATTAAGGCAGTTTATACAAGAATAAAATGTAACCTGAGCCACTCTGGCAACTATAAACGAATGATTCATGGTGCGAGCGACTCGGGCAACTGTACATGAATGATACGTGACCTGAGCAATTCAGGCAACAATACGTGCACGAAGCATGAAATGAAACAAGACCTGAGCGATTCAGGGACCAACATTATACTGTATTAAGTATGACCTGAGCAATTCAGGCGATTTATACAAGAATGAAATGTGACCTGAGCGACTCAGGCCATTTATGCATTAAATGATACCTGACCTAAGCGGTTTCGGGGCCAGAATTGACTGAATCAAGCATGGCCTGAGGATTCAGGCAGTTATACATGAATGATATAAGATCTGGGATTCAAGCAACCAGACATGAATGATACATGACCCGAGCGATTCAGGCAACTATGCACAAATGATTCAAGACCCGAGTGACTCAGGTAAATACATGGCTGATGCATGGCCTGAGCGAATCAGCCTGAATGAAGCATAAACTGAGCAATTCAGGCAACTGTACATAAATGACTCATGACATGAGCGATTCAGGCAGCTATACATGATACATGACCTGAGCGATTCAGGAACCAACATTATACACCAACTTTGTACTGAATGAAGCATGACCAGAGCGATTCCGGCAATTACACATGAATGAAAACGTAACCTGGATGATCTGGAGACCAAGATTATACTGAATGAAGCATTACCAGAGTGACTCAGGGAATATACATGAACGATACCTGACCTGAGTGATTCGGGCAACGATACAAGGATGATGCATGACCTGGGCGAATCAGGCAGTTATGCATTGCATGATACATGACCATAGCGACTCGGGGACCAACACTGCAGTGAATGAAGCATGACCCGAGTGATTCAGGGAATATACAGGAATGATACCTGACCTGAGCGAATCAGGCAGTTATACGTTGTATGATACATAACCCGAGTAATTCAGGGACCAACCTTGCACTGAATTAAGCATGACCTGAGGGAATCAGGCAATTATACACAAACTAAAAAAATTACCTGAGCGATTCCGGGACCAACATTAAACTGAACGAAGCATGACCTGAGTGATTCAGGGAATATATATGATTGGTACCTGACCGGAACAATACATGGATGATGCATGACCTGGCTGAATCGGGCAGTTAAACATTGCATGATACATGACCCGAGTGACTCAGGAACCCACATTGCACTGAATTTAGCATAACTGGAGCAATTCAGGCAATCCTACATGAATTGAATACATTACCTGAGCGATCCGGGAATCAATATTGTACTGAATGAAGCACGACGTGAGTTATTCAGGTAATATACATGAATTATACCTGACCTGAGCGAATCAGGCAACAATACACGGATGATGCATGACCTGGGTGATTCGGGCGGTTATAAATTTTGATACATGACCTGAGTGATACAAAGACCCACGTTATACTGAATGAAGCATGACCTGAGCGATTCAGGCAACTAACCAGAAGATGCATGCCCTGAATGAGCAAGACAGCAAGTGAGTGTGAGCTACTGCTGGCCCAAATCTGAGTGCCACCATGGCTCACCTGTACCTAGATAGCTATCGGCGGTATCTCACCTGCTTCCACGATTAACTGGCTGCATGTGCTGGGATAATGCAAGCTGCTAGCGAGCCCCCTACACTTTGTTTAAAAAAATAAAAAAAAATTCAGGTTGATCCAGGTTTTTTTTTTTACCAAGGTAAATGGCTTGGGTGATCTGTGTTTTTTTTTTTTATGTTCGTTTGTTTTTGATACCAGGTAAATGACGGCCTTGCTACGGAGAATAGACGGGAGGCGTCTAGCATGCGATATTGTGCAGACAGGAGGCGCGTCTGAGGTTTTTTTTTTTTTTTTTTTTAATAAGATGATGTGAAGGAAGAACAGACCAGATGTAAAAGCGACACATTCATTATATTGCATTGGGATCGTGCATGCCATTTTTGTTTATCATTTGTCTCTCTATGAGTTCCAAAATCGGTCTATATATCAAAAGTGGAGGAGATCCCTCCTTGGGCGTGTATTGGTTTGGATCCAAGGGATGGAATAGGTAAGGATGCCCCAGTGACATGGAGACATCTGCCCGCACTACTCGATTGTGTATGACATCACGTCCTGGGAGGGATGCGTACTTCTGCACTTTGGTATATTTGACTATTTGCCCATATGGAAGTTGGGGTCATGTAATTGATCCCTCTCACTGTGTAGTCACTGTCTGTGACACAAAGTATGGCCAAATCAGAGGACATGTGAAGG
Organism: Bufotes viridis; assembly: GCA_033119425.1. NCBI lineage: Eukaryota > Metazoa > Chordata > Amphibia > Anura > Bufonidae > Bufotes > Bufotes viridis. The sequence continues at coordinate 92,462,264 of CM065596.1, read as the reverse complement.
ATAGATGTGTATTCCCTTTTTAAATATGGCTGCACTGGTCTTTTTTCCCTTGAGGCGCATGCGCCGATCAGCGTCATATTGAATGACGTTGAAGAACTCTTCAATACATTCCCAAAACATGCGCAGGGCATACCCAGGTACGCGAAGTGTGGCGTGTTTGTGCAGGTCGACATCTTCATCTGGTTAGTGAATATGCAATGGCTGTCCTCCCTCCTCCTTCTCCCCTCCTGCCAGCTGGACATGGAACAATATACACTTCGAATTGATTACATGCACTAGGCACTTTAGAATGGGGGCCCACTATGCGAATCCAGCGTTGCTAATCGCTGGGAGCGCCGGAGCGAGCGCGACAAGGAGGAGAGGCGCCTGAGCAATGGGGAAGCCTGAAAGGTGAGACACCTTTTGCATGGTACGTGGGCCCTAGGGTAGCCTGGTATGGTATTAGAAACAGATGGGGAACGAAACAGAGGACATCGGGTGGCACAAAGACAGGCCAGCTATACTCTCCTCCGGCGATGCATAAGGCGCAGAACTTACCACCCGGTGACCGCGCAGCACAGAGAATCACTGTGCTGAAGGAACCGCCCCCCAGAACCCGGAAGCGCACGGCCGCCGTTCGTACAGAGGCTGGAGGACATGGTGGGGAGGGAATAAGTAGTGGCCTATGCCCCTCCCACAAATACAGGCTGAACTTCTGAGTGTATGTATATATATATATATGTGTATATATATATATATATATATATATATATATATATATTTTTTTTTATTTAATTTTTTTGTAAATATTACATCTTTTCATGTGACATCATTGAAGAGATGACACTTAAATACGATGTAAAGTACTCAGTGTACAGCTTGTATAACAGTGTAAATTTGGGGTGCCCTCAAAATACCACAGCCATTAATGTCTAAACTGCTGACAACAAAAGTGAGTACACCCCTAAGCGAAAATGGCCAAAATGTGCAAAATTAGCCATTTTCCCTACCTGGTGTCATGTGTCTCAGGTGTTAAATTTGGTGTTATTTCTTATACACTCTCATACTGGTCACTGGAAGCTCAACATGGAACCTCATAGCAAAGCACTCTGAGTATCTGGAAAAAAAATTGTTGCTCTATATAAACACGGCCTAGGGTATAAGAAGATTGCCACCATGCTGCAGCTCAGTTTCAGTCTGTTGGCAAAGACCATGCAGCGGTTTAACAAGACAGGTTCCACTCAGAACAGGCCTTGCCATGGTTGACCAAAAAAGTTGAGTGCCTGTGCTCGGCGTCATATCCAGAGGTTGTCTTTTCAAATTAGTTGCAGGAGTACTGCCAGCATTGCTGCAGTACTTAAAGGGGTGGGGGACAGCCTGTCAGTGCTCAGACCATACGCTGCACACTGCATCAAATTGGTCTGCATGGCTGTCATCCCAGAAGGAAGCCTCTTCTAAAGTCGATGCACAAGAAAGCCTGTAAACAGTTTGCTGAAGACAAGCAGACAAAGGATATAGATTACTGGAACCATGTCCTGTGGTCTGAGACCAAGATAAAACTGATTTGTTTCAGATGGTGTCAGGCGTGTGTGGCAGAAGCTACAATTCATTGAGGGAACCATTAATGCCAACATGTACTGTGACCTGCAGAAGGAGGGCATGATCCCCTCCCTTTGGAAACTGGGCCACAGGGCAGTATTCTATGATAATGATCCCAAGCACACCTCCAAGATAACCACTGCTTTGATAAAGAAACTGAGGGTAAAGGTGCGGGACTGGCCAAGCATGACTCCAGACCTAACCAAATCCAAATCTCTGTGATGTTGTCATTGAGGAGTGGAAGAGGATTCCAGTGGCAACCTTTGAAGCTCTAGTGAACTAATGCCCAAGAGATTTAAGGCAGTGCTGGGAAATAATGGTGGCCACACAAAATATTGACACTTGGGGCACAATTTGGCCATTTTCACTTAGTGCTGTACTCTTGTTGTCAGCGGTTTAGACCTTAATGGCTGTGTTATTTTGAGGGCACACCAAATATACACTGTTATACAAGCTGTACACTGACTACTTTACACTGTATTAAAGTGTCATATCTTCAGTGTTGTCACATGAAAATATAGAATGAAATATTTACAGGATGAGGGGTGTACTCCTTTTTGATACTGTGTATGTGTGTGTGTGTATATATAAATTACACATACGTGTACAGTTTCTATTGTTCATAGGTGTTTTTTGGGCTTTTCACAAGCACCTCAGCATAAATGGCAATACATTTTGCTGCCAACACTGAGCAATTGTCAATTACACAGCATCTATATAATAGCATTTATATAAAATGTAACCATTAATGTATTGTGAAAATACCATGCATTTTCAGTGAATGCATTGTGCTGCAATATCATTACACTAGTTTTATTCTGCTTATAACATTACCATTGTAAATTAACAATATTAGTGTGCAGCGTGTTTGTACAAGGAGAGGGATGGTTAATTGTGCCTCTGTTAATTACTGAAAAACACTTCAAATTTTTCTAGTACCTTTTTAATATCCTGTGTACCAAACAGGGGACTTTATTTATAGGCCTAATAATAAAATGTCTGGTAAAGGGAAGAGTGGAAAACGAGACCCATGCCTTGTCATGTAAATGAGAATGTGAGTGGCTGTAGTAGAGAAAACTGAAGCAGCACAGTAGGTACCACAAGTCCAGCCAGTAGTAGCAGCAGGTCACAGATACCCCTCAATTCCAAAAGACGCAACGTTATTAAGAACAAAGGGGGTAACCTTGTAGACTGGATGGATCACTCCTCTTGTTAATCACAGCTTGTGTCGCAGTGGTAGTGGTTAGGAGCAGTTTAATGGCAGTTGGGGCAAATAGAGAGCAGGGAATTGTGATTGTGTGGGGGCGGCAAGTAGCCTACAATGAAAGAAAAAAAAAAAAAGTGGCTGAGAAGGTAAGGACTATGACGTCTATTGTGTGATGGACAGTACCTGGGAGCTGGGTTCAGTGCTGAGAAGGAGATATCAGAGGAAGAGGATGGTGGGTATTGCAGGAGCCAAAACCTCAAACTAAATAAAAAAAAAACTTGCAGGGCCAGTGGGTGCAGGCTTAACTCTTTCTACCCCAGGCCAGTTTTCACCTTCCTGCCAAGGCCATTTTTTGCAAATCTGACGTGTCACTTTGTGGTAATAACTTTGAAACACTTTTATTTTTCCAAGCCATTCGGAGATTGTTTTCTCGTGACACATTGTACTTCATGATAGTCATAAATTTGAGTCAATATATTTCACCTTTATTTATGAAAAAATCACAATTTTACCAAAAGTTTAGAAAAAATGCGCAATTTTCAAAATTTCAGTTTCTCATAAAATATTTATTACTTAACATTCCCCGTATGTCTACTTTATGTTGGCATCATTTTGTAAATGTCATTATATTTTTTTAGGATGTTTGACTGTTAACTCCCTCGATGTGTTAAGCCTTCTAACAAAACAATATTTATTACCCTGATTCTGCGGTTTACAGAAACAGCCCAATGTGGTCGTAAACTGATGTAAGGGCACACGACAGGGAGCAGAAGGAAAGATACACCATATGGTTTTTGGAAGGCAGATTTTGCTGGACTGGTTTTTAGACCCCATGTCCCATTTAAAGCCCCCCCCCCGATGCACCCCTACAATAGCAACTCCCAAAAGTGACCCCATTTTTGAAACTATGGGGTAAGGTGACCGTTTTATTGGTACTATTTTGGGGTACATATGATTTTTAATTACTCTTACGTTTTTTGTGAGGCAAGGTAACCAATAAATGGCTGTATTGGCACAGTTTATTTTTTACAACATTCGTCTGACAGGGTAGATCATGTGCTATTTTTATAGAGCAGGTTGTTACGGACGCAATTATATCAAATATGTCTACTTTCTTTTGTTTCCGTTTTTCATAAAGCATTTTTGAGAAAAAAATTGTGTCCATTTTCTGAACGCCTTTTTTTTATTCTGCCCATCGTCTTGTGCAGGGGCTCGTTTTTTGCAGGAAGAGTTGAAGTTTTTATTGGTACCATTTTTGGGTACATATGATTTATTGATCATTCATTATTACACTTTATGGGGCAAGGTGACCCAAAAATAGGCAATTTTGGCACAGTATTTTATCTTTACAGTGTTCACCTGAGCATTCAGGTCATGTGATATTTTTACAGAGCAGATCGTTACGGACGTGGTAATACATAATGGGCCAGATTTATCATTACACTTACATCTTACTCCACTTTAGGATAGTCAGATTTATTAATGGTCCTTTAATACTGTGATAAATGTGGTTTGACGGTAGCAGTTTATCCTTCAGTGAGCGGCTTTACAAAAAAGTCGCATGTTCTATTAAAAAGTCGCATAAGATAAGCATGGTCCCCCCTGGAGTGAAATTGCAAATTTTTTGGGGACTTTTTTGCGACTTTTTAAACTTTTTGTGATGTAAGGTGACAAAAAAGGCTTTTGACACCGTGCTTATATATTTGCTGTGTTCACCTGAGGGATTAGGTCATGTGTTATTTTTATAGAGAAGGTTGTTACAGATGTGGTGATGCCTAATATGTATACTTTGTATTTATTTAAGTTTTACACAATATTAATTTTGAAACAAAAAAATGATATTTTAATGTCTCCATAGTCTGAGCCATATTTTTCATTTTTTTTTGAGCGATTGTCTTATGTAGGGTACCATTTTTTGCGAGATGAGTGATTGATGGGCACTATTTTGGGAGGCATATAACTTTTTGATCGCTTGCTATTACACTTTTTGTGATGCGAGCTGACAAATGTTTTTTTTTTTTTTGTTTTTTTTTTTTTTTTTTTTTTACACTGTTCTTATTTGATTTTTTTTATGGTATTTACCGGAGGGGTTAGATCATGTGATATTTTTATAGAGCAGGTTTTTACAGACGTGGCGATACCTAATATGTATACTTTTTTATTTTATTTATTTTACTTTAACACAATAGCAGCATTTAAAAAAAACATTTGGTGTGTCTGAGAGCCATTTTTTTTAGTTTTGTGGGCGATTGTGCTATGTAGGGGCTCATTTTTTGCGGGATGAGATGGCGGTTTGATTGGTACTATTTTGGGAGGCATACGTCTTTTTGATCGCTTGGTATTACACTTTGTGATGTAAGGTGACAAAAAAATTGCTTTTTTTATGGTGTTCATCTGAGAGGTAAGGTCATGTGATATTTTTATAGAGCAGGTTTTTACGGACACAGCGATACGTAACATGTGTAGTGTATTTTTTTTTCATTTTTATTTATCAATTAAATGTTTACATTTTTTGGACCCAGACCCACTTGGTTCCAGTGGGTCTGATGTCTGTATAATACAGTACACTATATAGTGTACTGTATTTTTTACTTTACAAAGTCTGATCACACTTCTGCCTTTAGCAGAAGTCTGATCAGAGTTACCATTACCATGGCAAGCAGGACGCCTGTGAAGGCGTCCTGTTGCCATAACAATCACCCGCTGCCAGAACATAGAAACGGGTGATGGGGAGGGAGGGGGGGGCCTTTTCCCTCTGTGATCCTATCAAGAATCGGGGGCTGCAAGGGCACAGCAGCCCCGGATGGGAGAGGGAGGGAGCTCCCTCCCTGTTAACCCCTTCCATACAGCGGTCCGTACGGACCGCTGCATGGAAGGGGTTTAATGGCTGACATCACAGCACGGATGTTAACCGTTTATACCAGAGTGTCAGCAATATGCTGACACTTTGGTATACCCCTATAGTGTGCAAGCACGACCACCGCTGATGGATTGCAGGGTGGTTTGTAACCATGGAGACGAGCAGTGTATAATGTGATAGAAAAATGAATCTAGCTGGTGAAGGTGTCAATATAGACAATCACAATACATTAGCAAGTGCCTTGTATTAACCTTCTCTACATAATTTACTAAAGTGAGACAACCCCTTTAAAATGTACAAGACTTAAACAAAGCTAGAAGCAGCTGAGCTTGGCTTTAGTACTTTGCAGACAAAAGCACTGCCGTATGCAGGATAAGAATAAGCCCATAAGCATTCTAACACAAACATAGGCACCATGGCTCTGTTGTAGCACATGAATCGGCATCTTTCGATCCAGTGGGATAATAGAACTGGCCCAAAACTTTCCACCTTCTCCTGCTCTCCTTGTGGCAGCCTGGCTGCATTGGTATGCAAAACGGTGTCCTTGCCAGCCTGTCCCCCTTCCTCGCCTACGCAATGCCCACTTATTTAGACCTGGCATGAGCAGGCAAAAGTCACAGCTAGCGGCGCAGCTGCACCTGAAATGCACCAAATTTAATCGTATTTCAGATTTAAAGAAATGACCCCCTATGTAATTAGCAATCCACTGGCGCAATAGCTCAACTCCCACCCGGCCAAGTTGATTCTGCTTCCTTTAGGGAACGGAGGGTGTATGATCAGCCTCGCTGGAAGATACCTAGTTATCATTATTTCTCCAAACAAAGCCATGCCTGCCTTGTGCAGACCATGGGCCGCTGCTTCCAGTTGTGGCTGTGCACCAAGGTCCATGTCATTGTGGACACCTGAAGCACCTGTTAGATGCAGGGACAGTACATGTTCATTTCCCATTGGTTCCATGCTCTTTGCAGCAGTGAAAACATGCTGTTTAATGCCATTAACATGCTTGCCTATAGATGTCAGTGTCGCTCTGACCTTGGTTGCGATTGCTGTCAAGAGCTTAAAGGGAGGAGGTAAAGAGTGAAAATAAAAAAATAATCTGAATCCTACTCCAGGGATGGGAAAACTGTGGCTCTCCAGCTGTTGTAAAACTACAACTCTCACCATGCCCTGCTGTAGGCTGATAGCTGTAGCCAGACTGGGCATGCTGGGAATTGTAGTTTTGAAACAGCTGGAGAGCTGCAGTTTGCCCATCCCTGTCCTAGTCTATTTGGGGTAGAATTTAATAAAATATTTTAAAAGAATCGGACACAACAAATTTCAAGAAGTTTGCTCTACTCTCTGTCCAAGTTGCTTTATTCACAGCCATAGAGGACAGTACTTCTCTGTAATGTACTCCATGATCCTTGGGCTGCTTCTGAGTAGGCTAGAAAGCAGATTCTCTACTACTTTCCAGGTTGCAGTAGATGGCAGCTTGTCTCCATCCAGCTTCTCCGGGAGAACTGCAAACTAGACATTCAGTATGCACAGAGAAAAAAAATGTCCGTCACATAGTGGCCAGTAATAGTGTACCTCATGTACACACGCTGTACTATTGATTGATGCAAAGTTTGTTAAAAGGCTGGGTACTGTAAGGCGGAGTTCAGTTTTTTTGGGGTAGATTTTTGTGTGGATTACGCAATTAAAAATCTGCTCAGAAAACACTTGAGATACACCTACATTGATTTCAGTGGGTTAATTTCTACAACTTGGTTTTTCCTCTACTTTAAAAAACACTCAGTGCTTGCATTGAAATGATAGACTGGTTTAAAACTAGGTCACAAACCATGCTAGAATAAATCCCACCACTCAAACACATAGTAACATAGTTTATAAGGCTGAAAAGACATCTGTCCATCCAGTTCCGCCTGTTCTGCAAGTTGATCCAGAGGAAGGCAAAAAAAAAACTGCGGTAGAAGCCTTTCCTTTTAGGGGGGGGGGGGGGGGAACTAATCCCTGGATCAACAACCCATCTCTAGTAACTGTAAGCTGTAATATTATTGCACTCCAGAAATACATCCAGGCCCCTTTTGAAATCTTTTAGTGAATTCACCATTACCACCTCCTCAGGCAGAGAGTGCCATAGTCTTGCTGCTCTTACTGTAAAGAATCCTCTGTACTGACCCCTGATATATTTATACAAAGTTTTTATGTGAATAACCCTAATTTGTATTTTTCTGGGTACTGTAGCCCACCCATTACAGTTATTATTTTAGTTGCCCTCTTCTGAACCCTCTCCAGCTCTATGTCTGCCTTGTTCACAGGAGCCCAGAACTGTACACAGTACTCCATGTTTGGTCTGACTAGCTATTTGTAAAATGGCAGGACTATGTTCTCATCGCGGGAATCTATGCCCCTTTTGATGCAACCCATTATCCTATTGGCCATGGCAGCAGCTGCCTGACGCTGGTTTCTACGTCTTAGTTTGCTGTTTACTAAGATTCCGAAGTCCTTTTCCTTGTCAGTGTTGCCCAGTGTTTTACCATTTAGTATGTACGGGTGACATGTAATTTTCCTTCTCATGTGCATAACCTTACATTTGTCAGTGTTAACCTCTTAAGGACACAGGGCGTACAGGTACGCCCTAATGTCCGAGTCCTTAAGGACACAGGGCGTACCTGTACGCCCTGTGTTTAAACTGCTACTGCGCCCGATGTGGGCGCCGTAGCAACATGGTTCCTGCTGATGTAGATCAGCAGGAACCATGTTCTAATGCCGAGGGGGGTCATGTGACCCCCCCGTATCGGCGATCGCTGCAAACCGCAGGTCAATTCAGACCTGCGGTTTGCAGCGGTTTTAGGGATCTCCGCGGGGATCAGAGAGTTAATTGCCCCAAAGATAATCATATTAACCCCCCCTGCATCCCCCGATCTTGTTATGGCGGCATGGGTGCAGGGGGGGGTGGTTGCGGCGGCGGTAGGCGGTGCGGGAGGCGGGCGGTGCGGCAGGCGGGATCGCAATAACGATCCCCCGCCCGCCTCCCTTGTAATAATTCCCTGGTGTCTAGTGGTTCTATCAGAGTGCCAGCACATTGCTGGCACTCTGATAGAAAGACGGCTGGCATCTGTGCTGCAGATGCCAGCCGTTTAACCCCTTCCTTACCGCGGTCCGGACGGACCGTGGTATGGAAGGTGTTAACAGGGAGGGAGCTCCCTCCCTCTCCCATCGGGGGGCTGCTGTGCCTATGCAGCCCCCAGGATGGGATCGCAGAGGAGGGAGCTCCCTCCCTCCTATCCATCACCCACTGCTCTCTAATGGCAGTGGGTGATGAGTTACCATGGCAGCAGGACGCTTTCAGAAGCGTCCTGCTTGCCATGGTATAGTAACTCTGGTCAGACTTCTGCTAAAGGCAGAAGTCTGACCAGACTGTGAAAAGTAAAAATACAGTGCAGTACACTATATAGTGTACTGTACTGTATTATATAGACACCAGATCCACTGGATCTACAAGAACCAAGTGGGTCTGGGTCAAAAAATGTAAAAAGTGAAAAAAAGTAAAAATAAAAAAACACAAATCACTGAATAAAAAGTAAAAAAAAAAATACACTACACATATTAGGTATCGCCGCGTCCGTAAAAAACAGCTCTATAAAAATATCACATTACTGAACCCCTCAGGTGAACGCCATAAAAAAAACCCCAAAAATGGTGTAAATAAGTCATTTTTGGGCACCTTACATCACTAAAAGTGTAATACAAAGCGATCAAAAAGGCGTATGCCTCCCAAAATAGTACCAATCTAACCGCCATCTCATCCCATGCAAAAATGAGCCCCTTCATAAAACAATTGCCCAAAAAATAAAAAAACTATGCCTCTCAGACTAAAACATGATTTTTTTGTTTCAAAAATGCTTTTATTGTTAAATGTAAAAAATTTAAAAAAGTAGACATATTGGGTATCTCCACGTCCGTAAGAATCTGCTCTATAAAAATATCACATGACCTAACCCCTCAAGTAAACACTGTAAAAAAAAAAAAAAACTTTGTCAAAAGCCATTTTTTGTCACCTTACATCACAAAAAGTGTAATAGCAAGCGATCAAAAAGTCATATGACCACCCAAATAGTGCCAATCTAACCGCCACCTCATCCCGCAAAAATTATACCCAACCTGAGACGATCGCCTAAAAACTGAAAAAACTATGGCTCTCAGACTATGGAGACACTAAAACATGTTTTTTTTTGTTTCAAAAAGGATATTATTGTGTAACACCAAAATAAATAAAAAAAAGTATACATATTGGGTATCGTCGCGTTCGTAACGACCTGCTCTATAAAAATATCACATGACCTAACCCCTCAGGTGAACGCCGTAAACATAAAAAATAAAAACGTTGTAAAAAAAGTCATTTTTTTGTCACCTTACATCACAAAAAGAGTAATAGCAAGTGATCAAAAAGTCATATGCACCCCAAGATAGTACCATTCAAACTGCCATCTCATCCCGCAAAAAATGAGCCCCTACATAGGACAATCGCAAAAAAATAAAAAAAACTATGGCTTTCAGAATGTGGAGACACTAAAAAATCATTTTTTTCAAAAATGCTTTATTATGTAAAACTGAAACAAAAAACCCCAAAAAGTAGTCATATTTGGTATTGTCGCGTCAGTAACAACCTGCTCTATAGAAATAGCACACAATCTAACCTGTCAGTTCAACGATGTAAATAACAAAAAATACAAAACTGTCCCAAAACAGCTATTTTTTTTGCAAATTATCCATTTTAATCCATTTTTCCAGTAACAAAGCAAGGGTTAACAGCCAAACAAAACTCAATATTTATTGCCCTGATTCTGTAGTTTGCAGAAACACCCCATATGTGGTTGTAAACTGCTGTATGGCCAAACGGCAGGGCTCAGAAGGAAAGGAATGCCATATGGTTTTTGGAAGGCGGATTTTGCTGGACTGTTTTTTTTTTTTGACTATGTCCCATTTGAAGCCCCCCCGATGCACCCCTACAGTAGAAACTCCAAAAAAGTGACCCCATTTTTGAAACTACGGGATAAGGTGTCAGTTTTGTTGGTACTATTTTAGGGTAAATATGATTTTTGGTTGCTCTATATTACACTTTTTTTGAGGCAAGGTAACAAAAAATTGAAATTCTGAAATTTCATCTCCATTTGCCAATAACTCTTGTGGAACACCTAAAGGGTTAACAAAGTTTGTAAAACTAGTTTTGAATACCTTGAGGGGCGTAGTTTCTTAGATGGAGTCACTTTTATGGAGTTTCTATTCTAGGGGTGCATCGGGGGGCTTCAAATGGGACATGGTGTCAAAAATCCAGTCCAGCAAAATCCGCCTTCCAAAAACCATATGGCGTTCCCTTCCTTCTGCGCCCTGCCGTTTGGCCATACAGCAGTTTAGGACCACATATGGGGTGTTTCTGCAAACTACAGAATCGGGGCAATAAATATTGACTTTTGTTTGGCTGTTAACCCTTGCTTTGTTACTGGAAAAAATGGATTCAAATCAAAAATTTTCCCAAACTCTTGTGGAAAACCTAAAGGGTTAATGACGTTTGTAAAATCAGTTTTGAGTACCTTCAGGGGTGTAGTTTCTAGAATGGGGTCATTTTTGGGTGGTTTCTATTATGTAAGCCTCGCAAAGTGACTTCAGAACTGAACTGGTCCCTAAAAAGTGGGTTTTTGAAAATTTCTGAAAAATGTCAAGATTTGCTTCTAAACTTCTAAGCCTTGTAATGTCCCCAAAAAATGAAATGGCATTCCCAAAATAATCGATACATGGAGTAGACATATGGGGAATGTAAATCAATAACTTTTTTTGGCAGTATTACTATGTATTCTAGAAGTAGAGAAATTGAAACTTGGAAAATTGTAAATTTTTCAAAATTTTTGGTAAATTTGGTATTTTTTTATAAATAAAAATGAAATTTTTCGACTTTATTTTACCACTGTCATGAAATACAATATGTGACGAAAAAACAATCTCAGAATGGCCTGGATAAGTAAGTGTTTTAAAGTTATCACCACATAAAGTGACACTGGTCAGATTTCCAAAAAATGGCCTGGTCCTTAAGGTGAAATAGGGCCGTGTCCTTAAGGGGTTAAACCTCATCTGCCACTTCTCTGACCAAGCCTCCAATCTATCCAGATCCATCTGCACAAGTATACTGTCCTCTTCAGTGTTAATTACTTTACACAGTTTAGTGTCATCTGCAAAAATAGATCTTGTAGAAGGCTTGCACAGTAAAATATCATTAATAAATATATTGACGAGTATAGGGCTCAATACTGACCCCTGTGTTACCCCACTAGTGATGGTGATACAATCTGTGTACTGTTAGAAAAAAGCGGGTGGTTATTATCACTGAGCCCATTACTTACCCACATAGACATTTTCTCCCAGTTCAAGCATTCTCATTTTATATACTAACCTTTTATGTGGTACAGTATGAAATGCTTTGGAGTCAAGATATGACATACATTGATCCGCAACGATCAAGTCTAGAACTTGCTGCCTCATAGAAAGTGATTGAATTAGGCCTCATGCACACGAACGTATTTTGTTTCCGTGTACATTCAGTTTTTTTGTTTTTTTCAGAAAGGATGCGTGCAAAGGATACTGTTTGCTATCTGCATCCGTATGTCCATTCCGTAGCCCCGCTAAAAAATTTAATTTGCTAATTTGCCTAAAACGGACAAGAATAGGACTAGTTTTAATGGATCTGCAAAAAAAATGGATGGCATACCCACAAAACATATAACGGTCAAGTGCATGTAGCCTTAGTTTGACATGACCGATCCCTCATGAAGCCAGGCTGATATGGCGTTATTTGCTTATTTTCAAGGGGTATTCCCATCTTAATGATCACTGTTAAATCTGTTAATGATGTAACAGTGATCATTTTTGTAAATATAATGTATTAGCAAATTCCCACCATTCTTGATAAAATGATTCCCCTCTGACCTTATTTTTGTTATTGTGTCTCCCATAGTTACGGCCAACGCTCGCCCGCTGATTGCATGGGCTGCGCTTGCGCAGATGAACCACATCAATCCAGTGGCCGGCCTCTCATTTCATTCATGAACGCGCACGGCCGCTTCTGAAACAGAGCCGCACATGCTCTGTTAGCAGCATAGACTTCGCAGATGGTAAAGGCTAAATGCTACACTCCTGTAAGGACCTGCTGACTTCACAATATCACGTGACAGCACTAGGTCACGTGGGTGGTCAGCCAGCTTGCTCTGCTATCACAGGCAAATGTTTGCAGAGTAGGAAGATAAGGGATGGCTGCTGAGAGGGGAGAGTCTGTCAGTGCCTGAAAGGTAGACCTGAATGCTGGAAAGGGGCTGAGAATTGTATGTATGGGAGGGAGATTTGGTGTGGGAATTTCTTTTTGGGATTGTATGGAAGTACTCTGTGAGATTGTATGGCGGGGGCTGCGTGTAATATTGTATGGGAGGCTTCTTTTTGGGATTGTATGGAGGGGGGCTGCTGTGTGGGATTGTATGGTGGGGTTGGGGGGCTGAGTGAGATTGGATAAAGGGTCTGTGTGAGATTGTATGGCGGGGGCTGCGTGTAATATTGTATGGGAGTCTTCATTGTGGAATTGTATAGAGGGAGGGGCTGCTGTGTGGGGTGTATGGGGGGGGTTATGTGTGGGATTGTATGCTGAGTGGGGGAGGCTGCTGTGTGCAATTGCATGGAGATGGGGGGCTGCAGTGTACGATTTGTATGGAGGGGTCTGCTGTTTGTGATTGTATGGCAGGGGCTGCTGTGCACGATTGTATGGCTGGTAATGCTGTGCGCGATTGTATGGAGACAGGGGACTGCTGTGTGCGATTTGTATGGAGACGGGACTGCTGTGTGCGATTGTATTGAGACAGGGGAGCTGCTGTGTGTGATTGTATGGAGACAGGGGAGCTGCTGTGTGCGATTGTATGGAGACAGGGGAGCTGCTGTGTGCAACTGTATGGAGACAGGGGAGCTGCTGTGTGCGACTGTATGGCATGGGCTGCTAAATAGACAGATGTAGCAGAGCTGTTTGAGGCGATTCAGCCACAGTGCTGGTGGTATTGGGGAAATAGACAGATGTAGCAGAGCTGTGTCAGAAGCGATTCAACCACAGTGCTGGTAGGGGACTGGGGAAGACAGATGCTTTTGGGCTGATGTATATTAGTAAATTATTGTTTTGCTACACAGATTGGGTTTGTAAAAGATAAGACTGGATAAGGTTCTGTGTGTAAGACTGTATTTTTTAGACTGCAGGACAGCAATAAGTTACTGTCTACTTAGCAGGGGGAGGGGCCTCACAGACACTGCAGGCTGTTGACTCATACTATCCTCATGAACGAGCACAGCAAGGAGTGTGATGTCATAAGGAGGCGTGACCGGCCTTCACTCAAACTGTCTAAGCCCGCCCAGCCTTAGCAGCAGCAAACCAGGAAGTAAACAACCGAGCTGGCTGAGGTGAGGATGAATTAGAAAGATGAGAATACCCCTTTAAGATGGCATCTGTTTGAAAACCTTCTAACAGTTTACCCACGACAGATGTTAAACTTGCCGGCCTATAGTTTCCAGGCTCTGTTTGTTTTTTACCCCTTTTTGAATACTGGCACCACATTTGCTATGCACCAATCCTGTGGAACACTCCCTGTCAGTATAGAGTCCTTAAATATCAGAAATAAGGGTCTGGCTATGACATTACATAATTCTCTTGGGATATGGGTTTGTATGCCATCTGGTTCCGGCGATTTGTCTATTTTAATCATTGTAAGATGCCGCTGTACTACTTTCTGGGTCAGACAGGGCACTTTTAATGGGGAATTTACTTTTACATTCTGCATTTTATCTGACAGTTTGGATAACAATAGCATTCTCAATAGATAATGCAAAGTAAAAAGGGCAATATAGGTTTAAAAATAATAAAAAAAATTTAACTCCCCTCCTCCATTTGATTGCGTAGCTGCCGGTCTCCTATTCTGTCTTCAGCATGTGACCCAGTGACGTCACTGAAGGTCCTTCGCCCCCAGCTGAAGAAAGAACAGGAGACCGGCAGCTACGCGATCAAATGGAGGAGGTGAGTTAATTTTGTTTTTGTTTTTAACCCTCTATTGCCCTTTTCTAACTGTTTTAAGGGAAAATAATAAAGATTGGGTCCCGATCGTCTCCTAGCAACCATGCGGGAAAATCGCACCGCATTGCGGATGCTTGCGATTTTCCCGCAGCTCCATTCACTTCTATGGGGCCTGCGTTGCGTGAAAAATGCAGAATATAGAACATGCTGCGACTTTCACGCAATGCAAAAGTGATGGGTGAAAATCACTGCTCATGTGCATAGCCCCAAAGAAATGAATGGGTCTGGGATTCAGTGCAGGTGCAATGCGTTCACCTCACACATTGCACCCGCGTGGAAATCACGCCCGTGTGAAAGGGGCCTTGGGTTAGTTTTACTCTTTTTGGCACTGAATCTCGGTCTATAGTTTGACTGCTATTTATCTTTTTTTTTTTCCTTATAGTTTTTCAATGCTTTCTCGCTACCCTCCTGTTTTACTGATTTTTCTTTATTTTTAAAATCTTTTTATTAATTTTGAAAACAGTTTGTATAACACATAATACAGTTGTTACCTGTTTTACTGATTTTAAATGCTTTTTTTTATTTGTCACCTATTGCTTTCTTTACAATTTGATTTATCCATTGTTTTTTTATTTATTTTTTTCTTGTTCCTCACCCTTTTATTCCCATAAGGCAGTGTTTCCCAACCAGTGTGCCTCCAGCTGTTGCAAAACTACAACTCCCAGCATGACCTCACAGCCAAAGGCTGTCCGGGCATGCTGGGAGTTGTAGTTTTGCAACAGCTGGAGGCACGCTGGTTGGGAAACACTGCCATAAGGTATGTACCTCTCACAATTAGAGTTTAGGATGCTTTTGAAAATATACCATTTTGTGGCTATATTTTTTTATTTTTGAGGACTTTGTCCCAGTTAGTAGTTAGTCGTAGTTGGCTAAATTTTTTTTTTTTTTTAAGTTTGGTATTTTTGTTCCTCTCTGAAAAAAACACTCTTTTGAATGATAGTTGGAAGGTTATTATTTTATTGTCACCATTTCCCAGGTGTCCCCCAACCTACACACCTGTTGTTCTATCAGGTCTATTGGTTAATACAAAGTCCAGTATGGCTGTCCCTCAAGTCGGGTTCTGAACCAGTTGGGAAAGGTAATACTTTGGTTATTACCAAGAAACTGTTTCCTTTTGAGATCTACAGGTTTCAGTTTCCCAGTCTATATTTGGGTAGTTGAAGTCCCCCATAATAATGACCTCATGATTTGCCGCTTTGTCTATTTCGTTTAGTAGTAGATTTTTTGTGGTCTCTGGTATATTAGATGGCTTATAATAAACTCCTATTAATATTTTATTATATATTTTTTTCCCTCTGTTCCTCTATGTACCCACAGTGACTCCACATGTTCATATCCCTCACTTATATGTTCCTGGAGTGTGGGCTTTAGAGAGGACTTGAAATAAAAGCAAACCCCTCCCCCTCTCTGGTTTTGACGATCCTTTTCTAACTGTACTTTAACTGCCCAGTAATAGCTATTATCCAGCCATGTCTGTTATTCCCACTATAGTCCTCCTCGCACATCACTAATTCCAGTTTCCCAGTTTAATTAGTCAGGCTTCTGGCATTGGTGTACATAGAATTGAAAGGTTTATTTGTGTTTTATCCTACACCAACTCTGGTCCTCGGGACCCACCTACCAGTCAGGATTTGAGAATATCCCACAGAATGAATACCTGTGGTAAGTTCTGATGCATGGACACTAATTATATAATCTGCTCAATACTAAAGAAATCCTGAAAACATGACTGGTAAGTGGGTCCCGAGGACCGGAGTTGAAAAAATCCTGCCCTACTCCTTTACTTATGAACTGTTCTAGTCCCTCCTTCCATTCCTCCCCAGTTCCATTACCTCGCCCCAGCTCTCTATCTGCACTATCTTCCCCCTCCTATAATGTAACTACCCCACCCCAGTCCCTAGTTTAAACACTCCTCCAACCTTGTAGCCATTGTCTCCCCCAAAACAGCTGCACCCTCCCCATTGAGGTGCAGCCCATCCCCCTACAGTAGAAGAGAACTTGGCCCAATTCTCCCAGAACCCAAACACCAGTTTTTGAGCAACTTATTAACTTTCCTAATCTCCCACTGCCTTTTCTTGTGTGGCTCATGGTACAGGTAGTATTTTGGAAAACACTACCTTTGAGGTCTTTGCCCTAAGTTTATGACCTAAATCAAAAATAATTAAGGACGCTCCACCTACCTCTAACTTTGTCATCGGTTCCAATATGCCCCATAGAGTGTCTGCTCAGTGAGCCGCAAACTCTTTTCCAAATTGCCTACACTTCTCAGTGTTGAAACCCACTTGTTTAGATACACAATGTGCGATTCCAAATGAGTAAGTTGCTCACATTTTAAACACTGATATGCACCTTCAAATTGCTGTTCCAGGACTGCATACATTAGACAAGATATGCACTGGACTTCACTGTCAATAATGGAACACATACTAATGGGGATTATGCAAGAAAAATGAACAAAAAAATAAAATACAGTGCAGTGATAAGCAAATGACTTGGTGTATTCCACTCCTAAAGTCCCTGAATCAAGTCCCCTAATGTAACATCACACACTTAGGCCTCTTTCACACTTGCGTTCTCAGGATTCGGCAGGCACTTCCTTAACGCCGCATCCATCAGAACGGAAGTTGCCTGAAAGCATTTGTAGACTGATCAGGATCCTGATCAGTCTTCAATATGCTTTCAGGTAACCATGGCAGCCAGGACGCTACTGAAGTCCTGGCTGCCATGGTACTCCGCAGCAGTGTACTTTTTACCTGCGCTGCGGCCGCCGGGCACTCCTTCATGACATCACAGGTCCCCACGGTGCATAGATCAATGCGCCACCCGGACCTGTGACGTCATGAAGGAGCGCCCGGAGGCTGCAGCGCAGGTAAGTACACTGCTGCGGAGTACTTACCATGGCAGCCAGGACTTCAGTAGCGTCCTGGCTGCCATGGTAACCGATCAGAGCCCCAGCTTACACTGGGGCCCTGATCGTAACTGCGCATGCGCAGAGCTAAATGTCTGATCCGGCAATTCGCCGAAACGACATTTAGCTTAATTCCGGATTAATGCACTTCAATGGGCATTAATTCCGGATCCGGCATTACGGCATGTCTTCTGGATTTTTGGACTGAGACAAATCCGCAACATGCTGCGGTTTTGTCAACGTTCAAAAAACGTTTACATACTGAACTGAAGACATCCTGATGCATCCTGAACGGATTACTCTCCATTCAGAATGCATTAGGATAATCCTGATCAGTATCTTTCCGTCCTAGAGCCCCGAGGAAGGAACTCTAGGACGGAAAGCAAAATGCTGATGTGAAAGGGGCCTTAATACAAACATACACTGGAAATCAAACACCCGAAAGCTCATAAACACGCATTCTTTGTCTGCTTTTATAGGTGCTGCTCCAAAACAACTTCAAACTAGAGTGCTGTTTTTTCCTCTGGATTCAAAGGGAATTTTGAAGTGGGTTCAGCTTCTTATTTTTCCAGCAATGTCAAAACTATTGGAGTCACTTATCAAACTGCTGTAAATTAGAACTGGCTTAGTTGCCCATAGCAACCAGTCGGATTTATTTTTGACTGCTCCTTTGGAAAATGAAAGGCGGAATCTGATTAGTTGCTATATGCAACTAAGCCAGTTCTACTTTATACCAATCTGTTAAATGACCCTATATGTGACTTCAGCTTAATTTATGTTTTTTAACCCAATGTATATCTTATTCAGAAGCTACTCGATAAAGCAAGCCCACTGGGAGCAAGCTATCAGTTCTACAGTTTAATTTAAAGCAACTGAGACCATTAACCCTTCACTTAATTTAGGTGCACAGCAAAAGAAAAGGCTTTAAATAGTAATGTGCATAAAATATATACATGCACACACTATAATATAAATATATATGTGCGAAGGGTACCCATTATTCTGGACATCAATAACTGACAAAAGCACCAAGGCAAATCAACCTTTTGCAGTAAGACACTATCCACATCTATTGTTGCTTTAAGTTTATGAAGTTATGAAGTCCACAGGGCTCTGCTGGATTGGTTGCACAGTTGATATTGGTGGCATCCAGTGGACACCATTGACTTAGGCCTGTTGGACACAAACAATACAGATTGTCAGGATATGTTCAGGGAAAAAACTGATGTTTTTAATGGTTTTGCATTTTTTCCATCTGCATTGTATCTGGATTATGTGCGTTTTTCACTTAAGAAAAGCTGAAGATATAACAATCTTTATCTCCTCGCAATATCGGTGAAAAAACTCATCTCATCCTTCCGTTTTTTACACGACCCACATTTACTTCTATGGAGCCAGGGCTGCCTGAAAAAAATTAAATTGCAGTATGTAGTATATTTTAATTTTTTTTTCCTGAACATTAAATGTGTGACCAACCCATTGAAATAACTGTCAGGATTCAGTCCAGATGCTATGTGTTTGCTCACATATCACATCCCGATGGAAAACCTAACTCGTATGAAGGCCTTTACAGTCAGTAAATTCAGTTAATTTTATAATTTTTTTATTATTTTTTCTGTATGAATTGCAAAGCAAATAACACTAGAATGGTTCTTTCATACGTGGTGTAGTTTTTCTGTAAAAACACAATGTCTAGATGTTAAGTGAAGGGAATGGGAAAATATGAAATGCAGGACCCAATATTTTTTGGGCGTTTTTGTCAATTAGGTGGTGCTTTGTCTTTTCAGAAACGCATCATGCTGTAGCGTTTAAGCATCGTTTCAGGCATTTTGCTAACATATTCTATATTGGGGGGAAAAACACCATGAATCAAACGTCAGTGGTAATCCACACTGCGAAAAATGCTAGAAAAAAAATCCACAAAAAACGCAGGTGGCAAAAAATCTTGCTTATAATGACGTTTTTATGGTTAAAAAAAAAAAAAAATTCTATTTCATTTTATGTTTGTGTGCCGTTAAAAGATATCGACATTATACACTATAACAGTGACATCTACAGTACCTCGCCCCATTAACAATGGCCTCCACAGCGGCTGCCCCTTTAGTGACCTCCACAGTACTCCATCTCCTTGACAGTGATTTTCACAACACCCTGTCCCCTTAACAGTTGCCTCTACAGCAATCTGACCCTTAACACTGACCTCCATAGCGGACCGTCGCCTTACTGTGACCTTCACAGCAGCCTGCCTCTAGGTTGGCCAGAGGTCCAGTTTTAGGCCGGGCAGTCTGGCTTTTTAGTCTCAGTCTGGTGCAGGGCCTGGATGGACACAGGGGTGTCCTTTTGAACGGCTCACTCTTGGACAGCAGCACTGTGCTGTCTGAGCGTGAGCTGCAGGGAGAAAGTCACCCTCCCTCCCACCCCTGCAGTTGACACAAGTTGATTTTTCCCTTAATTTTTTTCAATTCCTGTCAGCTGTGGCGTGTGAGGGGTGTGGCCTGTCAGGGTTGTGGCTTAGTAGGACCTGGGGGCATGGTTTTTAAGTCTGTCCAATATTTCACTTAGAGAAAAGAAATAGCGGCACTCACCACATATCTTCAACTTGCAGCTTTATTTTCTGGTTAAAAACAGAATAGATACGGAACACCACACAAGCATATCAGGCAACAGTCGTTTCGCGCTCACTAGCGCTTTCTTAAGACTAGGCTTCACAAAGCGCTAGTGAGCCTGAATGGCCACCCTACCTGCCCCCTGAACTGTTACCTCCACAGCACTCCCTTAACAGTGTCATTTACAGCACCCTGTCCCTTTTTAAAGCTGATCTACAACAGTGAAGAAAAAGGCTGGGTTGTTATGGAAACCTGGTGTAAAACTGTGTATGTGGAGACTAAGGACCTGCAAGCTTCTATTGGCTGATAAGGGACATGTGACCTTGTGTATGGCAGTTGGGATATGAAGAGAGACCTGCAGGCTTCTGTTGGCTAATGTAGGTCATGTGATGTGCCATATTAGCTTTCTTTGGGAATATCTCGGGAACAGTACATCCTACAGAGCTGGGACCCGGTCTAAAATCTTCCCGGACACCTGAAGTACCTGTGTGCCAAGTTTCGTGATTGTAAATGCGACGGTGCAGATTCCTTTTAGAAGACATACACACGTACAATTGCCTTTTATATATTAGACTAGCAGAAGGACCTGGCTTTTCATGTATATATTTTATCTACTTCATTTCATCTACTTCATTTATTGTTTGTGTGTGTCGTTAAAAGATATCGACAGTATCTACTATAACAGTGACATCTACAGTACGCCGCCTCTTTAACAGTGACCTCCACAGTGGCCGCCTCTATATTAGTGACCTCCACAGTATTCCATCTCATTAACAGTGATTTCCACAACACCTTGCCCCTTAACAGTGAGCTCTACAGCACTCCGCCCCTTAACAGTGACCTCATAGTGGACCGTCCCCTTAACTGACCTCCACCGTTCCCTGCCCCCTTAACAGAGACATCCACAGTGCCTGCCCTTTAAGTGATCTTCACAACATCCCACCCCCTTAAGTGACCTCCACAGCTGCCCGCCCCTTTATTAGTGACCTCCACAGTACCCCATCTCCTGATCATGTAAGCTCCATAAAATGACTCCATAGCTGAATTGGCACTTTAAAAAGTTGCTTTTAAACTCTAAACCTTTTTGTGTCCTAAAAAAAAAAAATTTACATTTACAAAAAAAGGTATGGTGTGTGTTAAGTAATATATATTGTATGAGGTATTACTCGGTTTTAAAAGCAGAAAAATTCTAATTTTAAAAATTGTATTTAGATTTTTTTTTTCTTTAATATAGCGACTTAAATTTGCCACTGACAGGAAGTTCAAGGTCATGAAAAGTATCAGAATCACTTGGAGAAGTAAAAGCATAAGTTATTACCACACAGTGACTCGCCAGATTTGTAAAAATAGCCAAGGTCAAGAAGGTGAAAAATGGCAGGGGTTAAAGAGGATCTATTATCTTTTTAAAAATTAAATATAAGCGCTGTTTAACACGAGCGAGTCCATTGCGGGAATCAGTCTGGAGAGCATGAGCCTCTGTTCTGGACTTGAGGGAGCGCACAGTGTTATGATTTATTATGCTATGTGCCTCTGCTTTACCTTATTGCTACAGAAATGTAGTGACAGCTTTGTCAGTATGTTCCTGTTGAAGTGAGGTCAAACATGGCATTATAAAAAATGCTGGAGGCTCACACACACTCACACGGAGAATGATTCCCACAATGGACTCGCTCGTGTGAAACAGCCCTTATGCCTTTCATTGTTACCATTGATCTTCAGATTCCAGTGTTTTGTATGTTTGTTTTTTAATTTGCTCCTGTTTTCCTACTATGGCCTCTCTGTTTTGGTACCCAATATATAAATTTGCAGTAAAGCTACCAGGAGGAGGAGACACCTGCCAATCAGACACTTATGCAGCCTCTTTTGGATAGGAGATAAGTTGTAAGGGTACAACCCTTTTACGACTAAGGTCAACTCAAAACGAAGCAGCGTTTTCTTGCATGTTCTTGTCTGTGATAAAATACCTGAGATATGTTAAAGGGTTTTCCAAAATTTTGATATTGATGACCTATCCTCAGGATAGGTCATCAGCATCGGATTGGTGGCGGTCTGACTCCTGGGACCCTGTCGATCAGCTGTCTGAGAAGGCATCGGTGCTCCTGTGAGCACCACAGCCTTCTTGCTGCTTACTAAGCACAGGGCTGTACATGGTACAGTGGCTGTGCTTGGTATCGCACTTGGCCCCATTAAAGTGAATAACTCAGTGTGATACCAAGCATAGCCTCTATACAATGTATACATGAGTCTTTGCTCTGTTTTACTTTGAGGAATATCTGGCTTTCACTGTGTTGAAGACCCATAACTGGGACTCCACAGTTATTTTGCTCTGTACAATGTACGGCGCAGTGCTTGATAAGATGAGAGAAGGCCGCGGCGCTCACAGGAGCGTTGGTGTCTTAAACAGCTGATTGGCGGAGGTTCCAGGTGTCCTATCTTGAGGATAGGTCATCTGTATCAAAATCTTGGAGTCTTGAGTAAAATATGAATATCTAAATGTACAAGTTTTAAAATGTAACAAAAATTGTCAAATGGTTTGAGACCAGTTTCACATGAGCACAATACTGGCACAGAAATGGACCCATGAATGTGCCCATATTGCTCTTGTGTGAACTTGGCTAAAGGAAATACTCCAATTATCAGAGAAATTACTTATTTTGTACTTTTAGAGCTGTGTCCCCTACCCCTAAGATTTACCAATAATGCACTTTTAAATCATGCTGTAGAAAGGCAATGGTTATTTGAAGTAAATATTTGTCAGTATGAATTAAAATACCATGATTAAAGAATCTGTCATCTTTGTCATGTAATTGTGGGTGCATGACTAGTTCTTGCCATGGGATTTTTCTGTGGATATTTGTAAAATTATGCAAAAAAGGTTAACTTGGAAAACTTGTTACCATTTAAATGCAGTGCAATCTGCAGACAGTGTGTTATACAGCAGGAGAGGGTGAGCAGATTGATTATATAGCTTTGTGTGGGGAGGGGGGGGGGGGAGAGAGGAATCAGTAACTTGTAATTTATACTTTTAAACCTCTGCTCTCAAATAAAAGGGTAATAACATCTGACATAAGTTGCATATCGCTAGGATATGACACCATTCTTAAATTGTTGCAGCTTCCACTTTTATCTCCAGAAAAGCCCCCTAAAGTGAAGGGGAGTGCACCGGGCAAGTGCAACTACCCTCTATTCACAGCTCTGTGAGTTCCAATAATAGAGTACTGGCTCTGCTTTTTACAGCAGTCCCATATCTGTGAACTGAGAGGTGGCCATGCATGCGCAGCATTCTCTCCATTCACCTCTACGGGAGCTTGGTCAGCTATTTTTGGCAGGCCAATAGAAGTGGAGGGTGAGCTTGTGCGGTGCGCTGTCCTTCACTTTGGGCGGCACGTTCTGAAGATGGGTGCAGGTTCCAGAGGTGAACTCCTGACATTGGTTGAATATCCTACCAATATGCCACCAATGTATGAGATGGATATAGCCCTTTAAGATAGCTGTCAGTTACTGATAGTTGAGCACGAGAGCAATCTGTATACTCATTTATAGGGGCGTAGCTATACTAAAAGCAGAGAAAGCGGCTGCTACGGGGCCTGAATTCAGATGGGGCCCACCCAGGAGGAGGACTGAAAGATTGTCAGGGCCCCCATAACAGTATTATACAACATTATATACAGTGCCGTGACATACAGTATATACGTGTAATAAATGAACAGCAGTGGTCTGAGAGAGCTATCTTGACTAGCTGCAGAAGTGGGGTCTACTTATGCCCAGTCAGTTCTAGTTACACCTTCACACACTTGTATAAACAATGCTATCAACTATTAAGACTGCCTCAGGGTATAACTGTTTCAACTTTCACTGAATATTTACCTGCAAAACTATATATATCGATCTGCTCCTACTTCACAACATGATGCCTACAAATTGCATTGCATGTCATGGCAACAGGCTCTTTTTAAAGTCCGTTTAGTAAACCCCTTTTGTGCCAAAAGTTGTACTTTCTTTGGGGGGGGGGGTGGATTATATCAGAGGTGCTGTTGATTGTGATTAGGGGGATGAAAGGGTTATTCATACATCTCTTGCTTGCTTATGATTATATAGCATGATGCATGCAGCTGCTGTTAATAACTGGAATGTGTTTTTTTTTTTTTTTTTGTTTGTTTTTTTTATCATTTTTACCCACCCCCTTTCCTGGTGTGATTTCTATAGTGTGCTATATCAGGATGGATTTTATGGCACTGAATTATATGTAAGTATGCAACAAAGAATTTGAAAATGCCAGATACATTTTAAAAACCCTTAGATATTGATATCAATTATAATTCCACCCAGCCTTCCCACTTCCCCTTTCCTCTTTGCCCATGCAAGCCAGCCTTACTTCCCATCCATATCACATTATTTTTTTCCATTCTTATTTTTTATTGTGCCTTTTAAACATTAGTGTAGTCTGTCATTGTCTCATTTATTCATGGTTTTCTTTCCCTTTGTAACATTGGTGGGTGTTGTCTGAGAATGCAGGCATGCTGTGTTTTTTAAACACTTCTCTGGCTGTTGGAATGGTAGACTTTGGGAAAAGGTTGGTGTCCTTGTGATGGCAGTGGAAAAAAATTAGTTTGTTTGAAGAGTTTTAATGCATGTAATGGTCGCCTCCCTGCTCCCCGTCAATTGCTCTGGCTCTAGTGGAACAGGAACTCGCATTTCTGCAACTATAACTTTCCCTTTTTTGTGCTGTCACACAATTGGTATTTATTGCTTTTGTGTGCTGCTCCTCTCCTTTTCCATACTTTGGTCCTCCATTCCTGCCTCCATTCCTAGCCTTTTCTATTCTGCAGTGTTTAGATTTGTGTAATGGGTGGGTGAAGGGGGTACACGTGTTTGCAGGCAATTTTAACCTGCTTGTATTTACTATCTAGTGAGTGCTACTGGCTGGCTTGCTCCTTCCCAATCACTTGGGAATTTGTGGGCTATTGAGAGAATGGGAAGAGGGCATGGTTTCATTTTCAATCACTTTTCTTCCACAGGAGTTTTCTATTCAACGTTTATCATGTTATAATTGACCTCTTATGCTTATGTCAGGGTTTCAATATTGTTTTTGTTCTGTTATAGACTAGTCTTACAGGAATCAATCTTAAACCCTAAACTACCTCAGGTAGGCGCCCTTCCACATGGCCTTCCTTCCCCTTTTTTGCCAACCAATCAGAGTGCAGATTGCTGTGAGACAAGATTTAAATTACTAACCCATAATTAATGCCTTGTTGGAGAAGGGAACAGAGCCTTTGAAATCATAAGCAGAACAAAGGTATGCTTAGACTGTCATTTGTGAAATGAAGATGTGTTGAAAGAAATGTACATGCTATAAAATTCAAGGAATCTTTTATTAAGAGCCTTTTTTATAGTATCTGCAAAATAATCATTCTACAAATTGTAATTAAGGCATAATGTTTAGCCGACACATTCCTTTTTATGTTTGTGCAAGCAACACTGCAGAGTTGACAGCTTTCTTGCTGGTCTGATATGAGGGCTTTGATTTTCACACTTAACCAGTTTCTGGGAAGGTTTGTCAAATGTTTATTCTTCTAGGTTTTTGGTGTTGGTCTACACTGCATTAGTTAGATGCATGCATGGTATTCCCTCTGTATAATGCCTGTTTTGGTGTATGGCACTAGTAACACTAAAGGGGTTGTGCAGATCTAGTATATTGATGATCTGTCCTCAGGATAGGTCATCAATTTAAGACTAGCTGGGGTCTTACTCTTGCCATCTCTCCGATCATCTGTAGTGCTCGTGTGAGCACTGTGAACTCTTCACTGTTTAACTGCATGCCCTCTAACTTGTAGCAGTGGTAAAGTGTT
The DNA here is from genome assembly GCA_033119425.1 of Bufotes viridis. Classification (NCBI taxonomy): domain Eukaryota; kingdom Metazoa; phylum Chordata; class Amphibia; order Anura; family Bufonidae; genus Bufotes; species Bufotes viridis. The sequence continues at coordinate 92,436,123 of CM065596.1, read as the reverse complement.
ATCACAATTGCTCGTCCTATTCAAGTGAATGGGGTGAGAAGTTGTAGTTACACTGCACTGCCACTGTGATCTAGATGATGTGCAGATAAACAGCTAATTGGCAGGGCTGCTGGGAGTCGAACTCCACTGATCTGATATTGCTGACCTATCCTGATGTAATCAACATAATAGTGCTGCACAGTCACTATACTTACACACCGCTTATGATAGCTGTTGTCCAAAATAGTAAAAATGTTAATCTTTTTTTGTTACCTTAAAGGCCATCTACACCTTCAGGGGCAATTTTTTATGATTGCATTTTACTGATTTTGGGCTTAAAAATGTTTTTTTCAGTTGGTCTTTAAAAAATATTCAGCAGATTTGTCATAAAGGGCTAACTTCTGCCTAGCTGTGATTATCATACTTTCACTTTGTGCAGCCATCTAATAACCCTGATCTCTAAATTACGGAGTCTGAGTCCACACTTACTACAGTTATTTAGTCAGTAATTCCATCAGTTACTTTGAACCAAAACTAGGTGAGGCTCAAAAACACAACAGGAGGGGACATCCTCTGCATCTGGAGGAAAGAAGGTTTGTACACAAACATAGAAGAGCATTCTTTACGGTAAGAGCAGTGAGACTATGGAACTCACTGCCTGAGGGAGGTGGTCATGGTGAGTTCACTCATGGGCCTGGATGTATTTCTGGAGTGTAATAATATTACAGGTTATAGCTACTAGAGATGGGGCGTTGATCCAGGGATTCATTCTAATTGCCACATTGGAGTCGAAGGAATTTTTTTCCCCTAAAGTGGGAAAATTGGCTTCTACCTCACAGGGTTTTTGTTGCCTTCCTGTGGATCAACTTGCAGGATAACAGGCTGAACTGGATGGACAAATGTCTTTTTTCGGCTTGATATACTATGTTATATCTTATCTCTGAGTAGGCTTTGCTACTGGTATTTGCTCACAATAACTGACCAAATAAGGCCCCTTTCACATGAGTGAGTTTTCTGTGGGGGTGCAATGCGTGACATGAACGCATAGCACCCACACTGAATCCTGACCTATTAATTTCAATGGGTCTTTGTACATGAGTGTTTTTTCACGCATCAGTTCTGGAAAAACGCAGCATATTCTATATTCAGCGTTTTTCACGCAGCCCTGGCCCCATAGAAGTCAATGGGGCTTCAGTGAAAAATGCATTGCATCCGGAAGCAAGTGCGGATGCAATGCATTTTTCACCAATTGGTTGCTGGCGTGAAAAACGCATCAAACCGCATTGCACTCGCGAGGAAAAAACTGAACGCACTTGCAGACAAAACTGACTGAACTTGCTTGCAAAATAGTGCGAGTTTCCCTGAACGCATCCGGACCTAATCAGTCACTCGCGTGTGAAAGAGGCCTAACTGTAGTGTGAACTTGGCCTAATATCTCAAAAAAAATTCTGATCAGTAAGATAACTGAACTGTGAGTGTTTATAAGGTCAGAGATAAGGAGCCGTCAGCTGTGCTGTCTGAGAGCATGCTACTAGAGAATCTCAAGAATGTATAGAGAAAGGAGCTCAACATTTTTAATGAAGAACCATTAGAAAAAATGATTTCTAGCTGGATCAACTTGTAGGAAACAGGCCGAACTGGATGGACAAATGTCTTTTTTCGGTCTTATATACTATGTTACTATGTTACTATGTAGCTCAAAATGAGTACAATGCAAAAAATATGCCCAAAAGATGTCCATAGACTTTAAGTCTATCTCTAGCAGCAGAGACATTAAGAAGGGTTTTAGGAAATGGGGGCTTGTCCTTTGTGCCCTGTGTTACACAGAGCTTCTGGACAATATACTGCCTGCTTACTCCTGTCTCTACTGTACACAACTTCTGCAGTGTAAACTCCTTGACAAAAAAGAGATGTAAATGATTGCAGATGTGGTCTGTACCATTTGTTGAAATATCATTGTATGCTAGGCATGCCTTTACGACGAGCTCTGACATTTTGGCCAGTTGACACTTTCCGAGAAGGCATATCACTGGACAGAAAAAAGGTGGTCATTTTGACGAATTGCCTCCCATCTAGGCCTTTCCGACCTTGCTGTTAGGTTTTGGGAGCAGTGGTTACACTAGGGAACACACAGTGAACAGGCTTTGGATGGGCCAGACAGACCTCTAGTAGAGGGAAATGAAATCATATGATCCGCTGTCTAGCATGAGCATCTCCCACAGTTTTGTTGTCCACCATCCAGACACAGGTGACGTCTTCATTACACACACCTGTCTCTCTCTGCCTGTACTATTTCCTGGTGCTTAGCAGAATAAAAGGTGATAGTCACCTTCATATGTAGTGGTGGTGTGAATCCAAAACCAGAACTGCTACAGACTGGAACAGTTTAATCTTTAGCAATTAATCCAGGACATCCTGCATGTGTTACCTCTAATTTCAGGGCTCTTAACTAGATATTTTCAGCAGGGTGACTCTCACCCACAGACTGCAAGGGTTCCAGAGGAAGGTCTCTGTTGGATTGCAGTACATAATTGGCTCCGCCAATCACCAGATTTATCGCCACTAGAGTATGTATGGTATGCCAGCTTCAGCAGCCTACAAGTGTGCAAGATGTACAGGGCTGGCTGTAACATAAGCTGCAGGTTACCATACAGAACCTGTATGCCTCCATGCCCAATCGTATCTTATCTTGTATCCAGGCTAGAGGCAGCGCAACATGGTAAGAGATTCTCCTTTCAATTGTCAAGTTTTCCGCAATATACGTATTCGCTCGCTCTAATATTCTAATCTTGTACATATATCAATATAGTCAAACACCGTTTCATTTTATTCCATCAACATTCTTTCATGCTTTAAAAGAAGCAGGAATGAACGGAGATGCTGATAATCTGGAAGAGCGAGCTGTAAATCAGACATAGTTGAATGATCTCACCATTTTAGTGCATAGACTGTTTGGGAAGTGATAGATGAATATAAGATCACTCACCTGTCTGCTAAAAGCTCTATTCCCCATGTTTAAATCAACATCTCATTCATCCCTGTTCCTATACTTTACTAAAGACACATCCTCTACAAAGTAAATGGATTATGGCGGTTATCCCCTATTTTTTTTCCTCTGGATATATTGTAATATAACAACGCAACCAAAAGCAAGATAGAAGAGGACATGTTGAGGCAGTTAAAGACAGAAAGCCTCAACATGTATAGCGCTGGCAGACTTCTGAACTGTCGTACAGGCCCAGAACTTGTGTACTGTACTGCAAGAGTGTGCAGCAGTAACAGTGCATTGGTGACTTCTTCCTCCTCCTCTGCCTTCGCCTTGTGCTTCCACTGAGGCCCTGGTGTCAGGTGGGAATGCCATCAGCAGCACGTCTATCAGCGTGCGCTTGTAGTGACGCATCTTCTGATCACGCTCCAGTGATTTAGGGAATTAAGGATGTCACGTTGTCCTTGTAACGGGGGTCCAGCAGGGTGGCCACCCAGTAAACGGCACTGGTTAGATTGTGGGCAACTCGGCGGTCATTGCGCAGGCACTGCAGCATGTAGTCTCTCATGTGTGCCAGGCTGCCCAGAGGCAACGACCATCTGTCCTCTGTGGGAGGTGTATCGTCTGTGTCCTCCATATCCCCCCAACCACGCTGCAGTGATGACCCAAAGCTGCCTTGGGGGCCACCCTGCTGTGAACACGGATCCTCCTCATCATCATCCTACTCATCCTCCAGAACTGTGTCCTGGCTAGACAGTTGTATACCTGGCCTCTGAGCCACTTGTGAATGACTAGCCTGATAACCGTGTAAATGACCCCTCTTCCTCCTCCTCTTTCTTCTGTGCCACATCCTCTTCCATCATTGCCCAAAGCGTTTTTTCAAGGAGACATAGAAGTGGGATAGTAACGCTGAGAACGTAGTCATCGGCACTGGCATGGAGGCCCACTCATTGGTGGTGAAGTGGTGCTGTTCCGCACAGTGACTCACCCGTGTGTGCTGCAGCTGACACTCCATTATCGCCTGCTGCTGCTCACCCAGTCTCTCCAGCATGGACAAGGTGGAGTTCCGCCTTGTGGGCACGTAGCATATGAGCCGGTGAGCGGGAAGACCGAAGTTACACTGCAGCGCAGACAGGCGTGCAGCAGTAGGATGAGAACGCCTAAATTGCGCACAGACGGCCCGCACTTTCTGCAGCAGCACTGATGTATCGGGGTAGTTTTTCAGGAATTTCTGCACCACCAAATTTAGCACATGCGCCAGGCAAGGGATGTGTGTCAAACCGGCTAGGCCCAGAGCTGCTACGAGATTTTGCCCATTATCGCACACCACCAGTCCGGGCTTGAGGCTCAGTGGCATTAATCGGTCTGATCCATGCCCGTCCACAGCTCCTGCGCGGTGTGGGTTTTTTCCCCCAAACAGATGAGTTTCAAAATGGCCTTCTGTTTCCCCCTGGCTGTGCTGAAGCTGGTGATGAAGGTGTTGCGCTGAGCGGATGAGGAGGTGGCAAAGAGAAATGCAGTGCAATCCTCGGTGGCGGAAGGACATGCGGCAAACTGCTACCCAGTGTGCTGTTAGGGAGATAACGTCCCTGCCCGTGTTTACTGGTCCACGTATCGGTTGTTATATGGACCTTGCCACAGATGACTTTGCGCTGTGCGCAGCTGATTTTGTCCGCCACTTGGTTGTACAGGAAAGGGATGTCTCGCCTGGAAAAGTAGTGGCGGCTAGGAACCGCATTCTGTGGCACAGCCACCGCCATAAGGTTTTTAAGTGTCTGTCTCCACCTGACTGACTGCATTTCAAAGGCAAGGAATTTTGAAATGCTGGCAGGGATTGCGGGTGAGTTGAGGGGTATTTCCTCTTTCTCTCCAGTGTTTGGGAGATGGACAGCTGAACGCTGCCATGGGACATTGTGGCGATGCTTGGTGACGGAGGTGGTGGTGTTGCTGCCACATCCTCTGTTTGCAGGGTGCCAGGTTCCACTGTCATTCCAGAGGTGGCGGAAGAGGCCGAGACCTCAGCAGAAGAGGGAGCAGGAGGAGCCTGAGACCTTTCTTGGTTTTGGAGGTGTTTACTCCACTGCAGCTCGTGCTTTGCACTTAGATGCCTGGTCATGCAGGTTGTGCTCAGGTTTAGAACGTGTATGCCTCGCTTCAGGCTCTGATTGCACGGCATGCAAACCACTCATGTCTTGTCAATAGCACATTGTCTGAAGAACTGCCACGCCAGAGAACTCCTTGGAGCTGGCTTTGGTGTGCTCGGTCCCTGGGTGCGGTGGGAAGTAGCAGGCGTACTGTCTAGTGGATGGCCGCTCTGCTTTTGCACCCTGCTCCCTCTTTTGCTATGCTGGTGGCTCTGTGCGACCACCACCTCTTCCTCCAAACTGCACACGTCACTCGCATGACCTTGATTCCATGTGGGGTCTAGGACCTAATCAGCCTCCTCATCATCTTCCACCCACCCTTCACCCCTGTCCTTCTTGTTGGTCTTCACACTGCAGAAAGCCGCAGCAGTTGGCACCTGTGTTTCTTCATCATCAGAGAAATGTTGCGGTGGTCCTCCCATGTCCACATCCTGAAACATAAGTGGTTGGGCATTGGTGCACTCAATCTCTTCCATTTCTGGGGCAGGGTTATGTGGATGGCCCACGGAAACCCCGCCAGCAGAGTTATCAAAAAGCATGAGACTGCTGCATGACTTGGGACTCAGACTGTTTGGCTGATATCTAAGGGGGTGAGGTGAAAGACAGATGGGGCTGCAGGTGCCAACTCTGAGCTTTCAGCAGGGGACCGGGTGGGAGACTATGTGAATAAACTGAAGGCACTGTGAGCCACCCAATCTACTATTGCCTGTACTTGTTCTGGCCTCACCAATCGTGTGAGCATTGGGGCCGCCTACAAAATAACGCTGAATGTTCTGTCGCCTACGTGCATCTGAGGAAGGTGTTTTATTTGGGCGTGTAGCTGGCACAGATCGACCACGTCCTCTCCCTGCAACAGGAGCTCCACCAGCAGTACCATGACCAGGGCCACGTCCCTTATTTGACACTCTCCTCATTCTTTTTGTTCACCCACCAAACTAACAGACTGTTTTACAAAATTTATTTTCCAGTCAGGTATGCAGTGCAGGCCACAAAGGTACTTTATGGCCAAAAAAAAGTAATTATTTTCACCCACAATGTCCCAGTTGTATTTGCTGATTATATTTCACTATCAGATGCCGTGCAGGCCCCAAACGTACTTTCAGGCCCAAAAAAGGTGTCATTTTACACAGACAATGAAACTGAGTAATTTACTGCTTTATGTTAAATATGACATGCAGCACAGGCCGCCAAACCTACTTTCTGGCCCAAAAAAGGCTTTTTTTTTTTTCTTTTACACCCACAATGAAACGGATTATTAAACTGCTTTATTTTACATATGACAAATGCAGCGCAGGCCACAAACATACTTTCTGGCCCCAAAAAGGTGATTCATTATTTTTTTTACACCCACAATGAAACAGATTAATTTATTATTTTATGTTAAATAGGACAAATGCAGCACAGTCCGCAAACTGACTCTTTAGCCCAAAAAAAAAAATTGTCCCCCCAGAATCTAACAGATGGATTTACTGAATTGATTACACTGTCATATATGCAGCACAGGGGTACTTTACAGAGAAAATTGGGAATGTCACCCCCTGGGTCCCTGAACTCAGACAGATTACCTATATTATTTTCCCTTCCCCTGGCACATTTGCAGTGCAGGTGCACTTAAACAATGGGCATATGTCACCCACTGAACTACAAGAACAGGATTATTTTATTGTCCCTGACACATGCAGGTGCCAGTGCACTGCACTTTCACAAAATGGCTGCCAATGCCCACCTCACTAACAGACTAATTAAAACTTATTTTTCTGTGTCACTGGGCTGGTGGCAGGGTACAAAAATGTTGCATTGCACCCACAAAGAAAATCGATGTAGGTTGCACACATAACACCAAGTTCTGATTCTTTCCTAATCTCTCCCTCACAGCAGTATCCTATCCCTACACTAGTAAGAGCTGATATGATGTGCGGTGCTACATGACTCCAGCTTATATAGAGGCTGGGTCACAAGCTGTTGATTGGCGCCGCAAATGCCTTTAGTAGGCATGGCTGTGATGGCTTCTAAGGGCACACGTGTTAAACGCTTGTTGATTGGCTGCCCTTCAGCCTTTCAACAAGCTTTATTAAACGGTCGAACACCGAACCTCAAACTTTTACGGAAAAGTTCGGGTCCGGGTACCAAAAACCCTAAACTTTACAGTTCGGGTTCGCTGAACCCTACTCCTGAGTGACACACTGCTGAAATCAGCATTTCTGTCACTAATTTGTGATGCCCTCAGTGAGGTCAGCATGGAGTTGATGACAGGTTCCCTTTAAGCATGGGAATAAAAATAATTACAATTGTAATATAGCAAATTATAAAATAATAAAACCATACATTTAATATGGTCTTAACTTTTATATTCCTGGTCTTGGTAGATCTGCAGGATCCATGTGGTTTGTATATACATAGTCATGATCTCTCCAGATAATAGGGCATCACTGGGGTCCTAGGTTCAAAGCCAACAATGGACAACATCTGCATGGAGTTTGTATGTTCCCCGCATGTTTGCGTGGGTTTCAGGTTTCTTCCCATACTGGTTGGGAGCTCCATTGAAGACAGCAAGCAAAGCTAATGTGGTTAGCTATTGATTGTTCCAGGTGGATAAATGAGGAGTTGATCTAGTCTTGCAGGTGTAAAAAAATAAAAATAAAATCCTCAAATCTGAGCATTACTATAAAATAGAGAATCTCTCCATACTTAACAGACATGAAAAACACAACAAATAATTTCCAGCCTGTATGTGCAAAAACAGAAAAGTTGAAGGTACTCTGTAAAAATAAATGGATGGCGTAGCTTGTTGCTTAAACGAGAAGATGCTGGGAGAATAAGCGTTGGCCTGTTACTGCTAAAATAGCAGCCATCTGCCTTCCCTGTGTACCATTTTGGTTTTGAACCAGCAGAGGCTCTGCAATTAATTGGCACCAGTGTTCGGCTGCATCCTCCTTAGAAACTGCAACCTACTGCACTGCCTGGCCCTTGGCTTTGGGCATAACTTCAAGACAGAGACGCCACCTGCAGAACAGGAGGTCCACTCCTGTGTCTGAATTCCCTACTTGCCCATATCTCCTCACATGCCCTGGTGACAACTGGCATTGGACATCTTGCTCTGTTTCCGGATAACAGGCCAATATCTCTGGCACTATATGAAGCGGCGTAGCAATGTTGTAAGGCCTCCTTTGCTCCTAACAGTGGGTGCCTATACCTCATATGCTTTAGTTCATATCAGCTGACCAATGCTGGGTCTCTGCAAACATTTCTACCTCCCAACTCTCCTGAGATATAACAGTGATTAGAGGCTTGGTGTTTGTTTGTTTTTTTATCCTCTGGATTTATACCTTCAGTGGGGGGAAATAAGTATTTAATACAATGGCCATTTTGCACATTTTACCACCTACAAAGAATGGAGAGGTCTATAATTTTTATCGTTATAGGTACACTTCAACTGTGAGAGACAGTTGAAAACAAAAAATCCAGAAAATCACATTGATTTTTTTTATTTCTTTTTTTATTGCATCAAATAAGTATTTGATACAATAGAAAAACAGAACTTATTACAGAAAATATTTGGTACAGAAAACTTTTTGTAATTACAGAGGTCAGATGTTTCCTGTAGTTCTTGACCATGTCTGCACACACTGCAGCAGGGATTTTGGCGCACTCCTCCATACTGATCTTCTCTAGATCTTTCAGGTTTCGGGGCTGTTGCCGGGCTACATTGGGTTATAGCTCCCTCCAAACATTTTCTATGGGTTCAGGTCTGGAGACTGGCTAGGCTACTCCAGGACTTTAAAATGCTTCTTACGGAGCCACTCCTTAGTTGCCCTGGCTGTGTGTTTCCAAGTGGTACCTTGGAACCAAGCCAGTAGAAATTAACTTTTGAAGTTATTACCTGAAGTCTCGCAAGACTTGGGCAGAGAAGTGGCAGATGAGGTTTAACACTGACAAATGTAAGGTTATGCACATGGGAAGGAATAATGCAAGTCACCCGTACATACTAAATGGTAAAACACTGGGTAACACCGACATGGAAAAGGACCTAGGAATTTTAGAGAACAGCAAACTAAGCTGTAAAAACCAGTGTCAGGCAGCTGCTGCCAAGGCCAATAAGATAGTGGGTTGCATCAAAAAGGGCATAGATGCCCGTGATGAGAACATAGACCTACCACTTTGCAAATCACTAGTCAGACCACACGTGGAGTACTGTGTACAGTTCTGGGCTCCTGTGAACAAGGCACATATAGCAGAGCTGGAGAGGGTTCAGAGGAGGGCAACTAAAGTAATAACTGGAATGTATGGACTACAGTACCCTGAAAGATTATCAAAATTAGGGTTATTCACTTTAGAAAAAAGACTGAGGAGATCTAATTACTATGTATAAATATATCAGGGGTCAGTACAGAGATCTCTCCCATCATCTATTTATCCCCAGGACTGTGACGAGGGGACATCCTCTGCGTCTGGAGGAAAGAAGGTTTGTACACAAACATAGAAGAGGATTCTTTACGGTAAGAGCAGTGAGACTATGGAACTCTCTGCCTGAGGAGGTGGTGATGGTGAGTTCACTAAAAGAGTTTGAGGGGCCTGGATGTATTTCTGGAGTGCAATATTACAGGTTATAGCTACTAGAGATGGGTCGTTGATCCAGGGAGTCATTCTGATTGCCTGATTGGAGTCGGGAAGGAAATTTTTTTCCGCTTTAAGTGGGGAAAATTGGCTTCTACCTCAGGTTTTTTTTTTTTTTTTTTTTTTTTTTTGCCTTCCTCTGGATCAGCTTGCATGATAACAGGCTGAACTGGATGGACAGATGTCTTTTTTTCGGCCTTATTTATGTTACTATGTTACTTTGCGAAGTAATAACTTTGGCTCATCGGAGCCAATAAATTCGAATACTGTACAGAGTAGCCGCTCCATACAGTATTCTAACAAAGTATTATACGAATTGACTTTGGATGTTTCATCTAAAGTCGATTCGCTCATCCCTAGTCTTGGCCATGGTGGAGAGGTTGCAGTGTGATTTTGTGGACAGGTGTCTTTTTTTTTTCTTTTTTTTTTATACAGGTAATGAGTTCAAACAGGTGCAACTAATACAGGTAATGAGTGCAGAGTGAGAGCCATAATTCTTGCTGGTTGGTAGGTGATCAAATATCTATATTTTCATGCAATAAAATGCAAATTATTTTAAATTCATGCAATGTCATTTTTTTTTATGGATTAGCTTTTTACTTTTTTAGATTCTGTCTCTCACAGTTGAAGTGTACCTAAAATAAAAAAATGTATTAAATTTTTATTTAATAAAAAACTTATTATCCCCACTGTATGATCAGTTATGGGGCCTTGAAAAAGTATTTATACCCATTGAACCTTTTCACATTTCATCCACAGACGTAAATGTATTTTATTGGGAATTTATGTGATAGACTAACACAAAATAGTAACTATGCATGAAGTGTAAAGAAAATGATACATGGTTTTCAAAATGTTTAATAAATAAAAATCTGGAAAGTGTGACGTGCATTTCTATTCAAGCCCCCCGAGTCAACTTGTAGGACCACTTTTTGCTGCAATTTACAGTTGAAAGTCTTTTGGGATATGTCTCTACCAGCTTTGCACATCTAGAGGCTGACATTTTTACCCATTGCTTGCATGATCGCTCAAGCTCAGTCAGACTGAATGTAGAGTGTCTATTAACAGTAATTCTCAATCTTGCCACAGATTCTCAATGGAATTTAGGTCTGGACTTTGACTGGGCCATTCTAACACAAATGAATGTTTCGATCTAAACCATTCCTTTTGTGGCGCTGGCTGTATCTTTAGGATCAGTCTCCTGCTGGAAGTTGAACCTCCACCCCATTCTCAAGTTTTTGCAGCCTCTACCAAGTTTTCCTCCAGAATTGCTTCATCCATCAACTGTAACCAGCTACCCTGTACCTGCTGAAGAAAAGTATCCCAACAGCCTTATACTGCCACCACCATGTTTCATTGTGGAGATGGTTTGTTCAGGTACACCTAGTGTTTTGGATTTAGACCAAAAAGTTAAACTTTGGTCTCATCTGAGCATAATACCTTCTTCCAGATGTTTGCTTTGTCCCCTTGTTGGCTTGTAGCAAACTGCCATACTACTTCTGGTTTCCGGTGATTGACTAAACAATGCTCCATGAGTTGTTCACAGCTTGGGATATTTTTTTTGAATAAGTTAACCCTGCTTTACACTTTTCCACAACTTTATTCCTGGCCTGTCTGGTGTGTTCCTTGGTTTTCATGATGCTGTTTGATCACTAATATTCACTAACAAACCTCTGAGGCCTTCGCAGAATAGCTGTAGTTCTATCAAGAATAAGTTACACTGTGGTGGACTCTATTAATTATGTGACTTCTAAAGGCAATTTTTCAGAGTACAGGGGGCTGAATACAGGGGTGCACCTAGCCTTTCTGCTCCCTGAGGCGGAAATTGAAATTGTACCCCGACTCATCCCTATGCCAAATTCTCAACCTAACCTCTTCCCTCCTAACATTATAAACAGCACTACAAAACATACAGGGGAGTATATTGCCACATACCTCTTAAATCCATTGACGTCTCCTCTGATGTAGATATTCTCTTTCCTCATCTCCTTCAGACCAGAACGCCATGAAGATTTTTTTTAGCCATGTTATGTCTCCACAGAGATTGACAGACATCTTAGTTTCCTTCTTTTCCATCATCCTCCCACCTTCTGAACACCCCATCCTGCCACCCCTAATATTATGCCCACAACCCCCCCCCCCCAAACACTGTACTGCAGAAACGGTCCCCTTGAAAATACTAGTGCCACGCTGATGGTGCCCCTTTCAATAATTATTTGAAAGCAGTGCCCTAAAAAATAACTGCGCCCAGCAAATGGTGCCCTTGACACTAATGGTGTAAACATAATGTCCCCCAAAAATGGTGTTAAGCTGATACTGTGCCAGGGTGTTTTGTGCCCCTTATAGTTAGTGCTCCCTGATGTCCCACCAATAGTAATAATTCTCTTCTGGAGTGCACTTGGTAATAGTGACCCTACAGTGCCCCCAACAGTAGTAATGCCCCCACTGTGCCAAGGAAGTAGTCATTCTCCCATAGTGCCCATACTATAGTAATTATGTTCCCCATAGTTCCCCAAAAGTAATAAAGATCATCAGTAGGGATGAGCGAACCCAAACTGGATAGTTTGGGTTCGTACCGAATTTTGGGGTGTTCGGGACCTGGACCCGAACATTTTCAGTTTGGGTTCGGGTCAGTTGTTCGGCGATTTCTTCCCGCGTTATGAAGGGCTGCACAGCAGCCAATCGGCTAGCGTTTTACTTCTTGCCCTAAGAAGCCATCACAGCCATGCCTACTAATGGCATGGCTGTGATTGGCCAAGTGCAGCATGTGACCCAGCCTCTATTTTAGCTGGAGTCTTGTAGCGCCACACGTCACACTGCTCTGATTAGTGTAGGGAGAGGACGTACCTTCTGTGAGGGCGAGATTAGGCAGGGAAAAGTCAGCAAAAACACCTAATGAAGTGATCGATCTACAGCTACTTCTGGTAGTTAATTGCTCACTGGTTTTTAGGCTTCAGAGCGTTTTTCTGTCACTCTTTTCTGGGGTGATCAGCGGCCATTTTGTCTTGTGGTGCACCAGCTCAAGCTACCACCAAGTCAATCAATCAATACTAGTTTTTTTTTTTTTTTGCTATATCCTACATCAGGGGCTTGGCTGTGCTTATTGTCACCCCTAGAAACTCAGAATAGAAATTTATATATTTTATTAAGGGGTTAAATTCAATTGCCAAAATAGCAATCCCCTAAATCTGGTGTTCCAGCTGTGGCTAGCCAAATGTAATACTGTCTGCTGTCTGGCAAAGGATAGATTTTTTTTTTTTCTGTAGTGAAATTAAATTGCCAAAATAGCAATACCATAAATCCGGTGTCCCAGCTGTGACTGGACAAGTTTCATAGTGTGTGTCATAGGATATTATTTTCTGGGGTGAAATACAGTTGGAAAAAATTAGAAATACCGTAAATCTGGTGTTCCAGCTGTGACTGGACAAGTTTAACCACCTCAGCCCCCCTAGCTTAAACACCCTTAATGGCCAGACCACTTTTTACAATTCTGCACTGCACTACTTTCACGGTTTATTGCTCGCTCTTCCCAAATTAATTTTACCTCCTTTTCTTCTCACTAATAGAGCTTTCATTTGGTGGTATTTCATTGTTGCTGAAATTTTTTGATATTAGTAAAAAATGACCGAAATTTTTTCAAAAAAGACATTTTTCGCTTTGTGTTGTAATTTTTTTTTTAAACTACATTTCTATATAACTTTTTCTCTAAATTTATTCTACATGTCTTTGATAAAAAAAATGCAATAAGTGTATATTTATTGGTTTGGTATATTTATTGGTTTGGGTAAAAGTTATAGCGTTTACAAACTATGGTGCAAAAAAGTGAATTTCCGCATTTTGAAGCAGCTCTGACTTTCTGAGCACCTGTCATGTTTCTTCAGGTGGTAGAATGCCAGAATAGTATAAATACCCCCCAAATGACACCATTTTAGAAAGAAGACACCCCAAAGTATTCGTGGAGGGGCATGGTGAGTTCATGTATGATTTTTTTTTTTTTTCACAAGTTAGCGGAAAATGACACTTTGAGGAAAAAAATAATAATTTCCATTTCTGCTAACTTCTGGAAAAAAAAAAAAAAAATCTCCCACTCACTATGCCCTTCAGTGAATACCTTGGGGTGTCTACTTTCCGAAATGGGGTCATTTGTGGGGTGTGTTTACTGTTCTGGCATTTTGGGAGGGGCTCAATTGTGAGCAACCCTGTAAAGCCTAAAGATACTCGTTGGACTTTACGCCCCTTTATGCATCTTGGCTGCAAAGAAGTGTCACACATGTGGTATCGCCGTACTCAGGAGAAGTAGGGCAATGTGTTTTGGGGTGTATTTTTACATATACCCATGCTATGTGTGAGAAATATCTCTGTAAATGACAAATTTATACAAAGTTGTCAATTTACAGAGATTTCTCTCACGCAGCATGGGTATATGTAAAAATATACCCCAAAACGGACGTCTGAATGGGGGTGATTAGTGAGAGGGGGTGATTAGTGAGAGGGGGTGATTAGTGAGAGGGGGTGATTAGTGAGAGGGGGTGATTAGTGAGAGGGGGTGATCAGGGGTTAATCAGTGAAGGGGGGGGGGTGTGGTGATTGGTGCACTTACATAGCTGCCTGTGTCCAAGCAAAAGGAGTTCCAGCTGTTGCAGGCCTAGTTTAAATCTGTCCGTAAAAGGGTATATTTTTTTTCTGGGGTGAAATTTACTTGCCAAAATAGCAATACCCTGAATCTGGTGTTCCAGCTGTGACTAGACAATTTCCCTAGTGTCCGTCAAAGGATATATTATTTTCTGCGGTGAAATACAGTTGCAAAAATAGAAATACAGTAAATCAGGTGTTCCAGCTGTGGCTGGACAAGTTTAATAGTGCCGGCAAAGGATATATTTTTTTCTGGGGTGAAATTCAATTGCCAAAATAGCAATACCATAAATAAGTGGTTTCCGCTGTGGCTGGCCAAGTTTAATAGTGTCAGTCACAGGATAGATTTTGTTCTGGGGTGAAATTCAATTGCCAAAATAGCAATACCCAAAATCAGTTTTTCCAGCTGTTGCAGGCCAAGTGTAAATCTGTTCGTAAAAGGGTATATTACACTCAGCGTGCATCTCCAAGTGTATTTATTTCCGTTAAAGGGTATATTACAGTAAGTGTTAAAATACAAGTGTTGAAAGCATAATCCTATATATTTTTATTGTGGTGAGCAGTAAACAATGAGGAAAACATCTAGTAAGGGCCCATCACTGGTGCGTGGCCGGAGGGAAACAGAGGACGATGACGATACGCCTCCCACAGAGGACAGCTTGTCCTTACCTCTGGGCAGCCTGGCACACATGAGCGACTACATGCTGCAGTGCCTGCGCAACGACAGCAGAGTTGCCCACATTTTAACGTGCGGACTTCTCTGTTGCCACCCTGCTGGATCCCCGGTACAAAGACAATGTGCCCACCTTACTTCCTGCACTGGAGCGTGATAGGAAGATGCTCGAGTACAAGCGCACCTTGGTGAACGTGCTACTGAGAGCATTCCCAAATGTCACAGGGGAACAAGTAGAAGCCAGAGACGAAGGCAAAGGAGGAGCAAGAGGTCGCCAACGCAGCTGTCACGGCCAGCTTCTCTGAGGGCAGGGTTAGCATGGCAGAAATGTGGAAAAGTTTTGTCTCCACGCCACAGCTAACTGCACCACCACCTGATACGGAACGTATTAGCAGGAGGCAGCATTTCACTAACATGGTGGAACAGTATGTGTGCACACCCCTCCACGTACTGATTGATGGCTTGGCCCCATTCAACTTTTGGGTCTCCAAATTGTCAACGTGGCCAGAGCTAGCCTTTTATGCCTTGGAGCTGCTGGCCTGCCCAGCGGCCAGCGTTTTGTCTGAACGTGTATTCAGCACGGCAGGGGGCGTCATTACTGACAAACGCAGCCGCCTGTCCACAGCCAACGTGGGCAAGCTGACGTTCCTAAAAATGAACCAGGCATGGATCCCACAGGACCTGTGCCTCCCTTGTGCAGAATAGACATTTATAACTGCCTCCCCCTCAACCATATATTCTTGTACTCCAGGGCACTCCTTTATTGAATCCTCCTTTTTTTTTTTTTTTTTTTTTTTAATTTTACCATTATTTTGCAGGGCAACCCAAAGTTGAATGAACCTCTCATCCGTCTGGGTGCCAGGGGCCTAATTATTGAAAAGTGGCCTTCTCCATTGGTGGGTGACATGACGCCTGATTCTATGCTATGTGACCTCTGTCCTCTGTCTGGGTGCCGGGGCCTAATTATCGAAAAGTGTCCTTCTCCATTGGTGGGTGACATGACGTCTGATTCTCTGCTATGCGACCTCTGTCTGGGTGCTGGGGCCTAAATAAATGAAAGTGGCCTTCTTCATTGGTGGGTGACTTGAAGCCTGATTCTCTGCTATGGGACCTCTCTCCAATTGATATTGCTTATTTTTATTTATTTTATGTTTTAATTCATTTCCCTATCCACATTTGTTTGCAGGGGATTTACCTTCATTTTGCTGCCTTTTGCAGCCTTTTTAGTGCCCAAAAGTTCGGGTCCCCATTGACTTCAGAATGAAGTTCGGATCCCGAACATTTTCGGGAAGTTCGCCCGAACTTCTGGAACCCGAATATCTAGGTGTTCGCTCAACTCTAATAATCAGTTATAGTAATTCTCCTTATAATATGTGACATAGAAAAATGCCACCTAATGTAAGCCAATGCCAAAAATGCTCCCTTTTGTGTGCTAGTACAAAAAATAACACCCCCTTTAGAATCCCTAGTAGAGCTAATGTCCCCATAGTGCCCCCACATGTGTGCCGGTATACAAAAACCCCTTAGTGCCCCCAGTAGAACTAATGTCCCCATAGTGCCCCCACAATGTGTGCCAGTATAAAATACCCCTATAAAGGGCCACCAGTAGATGGCCCCCATAGTGCTTCTTTCTCCCCTTCATAGTGCCCCCATAATCTGCACCAGAATAAAATTTGCCTATATAGTGTCCACAGTAGATGTCCCTATAGTGCTCCTCTGCCCTCTTCCCCATATTGACCAAACGGCATAGTGTCAAGATAAAACAAAACAAAAAAAACACACACATACTTCCATGGGGCTGTCAGCGATTCAGTGCAGACCTGTGTCCCGCACTGTAGGCTGCCCGGCCCAGGCTGCGTGATGTCATCGTGCCATTTGCTCTGGTCTATGATGTGCTTCAGGCCTAGTACCCGTAGCCTGTCAGAGGGAACGCAGGCACGGAGAAGTCGCTCCTGTGCCCCGATGCAGCATTCTGCTGTATCACTGTCCTGAGGACAGTGATGCTACTGAATATAGAGATGAGCACTTCCACAATGGAAGCACTCATTTCAGTAAGCCCAGCCCTGCTGCGACCGTCCACTTATCTACAGGGCCTGACGATTGCCTCACCTAGCCTAATTGGCAGTGCGGCACTGGCAGAATACAAATGCACGCCACACTTTTCAGATTTTTATTTGTTAAAAATTTAGATTTCTTTTAAATTTGAAAACCATGTGTCATATTTTTTTAAATTTGCGCATACTTGCTAATTTTTTTGGTCTGTCACACAAAATCCCAATAAAATACCTTTTAAATTTGTGGGTGTAATGTGAAAAAATTTGGAAAAGTTCATGGTGTATGAATACTTTTTCAAGACACTGTAAAATACCCTGAAGAGGTTTTTCTTCCATTTTTCAGCATGTTTATTGGATAGGCGCTTTCTGGATGACTACTAATGTAAGCAATACCTATATGCCTCCATAAATATCTACCAAGTTAGGTGGCAATTTCAGCACACTTTGAATATCCTTGCAATCTCTACCATATTTGACCATATTTAGGGGATATTTCAGAGTACTCCAAAGCCTGTAAAAATCACCAGGCAGATTTCATTTCTCTGATTTATTCCCGTTCAGACTCTCAATTCGTACAGAAGGGTAACCACTCGCTGTCCACTCTCTGGGAGATCTCTCAAGTACGGGAACCTTCTGCAAATTCCGCCAATGAATATTCCTTTGTTGGTGCCACTAGACAAATGCCATTTCCCTTCCTTATCAAAGCCTGATTCCTGGTTCGTTGCCATAAAATCCAAATCTCCAAAGATTGAGTGTCTTCTAAAATGGCTCCAACCTTATAAACCCTCAACTCACACATTGCTCTGTTAATCTACGGACCGTAGTCACAGGCCCCTCAACCGATGGACTTCGATTCCTGTTTTGTTTACGTTATCAAATTTTTATGTATGTCTCATTTGTTCTGTAATTGAACAGTATAATGTTATGCAACATTACTGGCCGCAATTTCAGGTCTTTCAACCAATTGGACCTCGCGGAACCTTCGACATCTGCCTCATTCAGGGGCATAACCATAGGGGAAGCGGCGGCTTTGGGGCCCTGACCCAGAAGGGGCCCATCCAAGAGGAGAAGTACTAAAAGATTTTGTCAGGGCCCCTCAACATTATTACACAATTAATTTATATACAGTGGCAGTATAGACAGTGTAGAAAACGGATGGAACAGCTGTCGGGCCTGGTCTGAGAGAGCGATCTTTACTAACCACAGGAATGGGGGTGGCGTGAAGGGAAGGGGTTGTGAAAAAATTACTGGGGGAGGGGGCCCCATTCAAAAATTTGCTGTGGGGCCCAGTCATTTCTAGTTACGCCACTGGCCTCATTACAAACAAGTGGATAATCTTATCACTAACGTATAATTGTATGTTGTTAGTCTACTTATCCACTTAGTCCACTTATCCTGTTTATCCTATTTCTGTCAAAACTCTATAAAAAGATCGAAACGAAAAAGGGTTTTCCAAGACTCTTTAAATGATGACCTATCATCAGGATAGGTCATCAGTATCTCATCAGTGGGAGTTTTACACTCACGACCCCCGCCAAACACCTGTATGAGAAGGCACCGGACCTGTGAGCACCGCAGCCTACATTTTAAAGCAGCTGTGCTTGGTATCCTGCTCAGCCCCATTCACTTTTAGGGAGCTGAGATGCGCCTAGGCCATGTGACCAATCAAAGTGTTGTCACTGGCCTAGGAAATGCTGAGAGCGCCACTGCCTTCTCATGCAGCTGATCGTGGGGTTCCCGGTTGTCAGACCCTCGCTGATCATATAATCATGACCTATCCTGAGGATAGTTATGTCATCAGTTATAAAGTCTCGGAAAACCCTTTTTAAACAAACACAATCAGTCAGATGACAACCTGGATAATATGGTCTAGACCAGAGATCAGCAACCTTCGCACGCCAGCTGTTGTGAAACTACAATTCCCAGCATGCTCCATTCATTTATATGGGAGTTCTGAGAAGAGCAGAGCAATTATGCATGCCGGGAGTTGTAGTTTTACAACAGCTGGAGTGCCAGAGGTTGCCTACCCCTGGTCTAGACCATTAAGGATGTAACATTTCTTGTATTTGCGCATTTTGAGTGCTTATTGTTTTACATGTAGTTGATAAAGGGGGTCTTAAACCTCCCCTGGTTTCCCTAGTCATTGTGATTTTCATGTTTTAGCTGTATTTTTTTTTTTTTTTTTTTTTTTACTGCATTTACCTTTTTTACTGGTGCACATTGTGTGGTGGGAAAAATACCCATATGGCCTTACAAAAATTGTTGCCCTATTATTGTGGCAATTTACAATGTAAAGGACATAAACTCAACAGCTAAACATAGCCAAATTTTATCTTTATGGTATAAGTAAAAACTTTCAGTTGCGCTTTTACAAGAAACCCATTTCAAATTTGGCCATATCTCCAACTTCTGGTTTCCTAAATATCTACAATGGTACTATAGTAGTAATTCTTCCTCAGTCTCCAAAGGTATAAGCCAGGGTTGGCCAACCTGAGGCTCTCCAGCTGTTGCAAAACTACAACTCCCAGCATGCCTAGACAGCCTACAACAATCAGCCTACAGCAGATGCCCTGGTGGGAATTGTAGTTTTACAACAGCTGGAGAGCTGCAGGTTGGCCAGCCCTGGTATAGGCATAGCTTTCTGTAAGTTGTTACCCTTCTTAGTTGAAGACACTCTCTCTGCAGATGGACTAGTCTCTACTAAAATCACCTTCTATAACTTGTATGCTCTGAATTCAGTGGTGTAGGGATCGCTATAGCAGCCATAGCAATGGCTATGGGGCCCTACGCCACTGGGGGCCCGGACAGGCAGAAGATAATTTATTTACTGCTCACTGCACTTGCCTGTGTAATTGAAGAAAAGTGCAATGGAATCCTGGCTTGGGAGTCCCAGCTCTGACTCCATATATGGTTGTGTCCATATATGGAGTCAGTACTATGAAAATGAAGGGGGTATCCCCAAGCATTGTCAGTATGTTTGGGGGCACCCAATGTATTTTAATCTAATTTAGCCTCTATTTCTGAAAGTTTTCCACGAGGATTCGAACTTATAACCTTTTACATCAGAGGCAAGAACCCTAACCACTGAGCTCAATGCTAAACTGGTAGAAAAACCTCATAGTAGTTTATCAAGTATTAGTATTCCTACAGCAGAAGTATAATTTTATATATTTTTTTTTCCAGTAATTTGTGTCCTATATTTTTTTTTTTACAATTACTAAAAAAAAATATAAAATTATACTTCTGCTGAATAGGAATACCTATTAGATGATAAACTACTATGAGGTTTTCTAGCACAGTTTAGCATTGAGCTCCATAGCTCAGTGGTTAGGGTTCTTGCCTCTGATGTAAAAGGTTGTGAGTTCGAATCCTGGGGGAAACCTTTCAGAAATACAGTAGAGACTAAATTATGCATTTATGTATATCAGGAGTATGATAATATATTTATACTAATGATCTATATATGAAACTATTACTGAGGTTTTTAGCCATAATATTAGTACAGAAGGTTAATATGAAGCTCTGATGGGGGGATGTGTGGATGACACTGATCGGGGGGATATAGGGAGGGGTGTGGGGATGTTGGCATGGGAGGTCATGGAGGGGTGTTTGGGTGGAAGCTCTGGAAGGTGTAAGCCCATAAAAATTTTTTGCTATGGGGGGGGAGGGTTTGCATAAAAAAAAAATGTTGCTATGGTGCCCAGTTATTTCTAGATACGCCCATGTCTGAATTAAGGTCAGTCTATCTGGTTAGGTAAGACTTTGGAGAGCTGCAATTTTTCTGTGAAGAGTTTTGATAGCTGGAGGGGATTTCAGCATTACCTTGAACCCCCTCTTGGACTCTTCTTCAAATCATTCTTCCATTTCATACTGCTCTTAGCAAGATCCACCATTGTTTTCAAACCTTGAATTTTGTTGATGTTTGGCCTCTCAACAACCCTACTGTGTGTGACTATTCCTTTTTTCTTTTAAGCCAACTTCACCTATCAATATTGTAATTATCTTCTTGTTCCCGATAGGATTCTCCATCTGACCCAGACGATGTCTATAGGCCACATCACTTTTTGATCACTCCCCCATATTTGTAGAATTATCCGTTCAAACACTGCTGTGCCAACATTTAACCTGGCATCTAAATAAAATAAAACTGACAATTCTGCACATGTCAAATTACACTCATAATACTGCACATGACTAAATGTCATCTTTTATGAACATCCCTTCTTGCGAGTCCTTTCCTGTGGTTTGGAAAACTCATAAGGCAGTAATAATGGGATAATTGATTGCCCTTGGGGCCCACATTAAAAAATATTACATACTAAAGAGGTATCTTCTCTTTTCCTACAGATTGCTACATAGTTAATATGGTTGAAAAAATACATAAGTCCATCAAGTTCAACCAAGGGATAGGTGGGGATATTCATTTTTAGAAAAAGGGGTGTGAGACTTAAATTTCTACAGGTTTTTCATAAGAATTAATTCAAAAATAGAAACTGTGAATAAATGAATAGAGAACCCAGCATTGAACCTTGGGGTGCACCTCTTATACCCCAGGACCATTCGGGTTAGAACACTGGACACTGTCCTCCAGCCAGTTTTCAGTCAAATTACAAACTATTCTTTCTAGGTCTGTAGATCTTAATTTACCTATAAATGTCTGATGGACAGTATCAAGTGCCTTTGCAAAATCCAAGAACACTACAGCCCTGGCCAAAAGTTTTGAGAATTACTTAAATATTGGAAATTGGAAAAGTTGCTGCTTAAGTTTTTATAATAGCAATTTGCATATACTCCAGAATGTTATGAAGAGTGATCAGATGAATTGCATAGTCCTTCTTTGCCATAAAAATTAACTTAATCCCAAAAAAAACTTTCCATTGCATTGCTGTCATTAAAGGACCTGCTGAGATCATTTCAGTAATCGTCTTGTTAACTCAGGTGAGAATGTTGACTAGCACAAGGCTGGAGATCATTGTCAGGCTGATTGGGTTAAAATGGCAGACTTGACATGTTAAAAGGAGGGTGATGCTTGAAATCATTGTTCTTCCATTGTTGACCATGGTGAACCATGCAAAGAAACGCGTGCAGCCATCATTGCGTTGCATAAAAATGGCTTCACAGGCAAGGATATTGTGGCTACTAAGATTGCACCTCAATCAACAATTTATAGGATCATCAAGAACTTCAAAGAAAGAGGTTCAATTCTTGTTAAGAAGGCTTCAGGGCATCCAAGAAAGTCCAGCAAGCACCAGGATCGTCTCCTAAAGAGGATTCAGCTGCGGGATTGGACTGCCACCAGTGCTGAGCTTGCTCAGGAATGGCAGCAGGCAGGTGTGAGCGCATCTGCACGCACAGTGAGGCGAAGACTTTTGGAAGATGGCCTGGTGTCAAGAAGGGCAGCAAAGAAGCCACTTCTCTCCAAAAAAAAAACATCAGGGACAGATTAATCTTCTGCAGAAAGTATGGTGAATGGACTGCTGAGGACTGGGGCAAAGTCATATTCTCCGATGAAGCATCTTACGATTGTTTGGGGCATCTGGAAAAAGGCTTGTCTGGAGAAGAAAAGGTGGCATCAGGACTGTCATGCCAACAGTAAAGCATCCTGAGACCATTCATGTGTGGGGTTGCTTCTCATCCAAGGGAGTGGGCTCACTCAGTTTTGCCCAAAAACACAGCCATGAATAAAGAATAGTACCAAAACACCCTCCAACAGCAACTTCTTCCAACAATCCATAACAGTTTGGTGAAGAACAATGCATTTTCCAGCATGATGGAGCACCTTGCCATAAGGCAAAAGTGATAACTAAGTGGCTCGGGGACCAAAACGTTGATATTTTGGGTTCATGGCCTGGAAACTCCCCAGATCTTAATCCCATTGAGAACTTGTGGTCAATCCTCAAGAGGCGGGTGGACAAACAAAAACCCACTAATTCTGACAAACTCCAAGAAGTAATTAGGAATGGGTTGCTATCAGTCAGGAATTGGCCCAGAAGTTGATTAGTAGCATGCCCAGTTGAATTGTAGAGGTCCTGAAAAATGACCAACTCTGCAAATACTGACTCTTTGCATAAATGTCATGTAACTGTCGATAAAAGCCTTTGAAACGTATGAAGTGCGTGTAATTATATTTCACTACATCACAAAAACAACTGAAACAAAGATCTAAAGGCAGTTTAGCAGCAAACTTTGTGAAAACTAATATTTGTGTCATTCTCAAAACTTTTGGCCACGACTGTACATCCTCAGCCGCCCCTCTGTCTAGGCTTCTACTTACTTCCTCATACAAACTGATTTAGTCTGACCACTTCTGTCCTTAGTAAACCCATGCTGGTTATTAGTTGTGATATTAACAGTCACATACTCCTCAATATAGTTCCTTAAAGAGGTTCTCCAGGAATTAAGAAAATGAAAATACGTAAATATTACTTCATTATGAATAAATTCCCAAATACCTTTCCTTAGTTATAATGGCTAGTTTTCTCTGGGGTGCAATAATTAGGAAAAATAAAATGGCCACCATCCTATTGCACACAAAACCTGTCATAATCACACAGCAGGATAAGTTACTTCACAACACTGAGCTATAGAGCTGCCTCTGTTCTTGTCAGGGATTATGGCCCTGAATACTGTTTAATATGATCTTTAGCTGAATCTCTGAAGGAATGGAGTTCATAAGGAGACATGAAGTACAGAGCAGAGGTGGGGATGTGGCTGTGTCCTGCTGTGTGATTAGGACAGGTTTTGTGCGTACTAATAGGATGGCGGCTATTTTATTTCTCTAAACGATTTCTCCCCAGACAAAACGAGCCATTATAACTAATGAAAGATATTTGGGAATATATTTATAATAAAGTAATATTTAGGTATTTTCATTTTCTTAATTCCCGAAGAACCCCTTTTGAATCCTTCAGTTTTCCCACAACAGAAATTAACTGGTCTATAATTAGAGGATATAGAGCCCTTTTTTGAATATAGGCACCACATTTGCGTTGTGCCAGTCACTTGACACTGTGACAGTCCCTAGAGAATCTGTAAAAATTATGAACGTGCACACAGCAATGACAGAACTGAGCTCTTTAAGAATTCTTTAGTGTAATCCATCTGACTGGAATCCACAGGCAATTGAATATATTACTGGATGTACTAAAAGCCCTGTCACCATCAATATCCGCTCCTTTTTTTTTTTTTTTGTATACAGAGCTTAAAAAAAACTGCAGTTTCCTTAGTGACCTTCCCTTTACCATTATTTAGTGGCCCTACCTGCTCTGTTTTTGGTTTTTATATAGCATGTTATATATTTAAATAATTATTTGTGATTTGGGTTTTACTTTTGCCACCTGTAGTTCGTTTTATATATTTGCAGATTTTTTTTTTATGTGCTTTGTAAATTTCAAAAGCTACAGCTGACTCCTCAGTCAGCCTTTGTATTTATTGACCTTCTTACAGTAGCTGTAAGCCATGTGACCACATGAACACATTTTGCTGTGTAATTAGCCAACATCTCCCATTTATCCTTATGACAATAGATACTGCCAGTTTATGCCCTGAAATTTGGCCTTTTTAAAATTTGGTGTTTTGTTTTTTTTTTGCTCTCCCAGCCACAGTTTGCTTATAGTTCAGACTGAGTATAATTATATTGTGGTGACTCTTACCTAGTGTTTCACAAACAGTAAGATCTCCAACAAGCTCTGCGTTGTTAAAAATTACCAGATTCAACAGAGATCTTCTACAAACTAGCCCATAAAGTGGTCCTGCAGCAAGTTGAGGAATCTTCTCCCCTTTGCAGTTGAGGCAGAACCATGACCCCAGTTAATATTTGGGAAGTTAAAATCATTATGACCACTGTACTAGCCTGTGCAGCTTGTTCTATTTGGTGTATGAATGTATCCTAAAATTAGCACACGGGATACAAGATGACTTAAAGAGGACCTTTCACCAAAAAAGAAAAATGTCTAATTGTTATATTTCCTTTTAGGGGACCTGCCCCTGAAGTCTTCACCATATTTTTTTTTTTTAAATGACCCCCCCGTTCGGCCGCCTTTGTTCCCGATATGTTCTGCGCCTCATATGCAGCGCTCGGCTCTTAGCCAGGGAGAAGGAGCTCAAGTTCCCGCTAGAACTTGAGCTTGCCGAGTCCCGGAACCCGCGCCATCTTGGATTCCCCAGCGCAGAAGAGGAGCGTAGCGAGCGTACCAAGATGGGCAGGTCCCCTAAAAGGTAATATAACGATTAGACATAGATTTTGCTGGATTCGGCAGCCCGTTTGCTGGATTCGGCAGCTTCCGTTACTAATAATGCAACCATCTGCATCAGTTATGAACTGATCCGGTTGTATTATCTTTAACATAGCCAAGACGTTTTGTCAGAGAAAACGGATCCGTCCCCATTGACTTGCATTGTGGGTCATGACTGATCCGTGTTCAGTGGCATTGCGGGCCGCACTGGGTGACACCACTGATGGGGTGACACCAGTGCCGGCACAAGATAATTTATTCACTTCTGAGCTCTGATTCCATATATGGTTGTGTCCATATATGGAGTCAGTGCTATGAACATGAAGGGGGTATCCCCAAGCATTGTCAGTATGCTTGGGGACATCCAATGTATTTTAATCTAATTTAGCTTCTATTTCTGAAAGGTTGCCACCAGGATTCGAACTCACAACCTTTCATATCAGAGGCAAGAACACTAACCACTGAGCTATGGAGCTCAATGCTAAACTGTGTTAGAAAAACCTCATAGTAGTTTATCAAATATATATATATATATATATATATAGAGTAATTACACATATTTTTTATTTTTATTTAATTATACTTCTGCTATATAGGAATACCCAACACCAACACAATTTAGCATTGAGCTTCATAGCTCAGTGGTTAGGGTTTTTGCCTCTGATGTGAATGGTTGAGTTCGAGTCCTGGTGGAAACCTTTTAGAAATAGAGGCTAAATTATGCATTCATGTATATCAGAAGTATGATAATATATATTTATACTTCTGATATATACATTTATTATATATGGGAAACTATTACTGAGGTTTTTAGCCATAATATTAGTATAGCAGGTTAATGAAGCTCTGATGGGGGAGATGTGTGGAGGACACTGATGGGGGGATGTGTGGAGGACACTGATGGGGGGATGTGTGGAGGACACTGATGGGGGATGTGTGGAGGACACTGATGGGGGGATGTGTGAGGACACTGATGGGGGGATGTGGAGGACACTGATGGGAGGGGATGTGTGGAGGACACTGATGGGAGGGATGTGTGGAGGACACTGATGGGAGGGGGATGTGTGGAGGACACTGATGGGAGGGGATGTGTGGCGGACACTGATGGGAGGGATGTGTGGCGGACACTGATGGGGGAGGATGTGTGGAGGACACTGATGGGGGCAGGATGTGTGGAGGACACTGATGGGGGAGGATGTGTGGAGGACACTGATGAGGGGAGGATGTGTGGAGGACACTGATGGGGGAGGATGTGTGGAGGACACTGATGGGGGGGATGTGTGGAGGACACTGGGGGAGATCTGTGGGGACACTGATGGGGTGGATGTGTGGGGACACTGATGGGGTGGATGTGTGGGGACACTGATGGGGTGGATGTGTGGGGGACACTGATGGGGTGGATGTGTGGGGACACTGATGGGGTGGATGTGTGGGGACACTGATGGGGTGGATGTGTGGGGACACTGATGGGGTGGATGTGTGGGGACACTGATGGGGTGGATGTGTGGAGGACACTGATGGGGGGGATGTGTGGAGGACACTGATGGGGGTGGATGTGTGGAGGACACTGATGGGGGAGATGTGTGGAGGACACTGATGGGGGATGGATGTGTGGGGACACTGATGGGGGAGATGTGTGGAGGACACTGATGGGGTGGATGTGTGGGGGACACTGATGGGGGATGTGTGGGGACACTGATGGGGGATGTGGAGGACACTGATGGGGGATGTGTGGAGGACACTGATGGGGGGATGTGTGGAGGACACTGATGGGGGGATCTGTGGGGGGACACTGATGGGGGGGATCTGTGGGGGGACACTGATGGAGGGGATCTGTGGGGGGGATCTGTGGGGGGACACTGATGGGGGGGGGATGTGTAAAATACATTGATGGGGGATGTGTGGATGACACTGATGGGGGGGATCTAGGGAGGGGTGTGGGGATGTTGGGATGGGAGGTCCTGGAGGGGTGTTTTGGTTGAAGCTCTGGAAAGGGTGGGAGGTCCGATAGGTATGTGGGGGTGGAGGTGGGAGATCCGGGAGGGGGGCCCATAACATTTTTTAGCTATGGGGCCCAGTCATTTCTAGCTACGCCCCTGGGTGACACCACCAGGAGATGAGCACTTGCATTATGGAAGCACTCATCTCCCTACATGAACACTGCAGCAGGGCAAGGGAGAGGAGTCTCTCTTCCCTGTTCCTCTGATAGGCTCCCGGCACAAGGCCAGCAGCCTATCAGAGGCTGGTGCAGGCGGCGCGATTAAGTCATCGCTCCACCTGAGCTGTACTGCTCGGGACACAGGCCAGAAGAGGCCTGCATCGCTGCCATGGAGGTAAGTATGTGTTTTTTTTTTCTGTGAGGCGCTGGGGGGTCATTGCTGGCATAAAGGGGACACTTCGGGGCAATGGCTGGCACATGGGGAACACTATGGGGGCATTGCTGGCATATGGGGGACAATATAGGTGCATTGCCGACACATGGGGGACACTATGGGGGAATTGCTGGCACATGAGGGACACTATGGGGGCATTGCCATTAAAGCCAATAAATTGACATTTTTCCTGCTGAAAAGAGAACTGACTGCACTTTTGTGAAGATTAAAAATTCCAAAGGCGTCCTTACACAGCTAACATTGCTGAAACATTTAGAAAGTTTTTTTATTAATCTTTATAACCTTAGAGGTAACTCCACAGAAGTTTCTGTATGCGTTACCAAAAAAAATTCTTTTTTGAACAATCTGACTTTGCCTTCTTTATTACAAATCTCCTAGTATCTCCCATAACTTCCCAGCAAATGTTGGCCGTACTTAAAACAATTTCGAATGAAAAGGTCTCCAAGCCTGGATGTGGGACTGGCCACTAAGCCAATAGGCACAAATTTTGGGTTTTTACAGATCACTACTGCAGTTATCTGCTTGTCATTCTTATCCTGCCTGTAATTATATCACCTCTGTGTATAAATAAGACAGAATTCACAATAGGTAATTGTCAAAACGTATTTATTCTTTCCTTGTACAATGACCCCTGCACAGGTCACAGAGCATGCCTAGAAAACTTGCCCATATAAGGCTAGTTTCACACTGGCGTTAGATTCTGATCCGTCTGGTATTTGCACAGACGGATCCGCACCTATAATGCAAACGTTTGTATCCGTTCAGAACGGAGCCGTTTGCATTAGCTTTAAAAAAAATTGTCAGTCAAAACGGATCCGTTTTGAATTACATTGAAAGTCAATAGGGGACGGATCTGTTTTCAAATGAACCATATTGTGTCATTGAAAACGGATCTGTCCCCATTGACTTACAGTGTAAGTCAAAACGTATCCGTTCTGCAAGCTGCGTTTTGGTGTCCGCCCCCAGAATGGAATGGAGGCAGAACGGAGCCGAACTGATCCATTCAGAATGCATTGGGGCTGAACTGATCTGTTTTGGACCGTTTGGGAGATCCCTGAAACGGATCTCACAAACGGAATCCAAAACGCCAGTGTGATAGTAGCCTAAGTCTATAGGGTGAGCTTCAGATCATTGTCTGGCCCATGTGGCTGCCATAAAGCAATTTTCTTAATGCTTTGTTTAACCCCTTAGTGACCACCCATACGTGTTTTTACGGTGGTCACTAAGGGGCCTTAGGCTGTTTTTTTTCGAATCGGATGTGGACTGATTCACTCCAATAGGGCTGCAAAAGATGCGGGCAGCACACCTGTATGTCTGTTCTGTGGCCCCGCAAAAAAACGAAACATGTCCTATTCTTCATTTTATGGACAAAGATTGGACCGTTCTATAGAGGGCAGGACGTTCCGTTCCGCATAATGCGGCACACACACAGAGCTGTTATCAGTTTTTTGTGCAAAAATGGCAACTGCTGTATGCATGAGCCCTTACATATCTCATGTGAGCAATTTACTAACAAATGTAATCAAAAATAAGACCTTAAGCCTTTTGAAAATCTATTAGCATCACAAACACCTCCCTGAACACACTCCTTTTACAATTGGGAAGTAAACTGTCATATCTTATCTCTTGGGAGAAAGAGTTGATCGTAAATTTCTCAGATTCTGAAGTAAAGTCCATGCTTGTGCAGTGAGCCAGACCGACAGAGGAATTATATGTGAGGTCACGGTGTGAGTATTAAGCGGGCCGAGGCAAACATAGTTCTGGTTACTCACGGTTATGTCGTCCCTGGGCAGGCTTGCATAAGTTATGAGGAGAACGGCACAATGTTTCTCTGGGGCACGCTCTGATATAGGGACACAGGCCCGATGGTGGTTCGAGGTGCCCTTGGTGGTCTGTATTAATGTGCCTATGGCAAGGTCCCTTGTTGTCATGATGCCAGTACTTTTTTTGGTGGTACAACTATTTATAGTAGTAGTAATTGAGGAATTGGAAACGGAGACAGCAGTAAAATCCAACTTATGACTTTTACTGAACGTTGCTCCTGTCTGTCTTTTCAGAATCCTTGAACCTCTATTTACAGTGCTTTTCTGACAGTTGGCCTGACTGTCCTCAGAATTTAAACTGGAGGTGTGGATGCCGGAAGCTGTTTCCCACACCCAATTGCAAAAGTGCCTGGGAAGCCCTCTAGTACGGCTGTTTACTCTCCTTCGACTTGAATAAAATATACTGATCCCCTTGAAACTTGCTGTTTGCAGCTTGTCACTGTTTACCCCCGAGGGGCAAGCTATAGAAGTAGATTTCTCACTTCTAGACTAACCCTGGACCGTGGAGCCATCAGGGAGAAAGCAGAGGACGGAGGCCTACCTCCAGCTAGCAGCTACATGGCTGCACTCGGACTAAACTTATTTTCACGGTCTACCTACTAGGCCTGATCTAAGCTATATATACACTGTCACACTGCCCCCATCTAGTGGTAAGACTAGTGTAGTGCAATCTAACTGGCCTGAATGAAAGGATCTTACATAGAATCACAGTGTGACATGGGAGAATGACATGAGATGAAGTATGACATTCAGACATAATATATGACAATAAAACACAGTAAAACCAGTTTAACTGTTGTCATGGTTGTCTTGTACAGTCAAAAACCACCTCTGGCAAAGATAAAGTCCTCTCTGCAACAAATGGGTCTCCTCACCTCTACAATATTGGCTACTGAAGCACCTCTGGCTGAATCTTCTGCAAGCTAACGCCCCTCCAAAAAATAACCACCATCTTATTTGCAGCAGCTAAATATTTCATTCTCCTTCATTGGCTTCAATCTTAATTTGGATAAATAGGGTTAGACAAATTTGTTGCATCGTGGAGCTCTCGATCTGGGAATCCTACACGTATACCAAATTCCTGCAGTCAATCAACCAACTCTGATGTCTCTAATCTCTTAATTCTCCCTTCAGCCCTTCTCTCCCCCACCCCTCCAAGTATGCTGCTTTAATGCTCTTGAGCCATAAAGTTTTTTCTTAGGAAGTGAATAATGTTGGTTTTCTTGTACCTCATCATCAAATGCCATACAAAACTCTATGAACCAGTATTCTTTTTTTTTTTTTTTTGTATTTATCTCTTTATTACTGTTATCTGTCAGGGCTTCATACATATGCTATGATTTCTTTACACTGAATTACACTGCCAGTTTTGTATAAAAAATGATTGGATAAATGAGTAATATAAATAAATAAGAGTTACACCCGTGGCAACAGGTCACAAGCTTAAAGGCTATGGACTCCATTTGAATGCATTTTTGTGTATATCACGCTAATTGTGCTGATGGAAAAGGACTAGTGAAGTCTATAGTGTTTAATGTACTGATGCATACTTAGTGTTTAATGTACTGATGCATACTTACAGATATCATAGGGCACCATAGCAAAACGTAGGGGGAGAATTATGAAAACTAGTGTAAAGGAAAGCTGGCTTAGTTGCCCATGGCAACCAATCAGAATCAACTTTTCATTTTCAAAAGGAGCTCTGATAAAAGGTGGATTCTGATTAGTTGCTATGGGCAGTGTTGATAAATCTCCTCCTTGGTACTGGGCACTCCAGTGAGATTTATGACCAGTTTTTAAATTTTCATTTGTGGAGGTATCTTTTCATAAAGTTTCAACCATGAGGTGACAGCAGCTCTGCACTTGCTGTACTCATTCCGGGTCCTATTGTATATGTGTGTATGTGTGTGTGTATATATATATATATATATATATATATATATATATATATATATATATATATATATGGACTGCACTCCAAAAAACATCCAGTTCAAACGCGTCGTTTTATTCACCCGCTATGGGTGAATAAAACTACACATTTGAACTGGATGTTTTTTGGAATGCAGTCCATTATATATATATATATATATATATATATATATATATATATATATTCCTTATTGTGTCACTCCAAGACAAATTACCACATGACCACTGCCACAACCCAAGCTTGCCCTAGGTCTGACACAGCTTTTCAGCCTGCACCAACAAAGTCCACTATTACGATATACAGCAGCTGTGATGCAAACCAATATCTCAGGTTAGGTACACTAGTCTCTGCTAAATACAATTTTTATGAAATTTTAAAAACTTGTTTTGAAAGTGTGCAGTTGGGCACAGCCTGCGACCAAGATATGTGCTGTTGAGGATGCTGGAAAATGTGCTTGCTTGTAAATTTATGAATTGTAGAACCTTTGCAGCAGGTTTTTGGAAAATAAAAATAAGTAGAGTAGCATGTCCCCGGGTATGACTAAAATATACACTGCTGTTAATTAATGCACTAAAATACTTATTGCAAGGCTCACTTATAAATTATAAAAAGTGCAGAGGTTTTTGGGAAAAACTGTCTCAATAGGACGTTCCCTGGGTGTGACCAAATTGTATAGTACACTATTTGATGTGCTAAAATAAACTTATTGCAATACTGAAACTGTAGAAGCTTTGAAAAAGGTTTTTGGACAAAAAGATTGGCTCCTATACATAAACCTTTCACTTAAACTTCTCTTCAACAGTGCAAGGCATGAAGTTATGAACGGCTTCAGACCTGGCTATAAACGCAGTACAATAATTTCCTCTATCCTGTCCTTAATGATAAAATCTGCCTTTCTACCTGGTAATTCAGTTTGCCTAAATACTAAATTTATATTCTTCACAATCCCTATACTGTCCATACAAGACCTTAAAATTGGGTGACTTGTGTGTCATCTTGCTGTGTCTGAGCTACCCTAGAGCAGGGCCGGTGCAAGGATCTTTGCTGCCCTAGGCAAAAGAAAAGCTCTATCCTCTGGATAAATCATCAGCATCTGATTGGCAGGGGTCTGACACCCGGGTCCCCCGCCGATCAGCTGTTTGAGAAGGCAGCGGCGCTGACAGTAGCGCCTCAGCCTTCTCGCTGTTTACCCCAGGCGCAGCAATGTCACAACTAATATCACTGGCCTGGGCAGGGCTACGTTTCATTCAAGTGAACAGAGCTTAACCCCGCCCAGGCCAGTGATACTAGCCGTGGCGCTACTGCCAGTGCCGCTGCCTTCACAAACAGCTGATCAGCGGGGATACCAGGTGTCAGACCCCTGCCGATCAGATGCTGATGATCTATAGATCATCAGTTTAAACAAAGTACAGAACCCCTTTAACACCAGTTCTCTCTCCCCCTCTTGTCATTCTGTTCCTTCCCTTGTCATTCTCTTTGTCCCTCTTGTCATTCTCTTTGTCCCTCTTGTCATTCTCTTTGTCCCTCTTGTCATTCTCTCCCCCAATCAGACCACCCCCCTTACCTCTGGTGTAGCGTGGCCGAGCCCTGTATGGTCCGCGGGTACAGGCGCTTTTGTTTCCTGTTCCCGAGCGGACTGACAGGAAGTGCACACTGTGTGTGCACTTCATGTCAGTCCGGCCAGGTACAGGAGACAGATGCTCCCTGTACCAGCGGACTATACAGGGTTCGGCCACGCTACAATGAGGGAGTGACAGGAGGGAGCGCTGAGCACTTCCCTCCTGTCAGCTCCACTCCTCTTGTTGCGCCCGGGCGATGCGCCCTCATGGACGTGCCAGCCCGGGCAGTGCTGCAGCCGCCAGAGGCTCAATATAGAGCGTTCAGGCGGTTGCAGCATGAGGGGGGAGCGGCGATCCTAGCGGCGCCCCTTCCCAAGGGGCGCTCTACGCGGCTGCCTAGTCCGCTTATAAGACGCGCCGACCCTGCCCTAGAGCCTAATAGACCAGCCAATATCCTCTATGCTGATTGGCTGCCAGGCAAACTGCAAAGCATTTTCAGCGAGCCCGCCAGCCAGGACCCCACCTGAGGTTATGTGATCGTTAGTCTTCATCTTCCTTGCCTGGTTTCCATCACCAGTGTACTTAATTTTAACTGTAAGATTGTAGGCGAATTTTTGCACATTTCCTCCAAAGCTATTGCCAAAACTTAAGATTTGTTCAGAAGAATTTTTGTGAATTCCATCACTAATCTGATTTTAGTTTTTTGGGTTTTTTCAGATTACCCAGTTTTGCGAAGTATAGAGCACTTTATGGAAGTTACGGATGTTTATAAATTGCAAAGCCAACTTGAACACAGATTTGAAGGCAGATTTACTAATCCTATTGTTAGTGTAAACCTAGGCAGGCTCTGTTGATGTGCACTAAATTTTTCAGTCCCTCTGGCAGGATGATAAAGTTGATGCATGGCTTTTATGCCAACTATTGGATGGTTAGTTTGAGACAGAATTTTACATTAGGAACAGGGGTGTACTTAGCCTTCCTCTTACCTGAGGAGAAAATTGAAACTGCTTCCCCCCAAATGCCAAATTCTCAACCTAACCTTCCTTCCTAACATTACATACAGCACTATAAAACGTACAGTAATAGTGCCATATACCTCTTGCATCCAGTCAATCTCCTCTGTAGATATTCTCTTTCCTTTTCTTCTCCATTCAGACCAGACCACCATGATGATTTTTCAACCATCTCTTGTCTCTGCAATTTGACAGACATCTTAGTTTCCTACTTTACCATAATTCTCACACTTTCTCAACACCGCATCCTGCCACCCCAATACTGTGCCCACTGTGTTCCCTAATATTATACTGCAGAAACGGTCTTTGAAAATAAAGTACCTTTCAGTGCCACATTCAATAATTATTGGCACACAGTGCCCTTAGTGCCCCTATTAGGGCCAGTGCCCCATAATGTGTGCCAATGCCCCTACTGTGTGCCAGTGTAAGAAATGCCCCCAAAGTGCTCCTCTCCTCCCTTAACCATAGTGCCACCCATAAAGTGTGGCAATATAAAATGCCCTTAGAGTGTACCCCATAGTGCTAGTCTCCCCCCTTTCCCATGGCGGCCTTACAGCATAGTGCCAAATTAAAGAAAGAAAAAAAACTTGCCTCTATGCGGCTGTCATCCATGCAATACTGTCCTCTTCCAGCCTGTGTCCTGTGCTGTACGCCTGGCTTAGACGGCACAATGTTGATAACATCATCGTACTGCCTGTGCTGGACTCTGATAGGCTAAAGGCACTAGGCATGAATTTTATCAGAGGGAACTGGGAAGGAAGACCTCCTACCGTGCCCCGTCACAGCATCCAACTGCGATACAGTTGAATATAGAGAGATGAGTGCTTCCACAATGGAAGCCGCTCAGCCCTGCCTCCTCCTGTCTCCAGGGCCGCGCCACCTGAGGCCATCGCCTCGCCTAATTGGCGGTGCAACCCTGACCCCGAATAAGTTGTAATTTTGATGAAAAAAGTTGCATATTAGGCCATGTCCCTAACCTGTGAAGTAAGACTCCTTTTCAGTTAAACCATGCCTCGTTGTCAGACTGGATGCATATAATTTATCAAACTATTTACTAGTTTATTACTTACTATTTTACTCCAAATTCTAAGTGCACTTACATTAGTAGATGTGGGCCACTGAGTGTTTGAGCATCCACTTGAGAAATTGGTTCATTTTGGTTAAATATGACATTATGCACCCTGCTACTAAAAATCTACAAGCAACACACAGTATATTTGTAGTTAAACTGTACTCGGCTGCTTCCATGACCAGAGTGTGTTTACAAGTGATTAGTATGCACTCATTTGAAATATGCAGTTCAATTACTGGGCATTGGTTTATAGAAAGGATGCCCTAAAGTTGCATGCAGGGACGCAGGAGGTCTTACTACCTGTAGCAGCATGCGCACAAGACTCATCTAGCTACTGGCCAGTGCCAAAGTGATTCTTGTGTCCCAGAAATGTAGTGACTACCGTTTGATTTAATTGTTAATGGACATGTGGTTTTACAGCTTAACAGAACTTTACTGCAGGGTCATGAACACTAAAAGTTCTTTTAGCTGTGTATCTCTAGATTAGCAGTTTTCAAATTGACAATTTGGTCTTCCCCAGGGTGCGTCCACAACGTGAAAACTGAACTTAAAGGGGTAGTCCAATCATAGAAAGTTCTCTTATCTACATCTCTTATTCACGGGATAGGTGATGACTATAATCAGTGGGAATACTTCTGCTGAGACCCCACTGATCATGAGAACGGGGGCCCCCTGAAATAGATGAAATGGTCGGAAAAGCACACCACCGCTCCATTCATTTCTATGGGAGCGCTGGAGCTAGCACAGTACAGTGTTCGGCTATCTCCATCTCTCTTATAGAAATGAATGGAGTGGCGGTGTGCTTTTCTGACCAGCACCTCCATCCACTTCAGGGGTACTATACAGGGCCCCTGTTCTCGTGATTGGCAGGGTCCCAGCAGTAGGACCCCCACCGATCTCATGGTTATCTTCTCAGATAGGGCATACGTTTTTATAACTGGAATACCTCTTTAAGGATTTTACTTTCAGAGCAGACAGCAGTGCTGTATCAATCAGTTTATGCTTACCTTTTTGTCTGCATTTTCAAAATTCATTGTACATATGAATTGGAGATATTTTTAATTATATATGGGATGGCATAGTGGCAATATTTCTTAAATCTGGTTAGAGAAAGTTATCCCCTATCCACAGAATAGGGCATAACTATAAGATCAGCGGGGGTCCTACCGCTGGGACCCCCACCAATCACGAGAAAAGGGGCCCCATATCCTGCGGAGCCCTCCTGGTTGGAAATGCTATGGGAACATTGGAGATAGCCGAATACTGTACTTGGCTATTGCCGGCACTCCCGTAGAAATGAATTGAGTGGCAGTGCACATTTCCGACCAGCTGTTCCGTCCATTTCAGCTGGTCTCCACGGGGTATGAGGCACCCATTCTCATTATTGGTGGGGGGTCCCAGCAGTAGGACTCCTGCCAATCTAACAGTTATCCCCTATTCTGTGGATAGGGTATAACACTTTCTAACCAGAATACCCCTTTAATGTGTGAAGTCTAAAACAAATGGATTCACAGTATTCTGCACAGTATTAGCAATTAAAACAAACTGTTACTTATTTATTGCTGTTACATTGTCATCTGTTGCCCTCTCTAGTTCCTTCTCCAGTTTGGCTTAGTTACTAACTACTTCTGATATACCGTAGGTAATGATGAAATGGGTCAGCACTGAAATATTAACCTCACATTGACATCCTAACTCTTTTACCTTTAATAAACTGTAGTGTCCCAAATTAAGTAGCTTTTATGAAAACAGATTTGTGTAATGGGACTATAGTTATGTGTAAATACATGAAAAACTGTATATTATGCTTGGTCTTTTGTGATTTCTGTGCCAAACAGTAAAAATTACATGAATGACTTTGTTTCAAGTCATCCCTTTCATCTTTATTGACCTTCAAGTTATGTGCTTGCAGTAATTTACAACCATTATTTGATCTTGGGATAAAAGTGTTGCTATTTTTCAAATACTCCTCTTTTATTACATATGTAATGTTGAATAGTTTCTGGTGTTTAGTTCATAGATAATAGATAAAATTCTCCCGATTTTAGCACTTGCTAGCAATAAAATTATTGCTGTAACTCCTTGACTAGCCTGTTTTGGGTCTTGGTGACTAAGCATATTTTTTTTTTTTTCCGTCACATTCCAAGAGCTACAGTTGTGTTCAAAATTATTCAACCCCCACATAAATTGAGTGTTTTGGCTAGTTTGACATTGATTTTGATCATTTCAGTCATCTTGTTTACAATTAAATCAAAGAGGCACTTGTAAGTCAGACAAATAACATAACATTTAGAATGAAATAACCACAATTGTCTTTTCTGTGCTCACATCACTATCAGTTTTATTCAACCCCCAAGTGACATTTAGTCTTAGTACTTAGTACAACATCCTTTTCCAGTTATAACAGCTTTTAAACGTGAAGCATAGCTTGACACAAGTGTCTTGCAGCGATCTACGGGTATCTTCGCCCATTCTTCATGGGCAAAAGCCTCCAGTTCAGTCACATTCTTAGGCTTGCGTGCTGCAACTGCTTTCTTTAAGTCCCACCAGAGGTTCTCAATCAGATTTAAGTCTGGTGACTGCGATGGCCACTCCAAAATGTTCCAGCCTTTAATCTGCAACCATGCTCTAGTGCACTTGGAGGTATGCTTGGGATCATTGCAGGGCCGGCACGTCCTATACGCAGAATAGGCCGCCGCGTAGAGCGCCCCTTGGGAAGGGGCGCTGCTAGGAGCGGCGGCCCCGCCTCATGCTGCAGCCGCCCGAGCCCTGTGAATTGAGCCTCTGGCGGCTGCAGCACTGCCCGGGCTGGCGCGTCCATGAGGGCACACCAAGAGGAGAGGAGCTGACAGGGGGGAAGCGCTCAGCACTCCCTCCTGTCACTCCATTGTAGCGCGGCCGAGCTCTTTAAGGTCCGCTGGTACAGGAGCATCTGTCTCCTGTACTCGGCCGGACTGACATGAAGTGTGCACACAGTGTGCACTTCCTGTCAGTCCGCCCGGGTACAGGAAACAAAAGCTCCTGTACCCGCGGACCATAAAGAGCTCGGCCACCCTACACTAGGGGTAGGGGGAGGAATGTGAATGACAAGGGGGGGGCGGGAGTGAAGAATGACAAGGGGGGGGGAGGAAGATTGACAAGGGGGGGGGTGAAGAATGACAAGGGGGGGAGTGAAGAATGACAAGAGGGGGAAGGAAGAATGACAAGGGGGGGGAGAGAGAACTGGCGTTAGTTAAAGGGGTTCTGAAGTTTATTTAAACTGATGATCTATCCTCTGGATAGATCATCAGCATCTGATCGGCAGGAGTCCGACACCCGGGACCCCCGCCGATCAGCTGTTTCA
Source organism: Bufotes viridis (assembly GCA_033119425.1). NCBI lineage: Eukaryota > Metazoa > Chordata > Amphibia > Anura > Bufonidae > Bufotes > Bufotes viridis. The sequence continues at coordinate 92,397,671 of CM065596.1, read as the reverse complement.
AAGGCAGCCACGCTGGCAGTAGCGCCTCGGCCTTCTCGCTGTTTACCGCAGGCGCAGTGACGTCACGACTAGTATCACAGGCCTTGGCAGGGTTAAGCTCTGTTCACTTGAATGAAGCTTAGCCCCACCCAGGCCAATTATACTAGTCGTGACGTCACTGCGAGAAGGCTGAGGCGCTACTGCCAGCACCGCTGCTTCTCAAATAGCTGATTGGCGGGGGTCCCGGGTGTTGGACCCCTGCTGATCAGTTTAAATAAACTGCAGAACCCCTTTAATATGGCAGATCATATGGGTGGGGCATTGTGATGTCAAATGGGGGGGGGGGCGGCAAACTTTTCTTTTGCCTAGGGCGGCAAAAATCCTTGCACCGGCCCTGGATCATTGTCCTGTTGAAAGGTCCAACGTCTCCCAAGCCTCAGGTTTATGACGGACTGCGTCACATTTTTCCACTTTGCGCTTCTTTCTGCCACGACCAGGTAGCGTTTCAACAGTGCCCTTCGCCTTGAATTTGCGAATGATGCTTCCTATGGTGTCTCTTGGTATGTTTAACATCTTTGCAATCTTCTTATAGCTATTGCCCTTCCTGTGAAGAGAAATCACCTCTTCTCTTGTCTTCCTGGACCATTCTCTTGACTTCACCATGTTTGTAAACACACCAGTAAATGTCTAGAAGGAGCTGAGTATCAGTCATTTAAAATCTGCCTAATTGGTGCTTATTATGCTTGATTGCTGCTCCTTGACATCCACAGGTGTTTTTTTAATACCTGATCGAAAACACTTGAATGAACCTCTGTTCTTAAGAGTGGTAGTCTTTAAGGGGGTGAAAACACCAATGCCGGCGCATTAACCCTTGCACTGCCGCGGTCAGCGCTGACCGTGGCATGTGCGGGGTGGCCATCGGGTCCCTGCGCTGCTGTGACGGGGACCCAATGGCAGGGAAGGCAGCCCGATACCTTCCTTGGGCATCGTGGCTGCCTTCAGTGACAGCCTGTGAGATCCAGCCTCCTGGATCTCACAGGCAGAAAGCTGTAAGTGTATTGCAGTGTGTTCTGATCCATGCTTCCGTTCCGCAAAAAATTTTTTTGCGGAACGAACGGATCACTGACCCATGCAAGTTTAATTGGTCTGGATCAGTCCCAGCCACTGCACGGACGTTGCCTGGGGGTTATGGACCGCAAATTGTGATCCCCAATGCACGGAATGGAACCGTTACGTTCGTGTGCAAGAGACCTAATTGAAGTCTCGTCAAAGTAATAAGAATTCTGCTTTTAATCTGGGTTTTTGATCAATCAAACAGATCTGTCTGGATGATGAATTTGGTTTGATTTGGCTTTTTACATACATTTTGTTAGGTTAAATGAATTCTCCTCTCTTTCAATTGAGAAGTTGGTCTAAACAAAAACATTAGTTTTTTGGCAGATGAGGCTATTTTTTAGTCAGATCAATTTGTCATCTTCTGCACACCAGTTTGGACAGAAATTGGTGTAAAAGCATCCTTAAAGGGGTTCTCTGTGACTGAAGTATTGATGACCTATTCATAAAGGCCTATTACACCACCCAGTGTACTGTAATCCACATCCATCAGCACTTGTTTGCATCAGTCTGAATACACACAGATGCAACTTTTAATGTGGGAGGAAGCACTGCTACCAAAGTTGTTACGATTATCGGGCAATGAGTGTTCTTGTGAACGCTTGTTTCCGACGGTTAGCCTGAAATCATGGGTTCTAATAGGGCCTTTAGTCTCCTTTTACAGTCTGATGTCCAGGCAGGACGAGCACTGATCAGAGGTAAAAATACTCCCCTTAGTGTTTTGAGGACTATATTTAGGTAAGGCGGAGTATAAAATAAGATGCTGAGTGTTTTTGTTTTTCTGCCATAACTTTATTTTTTTGTTGATGTGGCTGTATAAGTGCCTGTTTCAGGTGGGAAGATGTTATTACTGTGACCCCATTTTGGGGTACATATAGCTTATCAATTTAGTATTAACTTTTTATGGGTTGGTAATGGGAGGAAAAAAAGCAGTTCCACAATGGTTTTGTGCACTTTAAATTTGAAATGTTTACTGTGCTGCATAACCTGCACACTTGAACACAATCCTAGTATTCAGTATATTGGGCAGACTAGATGGGCCAAATGGTTCTTATCTGCCGACACATTCTATGTTTCCATTAAAGAAAAACCCACAATGGTCACTAAAATTTGAAATCGATAAAAAGTAATAATAATAAAAAAATTACTGATCTCAGCTGATGAAAATCAGCCATTGTTTTTGAACTGTGGTTAAACAGAATGATTTAAAAAAAAAAAAATAATGAAACTGGCCAAAAATTATGTACTCGTAGAAAAGATTGAAAATAATTTGACCAGAAGTATGTTAAACTAAGGTGTGTGAGGTACTTGGCATCACATGAGTCTTCAAACTTGTAGTCACTGTGCTGTTTGGTATTATAGTGGGTACCACACTGACCATGGACTAAAGAAAACTAAGAAGAGAGTTGTCTCTGGAGATTAGAAAGACTAGGAGACTATAGCCAAACACATTAAAGGTAAAGGCTAGGGTTGAGCGAACTTGTATTTTAAGTTCGGCGTCCAAAGTTCGGGTTGGGGTTATTGAAGAATCCCGTTATGTATTCCGCTACCACGGATCATAATGGAATTTTGAATCCATAAGGGGATTCTTCGATGAACCCGAACCTTGGACAACGCTAAGGACCTGGGGTGACGTCACAGTCATGTGATCAGTGCAGGGGGCGTGGCTCAGTACTGGATTGGATAAGAGATGGTAAAGGGCCTGGTATAATGATCATGTGACATGAGGGGCGGAGCTCCTGTGCTGTCTGTGGATGAGGAGAGGAAGGAAGTAAAGCAGTGAAAGAAGTTGCGCAAACTTGTTTTTTTAAGTTCAGGTTCATTGAAGTATCCCATTATGGATTCCAAATTCCGTTATGGTCCGTAGTAGCGGAATCCATAACGGGATTCTTCGATAACCCGAACTTTGGACGCCGAGCTTAAAATACAAGTTCGCTCAACCCTAGTAAAGGCTATAAAACCATCTCTAAAGAGTTTGATGTTCCTGTTATTTTAGTTGCACATATTCAGAAGTTTAAGGTCTACGGGACTGTTGCTAACCCTCCTGGACTTGCCGCAAAATGAAAATTGAGGACAAATTAGAGACTGATAATACAAATGATAACCAAAGAACCCAGAACAATTTTCTGAGATTAGAGGTAAACATCAAGGTACATCAGTTTCAGACCACCCCATCCTGTGCTGTCTTAACCAAAGTGGACTTAATGGAAGACAGCCGAGGAGGAAACCACTGTTGAAAGCAAATCATAAAAAAGCAAGACTGGAATTTTCAAAAGTACATATTGACAAGCCACAAAGGTTCTGGGACAATGTCCTTTGGGTGATGAGACAAAACTGGAGCTTTTTGGCAAGTCATATTGGCTCTATGTTCACAGATGCAAAAGTGAAGGGTACTAAGAAAAGAACACTGTACCTACTGTGAAACATGGAGGCTTGGTTATGTTTTGGGGCTGCTTTGCTGCATCTGGCACACGGTGTCTGGATTCTCTGCAGGGTTCAATGAAATCTCAAGACTTTCTGGAGCAAAATGTGCTTGGTCTCAGTCGCATGTCATGAAGCTGAAACATGCAGTCTGGAGAAGGCACCCTTCAAACTTGAGACAGATGCAGCCGTTTGCTCATGGTGAGTGGGCCAAAATGCCTGTGGACAGGTGCAGAAGTCTCATTGAGAGTTACAGAAACTACTTGATTGCAGTGATTGCCTCAAAACGTTATGCAACAAAATATTAAGTTAAGGGTACCATCATTTTTGTCCAGGCCAGTTTCATTAGTGTTATAAATTATGCTGTTAAACCACAATTTAGAAACAGTGTCTTATTTTGATTAGTTGATTTTCAGTAAATTTTTATTTCTTTTGTCAGTTTCAAGTTATTTCAGTTACCATTGTGGGTTTTTCTTTAACTGAAGGGTACCAAAAATGTTAACGTTTACATATTTTATTTTATGGGTCAGTATGATTAGCGCATTAGGCTTCATGAATGAGATCATATTTATTTTGACACTTGTGCTTTCCGTATCTGTATATACGTTCCACAGAAGATCATGTCCTATTCTTGGCTGCAAAATATAGTCCGCAGACCCATTGAAGTCAGAGTATCTGCAGAAAAAGATACTCAAATGTCATCTGTATTTTGTCAATCTGCGTTTTCCGGATCACAAAATACATGCAAGGCCTCACTGAAATATGTATATGTTATATTTTTTTAGTTTTTGCACAATAATGGCAGGTCTCATGCAAAAATTTATATATTTTATATTAGCGCATTCCAAGAGCCATTACGTATTCATTTTGGGCGGTGATGTAGCAACATGTGGCTTGTTTTTTTCATAAGTAGTTTAAATTGCCACCATTTTAGGGTACTTGAGACTTATGGATTAACATTTTATTTTTGGGGGTGAGGGAGGAAAAAAAATTTTTTTTCATTTTTGAATTTTTGTACATTGTGCACTTGGTGGTTTAAATTATATCTTTATTATGGAGGTTGTGATAAACACAGCAGTTTTGTATGTGCATGTGTTTTTACCCGTTTTAAAAACGCTTTTTATGAGATTTAATTTTTTTATGTCCTAGTGGGACATCACTTGTACACCAATGCACCTTATACACCAGGGGCCAGCAACCTCCGGCACTCCAGCTGTTGTGAAACAACTCCCAGCATGCTTCATTCATTTCTATGGGAGTTCCAAGAACAGCCAAGCAAGTATTCATGCTGGGAGTTGTAGTTTCACCACAGCTGGAGTGCTGAACGTTGCTGATTCCGGTTATACACCAGTGCATTATAGCCTATCACTGAGACAATGACGGGCTATTATGCTGGGTCTGTAGCACAATCTAATACAGTTATAGGAGGCCTGGGATCTTTCTTAGGCCACTGGCTGCCATGGCCACACATGAGCACCCATGGTTGACAGAGGTGTGGATCATCCCCCTCCTGCTATTTAACTGCCTGAATGCCACCACGGTTACTGACAGTAGCATCTAGGGAGCTAAACGGATGGCATCTGAGTTATCTCTGGCACTTTTGGTGATCTGGAGAAGTGTTTCAGTTCCTGCTGCACTCATACAACACTATGGATAAAAAAAGGCTTATGCGTACAAATATGCATGACTTCTTGCAAAGCATAAAATTGCTTGTATAGGTGTACAAGTGATCTTGCAGTTCCAAGTCTAAGTAGGCTAAAATATTTTTCCTTTTTATCATATTAGAAATGAAAAAAGCATAATTGGTATGATTGCCTCTGAAATTGTTCCAACTACTAACATATCCTGTGTTTTCCTCATGGTGAACACCATAAAAAAGCTTGCAGCAAAACACCAGAGACACTGCAAGCACCCCACAAACAAACATACAAGCATGAATAAAGTTTGCAGTTTATACTGTTCCTTTCTTGCCCATGCCTGATCTATAGAGTAAAATATACCGACTGTTTCTCTAGCAATAATTACATACTACAGTGATAGCATGGTCTAATATATTTTCATCAGTCAGAAAAAAAAGACTTTTGCCATAAGATTTTGTTTCTGAGTTAAAAAAAAATAGTATTCAACCACTTTTCAGACAGGTTTAAGCTAGTGTCACACTAGTGTTCAGAGGTTTAGGCTACGCTTAGGTGCACCCAGGCCACGTGACAGTGATGACGTCACTGGCCTGCAGGAAGCAGCAATGAGGCTACTGCAAGCACCTCTGCCTTCTCAAACAGCAGACCCCCGCCGATCAGATGCTGATGACCTATCCAAAAGATAGATCAGTAATAAAAAGGCGAAGAACTCCTTTAATACAGGGGCTTTTTTGTGCTCATATTATGGATGCAACATTCAGATCTACCACAGTTCATCAGAACCAGAATAATAGTGATCTAACTACATGAGGTTTCAGCTGTTGGGTCCATAATATGGGAGCGATAAAGCACCCATATTATACCAGTCTGAAAGCACCCTTAGTTAATGCATTGTATTAGATTTAGAAATTTATTTTTAGATTACAGATTGTAGAGGATGAAAAATGATGTACTGTATAATTCTGTATACTTGCCTGCACATGTTTGTGCATTCCTATGGTTTTTGCATTTCTTTAACACATGTATCATTGAGTCTAGATGTGTGGTATGTATGAACTCCTTACATCTTGGTTTTTGCAGACTGCATTTTATTATATTTTTGGACCCCTGCCAACTACTTTGTCGGGGTATACATTTTAGTCTCAAATTTTTAATTTTAATTCGGTTTTTGCTAATCACGGTTTTCTGTAAAGCTGCATGATGGTTGTATTATGCTACTTTCACATCTGTTTTCCGTTCAGGTTTTGAGATGCGGCACAGGCTCTCAAAACCTGAGGAAAAAAGCTTCTGTTTTGTGTCTGGTGTGGGAAACTGAACAAGCAGGATCCGGCACCAAAATCTATGTAAGACAAAGGTGCTAGATCTGTTTTTTTTTTAAATAGTTTTAGTGCCAGATCTGATTTCATTTTCAATATAATGCAATTGGATCTGTTCTGAATGGATGTAGCTGGTTGTATTATTTGAATGGATGTATTTTGCGGTTTTGAGCAGCCGATCAGATTCTGCTTCCTGGATCTGCCATGACAGAGAATGGTGAGAAATGCTCTCTTAGCCAATAGCTGGTGACCAGCTTCAGCCAATGATTTGCTGAGCTGGCATTTCTTTCAATTTCCAGTTTGAGACTGCACCAGAAAGCAGAAATCAGCAGTGGCACTGCCAAGCAGGTCAGAATGGCATTATTATTATTTAATCTTTATTATTAATTATTATTATTTATTATTATTATTATTATTATCCTACCTTACAACCTATTGTGACACAACACTGTATAACATTGGATTGCTGCAAAACTTGCCTGTAGTTATTTCTCAGACAGATTAGTAAATGATTACAAGTGTGGTCTGATTAGACATTGGGTCTTGCCACAAGATGGTGTAAAAAGTGCTTCCCTTATAAAAAGGCTCGGAGAGGCTACTTTTGGGACCACTAACTGCTAGACAAAGAACTTTCCTTACCAAGGAAGGATCACTAGGTCATCTGAATTTAAGGTTAAAGGAAGCATTTTCTCTTTGTTCTTACATTAGAAGAGACAAACACACTGTATGGAGGTGCAGCAGATTGTCTGTGGTATATTTTCAAAGTTGAGTTTATATAGACAAACATATTCACAGTTTGAAAGACATATGGAAAATGTCAGACATTAAGGATAATTTATCGAAAAGTGCCTGAGAACAAGATCTGTTCCAGCTAAGAGCTCCCTTCCCTCCCAGGATTCCAGAGGAGCATGTATGGCCTATTAGTCTCCTCACGCTGATTAAGCCGCTCTCTCCCTAAGGAGATAGTTCCCAGCTGTACACTGTTATGCTTATCTCTAGTTTCCAGGTCGGCAATGATCTAGGTCTCCAGGGCCTCTGACCACTTTATTGTAATTACTTGATGTATGTGTAGGGGCCTGATCTATGCAATAAAGTATATTCTAGAAAACAGAGTAAATTTTAAAATTTCCCCAACATGTTTCTGTGATGCACTTGAAGACATGTTGCCCAGTTGACAGACTTTGAGAGAGGGTATATTATTGGACTGAGAAGCAGAATGGTTGTTTCGATTTAATTGCCTGCCATTTAGGCCATTCTGACCTAGCTGTTAGGTGTTGCGAGCAGTTGTTGTTACATGAGGGCACACACATGGAAAGTAGGCCCTGGACTTCCTAGAAAGACCACTGGTAAAGAGAATTATTTGATCTGCCGACAAGCAGCTCCCACAGTTTCGTTGTCCACCATCCAGACACGTGTTGGCACATTTATTGCATACCCCTGTCTCTGCCCTTAATTTCTAAGCTGCAGAACAAAATTTGGTTTCACGGACAGCGACCATCTTGTCGCAGTGGTGTTGTGAACAAGAAGCCTGGACAGCTATACGCAGGGACCGTATTGTACTTGCCAACAAATTGAGTATGGAGGCCTTGTGGTGAGTGTTTCAATTCTGCCTTTTCTGTGGCAACTGCAGGTGTGAGGATCAGAGAAGCCATCAAATACGAAAGTCTGTCACAGATAGTAGTGATATGGAGGACACGAACAGCTTTGCAATATGTGCAGGACATCCTGTAGCCACATATTTTGCCTCTCATCTTGGGGCCTCTTGGTTTTTCAGGAAGGTACCATATGGAACCTGTATACCTCCATGCCCAACAGTATCTCATCTTGTATCCATGCTAGAGGTGGCGCGACAGCGTAAATGAGCCTCCTTTCAATTGCACAGTTCTTTCCTCAAGGAACTTATCCTTTCACTCTAATATTGTAATTACATATATCATTACAGTCGCACACAGTTTCATTTGATTCCAACAACTTTTTTTTTTTGGTACATTATTTTTTCAGTAACTGTATTTTTAATATGCCACAGATGTTTATGGATGGTATTACCAGTTTACATTTTTAATCAATGAGAGATTACTTTCTTTGAGAGTCTGATTAGATTGCCTCCCATGTGATCACCTCCCTTCTGCACTGATAGGTATTCAAAGGGCTGCAGATATAAATTACTAAATTACAAGTTTTGCCAAATCTTTTTCCACAGACCTATATATCAATCTAATTGGCTTATCCTGCTCTATAACACGGTGCTGTCAGATTACATTGCATTTTTTGGTGACAGACCCTCTTTAATAACTCAGTGTAAGTTTAGATGGTTCTCATTTTTGTCTTTTTTGCCTGTTTTTATTTATTTATCTTTCTCTTCCTATGTGCAAAATAATAATCTCCATTTTCCTACATAGTCATCAAATTTGATACAGAAAAGCTTTATTGTATCAATGGATGTAACACTCACTCATTGGACCCTAGGGTGCATTTAGACAAATAGATAATCATTGAGGCGATCACATTTTGGGATTTAAATCCAGCGACAAGCATTTTCATGTAAAGATTACCGTATGTAACAATTTGTTTGGATGCTATTGTTTACTCGCTTAATTGAGGATTGTTTAGACAGCAGTGATTTACATAAGACAACTTTTTTGCATTACAGAAAAATCACAAAGTTTTTGAAATGTTAAATGAACATTTGATGCAATCATTCAGTCGCTATATAAGTTTACACTAAATGATTATCATTCAAATTGAATTGCCGTTCAAATTTTAACTATCTACTCATCTAAATGCACCTTTGGTGTATGAATTTGAAAGGGCCTCAAAACGCTCATGTACAATCTAATTCCTCTGTTAAAAACGAAAATTAAACAAAATGTCAATTTTTAAAAGTTAAATACCCTTTTTAAATGTAATAAGTAAAAAAAAGTGCTTATTTATATTCCATAAATAATTGGCGAGACATTTGTTTATATATAAATATATTGAATATTCCTCTATATAGTCCAATTCATAGTGTTAATGTACTTTACATGGTTCTTTTCAGAACAGTTTTTATTTTTAATATCTTGTAATAGTTCTAACCATATTCTATAGAATAACTTAAGATGCAATGTATATGTATGTAAAATCTAAAGTTATATTAAAGTGTATTCAAATGTGCATGAAAAAAGTTTTCTTGTATTTTCCCTTGACTCACAAGCTATATTTAAGTTTTTGAAACCTTTTATCTTTTACGTTCTTCTGCCTGTGGGAATGCTTATCTATAATGTACTTAACACTGTCTTTTATTGCAAAATTAGTTGTCTGTTTTTAAAACAAGATCATGGCTCTTAACAACTCTCTTTTATAAACAGGGTGGATATGCAGCTTACAGGTACACTCAACCAGCTACTGCTGCCACAGCAGCCACCGCCGCTGCCGCAGCTGCTGCAGCCTACAGCGATGGGTATGATGTGGTTTAAAATGTATTCATTTATTTATGTCTTGTTAATGTCCTAGTTGACAATGCAATCTGAATACAGTCATATCCGTGATTGACAGTTCTGTATATGGGCCTTCCAAATAACTAGTAAGGTTAGAATGAGCAGATATTTAGGTCACATTCACATGACCATGTGACGGCCATGTGCGTTTTGCAGACGGCAAATTGCGGATCCAGTAAAAACGGACCGTGGCCATTTGCACCCCGCATCATGGTGTGGACACTGACATCACACAGTTATAGTATGTGAATCCAGCCTTAAAACAATAAATTAAGTTTGACTTTTCCCCTTGAAAACTATATATCAGTCTGTTCTGCTCTCACTATTCCAGGGATGGCCAACCTGTGGCTCTCCAGCTGTTGCAAAACTACAACTCCCAGTCTGCCTATAGCCATCAGCCTACAGCAGGGTATGGTGGGAGTTGTAGGTTTACAACAGCTGGAGAGCCGCAGGTTGGCCAGCCGTGCCCTATTCTATAACAGACTGCTTGCAACTTCAGTAGATGCTCAACATATTCTTTCCTCCCATAATGTTTTGCATATTTTTTTATTTGATGTTCTTTACACTGTCAGTTTTTGCTTCACAATACTTGGACATGACAAAACTCAATCAGAAAATTGTATATCAAGGGGTTATTCTCATCATGTAAAGGGATGTCATATGCAAGTATATGCCATCACTTGATGGTAGGGGTCCAACCCTGGTGATCCTGAGACAGAACTGCCTGCAGCACTGAATTAACGCTATGTCCCCTTTCTTAGTCTCTCTGCACAGTGGTACGCCCAGTCTCTTAGCTGTGCAGAGAGCTAAAATCAGCTGCATTCCATACTGCTATTTTCTGCTTGCAACAGTTTGTGTGGGTCAGCAATAGAACCTTTCCCCACTGTCCATGTGATCATTAGACCGCCAATCCATAAATAGAGCAGGGATGGGCAACCTGCGGCTCTCCAGCTGTTGTAAAACTACAATTCCCACCATGCCCTACTGTAGGCTGATAGCTGTAAGCAGTCTTTGCATGCTGGGAGTTGTAGTTTTGCAACAGCTGGAGAGCTGCAGTTTGTCCATCCCTGCTCTAGAGTTTAGAGAAATCCAATCCATTTCCAAATCCAATCCATTTATTTAAGCAGGTTCATCCATCGAAAGTGGAACATTTGGCAGTACATTCTGCCTTTTTCAAGCATCCAAGGCTTAGTACATATTTATATACCATATTATATATAGGAATTTCTTTTTCTTTGTCTCCTGCATTCTGTGCTCTCCGGTGTAGATGTGGGATAGCGATGTGTCAGAAATGTTCCATTTATTCTATACTCAACTCTTTCCACCCATCCAAAATTCACTTTGCATCCAAGGTAATGAAGAATGCATACTTATATACTGCCTCCCTATTCATCTATTGGTCAGCACATGTGATACATAATCTGTTGCCATGGCACTACATACACATAAGATCAGATTTCATATATAATAGTCCATTTATTGCACATCATATTAACAAGTTTATGTCTCAATAATTGAAGTACACACATACTGGAAATCCAAAGCTGATTTTTCTCGGCTAGTGCTCAGCCTGATCACATGCATCATCTGACATGTCATGTGGGATCACTATTTTTTAAAAGTGATCATGAGCTACCTAGGAATGATCAGCTATAGATTTCCAGTATATGTATTCTTCTTAATAGATCTGTGTAGTAGATAGACCTTTTTTTTATATTGTGTACAAAAATGTATCTTGTGTGTAGTTGGTACCATGACTACTGGTTATTTATGTATGTGTATAGACCAAAAGTGAATGGGAAAGGTGTATGTGTGCACTTTTGATGCATGCACCTGCTTTTTTTTTTTTCTATTTAACCCTTGTGATGCTGTGATCTGTTTCTCTAGAGGCAATGTCTAGCACAGTGGGTGAATAGGGCCCCACAGTGCAGTTGTAGAGTGAGAGAAGTAGTGATAAATCAGTGCTGCAGACCTTTAATCCACAGGATAAAGTGACTTTAAAGTCTTTTTTTACTTATCCTCTCGATAGGTCATCAGAATCTTATCTTTAGGGGTCTGACACCCAAGACCCCTACTGATCAGCTGATCAGAGGATAGGTGATCAGTAAAAAAAAAACAAAAAACTGTAAAGGTTATTGTGCAAGGAAGAGGAAGAGGTGAGCAGTCTCATAACAGTTGACAGTGATGTGCAGTTATTTTCCTTTATTGTTATAATAGAAGTCTTATTTTCTATGCCCTGCCTGCTGTCGATATTGACCTGCTTGTTGACCTTTCAAAGCACAAGTGACAAGGATGTGTCAGACTTCTGTGAATTTAATGATTATTACATGGGAAATGCATGAAACTCTTAAAACGGGCATGTCAGGAGGGGTGAAAGGTCCTCTTTAACAATAGACCAATGCATGGCATGAGAATTTGCAATCCATATCTTTCTCCATTGTTGAGCATTTTAGCTTATCTTTAATTCAGACACTATCAGTCTGGCCCAGCAATATCGCACTAGACGAATATACAGCTTATAACAAAGTGTATCACAAAAGGCAATAATCAATAAGGGTGTGTGCACCTGAAAATGGGTTATAGTTTCTTTCCTTCTACAAAAATTTAGATTGCTGGACAATCAGTCTCTGCTATATTTAGCACCTGAACTTTTTTTTTTTTTATCAGTTTCTCTTTCTGTCATCTGGAAGTGGGATTATCAATGTGTACCATTTTTCAGTCCTAACTAGAGATGGCAGGTTTAAGGACATCTCTGTGGCTTAAGGGCAATCAGGCTTGTCCTGAAACCATCTCTTACACTGTGTGCTTAGGGCCTTATTAGACTGCACAATTTTTAGCCAATTACAGGGAACAGATTTTCGTAAGAACACTCGTTCCCACTAATTGGCCTGTGTAATTGAGCAGCCGATAAACGAGTACAACGCTCATTTGTCAGCTAATCAGGATGAAAGATGTCAGATTATTGGCAGCACATCCCCTAATAATAGAACTGAATATGGAATGACTGCAGTACCAATCTTTCCTCCGGGAAAGGCTGGTGCAAATAATCGATGGATGTGCTATCATACATCAGCGCTTACACTACCTGAACATTGGGCAGTATAATACAGCTTTTAGGGCCATTATCCTGTTTATAGATTCTGTTTATGTAGCTGACCGAAATCCCCACAACATGATCCGGACCCCAACTTAGCAAAGCCATTAGACCGGTTATGAGCATTACCCCTTTTCTTCTAAAGGGTTTAATCTTCGTTTTGCAAGATCAGACAAGGCATCTGACATCATGAGAAACAAGATAAGTGACGACTGACTGGCTTTTCTAATTTTGAAGGCCCGATTTTCCCCAAATAAACGGGTAACCCCTTTAAAAATGACCGGTTACCTTTCCTATCATGTCCCTTTTAGCAACAGCTTGCATTTCCCATGCAGTAACAATTTTGGAGCATCTTTTCATAGAACTCAGTTGTTTCATTCCTATATTTTTTCATCTAGAAGTTTATAAATAGAAGTTCAGCTGGGTGTTACCACTTTGGGGTGTGTCTATGCACAGCCTGACACTATGCAATTAGTGCTGCCAGAGGCAGACTGTGCAGGGACAGACCAACTAGTAACCAATAGTTCATTTATTCATAAAATTTGTGAAAGTATTAAAATTGTTGAATGTGAAAGCACACATAAATGGTAGAACAAATTTAAAAGATCACTGGAACCCTTGTTAGATCCAATAAAAGTATTATTAACCTGTACAGCGCTGGAAAGTGGGTCAGAGCCGTACAGGCATGGTGCTGTGTATACCCGGTCCCTGAGTGAAATTGCTCGGTGACCAGGGTACGATGGCTGCTCTGCAGGGCAGGCAGCCATCTTTCCTATGGGCACAGGGAGGTTTTTCCGGCCCAATTGCTGCCACTGGCCGGTTTCTGTAGACTGGCCAATCGCAGCTCCGGATCATTCATGGAGCTGCAGGCTGGTGGTACAGGGGTGACTGGTGCTTAACTAGTCAGCACCAGTCTCCCCCGAAGTCAGGCAGGGGAAACCAGTGTTTGGCATCCCCTGCCAGCACTGTGATTGGCTGGAACAACGCTCCAGCCAATGGCTGCGCTATAGCAGCACAGGAAAGGGCTGAACCTGTCTGCAAGCAGCCATTCTAGCTGGTGACTCTGTGCACAGAGGTGCTGCTGTTGGCTTGCTTGGACTTCTGGTGCACAACCGCTGCAATTTAACACTTTCCTGCCAAAAGAAGAAAAGAACATCTGGAATTGCTGCTCTGATTTTTATTTTATTTTTTTCATTTGCAGCAGTTCCAGATCCCTAAAACACCCTCCGTCCCTTTCCCGGTTCCCGTTATGCAAGACGGAAACCAAAGTCCTGTCGACAGGACTTTTTTGTCAGTTTTGCGTAACAGGAACCAGATGGACAAGAACATTCCTACAATTTCAAGAGGTGGTGATAAAGCCCCTAATTCTTCCAAACCAAGTAATGAAGGGCCCCAGTTCTTCTGCAAGTTACGGTGCCCCAGTTGTACCAGGGCAACGTTTCCCTGGTGAACTCCCACAAACAATGAGGAAGGGAAGGACCCAAAAAAGATGCAGGGTGTGTTCCAAAAGGGGGATAAGGAAAGACACCATTTACCATTGCAAAACCTGGCCTGTGCATGAAAGATTGTTTCAGAATCTACCACTCATCCATGGAGCATTAATTTAATTTCATCCTTAATGTACCCTGTAGTTTTACCACCTTAGGGTACTTTAACACTTGCTTTGCTGGATTCCAGCGAAGGAACTGCCTGCTGGATCCGGCAATCTGTATGCAAACAGATGCCATTTGTAGACCGATCCGGATGCATGCTGCGGTATCCGGATGCATGCCGCGGTATTTTCTCCAAAAAACCCAAAAACGTTAGAGGGACTGAACTGATGCCTCCCGAACGGAATGCTCTCCATTCAGAATGCATTAGGATTAAACTGATCAGTTTTTTTCTGTTATTGAGCCCCTAGGACTGAACTCAATACCGGAAAGAATAACGCTAGTGTGAAAGTAACCTTATATCTCTGATTTAGTCCGCATAGTTTACATATCCACTTTTCACCAACCACTACATATTCATTTTTGTGAAACACCTGTTAGGTCAACAGTGCCCTTTCTACCTCTTAAAATGTTCATACAGGGGTGCTTTTTCCAAAATGGGGTCACTTCTTGGGGTTTTTAATTGATGGGGACCTCAGGAATTTTTTTAACATGAGACATGGCACCTAAAATCCATGTTTATTCAAGCCTGCAAAAACCATATTTTGCACTTTGCCTCTATAGCCCTGCTGTGCACCCATACAGCAGGCTACAAGCACATGTGGAGTGTTTCCGTATTCAGGTGGAAATGGGTAACAAAATGTGGGGTGCATTTTGTCCTGTTACCCCTTGTGAAAGTAAAGTGTGGGTGTAAATCAACTTTTTCACAGACAAGTGTCTCCTAATTCTGTGAAACGCGTGATGGGTCAAAGTGCTCACTGCACACCTTGAAATACTCCTTGAGGGGTCTAGTTTCAGGAATGGGGTCACTTTTTGGGGGTTTCCACCATAGGGCCACCTCAGGGTGTCTTCATGCGACATAACTCCCAAAAGACAATCCTGCAAAATCTGTCCTCCAAAAGCCCTATGGCGCTCCCTTTTGAACCCCTTTTAAAACTGAAGAATCGGGGTGTAAGGATACGGTGGTTTGCGCTCCAGCCTGGATCCATGCCCTGTGTAACCATGACAACGATAGCTGTTTGCCTCCCAGGCTGGAAGCAGTGGCCGCTGGGCCGTCTAAGGTGGCTCCGCCCATCCACACTTGGTCAATAAATAGGAGCCAGGTGCTGCACAGGGTGTTCCACTAATGGAGTGCGCACCCTGCCTGCTCCATTCACCACGAGGACGCAAGCTTCTAACTACCTGCAACTCTGAACCTCCAGGAGAAACCCTCACCTACCTTATCCAGCTCCACCACCGCAGGATCCCTGCATGACTTCTAACAGCAAGTATCAGCCTGTCATTTTGTTCACTGACATTGCTCACTGAAAGGAAGGGACACGCGCTGGTGACTATTAGTACTGCAGGCCTGGGATTTCTGAACATTGCCTAGAGCTGCTATTCATGAACTTTAATCTGTACTCTGATTCCTAAAACAAACTCTCCTCACTATTTGTTTTACACTCTATCTTTAGTACGCGGTACATGATTTTGTTACCCCATACTCTCCGCTTAAGACTGAGAGAGCCGCCTGGGGTACACACTGAGCAGCCGCAAAGACTCCATCAACACTCAAGTAGTGTGATAGGAGTGGATGTCAAAGGACTCCGCAGTTGAGATCCTAACTGATCAATTTGGTGCGTTACATATTAGTGGAACCCTCATGGATCCAGCGGAGCTCGCGCGGCTCATGGTCGCCCTCACTGAGAGGGTGGAAACCCTTAACGTGACCGTACAGAATCTCCAATTGGAAAATCAGACGTTGCGAGATCTCGTCTCGTCGCGCACAGGACACCACCACGATGGACCGGAACCCAAGGTCAGTCCACCTGAACTTTTCTCAGGAGACCGGAAGCAGTTCCGCGAATTCCTGAATGCGTGCAAGCTGATGTTTCAGTTACGCCCCGGACCTATCCTACCGATAGAACCAAAGTACTCACCATGATCTCGTACCTCAGGGGGAGGCCAGAGCATGGGCTAACACCTATTTAGAAAAGGAAGACCCGGTCTTGAATTCCTTTCCGCAATTTCTTGAAACAATGGCCCTCCTTTACGAGGACCACAACAAGCAGCTGACTGCGGAGACCGCCATTCGCACCCTAAAGCAAGGGAGACGACCCGCTGAGGACTTTATTGCGGAATACACTCGCTGGGCCCGTGAGACTGAATGGAATGATCTCACTCTTAGAAATCAGTTCCGTCTCGGCTCTATCTGAGGCCCTGAAGGATGAGTTAGCCCGCGGAGAGCTGCCACATACACTCGACGCCTTGATGCAGAAGGTCACCACCATTGACAGACGCTTAAGGGAACGTAGGGCCGAGAGAGTCTCAGGGTTTACACCCACCCCGAGACAGACCAGCCCGGATCCTGTAGCAGAGATGATGGAGATTGGGGCAATTCGTGGTCCTCTGACTGAGAGAGAGAAGACCCGAGACGGAACCTCAACCTCTGCTTATACTGTGCGCCGGCTGATCATTCGGTCGATGGATGTCCTGCCATAAGAAAGAAACATGAAGGTAAAATGATGACGTTCTGTAACTTAGGCAGAAAAGATAACAACACAAGTGGTTACATTTATACGTCTCTTACCTTACAGTGGGACCAAAACCGAACTATCGTTGATGCAATGGTGGACACGGGAGCTTCAGGGAATTTTATCGATAAGCATCTAGTAGAGAGGAATAAAATTCCCATACAAGGAAAGATGTATCGATATCCGTGAGTTTTATTGATGGTACAACCTCTAGACCTATCCATAGCCAGACTCAACCCCTTTTGGTGACAAGCGAAAATAACCACACAGAATTTTTATCCTTTGATGTCATACACTCCCTTCGTTCCCCATCATTTTAGGCTTGCCATGGCTCCGGTTACATCAACCAGTTCTCCTATGGGAACAGGGGAGAATTGGGTTTACTCTCACGTTATTGCAGGGAGACCTGTTTCCTATTAAAACTCTCATGCATGTAGGGGTGAACCAGGTCCCTACCCAATACTCAGAGTTTTCGGAGGTATTTAGTGCAAAGATGGCGGAAACCCTACCGCCCCATAGACCCTACGATTGCCCCATAGACCTGCTGCCGGGCAGTGAAATACCCACAGGAAGAATCTACCCATTGGCACAACCAGAACTTGACCACCTCAAACAGTATCTCGAAGAGAACTTAAGGAAGGGATTCATTCGGCCTTCAACCTCCCCTGCAGCCGCAGGTATGTTCTTCGTAAGGAACAAAGACTTGAGCCTCAGACCCATCATTGATTACAGAGCATTAAATAAAATAACAATCAAAACCGGTACCCCTGCCGCTAATATCCGAGCTTATTGAAAGACTTCAAACATCAACTATCTACACTAAACTGGACTTGAGAGGCGCATACAACTTGATTAGGATTAGAACCGGGATGAATGGAAAACTGCTTTCCGCACCCGGCACGGACTCTTTGAGTATATGGTAATGCCTTTCGGCTTGTGCAATGCCCCTGCCACATTCCAAAACTTTATCAACGACATATTTAGGGATCTACTAGATGTATGTGTTGTCATCTATCTAGATGACATATTGGTCTACTCCGATAACCTACAAGATCACAGGAAACACGTCCGTTGGGTACTTGCGCGATTAAGCGTCCATCACTTATATGTCAAACCAGAAAAGTGTATATTCGAGACTACTACCCTTCCGTTCCTTGGTTATATAATCTCACCCAAGGGAATTCAGATGGATCAGTCAAAGATCACCTGCATCCAAAACTGGCCGATTCCGGACTCTAGGAAAGCCCTCCAGCGTTTCATAGGGTTCTCGAACTTCTACAGGAAATTCATCAAAGACTTCTCCGCTACCATCAAACCCCTAACCAGATTAACTAGTGTCAATACGAAATTTGTTTGGTCCATGGAGGCCCAATCAGCTTTTGAGTTACTTAAAGACAAATTCACTTCAGCACCAATTCTGACCATTCCGAATCCAAACTATCACTTTGTGCTGGAAGTAGATGCATCACAGGCAGCCATAGGAGCTGTTCTGTCCCAGCGGAGCTCCTTCTCATCCCCACTACATCCTGTCGGGTTTTACTCCCAGACTCTAAACACAGCTGAAATCAACTACCCCATAGGGGAAAAGGAACTTCTTGCCATAAAATGTTCCCTAGAGAACTGGAGGCACCTACTTGAAGGTTCAACACACCCCATCACAATATACACGGATCACCGTAATTTACAATACCTGAAAACCAGTAAAACACTGTCAGCACGTCAGGTACGGTGGAGTTTTTTTTTGACAGATTCGACTTTCAAATTACTTATCGACCAGGCTCAAAATGGGAAGGCTGACGCCTTATCACGTCTGGCTGAATGCCGCGCCGCAGTTACAGCCCCCACATGCATTATACCACCTAACAAAATTATCCTCGCCACCATCGAATTGGAAACCCAGCTTAAGGATGCTCTGAAAATTGACTGTGCTAACATCCCCGGAACTTCGGAAAGACCAACGGGGTTTCCTCTACAAAAACAACCTACTGTACATACCAACTCCTCTCACCACCCAGGTAATCAAACTCTGCCATGACACACCCTCGCGGGACACCCTGGCATTGCCAAAACCATAAACCTGATACGCAGGAACTTCTGGTGGCCAAAATGACCAAAGAAATTAAGCAATATGTTTCCACATGTGAGACATGTGCCTCATGCAAAAGTGATAGAAATCGACCATATGGCCTTCTTATGAGTCTTCCTATCCCCAACAGACCTTGGGAATGGGTTTCAATGGACTTCATTGTAGAACTCCCCGCTCCAGAGGAAACAACACCATCATGGTTGTAGTAGACCTACTAACTAAGATGGCACACTTCATCGCCCTCAAAAATTACCTTCCTCCAGTGAAACTGCCGAGGCCTTTCTGTCCAATGTCATAAAACTACATGGAATCCCTACCCAAGTTATATCAGACAGGGGTTCACAATTTATATCCAAATTTTGGAGAGCACTTTGTCTTAGACTCCAAATCGACCATAGAATGTCTACCGCCTACCACCCCCAAACTAACGGGCAGACGGAAAGGGTGAACCAATGTCTGGAACAATTTCTCAGATGTCACTGCTCATTCCTTCAAGATGACTGGGAAAGCCTACTCCCTCTTGCCGAATTCGCTTACAACAATTCTGTAAATTCCTCCACTCTACATAGTCCATTCTTTGCTAATTATGGATTCCACCCTAGGTCTCTCCCTGAAATCAGCCTTCCTACAAACGTTCCTGCCACAGATGATTATGTAACTACCTTGCAAACAACCCTCATGATGCTGAAAGACAACCTCCAACGGGCAAAGGAAAGGCAGAAGATCTACTACGACCGTCACAGAAGAGAAAATCCTCCTTATCAGGTTGGAGACTCGGTATGGCTGTCAACGAGAAACCTTCGGTTGGGGGTACCTGCTAAGAAACTGGGTAGGCAATTTTGGGTCCGTTTCTGATAGAAAGAATTATCAACCCCAACACGGTGAGACTTACCCTTCCTCCTCGACTACAGGTACATCCCACATTCCATGTATCGTTGCTAAAACCGTTTAGACCTAGCCCGTTCCTCACGGGAGCTCTCAACCCTCCCCCGATAGATGTCCGTGGTGAGGAGGAATTTGAGGTTGAGCAGCTTCGACTCCAGAAGAAGACGGGGAGGATCCAGTACCTCGTTAGATGGAAGGGTTACGGGTCTCAGGATGACTCTTGGGAAGATGTGCGAGACGTCCATGCACCCAGACTCCAAAGGTTGTTCCACAGGAGATTTCCGACCGACCCTCCCCTACTGGGGTACCCCGGAGAGGGTCCCCTTAAGGGGGTACTGTAAGGATACGGTGGTTTGCGCTCCAGCCTGGATCCATGCCCTGTGTAACCATGACAACGATAGCTGTTTGCCTCCCAGGCTGGAAGCAGTGGCCGCTGGGCCGTCTAAGGTGGCTCCGCCCATCCACACTTGGTCAATAAATAGGAGCCAGGTGCTGCACAGGGTGTTCCACTAATGGAGTGCGCACCCTGCCTGCTCCATTCACCACGAGGACGCAAGCTTCTAACTACCTGCAACTCTGAACCTCCAGGAGAAACCCTCACCTACCTTATCCAGCTCCACCACCGCAGGATCCCTGCATGACTTCTAACAGCAAGTATCAGCCTGTCATTTTGTTCACTGACATTGCTCACTGAAAGGAAGGGACACGCGCTGGTGACTATTAGTACTGCAGGCCTGGGATTTCTGAACATTGCCTAGAGCTGCTATTCATGAACTTTAATCTGTACTCTGATTCCTAAAACAAACTCTCCTCACTATTTGTTTTACACTCTATCTTTAGTACGCGGTACATGATTTTGTTACCCCATACTCTCCGCTTAAGACTGAGAGAGCCGCCTGGGGTACACACTGAGCAGCCGCAAAAGACTCCATCAACACTCAAGTAGTGTGATAGGAGTGGATGTCAAAGGACTCCGCAGTTGAGATCCTAACTGATCAATTTGGTGCGTTACACGGGGTAATAAATAATGAAGCTTTAACCCTTTGCAAAAATAAGCCTGGGATTTAAGGTGAAAAGTGTCCATACATAAAACGAGTTTGGGGGGTCCTGCCCCTTCAGTTAAAAAGAACAAACCATGCATGCATACCAAAGGTACAGTGGTTCTATGAATACCCACAAAATGTCTGCTGGCCTTTTTTTTTTCATTATGATTACTAATCAATAGATAATTGGTAAAACAATATATTTAGTAAATAAGGGCCAATTTGAACAAATAAAAAGAAACAAATTATCAAAAACAAATATTTTATACATCCCCTCCCCCCTAAAGTTGTTATACATAACCTGATCACCTAAGGTATCAAGGAACATGGATAAATAATTCTGAGAAGCAAGACTGTGAGCACAGTCTCTGCAATGTGCCACAGTTGGCACTGAAGTAGATGGAAAGCTCCTGCTTCATAAAGATCACATGGAGGACAATGGAAGATGAGGTGGAGAACGTAGAGATATAAAGCTCCACAGATTTAGGTAAAAAAACTTAATGTAGGGTGCATGGGAACATACCAACATGTATATGGCCATAGTGGAGCCAAAATGTAATAAGACTGGCAAAACTAGATGACATAATGCAATGAGAAGAGGTTATGCAACAGCTCTTAGCAAGCTGTGCCTCTAGTGCAACCGCATGTAAGGTAGCTATCCTATAAGTCAATGTTTTATCTTTTATACAGGCCTTGAGACATGCCTTGGATAACTAAGGATTAGTTATCCAAGGACATGTCGCAAAGTCTGTTTAAAAGGTTGAACATTGACTAGGATAGTGACCTTACTTCTGGTGGCATTAGAGGCAGAGCTTGCCAAGAGCCGTTTGCATAAACTCTCCCCGAAATTCCAGAGGAACATTGGCCTATGACAGTGTTTCCCAACCAGTGTGCCTCCAGATGTTGCAAAACTACAACTCCCAGCATGCCCGCACAGCCAAAGGCTGTCCGGGCATGCTGGGAGTTGTAGTTTTGCAACAGCTGGAGGCACACTGGTTGGGAAACACTGGCCTATGAGACTCCTCGCGTCGATTAGGCACTCTCCATAAGGAGATATAGTATCACCCAAATACCATTGTAGTGATGTTTGATAAAGTTTATTTTATTCCCAAAGGGGAGGGTATATTCATTCATATTTATATATCCACTAAGTCTCTTATCTCCTAAGTTTCTTGTACCCTTTGGAGACTACATACAGCCTGCTCTTTTGGAGTTGACCGTAAATCCTTGCTGTGATAGTATCAGAGGAAATGCTGTTTGAGGTAATGATTTATTACATTAGACCTATGTTTGTTGAGTCTCTCATGCAAATACATAATTTTCTTAAACAAAACAATAGCTGATCTCAGGGAGACCAGCTACAAAAAACACAGCGGAGCCTCATTAAAGAGTCTCAACACAGCAATCCAAAGTGCAAAGCTCCCTGGGAAACAGTAATATGCAAAATAAATGTGGAGCCCCAGTATTGGGTCTACAACACAATGAAAGCCAGATATCCCTCAAAGAAAGGAAAACCGAGCAAAGGGGTGTCTCCATTACAGAGATCACCAAATCCACTATATTAAGTGGCCCCTAAGGATATGACGGAGAAGACCTAAGCCAGTTATCCATCCACAGACAGCTGTTTCGGGGTGTTGCATAATTGTCTTACCAAAGTACCATATTTTAGGCCCCAAGCGAATTTATACACTACTGGAAAGTTATTTTGGTGTATAGTATTGTGTGAAAAGATTTAACAAAACTTGTAATTCATAGATTTAAATCTCTATTTCTGATTTCATTGTTCACAGGGGAGGTGTCATCAGTGACTGCCAGTAAGCTCTGTATACACACTTAGGGCTGTACTAGACATTGCGATAGTCGGGCAGATCATGGCTAACTAGCGTTTGTAGGAACGCTTTTTAGTGATTTATCCGCATGTGTAATACTGCCAGCGATTACCCCACGAACGAGCAAACACTTGTTCATCAGGCAATCACAATTTTTAAGTGGGCTGAAATATAATAGTTTGCCAGGGCAGATCATGCTGTCTAATTAGTCTGTTGCTGGCAAATAATGATTTTGTATGGGAACAGGCAATGGCAATTACAAGTTTTACTGAATTTTTCCCACAAAAATATATTGCAAACTGTACTGCATTTGGTGGTGACAGATCTTCTTTAATACTGGGTGACTTATCCCCTCGTTGTGGTACACTGGCATTGTAACAGTCATACAGATGCTGTGTCCTCCTGTGCAATGTCATTCCCAGCTCTTTCAACCTGGACCCTTATTTCAGTCAAGGTAGTTGTTTAGCTACTGTGCATGGGAGATCTGTGTCTCCATCCGGTCCTAGCAATTCTCTTTGGGGGATAGATTTGGCCAGCAAGCTGGGCAGGGGAGCTGCAGGATACCCTGAAGATCACATTATGAAGCACGGGCAATGTGTGTACACGGGTTTCATGTTGTTGAAACACCACGTCTCCTAATTGAGTCAAAAAGGCAGTAGGACTGGTTCCACTGTGTCAATAATGGCTAACATCCGGCACTCCAGCTGTGGAGAAACTAAATCTCCCAGCATGCTCCATTCATTTCTATTGAGTTCTGAGAACAGCCAAGCAAGTGTGCATCTTGGGAGTCATAGATTTACCACAGCTGGAGTGCCGGAGGTTAGACATCACAGCACTATGTCCTGGATATACCGAAGACTGGTAATATTCTCTCCACCTAAACCGGACAGGAACAGCCATGGCAGCTAATGGCAGCAGACACTGACACCTTTTGTAGGTCCTGTGTGTCTCTGCATTATGCATGATGGCAGTAGGCACTGTACAGCCCCCCTGCAAACTGATTCATGGACGGAAATTTGAACAGCTTTTGATATGTCCAGGACATTGTGGAACAAGTCCTACTTCCATTTAATTATTTTTTACTCCAGAGACATTATGTTCCAACAAGATGATGCTGCCCACATTACACAATACGCTCTTCATGGTATGCAGCAACCCACCTGCCAGTTCGATAACCAGTTCTCTTTCCCATCAATAATGTCTGGGACTAAATGGGGAAACAGATCTCCACAGCAAAGCAGCTAACTACCACCTTGGCTCAACTACTGGTCCAATTTGAAAGAACTTCTAATGACTTACAACAAGAGGATATTCCGCATCTGTATGACCCTTAACATGCCAGAGTGTCGACCTGTATAGCAGTGACCCTGCTACAGAATGCGAAATACAGGGTGCACCACCCTCCATGTGGTTGATCCTAATTTCTTAGCGTACTAGGGGCTAGCATGTTCTTGAGGGCTTTAGCCCTCCTGTATGTAGCCTTTGGTTATGAAGCACATGCCAGAACTTGATGAATTTTATGAGCATAGTAAAAAGTAGTAATAAAATTGAGATTAAAACCATTGTCTTGAGTGTTTTTGCTTTCTTTTGGACAGAGGCATTCTGACTGGGAAAGGGACAATGCTTTATGCTCTGATTCTATTGAATTGGCTATAGGGGACATTATGGCTTTTGCTTCCTAAGGTTTGAGCTGAGGTAGTCAAGACAGTTTACTGTCCACTTTCTTGAAAAATGTAATTGCCCCCTTATTAGAGTATAGGGGAAGCCCAAGATAGTCAATGCCAGTGTTTGACACTCTGGCGACCCATTCCTAATAAAGCTCGGGTAAGAAATATAACATCTGTAGAAAATGCTGGTTGTCCAACGGCATGTTGGATAGAGGAAGTGAGTCTCAATGTCTCCATGTATAGATCTGCAAAGATAGCTGCAAACCTTGTATCAGTAGACAGACCTGGCTTTGGAAACTGAATGCATTATATTGAAACATATTTTTGGAGTTTGATATCAATATAATGAGACAGATTTCATATCACAGAATTTATGCCTGAAATTATAGTTCTGGCATGTTTGTGGATTTTGCTACGGTGGTAGAATATTTGGGATTTTTGTGAGGAAGACTTTTTTTTTGTGAGAATCCCCTTTATGTAGGCTGATACCAGCGAGCTTATAGAATAGAATTTGGATGTATTCAGTTATGGTGTCTTTGGGAAGAAGTATATGGTAGTCTGTCAGATAAAATGCTTTTGAAATATATACATACCAATTCTAAATGCCCCCCCGTCATCATTCCTGATGACAATTTCAAGGTCATCGCAGAGGGATATAAGGTTTTTTTTTTTGTTTTTTTACCTGTTTTTTTGCCCTCTCACAGAAGTTATGCCCTCTGTGCCCCTTTCACAGTTGTAATGCCTTATTTGTGCCCCTTTACAGTAGTAATCCCCACTATGCCTCCTTCACAGTAATAATCCACATTGTGTCCCCTTCATAGTAATAATCCCCATTTTGCCCCCTTTATAGTAATAATGCCCACTGTGGCCCTTTATAGTAGTAATGCCCATTTTGACCCTTCACAGTAATAATTGCCCATTGTGCCCCCTTAATAGTAATGCCCTCTGTGCCCCCAGCTGTTTGAAGAGAGCGCATCGCTCATATGAGAGCTACTTTCTCTGTTCTGTTCACCTGCTCGCCGTAGTATTTGCAGTGATGAACAGATGAACAGGTAAACCCGAGCAGAGAAGGCAGCACTCATACAAAAAAAGCGGATAACCCCTTTAAAGACATACTCGCTACATACAGTGCCACATACTTCTTACATTCAGTGACTTCTCTTCTCTGATGTAGATATTCTCTTTCCTCCTCTTCTCCTGTTAGACCAGACCACCATGGTGACTTCTTTCAGCCGCGCCTCGTCTCTGCAGAGTTTAAGATACATCTTTCTTTCCTACTTTTCCATCATCTTCCCACCTTCTTAACGCCCCATCCTGCAAACCCAAATACTGTGTCCACTGTGCTCCCCAATGCTTTTCTGCAGAAACAGTCCCCCTGAAAATACTGGTACCACACAGATGCATCAGTACAAAAACATCCCTTTATATTGTGCGCTAGTAATAAAAATAAAAAAACACCTTCCTTTCAGATCAGACCCCCATATAAAATACTAAATGAGATTCCGCAATGGCAGACCAAACCCCCTTGAGAACTGTCAGATCCCATATAAGACCCCAGTTTTAAACCTCAGATCAGACCCCATTAGACCTCCATGTAAGACCCTGACCCAATATCAGACCTCCAGACCCCCATTAGACCTTCAGACCCCCCCAGTCAGACCTCCAGACCCACAATCAGGCCCCCGTTAGACCTGAGTCCAGGCTCCCATTAGACCAGAGTCCAGCTAATCCTGATGGCAATACTGACGGTATATCATCAGGGTCCTTAACCAGAATACTGACTGATTTCAATACACTCATCTAAAAGTGGCCTTTGTAACTAAGAGGGACAGGAACCGAAACGCATTTTATGTATAGACTTTTAATGACACTCCAGTAGAGACTGCCTTTATAGGCTCCAGTGGGTTCCAGTGATCTTTTTAGTTCTACTATTCATTTGCTTACACATCTGGAAGGCTGGCTGGCTGGACCCCCAAATCTGACCATGGAATACATGTCTCTACAGTTGTGGTGGCTAACACAACACCACCAGAGGAGCACTCATCTGTGTTGTACAATACACTCCTTGTTTTTTTTTTTTTCCGGGTTCCATCTGATGTTGCCCTCGGCCTTGTTTTCCTTAAGCCTCATTCAGACGTCAGTGTTTTGGTCAGTGATTTCCATCAGTCATTGTGAGCCAAAACCAGGATTGGAGCCTCCACAGATATGTTATAAAGGAAAGATCTGCACCTGTTTTGTGTTAAGAGCTACACCTGTTCACAATTACTAATGGAAATCGCTGTCCAAAACACTGTGTACATGAGGCATAATAGTCAAAGTAAAACATACATGTCAGGAGAAGTGGTAGGTCCTCTTGAAGAATAAAACCATTGTTCTTCTGAACCTTGAAAGCTGTTGACATTTATTATGCCATTCCCCAGATCTGTGAAACAGGATCGTGTTCAAAGCTCCTTCCAATTCATAGCTTTGGTTTTGTTTTGTTTATTTTACAGTAAGTCTATAATTTAAAAAAAATGTAGAAAACATGGGTGAATCTGAAAACTTACTGAATGCACAGTGTCTGTGTTCAAAGAGATTTTACACTCAAAACTGACATTCCTCCTAATTCTAAATGGCAAACATTTATATTTTTGGATCAAAAGAGTGGTGTCGCACTAGAATGGCAGGGGAACAGAGTATAGGTGCTCACAGTCCACGGGTCCACCAACTCCACAAGGACGAATATAAATGGCAAAGAAGACTGGGCACTCTATAGTATCGGGGTTAGTGGTATTTTAATTGAACAAATGGTTAAAAAATCACTTCACACACTCTCTACTAAAACAAAATTATCCATTCCTATCAACAATTGTGAGTAGCAGCGATAAATCAAGTTGATACACTGAGAATAGCAGCAAAAATTAATAGCAATAAATTAATAGCAGCAAACTGTGGATACTAGTAACGATCTGGAGTGCACACGATGTGTGCTAAGCAAGAGATCATCAACAAAATAGCAGCAATAAACCAAATGGCTACACTGAATTAACAGCATTAACAGCAATGAACCGAATAGTAGCAGCAAACTGTGGGTGCTGGTGGCAGTCCGGAGTGCACACTGTAGGTGCTAATGTAGTACGGAGCGTCCACCCAACGCTCACGGCAACAGAGATGTAAGCGGTAGAGAGGCCGCACAATTGCCTGAAAGTCCACCAGATGAATATCAAGCAACTGTTGCACAGACGATCTTTCAAAGATAGTGCAGTCAATTAGCGGTGCCGCAATTATATCCATTCATTCAATAGAATTGGCGGTCTCGCGATTATATCAGTTCATTCATTCATTCATTCATTCATAAAAATTGCGATTGTTCTTAATAATGCAATGTTTTAAATAAGGGAACTTTCAAAAACGGCAGAATTGATGAACACTGAGTGTTGACTTGTTTGATCAATCCCTTGAATATGGGGGATCTTATCCCCTGTATTGGCAGTAAGTCACTGATTTAGAGCGGCGTCCCGCTCATTTGCAGGCAGCGGCGTCCCGCTGTAAATATTGTTAAAGTAGCCGGCAATAATGAACTACAGGTCTCTGAGTCACACTTGATCTTACCAGTTCGGGCCAAAATACAGTGGTTCCTTTACGGGTTCCCCAGTGTGGATACCGTCTGAGCTCACCACGCTGGCGTCTCCATATTCATCTGGTGGACTTTCAGGCAATTGTGCGGCCCCTCTACCGCTTACATCTCTGTTGCTGTGAGCGTTGGGTGGACGCTCCGTACTACATTAGCACCTACAGTGTGCACTCCGGACCGCCACCAGCACCCACAGTTTGCTGCTACTATTCGGTTCATTGCTGTTAATGCTGTTAATTCAGTGTAGCCATTTGGTTTATTGCTGCTATTTTGTTGATGATCTCTTGCTTAGCACACATCGTGTGCACTCCGGATCGTTACTAGTATCCACAGTTTGCTGCTATTATTAATTTATTGCTATTAATTTTTGCTGCTATTCTTGGTGTATCAACTTGATTTATCGCTGCTACTCACAATTGTTGATAGGAACGGATAATTTTGTTTTAGTAGAGAGTGTGTGAAGTGATTTTTTTTAACCATTTGTTCAATTAAAATACCACTAACCCCGATACTATAGAGTGCCCAGTCTTTTTTGCTATTTATATTTTTGGCTCATAGCAGTTAATGGACTATTCCAGTGTTGTAATTTTCATAATTGACTGGAAACAAGTTAGCACTTACTAATAGTGTATGTTTATCTGCAATGCCCTGTCCTGTACACTCACATCAGCATCTGAGGCATGTTGAGGCTTGGAATGTTCTGCCCTGTCAAGACAACATTATGCCTCATAGGGTGGTGGTCTGCTCATTCTCATGTACCGTTTGATCCCCATGAGTCTGTCGGCAGGATGTGAACACAGGTTGCAGGTCACAGACCGCAATTATGCTGGAGTAGTTAAAATGCACTCTATATTTCATCGTCTGACTTGTATAATGCCGTAAGGTTGAATGCTAATTATATATATATATATATATATATATATATATATATATATATATATATAATATATATTTTTTATTTTTTCTCCTGTATAAACAGAAATCCCCTTTAATTTTGAAATATATATAGACAAATTGCGGCTAGTAACATTGTATTGTTTTCTTGTACAGATACGGGAGGGTATATACAGCTGACCCATATCATGCCCTGGCCCCTGCTACCAGTTACGGAGTGGGAGCTGTGGTAAGTAGAACATTTTAACGCATCAGAAAAATCCTACTAGAATACTATTTAATGACAGTTATCTTGCTCCTAGTAAGCCAGCTTTTTGGATGCAGTGGGCTGGGGAGCCTGTGTATGTAGGTTAAGTAATTTGAAGACATGCTTAACATTTGAAGGTCTCACACTTTCTATGATGACTTGGAATGACCTTGGCGCATAAGCAATCTGCTGAATGTTCGTTATTCCTACAGACACTAATGTGTGTGCGGAGCTCCTGACTCCCAGGATAAAAAGCCACTGCCAGAAGTGTCTAGCGGCTGTTTTCGTCTCTCTCCATATAAAATACACACGTGCATTGGACTGATCCGAACGTGTATGGGGAAGCTAGGAGGGAGTTGGGAGAGATGGCTTTCAGAATGTGTATGGGCATAGCTATTGAATTTGTATGGACAGCTTAAAGCCACTAGCTTTTTCCATTCCAATTTATTGGAGATAATCCACTTATGAATTTGTGTCCAAATCCATGGCAGAAGTCCAGAGATTCTGTTATGAATTTATTCATAAACATGGCCTATTATTCAGTCACCTAAACGCTGTTCGGAATACCTAGATATCTTGTGCATTTATTTAAGTGCACCTAAACATATAACTTTATTAATACCTATTGAAAATGTGCAGAAAATATTTCTAATATGTATTTTTTTTTCCAGTGAAATAGGCACCTGGTATTCAGGACCTATTGCACTTTGCAATCCTTACTCCTAATACACTGCTGTGTTTTCTGAGTACAGATTCCCCTGTGGCTGCATTGAGTGTTCAGACTGGAGTATTGCTGCTCTCCCTGTACCTGTGTTGCTCTGCCTAAAGCCTGGCATACTGTGTGTCTGGCTGGCTTCCTGGTGAAATGGATAACATTTAGGTCTTCTAACAGAGCTGGCACAGGCAAAAGAGCGACTTGCAATGTGAGCTTCTGCCCTGTGCTTGCTCTCTTCAGCTCTGCTAAAAATCTGTATGCAAACTTTTAGAACTTCAGGTGCCTATTTCACCAGGAAAAGTTAATAAACGTAGTATGTGAGAAATAATTTCTGCACATTCCCAATAGGTTTTAATAACGTTTTAAGTTTAGGTACACATTAAACATTATTTTACTCTGTTATATTTGCAAGGAAAATGGAATGTCAGATGAAATTTAGAGAGGTAAGATGAAATGTCCATTAAATATTACCTGTCTGATGTGCAATGCTGCCTTTTAAAAAGATTAGCAGATCGAGATGATGTACACCTGTGTCTGAAAGGAATTAAAGGGGATTCCTGGTATTAACTAACCTAGGCAAAGCTGCGAGAAGGTCGCGGAGCTAGTGTGATCGTCAGTGCTTTCTCAAACAACTGAAAAGTATTTTATAACAAAAGTTTGTAACACAGGCCTGGTACATGGCAAAGGTCATGAAAATATTTAAAAAAGGGTCAAATGTGAAAGTAAAATGTCTGAAGGTTTTCTAAGAAATGCCATTTTTGCATTTTTGTGTGTTTTTCTAATGAAGTTACTTGGATTTATGGGTGATTTGGTCCTGTGAAATTAATCTGATCACTTCCTTGAGGAGTTGCATTCTAGGCTGGACGAGGGATGTAATATACCATATTTTTCAGACTAAGGACCATAATGATTTAGAGGAGGAAAATAAGAAAAAAAAAACTTTTACATCAGACCTCAGATCAGACATAAAAAAAAAAAAAACCTTTCCTCTCCTGCTCCAGACAGCCCCACCACTTGGAAGATTCAGCATGCTATTCCAGAGCTCAGATGTTCCCTGGTCTTCTGCCAGCTCTGCACTGTGACCTGACATCGTATAGCAGGTCATAGTGCCCTATCCTGATGCTGTACACTGTCAGGACACAGTGCAGCATGAAGCTCAGAGAAGACCAGGGAGCAGTGAATACAGCAGGAGCATTATATTCACTGCTCCTCTATCCTATTCTGTACTAATGAGCACTATTTGGACTTCTTGGACTGGTGGAAAATGTATCTGTGCGTAAGTAACTCACTCGGTAATAGAAAACGGAGGTTTGTTATGATCAGTACTTGCTCAGCTTGGGTCAATAATTACTAATGAGGAGTCACAAGGGTCCATATCAGGCACTATTCTCTATTTTAGTTATTAATGCTCTAGTAGAGGGATTTCACAGTAAATTATCAATTTCCATTTTCCATGTCCCCTTTCCTGTCAAGCCATCGTTCCCTTTCAAATGCAGATAACATCTCTAAACAGAAAAGCACCAAAATCAAACATTTATAAATGTGCTAAAATCCACAACATTTTACAGTACCAGCAAAATTGATGAGATGTAAAGGTCACTACAAAATGTGGTGCAATCTAAATGCACCATGTTGTAGAGCAGATTGATTATATAGTTTTAAGGGAAAAGATTCAGTAAAGAAAAGATATTGGTACAGGGAGGAGGTGTTATCAGTGACTGATGGCTACCTCTATTCACACTTGTACACACAATGCTATAAGTCACTGATAACGCCTCCTTCTATTACCAGTGCTGTTCACAGGGAGTGTAAAAAGCAAATATATAAAAGTATAATACAGGTTTTACTGAATCCTTTTGCATAAAATCATATATTAATCTGCTCGTTAGAATTTAGCGAATTTCAGGTTATGAAATTCGTTCACGCTTCGTTTACTGGTAAATGCTGAATTGCGTTATGGATTCCGTTACCACGGACTATTAGAGAGGAGTCCCCTGCATAACAAATGGGATGGATCTGTTTTGCAGCCCATAGATTTCTATTATGACAGAATTAATAACTTCCTGATCTTCCTGATCTATAGCATGGTGCTTCCAGATGGATTTGCATTTTGTGGTGACAGGTCCTCTTTAAATTTCATCCATATTCTGTTTAAAAAATCTGCAGCAGAAATTGACCTGTGGTGCAGGTTTTAAATTGGCAGCATGTCCAGTTGTGCTTAAGAATTACACGATGGATCTCACCTTTTGCAATGCATAGGCTAAGGCTACTTTCATGCTAGCGTTTTGGCTTTCCGTTTGAGATCCGTTTAGGGCTCGCAAAAGTGGTCCAAAACAGATCAGTTTTACCCTAATGCATTCTGATTGGATCTTTTTCCATTCAGAATGCATCAGTTTGCCTCCGTTCAGTCACCATTCTGCTCTGGAGTCGGACACCAAAACGCTGCCTGCAGCGTTTTTGCTGTCCGTTTGACAAAGCGGAGCCAAACATGACGGATGCATGCGGTTGTATTTTTGGAACGGAGGCGTTTTTGCAGATCCATGACGGATCCGCAAAAAAATGCAGATTTAGCTACCACTTGTTTCCTTGCGCACACAGTCAAAAATAATGGTTGTAGGCAGAGGCAATTTAAAGAGGTTTTCCACATTTTATATTTAAAAGACCTCTCCACTGACCAATACTTCAGGGCCCAGCACCCCCACTGATCTGCTGTTTGCAGACGGCGCTGGATGAAGCCTTCTTCCAGCTCTGTTCACCGTTGAGCGTCTGTGGCTGCCACAACAGCTGATATGTACATTTTTAAAAGGATTCTCCTCTTTTGTTATATTGATGACCAATCCTCAGGTTAAGTCCTCAATATGAGTTTGTCCGGGACCCAACTGCCAGCACCCCTGCCGATCAGCTGTTTGAAAAAGCGTAGAATCCCTTTAAATATAAAATAAAATGAATTCTAAATCATCCCCTTTTGCCAATTTGACGTATAAAAAACAAAAAAATAAACATAATTGGTACTGCCGCATCCAAAAATCTAAAATATTTAACATGTACTGTGAACATCATAATGGGGAAAAAATTAAAATTAGTTTTTACTTTTGCTTCACCTCCCCCAAAAAATTAAATATTAAGTCATTAAAAAGTCACCCCAAGCGCAAAAATTGCATCAATTAAAAACTATAGATGACCCTGGAAAAAAAGAACACCTGTCCATAGACGATACGGTAATGCAAAGATTTTTTTCATTTTTTTTTTTAATTAAACCATGAATACATAAATTTGGTATCACTGTAAAAGTACTGACCCACAGTATAGAAATAACATGTCATAAAACAGGCATGTCCAAACTCTGGCCCTCCAGGGGTTGCAGAACTACAACTCCCATCATGCCCTTCTGTAGGTTGATAGCTGTAGGTTGTCCAGGAATGATGGGAGTTGTAGTTTTGCAACATCTGGAGGGCCAGAGTTTGGACATGCCTGTCATAAAACATTGGAATAATTGAATTTTTTTTTTTTTACAATACCACCCATTTAGATTTTTTTTTTCTAGCTTTGTGAACGATAAGATAAAAATATTATGGCTCTTGGAAAGCAGAAGGCAAAAATGATAAAGCCTGGGCTACACAGCATCTTTTTGTAGAGCGACTGATTAATTTTAACTATTGAATAACGGCTGCAGTCAACAAGATTATATTCAACTGAATGTAACTTGGACTGCAGCTGTAGTTATAGTTAAACTCAGTCAGATGCACTACTTATTGGCATTCATTAAAAAATGTTTTTTATAATTCCTGACATTTAGTCCTAGTATTCCATCCCTCTTAGGGTAACCCTACTGTTCTGTTCGTATTAGCTATACACTTGTACTGTTCGGGTCAATATGACCCAACCTATTAGAGTCTGTTATTTTTGACATTAAGCTACTCTAAGCGTATTATTTGAATACCAGTTGCATTATTTTCTTTATTTTTTAAACTCGTTTTATTGAACAATACAATGATGAAAATTAAAAATAAAATGAGGTAGTACAAAAGTGGGGTACAGAGTTTCATTGCATAGTGCATACACAAAGAAACCTACAAAGAGCTACTGAGAACAAATAGCTATATTAAAAAGTCATTTTATTGAAAGCAACATTACAAAGTACACATAAAAAAAGATGATAAACATAATCAAACTAAGTGTGGTACATCACTGGGAGCCATATCACAGATATGGGCATGTAAACAATCAGAGAGGAAATCCATAAAATGCCGGTTGGAAAAAACAATTACAAAAGTAAAGTGCCAAATGCTACATCAAACATATATAAGAATACTGCCTCATTTAAAGCTAGTAACCACCAAAGTAATCAACAAGAAGTAAAATCCTCATGGGTGTGATCCTTCTGTGGCGAAACCAGTGACATATGAGTATGTAGATAGTTGTGGATTTTAGTGCTTGGTTACTTTGGTTACTAGCTTTAAATGAGGTAGTATTCTTATATATGTTTGATGTAGCATTTAACACTTTACTTTTGCAATGGTTTGTTCCAACCGGCACTTTATGGATTTTCTGGTGTACCGCACTTAGTTTGATTATGTTTATCATCTCTTTTTGTGTACTTTTTAATGTTGCTTTCAATAAAATGACTTTTTATTATAGCTATTTGTTCGCAGTAGTTCTTTGTAGGTTTCTTTGTATATTTTGCAGAGCTGGCTTTGTTGAGGGGTGTGTAGGTGACCCATTATTACATTTGGTCACAATGGTAAATTTTCCTCCTTGTGTGTTTGTAACTTACTTGTTCTAACCATAGTACATACACAGTATAAAGGTATATTGCATAGCGTGGTAATGCTTAATCATGGTCACCTGTTTACATGGTTATAGTCACAAAAAATATAAGTAGAGGAGGACATCAAGAATGATTTGTGCTCATACATCTGAATGTGTAGGCGATAATGCAGCACTTAAATAATGTATTGGGTATTGTGTATGTGGAGATGCACACCACAACCCCTACAACTTTGTCAAATTTAGGTTCATACTTCCTATGTTTGTAGACAATATATTCATATGCAATTATGACATTTATCAATTTCTTCCATTGAGTAATTGATGGACTCTCTCCCATCCACTGTACGTTGATGGCTTTTCTTGCCAGAAATAATTAT
The DNA here is from genome assembly GCA_033119425.1 of Bufotes viridis. Lineage (NCBI taxonomy): Eukaryota > Metazoa > Chordata > Amphibia > Anura > Bufonidae > Bufotes > Bufotes viridis. The sequence continues at coordinate 92,362,347 of CM065596.1, read as the reverse complement.
TCTCGCAAGAATATTCTGATATAATGGGTATATATGGCATCATCTAAGATACCAAATAAACATATTTTGGGGTGAACAACAATTGGTAGATTAGTCAGCTCAGCCAGAAATTGGATGACCTCTGTCCAGAATCTTCTAATGTGGGGGCAAGTCCACAAGAAGTTCCAAAAATCTGCACCATCTCTGGCACAGCAATGACACCTGGTATGAGGCAATCTACCCATTTTTTGTAGTCTAACTGGTGAGAGGTAGCTCTGATGTATAATACATAATTGCACAAATCTGTTAATAGCCGGAGACACATACCGTACATAGTCGATTCTAGTATTTTAGAGATGTCTTCCTCTGACAGATCAGGAATCACAGATTTCCACCTATAGTTAGATATGGAGATCGTGGAGCCAGGGACTTGAGCATTGAGTGCATGTCTAACTTGTAGATAGCGGTAGAATGCAATGCGGGTTAGCTGACACTGCGCTTGAAAGTGGCTGAATGGATAAACTAGATTATTCTGATATACTTCTTTAAGGCAACAGATATTGTCTGCTTTCCAATATTGGGAGTCAGGGAAGGCCGATGAAGTGGGAGACATAGGGTTATCCCAAAGTGGCAGGTCACTTATCAGATCGTTAAAGTTGTGTATTTTCTTCGTGGCTGACCATGCCTGAATGGCAGTTCTATGAATAGGAAGCAGTTTTCGTGGGAACAGCTGAGGTTTTTCCAGTACTGGCCACAAAGATCTCATTTTTAAATATAGCGCCAGTTGGGCCTCTGAGTTTGGCACCTGGTTATATGGTAGTAGCCAGCTCCTCAGGTATCGCATTTGACCTGCTAAATAGTAAAAATAGAAGTCTGGTAGGGACATACCACCATTAGATCTGGGGGGACATAGGGTGAAAAGGGAGAGTTTAGTCCTTGTAGAGCCCCACATAAAGGGTGACATTAGAGAATTTAGTTATTTGAAAAAAAGCTCTTGGGTATAATGTACGGGCAGTGTTCCAGTATCTTTATGCATTTAGGAAGTACTATCATTCTAATCAGGTTTATGCGACCTGCTACAGATAGGGGGACTGATCCCCAAATTCTGAACTTATCCTTACAGTAATTTAGAAGGGGTTGTACATTCATAGAATGGAAGGTGTCTGCATTCTTGGATATGACAATTCCTAGGTATTTAAAATACTGAACTGTGGGCAGCTCCTGAATAGTTGCCTGCCAGTCTTTACCATACCATATAGTGGAAAAAAGAAGGATTTCGACCAGTTTATGCATAAACCTAAGGTCACAGGGCGTACATGTACGTCCTGTGTAGTTTCGCTCACCGCGGTGCGGGGTGATCGGAACAGAGTGTATGCAAAAATCATTCGGCAGGCACTCTGTGACAATGCCGAGGGGGGTTCTGGGAGGTCTCCAAATTCTTCTCTGCAACCCGCACTGGCATAGCTGGTCACCGAATGCAGGGGATTGCCTCTCTGGGTGCAAGAAACATATATACCTCCCTATACCTCCCTTCCCCTGCATCTTCAAACTACCCCCACACCCGCAAGAAGAGCATTAACACTCTCCATACCCAGCCATACATACCATGTACAGCCCTTCCTGTGCCCCAAACTACCCCCACACTGAGGTAAAGATACACTTGACTATCCTGCACTCCCTCATTCCAAACTATCCCCACATTGAGCACAGTTCAGGAAGTACTAGCTAATGCTAGTATTATATACACAGTACCCCTACACACAGGACTGTGCCTAAAAGAGACATTACTACCCTGCATACCAGTATTATTCACAGATCCCCCATAACAATGTCACCCACCGATGACCCCATAACAGTGTGTCATCCACAGATGACCCCATAACAGAGTGTCATCCACAGATGACCCCATAACAGTGTGTCATCCACAGATGACCCCATAACAGTGTGTCATCCACAGATGACCCCATAACAGTGTGTCATCCACAGATGACCCCATAACAGTGTGTCATCCACAGATGACCCCATAACAGTGTGTCATCCACAGATGACCCCATAACAGTGTGTCATCCACAGACCACAATTAGTTCAAAACCCACCAAAAGTACACCTTTTGGTTCAAAATATCTTTTCTTATTTTCCTCTTCAAAAGCCTAGGTGCATCTTATCAGGTGAGTCTTATAAAGTGAAAAATACGGTAAGTTTAAAAAAAAAAAAAAAAAAAGTTTTGGTCTCTTGCATCACCCTGATCGGTCTCTTGCATCACCCTCTTTGTTTTTTTTCCCTATTGGGTTTAGGAAAAGTCAGGGAACACCCGTGCCCCCCCCCCCCCCACACACACACGCACACTAAATAAAGTTTTACATGCACGCACACACACACACTCCCCAATTGCCCGCCGGACGTTCTCGCCCGAGAAGGCATACGCCCAGCTTGCCTCCGAATCCGAGAGCCCCAGTGAGGACTAGGATGACCCCACTTTCCTTTTGTCATCCGCATCCTCATCTAGCGATGATTATAAGCCCCCAAGGTGGCGGAGACGCTGCCAGGCGGAGCAAGGGGAGCGCCATGCCAGGGACCCTGTGGCCCACACTAGTACAAGCAACTCTGGGGCTCGTACTAGTTTTCCGGCTCACTAGATAAGTTCACCTGAGTCCCCTACCGGTGAACTTGCATGGTGTACCCCAGAGAATTTTGAGCCCGTGATTCCTGATTTTGTTGGCCCACCAGGAATCCAGATTCGCACAGTGGGATTCACTGACTATTTTACACCCAACATTTCATTGCTCCACACCCGGGCTCCTTTTTGGCTATGTCTAGTGGCTGGACGCTGGTCAGTGCAGCCGAGATGAGGACGTTTTGGGGCCTTGTGCTGCACATGGGCCTAGTGAAAAAACCCAGTGTCGGGCATTACTGGAGTGAGGACGTCCTCTACCAAACCCTACTTTACAGTACGGCCGTGACACGCTCCCGGTTTGAGGCCATCCGGAAATGCCTGCATTATCCAGATAATAATACCTCGAGGTACACTTACAAGTTTTGTGTGTGAGGGGCGAGATTCCCGTATGCAACCCCCAGAATGTCCCTTTACTCTGGGTGTTAGCGGGAAACTTGTGTTGGACCTTATGCACCCACTGCTAGATAAGGGGTACCACCTGTACGTGGATAACTTTTATACTAGTATCCCCTTGTTACAGTCCCTCGCAGCCAGATATACGTCCGCTTGTGGAACCGTGCGGAAAAATCAACGTTGCTTCCCTACCTACCCTCTCCAGGTACCTATCCCCAGGGGTGAGATCCGTGCCCTTATTAGTGAAAACCTGTTGCTGGTCAAATATAAGGACAAGAGGGATGTCCTTAGGCTGTAACGGCATTACCCCTGTCCCTGTGTGAGGTACCGCGGCAACGGTCCTCAAGCCCGATTGTATCGTCAACTACAATCAGTATATGGGAGGAGTTGATCTCTCTGATCAAGTCCTCAAGCCATATAACGCCATGCGCAAAATTCGGACATAGTACAAAAAAGTTGCGGTCTACTTAGTGCCGGTTGCCATGTACAACTCTTTTGTGCTGTCCCGGAGCTCTGGCAACACGGGGAAATTCCTTCAGTTCTATGAGGCAGTCCTCAAGGACCTGATCTTTTTCTGATCGGGAAAGAGCAGGCCGGAGTACCTCGGGAACTGGAGGCGTCCGAATCGTCCCTGGCCAACACTTTCCAGGTCCAGTCCCCCATACTGGAAAGAGGGAATGTACCCCCAAAAAATGCAGTGCATCACAGGAGGGGGATACAGAAGGACACCACCACTTCCATGGAGTACTAAATTTATAATCCCCTTCCCCAATTTTAATTCCATTTGGCCACTGACAATCGAATAAAAACTATGGTTCTCAGACTTGACACCCAAAAAAAGTTTTTTTCAAAAATGATAGTCATCAGACTGTTATTTTACTAACTTTGTTAACCCTTTAGGCGTTCCTCAAGAGTTTATGGCAAATGGAGATGAAATTTCTGAATTTCTATTTTTGGTAACCTTGCATCACAAAAATGTAATATAGAGCAACCAAAAATCATATGTACCCTAAAAATAATCCCAAGAAAACTGCCTCCGTATCCCGTAGCTTCCAAAATGGGGTCACTTTTTTTTATGGACCCCATCAGGGGGGCTTCAAATGGGACATGGTGTACATAAACCAGTCCATCAAAATCTGCCTTCCAAAAACCACACGGCGCTCCTTTGCCTCTACGCCCTGCCGCGTGGCCATACAGTAGTTTACGACCACATATGGGGTGTTTCTGCAAACTACAGAATCAGGGCAATAAATATTGGGTTTTGTTTGGCTGTTAACCCTTGCTTAGTTACTGGAAAAAATGGATTCATGGAAAATTTGCCAAAAAATTCAGAAATGTTAGCTCCATTTGCCATTAACTCTAATGAAACACCTAAAGGGTAAATGACATTTGTAAAATCAGTTTTGAATACCTTGAGGGGTGTAGTTTCTTAGATGGGTCATTTTTGGGTGGTTTCTATTATGTAAGCCTCACAAAGTGACTTACGACCTGAACTGGTACATAAAAAATGGGCTTTTAAAAACTTCCAAGATTTGCTTCTAAACTTCTAAGCCTTGTAACTTCTCCAAAAAATAAAATGGCATTCCCAAAATGATCCATACATGAAGTAGATATATGGGGAATGTAAATTAATAACTTTTTTCGCGGTATTACTAAGTATTATAGTTGTTATAAATAAATATATATATAAATATAGTTATTATAAATAAAAATGAATTTTTTTGACTCAATTTTGCCAGTGTCATGAAGTACAATATGTGACGGAAAAACAATCTCAGAATGGCCTGGATAAGTAAAAGCGGTTTAAAGTTATTCACACATAAAGCAACACTGTTCAGATTTGTAAAAAATGGCTTGTTCCTTAAGGTGAAAATGAGCCCGGTCCATAAGGGTTTAATGAGCTTCCTGTCTCTGGTTAATGTAACCTCTACATTTGACATAAACAGTACCATGTCATCAGCATAGTCTGATCCTATCCTCCCTATCCCCCATGACTATGCCCTGGTATATATCATCCTGTCTTAGGCTAATAGCTAGTGGTTCAATGGCCAAGGCAAACAATAAGGGAGATAATGGGCAACCCTGTCGTGTCCCCCTCCCCAGGTTGAAATATGAGGAAGAGAAACCATTAACTAACACATTAGATCTAGGGTTTCTGTATAAAATGGAAACCCATTTGATAAAAACTGGTCCAAACCAAATCGCTTAAGGGCATTCAGCAGGTAAGGCAATTCAACTGAGTGAAATGCCTTAGCTGCATCGAGGGACGCCATAGCCCACTGCTGTTGTTGTCTAAGACTTATATGCGTGAGTACCTGCACCCGCCTAATGTTTTCAGACGTGGATTTACCCGGCATGAATCCAGATTGGTAACCTTAGGGCTAATATCTTGGCTAAAATTTTGTAATCTAGATTAACTAGAGAGATCGGCGGTTTGAGCTGCAGTCCAGTGGATTCTTGTCAGGTTTAAGGATGACCACAATTGTGGTATCATACAGGGATGGAGGCAGTGTGCCAGTAGAAAAGGCTGCTGTATACATTTTCTTCAGGGGATCTAAAAGCAGGTCTATTTAGCATATACTTCTAATGGAATGCCATCAGGGCCTGGTGCCTTCCCACCAGCCAGAGAGGACACCTCAAGAGCGATCTCCCTTTGTCCCAGTTACTGAGGCCTATGGCTTCGCTTAATCGGCTAAATTTAGCTTTTTTGAAGTTTGGCATTTTTGTTTCTCCCTATAGAAATGCTCTTTTTGAATGATAATTGGAAGGTTATTACTTTATGGTCACTATTTCCCAGGTGTCCCCCAACCTGCACATCTGTTCTGTCAGGTCTATTGGTTAATACTAAGTCCAGTATGGCCGTCCCTCTAGTCAGGTCCTGAACCAGTTGGGAAAGGTAATTGTCTTTGGTTATTGCCAAGAACCTGTTTCCTTTATGCGATGTACAGCTTTCAGTTTCCCAGTCTATATCTGGGTAGTTGAAGTCCCCCATAATAACCACCTCATTATGATTTGCTGCCTCGTCTATCTCGTTTAGTAATAGATTTTCTTTGGACTCTGGTTGCATGAAAATCGCAGCATGTTCTATATTCTGCGTTTTTCACGCAAGCAGGTGCGGATGCAATGCGTTTTTTAATGGTTGCTAGGAGCGGTTTGTAAACCTTCTTTATTTGTTTTTTTTATCATGCTCTTGAAAAATGCATCAAAACGTATTGCTCCCGCGCGGAAAAACTGAATGCAATCGCGGCCAAAACTGAATGCAATCGCGGCCAAAACTGAATGCAATCGCGGCCAAAACTGAATGCAATCGCGCCAAAACGGACTGAAGTTGCTTGCAAAATAGTGTGAGTTTCACTGAACGAATCAGTCATGCTCATGTGAAAGAGGCCTAACACATGTTATACCTGTGTGTATAAACAGGTGCATCTGTTCCTGTTAAGGCATCATTTTTGGATGCTTGTTCCTAACAAGCCACTGCTTTTTTTTTTTTTTTTTTTTTTCAATAACAGTGAGTTTAAACACAAGCTGCCCTCAATAAGAGACAGTTTGAGGGTTTATAATATGAAAAAGCATAACAAATGTGACAGCATGGTGTGCTTTTAAACACGCTGTAAGTTAAAACCATTAACCATGCATTTCCCCTTAGCTATATATATCAGTGTCACTCATTGTTCTCATAGCGTTAAAGAACTTAAAGGGAAGGAGGAGCAAAAAGTTGTAAAAAATTTTAGTCCTAGGGGGCCAATTTTCAGGCCATTTGTTTAAAATCTGATTCATGAAGACAAATCGGACACAAAATGAATTTCAACAAGTTCGTTGAACACTGTACCACTTTCTTTTCTCACCATAGTAACATAGTATATAAGGCCGAAAAAAGACATTTGTCCGTCCAGTTCGGCCTGTTATCCTGCAAGTTGATCCAGAGGAAGGCAAAAAACATAAAACCCTGTGCGGAAGAAGCCAATTTTCCACACTAAAGGGGAAAAAAATTCAAATCCGGCAATCAGATAACTCCCTGGATCAACGACCCATCTCTACTAGCTATAGCCTGTAATATTTTTACTCTCCAGAAATACATCCAGTCCACTCTTGAACTCTTTTAGTGAACTTACTATCACCACCTCCTCAGCCAGAGAGTTCCCTAGTGTCACTGCTCTTACCGTAAAAAAATCCTCTTCTATGTTTGTGTACAAACCTTCTTTCCTCCAGATGCAGAGTATGTCCCCTTGTCACAGTCATAGTCCTGGGAATAAATAGATGATGGGAGAGATCTCTGTACTGACCCCTGATATACATAGTAATTAAATCTTCCCTCAGTAGTCTTTTTTTCTTAAGTGAATAACCCTAATTTTGATCATCTTTCAGGTTATTGTATTTCCCTCATTCCAGTTATTACTTTAGTTGCCGTCCTCTGAACCCTCTTTAGCTCTGCTATGTCTGCCTTGTTCACAGGAGACCAGAACTGTACACAGTACTCCCTGTGTGGTCTGACCAGTGATTTGTAAAGTGGTAGGACTATGTTCTCATCACGGGCATCTATTTGATGCAACCCATTATCTTATTGGCCTTGGCAGCAGCTGCCTGACACTGGTTTTTACAGCATAGTTTGCTGTTCACTAAAATTCCTAGGTCCTTTTCCATGTTAGTGTTACCCAGTGTTTTACCATTTAGTATGTTCGGATGACTTGCATTATTCCTGCCCATGTGCATAACCTTACATTTGTCAGTGTTAAACCTAATTTGCCACTTCTCTGCCCAAGCCTCCATCCAGATACTTGCCTACCCAGCTGACAAAATGGCACATCTTTGTATACTGCTTTTTAACCAAAAGTTTACTTTTGCATATAAGGAATTATGTCCTATATATGTAAGTTTCAAAAAATCTGTATGGACTTGTTTAGAAGGAAATATGGTGTCTCTCCTGTATGGACAATACGCAAGGTGCACGTGCCTGAACTGACTCTCACTAGTCAGAAGAGGCAGGCGTATAGGAAACTAGTAAGACAGACACTCTATATCAGGTCACCAGCAGATATCAACAAAAGACAGGGATAGAATAGGTATGTTAAAAAAAAAACTATTTTAGTAGTAGTAATGATAAAAAAAAAACGTATTTCAATATAGGTCACTCCCAATGTACAGGGAGAGAGGAATAGTAGTGAAAAATTGGATAAAAAGGTAAGAATTAAATGGGCATAGGAAAACAGATAAAAAAGAGGGGGTTGTGAAAAAATGGTGTTAAAATATTAAAACACCCTGTATTGGGCTATATGTCCAGAGGAAAAAAATTATAAAATATTGTAAAAGTATAGTCAATGCTCTGGGATGAGTTCAGTGGAAAAAAGTACAGTAGCAGCCTTCCGGGCCCAATGTATAAGTATATGCAGCTATGTGAAAGTGATTTTCATTTATGCAAAAATAATTTTCAGCAAACCAGTGCGCTGCCAGCCGAACCAAGTACCCGCAGCACACAGAGGATCCTACGCAGAAAAGAACCTGCGATCTTCGAAAATTGGCTTACTGGTCGCTGTTACCTTTCCTCGAAGATCGCAGGTTCTTTTCTGCGTAGGATCCTCTGTGTGCTGGATTGCAGGAGGATGCAATGATCGCGGGAAGCTGCTGTCTGCAATTGCACTGCCAGGCTCACCAAGTACCCGCAGCACACAGAGGATCCTACGCAGAAAAGAACCTGCGATCTTCGAAGAAAGGTAACCGCGACCAGTGACCCAATTTTCGGTGGGACACCACCAGGCACTGGTTTGCTGAAAATTATTTTCGCATAAATGAAGGCTATTTTCGCATAAATGAAAATCACTTTCACATAGTTTTTTTTTTTTTTGTTTTTTTTAACATACCTATACTATCCCTGTCTTATGTTGATATCTGCTGGTGACCTGATATAGAGTGCATATCTTCCTAGTTTCCTGTATGGACTTTGGTCTGACCTTCCCCTTAAATAGCTCTGTACTGCACTTGCTGTATTGCATCGTGTTAAGTAAGGTCTTGGTTCGAGTCTGAAATACCTGATTGCGTTGTTTGTTTGATATAAATATGCACAATAGACACCATCTTATTTGAGTATTTTATTACTTCCACAATGTACCTTATTGTTCGGCCCATAAGACTCATTCCCCCCCCCCCAAAAGTGGGGGGAAAATGTAGTTGCGTCTTATGGGGTGAATACTAATGAGCGCTTTCATTATGGAAGCGCTCATTAGTACCAGAGGACCGGGAAGTGGTGAAGGCTTTGAACTCACCGGGTCCTGGTAGTCGGCTGTGAAGGCTGCGCACAGCATGACTGCGCTCTGTGATCTCATGCTGTGCACAGCCTTCACAGCACAGCCGGAAGACAGAGCATGCTGGAGGAGAGGAGCGGCAGCGTCCGGAGCAGGAGAGGTAAGTTGTTGTTGTTTTTTTGTTTTTTTTTTTGTTTTTTTTTTAACCCATATGAGTCTGATGGGGCTTAACCTCTTTAGGACACAGAGTGTACATGTACGCCTTATAGTAACAAGAAGAAGTGTGGTTGTCCAGCTCACCTGCACATGAATGTCCTTCTCCCAGGGTGCACGGATGGATCCAGGAGATCCTTGGAAGTAGCAGAAAAAGAAAGATTCCAGCACTCCAGTAAATTCAGTTAAAAAGCCTTGGCATCCTTTATTTTCGGTGGACGTAATCAACATACAAGGATAAGTTTTTCCAGCATAATTACACCCGTGCAGCGGTCTACGCGTTTCGAGTGTTACCGCTCTTACTCATGACCTCCAGTGTATCTGCAATCTTAGCAAATAAATACTGTATTTCATGAGTAAGAGCGGTAACGCTCGAAACGCGTAGACCGCTGCACGGGTGTAATTATGCTGGAAAAACTTATCCTTGTATGTTGATTACGTCCACCGAAAATAAAGGATGCCAAGGCTTTTTAACTGAATTTACTGGAGTGCTGGAATCTTTCTTTTTCTGTACATGTACGCCCTTGTGTCCTGGTACTTAAGGACCAGAGGCGTACATGTACACCCTGCGAAGTTCCGATCACTGCTGCGCACGTGGCGGTAATCGGAACACGGTGCCTGCTTAAATCATTTAGCAGGCACCCTGGCATAATGCCGAGGGGGGTCCTGTGACCCCACCCATATCGGCGATCGCTGCAAACCGCAGGTCAATTCAATGCTTCCAAAAATAGTATCTAACTGCCATCTCATCCCGCAAAAAATGAGCCCCTACATAGGACAATCGCCCCAAAAAATATGGCTCTGACTATGCAGACATTAAAACATGATTTTTTTTTTTCTAAAATGCTGTTATTGTGTTAAAGTAATATGTATACTTTTTTTAATTTTATCTATCGCCGCGTCCGTAAAAACCTGCTCTAGAAAAATATCACATAAGCTAAATACCGTAAAAAAATAAATAAAAAGTGTCCCAAAAATTTTTTGGGTTACCTCACATCACAAAAAATGTAATAGCAAGCGATCAAAAATTTACCGGTATATGAACCCCAAAATAGTCCCAGTCAATCTGTCATCTCATCCCACAAAAAATGATACCCTACATAGGACAATAACCCCAAAAAAATAAAAATAAATGACACTCAGACTATGGAGACATTAAAACATGATTTTTTTTTGTTTCAAAAATATTATTGTGTAAAACATAAATAAATAAAAAGTATACATATTAGGTATCGCCGTGTCCGTAACAACCTGCTCTATAAAAATGACACATGAACTAACCCCTCAGGTGAACACAGCAAAAAAATATATATAAATACGGTATCAAAAGCCATTTTTGTCACTTTACATCACAAAAAGTGTAATAGCAAGCGACCAAAATGTCATATGCACCCCAATATAGTGCCAATCAAACAGCCATCACATCCTGCAAAAAATGAGCTACTACACAAGACTGTCGCCCAAAAAATAAAAAAAAATATGGCTTTCAGAATGTGGAGACACTAAAAATCATTTTTTTCACAAATGCTTTATTATGAAAAACTGAAACAAAAATTCCAAAAAAGTAGTCATATTTGGTGTTGTCACGTCCGTAACAACCTGCTCTATAGAAATGGTACACGACCTAACCTGTCAGATCAACTATGTAAATAACAAAAAATAGAAACTGTCCCAAAACAGCTATTTTTTCTCAAATTTTCCATTTTAATCCATTTTTCAAGTAACAAAGCAAGGGTTAACAGCCAAACAAAACTGAATATTAATGCCCTGATTCTGTAGTTTGCAGAAACACCCCATATGTGATCGTAAACTGCTGTATGGCTAAACGGAAGGGTGCAGAAGGAAGGGAACGCCATATGGTTTTTGGAAGGCGGATTTTGCTGGATTGGTTTTTGACACCATGTCCCATTTTAATCCCCCGATGCACCCCTAGAGTAGAAACTCCATAAAACTGACTCCATCTAAGAAACTACACCCCTCAAGGTATTCAAAACCGATTTTACAAACTTTGCTAACCCTTTGGGTGTTCCACAAGAGTTATTGGCAAATGGAGTTGAAATTTCAGAATTTCTATTTTTTGTTACCTTGCCTCAAAAAAAGTGTAATATAGAGGACCCAAAAATCATTTCCCCTAAAATAGTACCAACAAAACTGCCACCTTATCCTGTAGTTTTCAAAATGGGGTCACTTTTTTAGAGTTTCTATTCTAGGGTTGCATCAGGGGGGCTTCAAATGGACATGGTGTCTAAAAACCAGTCCAGTAAAATCTGCCTTCCAAAAACAATTTGGCCTTCCTTTCCTTCTGAGCCCTGCCGTTTGGCCATACAGGAATTTACGACCACATATGGGGTGTTTCTGCAAACTACAGAATCAGGGCAATAAATATAGTTTTGTTTGGCTGTTAACCCTTGCTTTGTTACTGGAAAAAATGTATTAAAATGGAAAATTTGCCAAAAAAATCGAAAATATGAAATGTTATCTCCATTTGTCATTAACTCCCGTGGAACACCTAAAGGGCTAACAGTTTGTAAAATCTGTTTTGAATACCTTGAGGGGTGTAGTTTCTTAGATGGAGTCAGTTTTTTGGAGTTTCTACTCTAGGGGTGCATTAGGGGGGCTTCAAATGGGACAGTGTCTAAAAACCAGTCCGGCAAAATCTGCCTTCCAAATACCACATGGCGCTCCTTTCCCTCTACACCCTGCCGTGTGCCCGTACAGTAGTTTACGACCACACATGGGGTGTTTCTATAAACTACAGTATCAGGGCAATAAATATTGAGTTTTGTTTGGCTATTAACCCTTGCCTGGTGACTTTAAAAAATGGATTAAAATGGAAAATTTACCAAAAATCTAAATTCTGAAATTTTGTCTCCATTTTCCATTCTTTTGTGGAACACCTAAAGGGTTAACAACGTTTGTAAAATCCGTTTTGAATACCTTGAGGGGTGTAGTTTCTAGAATGTGTTCATTTTTGGGTGGTTTCTATTATGTAAGCCAAACAAACGGATTTCACCTGGTACCTAAAAAGTGGGTTTCAAGATTTGTTTCTAAACTTCTAAGCCTTGTTAGGTCCCCAAAAAATAAAATGGCATTCCCAAAATAATCCATACATGGAGTAGACATATGGGGAATGTAAATTACTATGTATTATAATTGTAATTACTATGTATTATAGAAATGGAGAAATTGAAACTTGGAAAACTGCAAATTTTTCAACATTTTTGGTAAATTTGGTATTTTTTTGTATAAATAAAAATGAAATTTTTTTTACTCCATTTTACCAGTGTCACGAAGTACAATATGTGTCGTAAAAACAGTCTCAGAATGGCCAATATAAGTAAGTGTTTTAAAGTTATCACCACATAAAGTGACACTGGTCAGATTTTCAAAAAATGGCCTGGTCCTTAAGGTGAAATAGGGCCGTGTCCTTAAGGGGTTAAACACTACTGGGGGCTGATGAGGTCTGGGGCTCTTAGCTGAGGTCTAATTGGGGGGTCATTCACATTGGGGTCTGAGCTGAGGTCTAATTGGGGGTCATTCACATTGGGGTCTGAACTGAGGTCCAATCTGAGGTCTAATTGGGGTCTTATTAACATTGGGGGTCTTATTGGGGCTGTCAGCTGAGGTCTGATTAACATTGGGGGTCTGATTGGTGGTTTGACCTGAGGTGTAATGAAAACATTTTTTTTCTTATTGTCCCCCCTCTAAAACCTAGGTTCATCTTATGGGCCAGTGCGTGTTATAGGGCAAAAAAAATACAGTCTAAAATATCAGTGTTTTAAAAGAAACAGCGAATACTGTGAAACAAGGACTACGCCAAGCAGAAGGTCTATTTATTTTCAATTTTGTGAATCTTCATTTTGACTTTGTGACACATTTCTGCAATAGTATGCTCACAATTGGCAACTTGTATTCCAGGATCTGCTTTCTTTTGGGCATGTTGTAAATTTGCACCAGTGCACAAATAATTGAGGCAATGTGCTCATCAAGCAGGGGCCTTGGATGGTAGGGCAACTCTTGAGCCATGAAGGTAGTTCTTCAGTATTCTGTGCAAATGCAGATTTAGTTGGTTGCACTTTTTTTAATTTTTTATTTGTGGTTTTGGAAACAGTTGGTTGTATGCAAGAATCTGTCCATCCCAATATCATGGTCAGGTCTTGTGGGGTTTTGACTGCTGCAACAGAGGGGTAGAGGACTCAGTGGCTCAGACATATGTCAACATATCGTGCCTCTTGGCTTAGGTGACAAATCTCTAAGGCATAGAGCCCTAAGCAAACATTTAACATGTACGTCTGGAGGTTTCCTGATGTACCTGGTAAATGTAGGGGAAAAAAGCATGGTGTACACCCATGTACTAAACCAGTAGGTTATAGCCATATTTCATAAAGCCATGCTGGTTCCTGGTGACTTTTCCTTAGTGTGTTTAAAATAAAGGCTGTAAAAGTTGCAAATTGACACTACTGTGGCTTAAAAAATAGTCCTTTTGTGTTGCCATATTCTGTGAGCCATAACTTTCGTTTTTCAATTTGCTGAGCTGTGTGAGGGCTTTTTTTTCATAATGAAATAGATTCTGAAGTGATCATGAGTAGTGTTGAGCGAACAGTTCGAGCATAGTTCGGGTTCGTACCGAATTTTGGGGTGTCGGGACCCGGACCAGAACATTTTCAAAAAAGTTCGGGTTCGGGTCCGTTCGGCGATTTCTTCCCGCTTTCTAAAGGGCTGCACTGCAGCCAATCGGCTAGCGTTTTACTTCTTGCCCTAAGAAGCCATTACAGCCATGCATACTAATGGCATGGCTGTGATTGGCCAAGTGCAGCATGTGACCCAGCCTCTATTTAAGCTGGAGTCACGTAGCGCCGCACGTCACACTGCTCTGATTAGTGTAGGGAGAGGACGCAACTTCTGTGAGGGCGAGATTAGGCAGGGTAAAGTCAGCAAAAAAACCTACTGAAGTGATCGATCTACAGCTGTGAATGATTAAACTTCTGCTAGTTAATTGCTCACTGGTTTTTAGGCTGCACAGAGCGTTTTTCTGTCACTTTTTTCTGGGGTGATCCGCGGCCATTTTGTGACTTGTGGTGCACCACAACAAGCTGCCATCAATCCATCAATACTAGTTTTTTTTTTTTTTGCTATATCCTACATCAGGGGCTTGGCTGTGCTTTTTGTCACCCCTAGAAACTCAGAATAGCAATTTCTATATTTTATTAAGGGGTTAAATTCAATTGCCAAAATAGCAATACCCTGAATCTAGTGTTCCAGCAGTTGCAGGTCTAGTTTAAATCTGTCCGTAACAGGGTATATTTTGTTCTGGGGTGAAATTCAACTGCCAAAATAGCAATACCATAAATCAGTGGTTTCAGCTGTGGCTGGCCAAGTTTCATAGTGTCTGGCAAAGGATGTATTTTGTTCTGGGGTGAAATTCAATTGCCAAAATAGCAATACCATAAATCTGGTGTCCCAACAGTGGCTGGCAAAGTATAATAGTGTCCGTAACAGGGTATTTTTTTTTTTTCTAGGGTGAAATTTAATTGCCAAAATAGCAATACCCTGAATCTGGTGTTCCAGCAGTTGCAAGCCTTGTTTAAATCTGTTCGTAACAGGGTATATTTTGTTCTGGGGTGAAATTCAATTGCCAAAATAGCAATACCATAAATCAGTGGTTTCAGCTGTGGCTGCCCAAGTTTCATAGTGTCTGGCAAAGGATGTATTTTGTTCTGGGGTGAAATTCAATTGCCAAAATGGCAATACCATAAATCTGGTGTCCCAGAAGTGGCTGGCAAAGTATAATAGTGTCCGGCAAAACATATATTTTGTTCTGGGGTGAAATTCAATTGCCAAAATAGCAATACCCTGAATCTGGTGTTCCAGCAGTTGCAGGCCTAGTTTAAATCTGTCTGTAACAGGGTATATTTTGTTCTGGGGTGAAATTCAATTGCCAAAATAGCAATACCATAAACCAGTGGTTTCAGCTGTGGCTGGCCAAGTTTCATAGTGTCCGGCAAAGGATATATTTTGTTCTGGGGTGAAATTCACTTGCCAATATAGCAATACCCTGAATCTGGTGTTCCAGCTGTTGCAGGTCAAGTGTTAATCTGTCCGTAAAAGGGTATATTACACTCAAGGTGTATATACAAGTGCTGAGAGGGTCATCCTCAATAACTTCACACGCTACTGTGCATCTCCCATTGTATTTCTGTCCGTTAAAGGGTATATTACACAAAGTGTTAAAATACAGTTGCTGAAGGCATAATCCTACATCTTTTTTCACACGCTACTGTGCATCTCCAAGTGTAAATCTATCCATAAAAGAACCTTTTATCCATACCTTTCATCCAGGGCCTAAATACTAGCCCTACAATAGATATTCCCCTAAATCAGTGGTTACTGCTGTGCCTGGATTAGTGTAATAAGGTGCATAAATAAATAGGCAGATAGTGTTAGGTGCCTGTAAAAAAAAAAAGGCCTGAATTTGAAATCAATACATTGGGCAAATATTTTTTCTTATTGTGGTGCTTGGTGAACGGTAACAATGAGGAAAACATCTAGTAAGGTACGCGGTCGTGGTGGTGGTAGTGGACCCTCTGGTTCTGGGAGAGGAAGTGGCCATTCTGCCACAGCCACACGTCCTAGTGAACCAACTACCTCAGGTTCCAGTACCCGCCAGAAATTACAGCAATATTTGGTGGGGCCCAATGCCGTTCTAAGGATGGTAAGGCCTGAGCAGGTACAGGCGCTAGTCAATTGGGTGGCCGACAGTGGATCCAGCACGTTCACAACATTATCTCACACCCAGTCTTCTACAGAAAGCGCACAGGTGGCGCCTGAAAACCAAGCCCATCAGTCTGTCACATCACCCCCATGCATATCAGGGAAACTGTCTGAACCTAAAGTTATGCAGCAGTCTCTTTTGCTGTTTGAAGACTCTGCTGGCAGGGTTTCCCAAGGGAATCCACCTAGCCCTTCCCCAGTGGTGGAAGACATAGAATGCACTGATGCACAACCACTGATGTTTCCTGATGATGAGGACATGGAAATACCACCTCATCGGAGTCCGCACGTCTCTGATGATGACGAAACACAAGTGCCAACTGCTGCGTCTTTCTGCAGTGTTCAGACCGAACAGGAGGTCATGGAGGAAGACTGTGTGGAAGACGATGCAGGGTACGATGAGGTCCTAGACCCCACATGGAATGAAGGTCGTGCCACTGACTTTCATAGTTCAGAGGAAGAGGCAGTGGTGAGATCGAGCCAACAGCGTAGCAAAAGAGGGAGCAGGGGGCAAAAGCAGAACAGCCGTCGCCAAGAGAGTTCGCCTGCTACTGGCCACCGCCACCAGGGACCGAGCACCCCAAAGGCAGCTTCAAGGAGTTCCCTGGCATGGCACTTCTTTAACCATTGTGCTGACAAGACCCGAGTGGTTTGCACGCTGTGCCATCAGAGCCTGAAGCGAGGCACTACTTCTCCACGACAGCCGTGCCTTCCCTGCACAACCAAGTATCCGATAAAGTGTGCACTGCGCAACGCCATCTGTGGCAAGGTCCACCTAACCACAGATACGTGGACCAGTAAGCACGGCCAGGGACGCTATATCTCCCTAACTGCACACTGGGTAAATGTAGTGGCGGCTGGGCCCCAGGAGGAGAGTTCCTTGGCGCACGTCCTTCCGCCGCCAAGGATCGCAGGGCATCATTCTTTGCCTCCTGTAGCCTCCTCCTCCTACTCGGCTTCCTCCTCTGCTTCCACCAGCTCATCCAGTCAGCCTCACACCTTCACCACCAACTAAAGCACAGCCCGGGGTAAACGTCAGCAGGCTATTCTGAAACTCATATGTTTGGGGGATAGGCCCCACACCGCGCAGGAGTTGTGGCGGGGTATTGAACAAGAGACCGATGAGTGGTTTCTGCCGGTGGGCCTCAAGCCCGGCCTGGTGGTGTGCGATAATGGGCGAAATCTCGTGGCAGCTCTGGGACTAGCCAGTTTGACGCACATTTCTTGCCTGGTGCATGTGTTGAATTTAGTGGTGCAGAAGTTCATTAACAACTACCCCGACATGTCAGAGCTGCTGCATAAAGTGTGGGCCGTCTGTTCGCGCTTCCGGCGTTCACATCCTGCCGCTGCTCGCCTGTCTGCGCTACAGCGGAACTTCGGCCTTCCGCTCAACGCCTCATATGCGACGTGCCCACCAGGTGGAACTCCACCTTGCACATGCTGGAGAGACTGTGCGAGCAGCAGCAGGTCATAGTGGAGTTTCAGCTGCAGCACGCACGCATCAGTCGCACTGTGGAACAGCACCACTTCACCACCAATGATTGGGCCTCCATGCGAGACTTGTGTGCCCTGTTGCGCTGTTTCGAGTACTCCACCAACATGGCCAGTGGCGATGACACCGTTATCAGCATTACAATACCACGTCTGTGTCTCCTTGAAAAAACCCTTAGGGCAATGATGGAAGAGGAGGTGGCCCAGGAGGAGGAGGAGGATGAGGGGTCATTTTTAGCACTTTCAGGGCAGTCTCTTAGAAGTGGCTCAGAGGGAGGTTTTTTGCAACAGCAGAGGCCAGGTACAAATGTGGCCAGCCAGGGCCCACTACTGGAGGACGAGGAGTATGAGGATGAAGCAGGGTCGCTCCCGACACAGCTCAGACCCATCACTGGTGCGTGGCTGGGGGGATACGGAGGACGATGACGATACGCCTCCCACAGAGGACAGCATTTCCTTTCCTCTGGGGAGCCTGGCACACATGAGCGACTACATGCTGCAGTGCCTGCGCAACAACAGCAGAGTTGCCCACATTTTAACGTGTGCGGACTACTGGGTTGCCACCCTGCTGGATCCCCGGTACAAAGACAATGTGCCCACCTTACTTCCTGCACTGGAGCGTGATAGGAAGATGCTCGAGTACAAGCGCACGCTGATAGACGCGCTCCCGAGATCATTCCCAAATGTCACAGGGGAACAGGTGGAAGCCCAAGGCGAAGGCAGAGGAGGAGCTAGAGGTCGCCAACGCAGCTGTGTCACGGCCAGCTCTTCTGAGGGCAGGGTTAGCATGGCAGAAATGTGGAAAAGTTTTGTCTCCACGCCACAGCTAACTGCACCACCACCTGATACGGAACGTGTTAGCAGGAGGCAGCATTTCACTAACATGGTTGAACAGTACGTCTGCACACCCCTCCACGTACTGACTGATGGTTCGGCCCCATTCAACTTCTGGGTCTCCAAATTGTCCACGTGGCCAGAGTTAGCATTTTATGCCTTGGAGGTGCTGGCCTGCCCGACTGTTTTGTCTGAACGTGTATTCAGCACGGCAGGGGGAGTCATTACTGACAAACGCAGCCGCCTGTCCACAGCCAATGTGGACAAGCTGACGTTCATAAAAATGAACCAGGCATGGATCCCACAGGACCTGTCCCTCCCTTGTGCAGAATAGACATTTATAACTGCCTCCCCCTCAACCATGTATTCTTGTACTCCGGGGCACTTCTTTATTGAATCCTCATTTTTTTTTTTTTTTAACTTTACCATGATCTTGCAGGGCAACCCAAAGTTGAATGAACTCAATCTGGGCGCCAGGGCCTAAATAACTGAAAGTGGCCTGTTACAATGGTGGGTGACATGAAGCCTGAACCTCTGCCATGCGACCTCTCTCCTCTGTCTGGGTGCTGGGTCCTAAATAACTGAAAGTGGCCTTCTCCAGTGGTGGGTGATATGACGCATGATTCCTTTCTCTGGGACCTCTCTCCTCTCTCTGGGTGCTGGGGCCGAAATAACAGAAAAGTGACCTTCTCCATTGGTGGGTGACTTAAAATCTGATTCTCTGCTATGGGACCTCTCTCTAATTGATATTTGTTAATTTTTATTTATTTTATGTTATTTTAATTCATTTCCCTATCCACATTTGTTTGCAGGACATTTACCTACACTTTGCTGCCTTTTGCAGCCCTCTAGCCCTTTCCTGGACTATTTTACAGCCTTTTTAGTGCCCAAAAGTTCGGGTCCCCATTGACTTCAATGGGGTTCTGGTTAGGGATGAAGTTCGGGTCGAGTTCGGATCCCGAACCCGAACATTTTCGGGAAGTTCAGCCGAACTTCTCGAACCCGAACATCCAGGTGTTTGCTCATCTCTAATCATGAGTAAACATGTATAGAATAAACTCCTGTTGAAGTTCTCTGGAAAGTGATTACATTCACTTCGAAATAAGTTCCTTTCATCTGAATGGTGGTGGTTTCTAAAAGCTCAATTCAGATGACTGTCACACAGAAACTAGAACTTCTATGGGTCAGTAAGATCATGGTGATAGCAAGTGTATAAAGTTCTGGCTTTTAGCATAACATGATGAAAATATTGGCCCAAAATGAGCAGGGTCCTTAACCCATTAGCCTGGTTTGTTTGCTTTTCTTTTTATCTCCGCATTTCAAATCCCATAACCTTATTTTTCCATCGACATGGCAATGTGCAAGTCAAGTAGTATTTTTAATGGCACCATTTTGGGCCTATCATTTGAATAGTAGAATTTTTAAAACAGTTTGCAAAAATAACAAACTTCACAATGTGTTGTGCATGGTGCCAGTCGAGGACAGAGGGATCTCCCATACTGTGTAATACGGTCAGGTCCTAAGCCCAATCCATCCCTTTGAGCGTTAAGTACCAGCAATCTGTGACATAATAGTACATCACTGAGTAGAAAAGAGTTATGCGGTTTGACCAAAACTTGGAGTTAAAACATAAAAGAACTCTAAGGTTATATGCTCACAGTGTGTAATAAATATGGATTTTCCATGCAGATTTTCATGCAGAAAATCTACAGAATACAGTGCCAGCAAATGTAATGAGATTTTACAAATCTCGTGTACACTGCATTTTGTTTTTTAGTACGCTCGCAAAATTGACCAGTGTTGCGGCTTTTAGAATCCCCTGCATATTAATTGTTTATGCAGATCCCTGGCTGATGTATTGTTGTTTTCTCATAACCATCAGTGGGATTTTTAAAATACATGGAAAATGTGCACCAAAAACTGCATGTGTGCATTTATAGAGTCTGTTGCCTTTTTCATAGATTTTCTACACAAAAATCCTCAGTGTCTAGGTACCCTCAGGGAGGAATTTACCATCTGATTTTTGCCATTTCTGCCATAATAAGGATGAATTTAAACAATTTATTTTCTACATACATTTTAAAGAAATGGTGTAGCAAGCTTTCACACACACAAGTTTTTAAAGGCAACAGCATTATTTAATGACCAGCTATTTTTTTCAGTTTTTACCTCTTCCGAGGCAATTTTTCTATGATTACATGTTACTCATGTTTGGCTAAAAATTATTTTTTCAAATGGTGTGACTGGGACTTTCACTTTGTGCAATAAACCTCATCTCTAAATTACTAAGAGGTCATAAACACTTATTTAAGCCACATTCTTATCAGTAAGATAAGAACTGAGCTATAATGCCTGTTTAGGAGGTCATATAGCATAGATAAGGAGTCCATCTGCTCCTGGTCTGACTGAAAAGACAGAAAATCCAAAGGGTGCTACTGGAGCATGTCAGCTCTGCACAGAAAAAAGGAATCCATATTTTTAATAAAGACCAATTTAAAAAATATTTTGGCTCAAATTGAGGTGTATAAAGGTGTATATAGCCTTTAAGCATCCATAACTTTTTGTTTTTTCATTGACATGGTTGTATAAGGCTTAGTTTTATTCAAGAGAAATTGCAGTTTTTGTGGTATTTTAGGGAACATTTAAAATGTTTTGTAATTTATATATTTTTGTGTGTGGCAAATATAGAAAAAACTGTAATTGACAGTGCTTTTTTACTTTATTGTTTACACTGTTCATATTAGGCTACTTTCACACTTGCGCTTTGTGCGGATTGTATTATCTTTAACATAGCCAAGACGGATCCGTATTGAACACCATTTAAAGTCAATGGAGGACAGATCCGTTTTCTATTGTGCCAGATTGTGTCAGTGAAAACTGATCCGTCTCCATTGACTTACATTGTGTGCCAGGACTGATCCGTTTGGCTCCGTTTCATCAGACTGACACCAAAACACTGCAAGCAGCATTTTGGTGTCTGTCTCCAAAGCAGAAAGGAGACTGAACTGATGCATTCTGAGTGGATCCTTTTCCATTCAGAATGCATTAGGGCAAAACTGATCTGTTTTGGACCGCTTTTGAGAGCCCTGAACGGATCTCACAAACGAAAAGGCCAAAACGCGAGTGTGAAAGTAGACTTACACACTAAATAAACCTGTCAAAGGAGTTGTTCAGGTTATTTCAGTTGTGTGGATACCGACTAAGTATAGTTATTTTTCTGCCTTTATGCAAAGTATGCACAATAAAAGGTATTTTATATAAAACTTATTTTTTGTTTTAACTTTATTTTACATTTTAATTACATTTTATTACATTGTATAATCCAATTAAAGAATTGCTGTCTTACAAAATTTTTATACTTAATATATTAACATACTCCTGTATGCTAATATATTATGCTCTTTGGCACAGGTTGTGGTTAAGACAACATTAGTGTGCCCTAACAGCAGGATTACTGTACTTGCAGTCCTGGGGTGCTTTCAAGATCCCCGGGGACTGCAGGGAGCTTGCTCAGCCTCTGATCAGATCACTGACACCCAGTCAGAGGGAGAAATGCTCGCTGATCATGCCTTGGTCACAGTCTGTGGCAATCAAAGGGCCAACTGTTGTTTGGAGCTACCTACAATCCTGGCTGTAGATCAAAAAGCTGCTCTAAGAACCAGAGCTGTTACAGTTAATTTGTAGAGCCTGAGTGCTCCCAGAAGGCCTCTGTTCCTTCTAAAACAGGGATGACAAAAGACAGTGTCTGGTCCTTATTGGGTTAAGTAATCTGAAATTTAATTCATAATTTGTCATTTTAGCCTGCTTACTTTAAATATGTTTAAAAGGTAAACAGTTTAGGCTACTTTCACACCAGCGTATTTGCTGGATCCGTCACGGATCAGCAAAAACTCTTCCGTTCTTATAATACGTTATGAATGGATCCAGTTGTATTATCTTTAAAATAGCCACAATGGATCTGACATGAATACTATTGAAAGTCAATAGGGGACAGATCCGTTTTCCATTGCGTCAGAGAAAATGGAACCATCCCCATTGACTTACATTGTGTGTCGGGATTGATACGTCTTGCTCTGCACCACGTTGCTTGCAACGTTATTCTGTCCGCGATGGGGATGCAACCAAACGGAACAGAATGCATTCTGGTGCATTTCGTTCAGTTCAGTTTTGTCCCCATTGATAATGATTAGGGAAAAATCTGAAGCATTTTCTCCCGCTATTGAGATCCTATGACGGATCGCAATAGCGGAAAGGGAAAGCGCAAATGAGAAAGTAGCCTGACAAGCATCAGTCTAGTATTGTCTATATAAGCCGTGCAACTGGGTATGTGCTTTATGACAGCTGAAATAACCAGAAGTAAATGAGTAGAAATGTGTCAAATGCTTGAGGCATACATTTTGTTTTGGTGCCGTTTCTAATACAATTCTTTGAGCCCAAATCCAGAGTGGATACGAAAAGAAGACTTATGTTTCCACTCCTGGCTTTCCCTTAAAATACTATATCAGAATCTGCGGCGTTTTTCTGTTCGCCTTGTCCCTCTACCAAAAAGGGGCCATGGTGAAGGCTGAGAGGGAGCGGGGGACAGCGGCCTCGCCACCTTTATTATCTATGCTAGTTTTCTGGTTTGTGTGTGTGTATATGTGTGTAGATATGTGTCTCTGTCTGTCTGTTTCATCTGGGTACTAAGAATATATAAATGGGCAAATTGGCTTCCTACAAAAATTACCCTAGTCTGCGTTGTATTGGCAGCCACTGACTTCCCAGGGATTCGTCCCAGCCACACAACTCTCTCTCCACTTGTTTGTCATTGTAATCATTATTACAAAGCAGAATGTTTATCCACAGTGGAATGTACAGTCGTGGCCAAAAGTTTTGAGAATGACACAAATATTAGTTTTCACAAAGTTTGCTGCTAAACTGCTTTTAGATCTTTGTTTCAGTTGTTTCTGTGATGTAGTGAAATATAATTACACGCACTTCATATGTTTCAAAGGCTTTTATCGACAATTACATGACATTTACACAAAGAGTCAGTATTTGCAGTGTTGGCTCTTCTTTTTCAGGACCTCTGCAATTCGACTGGGCATGCTCTCAATCAACTTCTGTGCCAATTCCTGACTGATAGCAACCCATTCTTAATCACTTCTGGGAGTTTGTCAGAATTAGTGGGTTTTAGTTTGTCCACCCGCCTCTTGAGGATTGACCACAAGTTCTCAATGGGATTAAGATCTGGGGAGCTTCCAGGCCATGGACCCAAAATGTCAGCGTTTTGGTCCCCGAGCCACTTGGTTATCACTTTTTCCTTATGGCACGGTGGTTCATCGTGCTGGAAAATGCATTGTTCTTCACCAAACTGTTTTTGGATTGTTGGAAGAAGTTGCTGTTGGAGGGTGTTTTGGTACCATTCTTTATTCATGGCTGTGTTTTTGGGCAAAATTGTGAGTGAGCCCACTCCCTTGGATGAGAAGCAACCCCACACATTAATGGTCTCAGGATGCTTTACTGTTGGCATGATACAGGACTGATGGTAGCGCTCACCTTTTCTTCTCCGGACAAGCCTTTTTCCAGATGCCCCAAACAATCGGAAAGAGGCTTCATCGGAGAATATGACTTTGCCCCAGTCCTCAGCAGTCCATTCACCATACTTTCTGCAGAAGATCAATCTGTCCCTGATGATTTTTTTTGGGAGAGGAGTGGCTTCTTGGCTACCCTTCTTGACACCAGGCCATCTTCCAAAAGTCTTCGCCTCATTGTGCGTGCAGATGCGCTCACACCTGCCTGCTGCCATTCCTGAGCAAGCTCTGCACTGGTGGCAGTCCAATCCTGCAGCTGAATCCTCTTTAGGAGACGATAGCAACCCCATAGCATAATGTGGGGGAAGTCTCTATGCTATGAATTTCTTTTCGGATTTTTTCGCCCCTTGTACAGGCACCCTTTACATTTAGGTGAGCTAACCTCATAAGGCTAAGTTCAGCTAAATTCCCAGGCACATGACTCTGTATTTTGTGGTCTACAAATTGCATATCCGTGAAATACGGAAATGGTCTGTGTGCTGTCCACATTTTTTGCGGGCTCTGACTTCAATGGGTCTGTGCTCCACATTTTGCAGCCAAGTAACGTTCTGTCCTTTTTCAGAATGGGCATACGGATGTGGAAAGCACACGGATCATCCGTATGTCGTTTTAAAAAATGTCTGCAAAATACAGGCCATAGACCCGAAGGTTGCTTCCTTATTTTGCGCATCTGCCATTTGTGGACTGCAAAACTGATTATGGTGGTGTGTATGAGGCCTTATAGTAGATTTTCTGGTGACTGTCCCTTTTTAACAATTGATTGAAAAGGTTCTGAGGGAACTAGCAATATATTTTGTTTTGGCACATAAGAAGTTCCAGTTCATGTCGTCATAGTTTTTTTTGTTTGTTTTTTTAATATTGGGTGTCATCAATATCAGTGGTGGGGGCTACTCCTGACACCCCTGCTGATCAGCTGTTTGAAGAGACTGCAGCACTCGTACGCGTGCTATCTTCTCTTTACCGTTTACCTACTTTCCATCTGAACTGCAGTGGTGAATAATGTAATTACAACTGTCATCCCGTTCACATCAGTGAGACTGCTCCTTCCTATTCAAGTGACTAGGATGGAGCTGTCCCATTGACGTGAATGGGGACAGTTGAGTGTGTACGAGCGCCGCAGTCCCTTCACATAGGTGGCGGAAGCCGGCCGGACGCCGATCTGATATTGATGATTTAAGATGATTTTCAATACGATTAATTTGTTTTGGCCAACTTATCCAAAACCTCAAAATTGTTTTTACAACTATGAACTTTCAATACGCATTCTGGAATCCCTATGGGAAATCACTTAGGTTACTGTTTATACAAACATGTGGAGCAAGTATAACTGTGAATCATCTTATCAGCTGAGAAATAGAAAGTCTTAAAACAAACTTTTAAACTCTAGTTATAGCTTCACAAAATGTTTTCTTCCCCCGCTGAACCTCTTCTTGAATTCTAGATGACTGCAATAACTGGAGGATGAAGTATTTAGGACACATATATAATTAGTAATGCTTTGACTTGATCTTGACTTTTTTTTTTTTCCTATTCCCTTTGCTTTTCTGCTGACTGACTCCACTTTCTCATTACCTTACAAAGTGGTAACTTGACATGTTAGACCCACCCATTCCTCTCACATGGTCCCACCCCCAGCTAGTGAATTGTCTGCTTCCTCCAGTTTAAAGGATTTTTTAAATTGCTATACTCATTGCATGGGAAGAAATTAGCATTTTGGCAAGCACATTGCTTTTGTTATATGGAAGAAAAGCTATAAATAGATGACTTTATATTCAGCCTGTTACTGGATCATTTCATCTCGTGTGTGGCAAGTTTAGTAAGCATTGTATAGAAGAAGCTTATTCCTTCATCCTTTTGGCATCTTAGTCTTCACTGTGTTGTTTTGTTACTCCTCACTGCACGTTTTCTTTACATGTAAATGTGAAGAATCAATATAAACACAAATAAGGGCGGTTGTTTGTTGTTTTTTTGCTTGAGAACTTTTAATACTGCATAAGAGTCCAGGCCAGTTTTTGTTTTTCCCCTCCCCGCCTCAACTTTTAAAATTCTGTTCATATCACCATATAAGGGCTTTTTTTTTTTTTTGAGTAAACAAGTAGTATTTTTTAAATTCGTCGTATCTTCCACCATGATTTTTTGTTTAGTTCTTACCTAGTTCTTGCCTTATCTAAAATATGGAGATTTATTTTATTATGTTTCAGTTCTTTAAGTAAAAGAAAGCCTAAAACATTTTTTTCTTTGCTTTACCTTATTCTGGCTTCAATAACTTTCTACATTTACAGAGCTGTATTGAGGGTTTTTTTTTTTTTTTGGAAGTGTGAACTGTAGACACTTCAGTGTCTACAGTTTACACTGTACCAACTGAAATACCCCCTTTAATTTAAAGAAATAATCTAAGCTCTTTTTAAAACTTTCCACTGTTCCGGCTGTGACCATTTCTTAAGGTAGACTATTCCACACATTTACAGTTCTTAGTCTCCAGAGGCGTTAAGGCTTCTTTACCATGAGTTTTTTCTTCTCCAGATGGAAGCATTTCTCCCTTGTCTTTAGAGGGGATTTTAAATGGAATAGTTTTTCCCCATATTTTATATAGTTTTTCACATGTCCAGGTGTTTTTTGAGGCTGGTGGTACTTGAGCAAGTTATTTTGTTGGTAATATTATTTTACAGCTGCCAATTAATACTGGTAACACATTTACCATTATATGGGGCTATATAACTTATATTTAACCTTCTTTTTATATTTAATTTATTATTGCATAATATGGCTGAAAGCCAAACATTTTAAAGTTTTCACCTCATCACAAGCAAGATGACAATAAAATATAACATACATATAGGCAGCATGTTGGCTCAGTGGTTAGTGGATTCAAATCCGTGCATAGTGAACTTTGAATAGGCCACAGAGCATTCCTGGAACAC
Source organism: Bufotes viridis (assembly GCA_033119425.1). Taxonomy (NCBI): domain Eukaryota; kingdom Metazoa; phylum Chordata; class Amphibia; order Anura; family Bufonidae; genus Bufotes; species Bufotes viridis. The sequence continues at coordinate 92,335,262 of CM065596.1, read as the reverse complement.
TGTTCTATAGATGAGCCATTTCCAGACTGCAGGATCCTATGGTCCATCTAGCTGCTGCAAAATGATGTTCTCGGTATCAGTTGTTTCCTTGTCAGAGTTATGAAATTGTGTGGCCTTTCACTCCTTTGTTTTCTGTTTGTTGCAGTATGCAGTAAGCTTGAACTATTTATTTAATCAAACTAATAAATACTGGCCACTCCAAGGATATAGGGATTAAAACTGTTATATTTATTTTTAAAATCAATATAAACTAAATCTAGTATATGTCTTAGCAGCACCATAAACAATCAGAAAGCAGCGTTTGAAAGCCAACTGGTACCTAGAATTAAATACCGCTGTCGCCAGTAAAATCTGAATAATGCAGTGAAACATAAATTAGTATTGTCATATTCGTAAGTACAAACACATAAAGTGCTAGTAGTGCTCAAGTGCCAAAAAAAAAGGTTGTGCAAATCTGCAATCACACTACAATCCCATCAACAACAATTAGTAAATGTGCACAACAACTGCAATTCTGATATACAGATAATCCTAGTATGACTATTTTCTAGACAAAATATTAAATAAAACCCCAGTGGGAACTATGGATAATAAGTGGTCAACAAGATATATATGTGGTAAAAAAAAAAAATTATATATATATATATATATATATACAGTCATGTGAAAAAATTAGGACACCCTTTGAAAGCATGTGGTTTTTTGTAACATTTTTAATAAATGGTTATTTCATCTCCGTTTCAACAATACAGAGAGATTAAAGTAATCCAACTAAACAAAGAAAACTGAAGAAAAGTCTTTTCAAGATCTTCTGTAAATGTCATTCTACAAAATGCCTATTCTAACTGAGGAAAAGATAGGACACCCTCACATGTATTCCCTCTTAAATTGGCTCAGATCTCACACAGGTATATCACACCAGGTGCACATAATTAGTAGATCATTACTCTGCATGTTGAATGAGGCTTGCCCTATTTAAACCTCAGACATTTAGTTTGGTGTGCTCCTGACTGTTGAAGTGAGAGTGAGCACCATGGTGAGAGCAAAAGAGCTGTCAGAGGACTTCAGAAAAAGATTGTAGCAGCCTATGAGTCTGGGAAGGGATTTAAAAGATCTCAAAAGATTTTGAAATCAGCCATTCCACTGTCCGGAAGATAGTCTACAAGTGGAGGGCTTTCAAAACAACTGCCAACATGCCCAGGACTGGTCGCCCCAGCAAGTTCACCCCAAGAGCAGACCGCAAGATGCTAAAAGAGGTCTCCAAAAACCCTAAAGTGTCATCTCGAGAACTACAGCAGGCTCTGGCTACTGTTGATGTAGAAGTACATGCCTCTACAATCAGAAAGAGACTGTACAAGTTTAACTTGCATGGGAGGTGTGCAAGGAGGAAACCTTTGCTTTCCAAGAGAAACATCGAGGCCAAACTGACATTTGCCAGAGATAAAGTTGACAAAGACCAGGACTTCTGGAATAATGTTCTTTGGACAGATGAGTCCAAAATTGAATTATTTGGACACAACAGCAGAGGACATAGTTTGGCGTAAACCAAACACAGCATTCCAAGAAAAGAACCTCATACCAACTGTGAAGCATGGAGGTGGAAGTGTCATGGTTTGGGGCTGCTTTGCTGCAGCAGGACCTGGTCAGCTCACCATCATAGAATCCACGATGAATTCTACTGTGTATCAGAAGGTGCTTGAAGAACATGTGAGACCATCAGTTAGAAAATTAAAGCTGAAGCGGAACTGGACCATGCAACATGACAATGACCCAAAACATACTAGTAAATCAACCAAAGATTGGCTGAAAAAGAAGAAATGGAGAGTCCTGGAATGGCCAAGTCAAAGTCCAGATTTGAATCCCATTGAGATGCTGTGGGTGACTTGAAAAGGGCTGTACGTGCAAGAAACCCCTCAAACATCTCACAGCTGAAAAAGTTCTGCATTGAGGAGTGGGGTAAAATTTCCTCAGACCGATGTCGAAGACTGGTAGATGGCTACAAGAACCGTCTCACTGCAGTTATTTCAGCCAAAGGAGGTAACACTCGCTATTAGGGGCAAGGGTGTCCTATCTTTTTCCTCAGTTAGAATAGGCATTTTTGTAGAATGACATTTACAGAAGATCTTGAAAAGACTTTTCTTCAGTTTTCTTTGTTTAGTCGGATTACTTTAATCTCTCTGTATTGTTGAAACGGAGATGAAATAACCATTTATTAAAAATGTTACAAAAAACCACATGCTTTCACAGGGTGTCCTAATTTTTTCACATGACTGTATATATCAAAATAATAAGTGTTCCTGAAGACCATAACGATTTAAATGTGCATAATAGCATAAAACAGTCAGTGCTACACAGAACCTTAGGATGAATAAGTTAAAAAATATTGGTTAATGTTGCACTGATTAAATCAATGTGTCCACAGATAAAGGAAAAAAAAAATGTACTCAGTTGATTTAATGTGTTCACAAGCTGTGTCCGCAAATAAAGGAAAAAAAATGCATTCAGTTGATTTAATGTGTTCACAAGCTGGGTCCACAGATAAAGGAATAAAAAATGCACTCAGTTGATTTAATGTGTTCACAAGCTGGCGGTGGCAGACTGTTGCTAGTCGACACCGGGATCCCTGGTTAAGCAAACAGTGTGCTGTGTTCAAAATAGTGGCACATGCAGATGCCCATAAACAAAGTGGTACCGCTTAATCCAAAGGGGTAGCACTGGGTAAAATAACCCTAAAGTGATGCGCACATCGGCGCTTGTTCTGTAAAGCGGCGTCCCACTATGCTGACACACCAGCGGCGTCCCGCTGGATAAAGATGGAGACAAGTGTCTCCCCTACCTCCTCCGTGCCGGCTCTAACAGGAATGTTCTTACCGCAGTAGATGGTGCGGCTTCTGACTGGATGGATCGCTCTCCTGTCCTGTGCACCACCCTCCTCCCTCGTGCGCGTCTAGATGCAGGCTGCCCGACCGTAACCTCAAGTCCAGGCAGCCTGTTGAGTTCAGTTCCAACTGTTTGGATGTTCGTGCACTCAGCAGTGGGGTGTGAAATAACTTGCGATCCTTTGTTAAAACATGTACAGGGGTCCGACAAGACGCGTTTCGGGGCTAGTATTCCCTTCAGTGGTAATCTGACCCCTGTGGTGGACCTTCTTAAATAGGTTCATTCCTGCTCGCAAAGCTAGGAACACCATTCCAGGATGTGGATTTTGTGTGTCATATAATTCCCGGTGTGGATCCGTGGAATGGGTCCAATATCTGAAGGGCAAGCAGTATGATTTTTGGTAATCACAAAAAAATTCACAAAAAAACATCAATATATATGTATAAAAAAACTCTGCATTGGCCCTCCATGGTGTTTGAATCAATAATCATTCATTCACAATAGCTTCTCGCCTCCAATATCACAATGGGGGCTATCATGAAAAATAAGCATAAAAATACAGATGAAATAAAAAATATTAAATATAAAAAGCTTTATAAAAAACTTGATGATGGTACCATCTGGTCAACATATTAATTATTTGTACAGACTTACTAGGAGACTCCCACAAAAGATTGCAGATTTACACAACCTTTTTTTTTGGCACTTGAGCACTACTAGCACTTTATGTTTTTGTACTTACGAATATGACACAATACTAATTTATGTTTCACTGCATTATTCAGATTTTACTGGCGACAGTGGTATTTAATTCTAGGTACCAGTTGGCTTTCAAACGCTGCTTTCTGATTGTTTATGGTGCTGCTAAGACATATAATAGATTTATTTTATATTGATTTTAAAAATAAATATAACAGTTTTAATCCCTATATCCTTGGAGTGCCCAGTATTTATTAGTTTCATTTTTGTGCGTTGATTGGATGGTGAGGGTGTAACCATCTTTGCTGTGAGCACCCTATTAGTTCTTCTGAGAAGACCAGTGCGTCACTCCCCTCTTGTACTTATTTATTTAATTAGTTATCTTGTTCTGTGGATGGGTGGTCTTTGCAGGGGGGCCTTAAGGAAATCTAATTGATGGTATTCAGAGTTAGTGATTGACGACATGTACTCTATATGGCCAAAAGTATGTGGAAGTCTAACATCAAGTCCAATTATAGCTTGGCTGCTGCCTGAAGCAAAACTGTAGGTAATCCAGGTACCAAAATGCTATTGTTTATTCAGACAGTTAACGCTACACCAAAATTCTGGATGTGTAAATATTTGACAAAGTAATAAACCAACCAGAGAAATGACTATTCCCAGTGGTGCAATCAGAAATTTTAATTTTGGGGAAAGAGAATGATGGTCTACTTAGCTATGTCTGACCGCGGCTGTTACTCTCCTCCAACATCTGTCTGCCTTCCAGTCCCTTACTGTCTATCAAAACCCCAGACCAGATACCAAAAGTTATTCAGACCCCCAAACCAGCCATTGTGACTTTAACTAACAAGAAATAGTACTACTGGCTATGTTACGTTTTTGTTATGGATTTCCGTGCCAGTCACTGTTATAGGAGCACTTTGCCATTTAGTATGGCTAAATAGTGCCCTTGCAATTAGTGCCAATTGTGTGAATCCTGCTGGTCTAAATGCATCTTTATGCATGTGCTCATAGTTTAACGCAGAATGCTATCTAAATGGTGTTGCAAATGTAAGTTGTGCCTCGACTTCTATTAGATTCAAAATATGATAGCCTCTTCTGCCTAGGCCTAAATGTACAATTTGAATGTTGGTTTAATCTGTCTTGTACAAGATTCCCATATAGGTATGATTTTTGTTCAGCTGTTGCCACTCTTACATTTTCAAGGTGCTGTAAGGGTTAGCAGGAATGGCGTGGACTCTTAGCTGAGGTGCCACCTTCTCACAGATACTGAAGGCTGTTAAGATGCTCTTCTCACCTCATAACAGATGTCTGACATCACACCTAAGTGAGGTTGTTGCACATCCAATAAAAAAAAAACATGGCTATTCATAGGGACTTGGTTACTTTGGTGGCTGTAACAACTGCCACTCTTCTGAGAAGAAACAGTAGAGAACAGACTGGTATACAGCAATGGCGCAACCAATTAAAGGGGTTGTCAGAGTTATGAAAAAATACAGTATATATAGCACTGTAAATCTGATGGTCAGCAATATATAACTAAACTAAGCAAGTTTTATGCAAAAAAAAATCAATTTCCCAAGTTCTGTTTTTGGCTTTTTGTTTATCCGCAACAACAATCTGACGTTTTCCTTATGAATATTTGTGGGTGTCAAAAAAGACTGCCCCTCCCCCTGCTCTGCAAAGGGAGTGAATAAAAGTGCTGCCCTGATTTAAATGTGTGACTGCTGGAATACTCTGCAGCATGTTGTATGTGTAGGACTAAAAGTCCCAGCCGTACAATGACACTGCTGATACAGGATCTTCCCCCTACATGTTCTTGTGCAATGCTCTGCAGAACTTCTCCAATCTGACAGCTCTATCTCTGTGTCTCTTCACACCCCGCAGCTGCTCAGCAAAGCCTCCAGCCCTGAGTGCTGCTGATGGTAGAAGGGATTAATATTTCCTGAAGAATCCAGTGGGAGAGAGACACAGGGCAGAGGGGAGCCACTTAGCCAGTGCAGGGGGGCGTGGTCAGCACAGTGAAGTTTCATACACAGACCTGCTCCCTCAGGCTTGTGCACGAAACCCCATCAGAGCAGAAAGAGAAGCTGACATCACTGGTTATGTGACCCTCAGTAAAATCTGAGAAAGGAGCCACTGCAAATGAAGTAAGCGAATTGGAAACCCCTTACATTTGATTAGTTAAAAACATACAAAGAACAAAAAAATAACTGACAATCCCTTTAAGTGCCTGGTTGCACCACAGCAATATCCTGTGCACTCTTCTTTACTGTATCCTCAGTCTCGCACATCATGCCTGGAGGGAGAAGCCTGGAAGCACTGGTCTCCATCAATATACTACAAGCCAGCATCGGATGTTGCACTCCTAGCGCAACCTGCCAGGTGAGCGGCTCTAACATACGAGCTCACCACTGTTCCATATGGTCCTTCCTATGAAGTGCAGCTCTACTGAGAAGACTAACCACGAGAATTTGGAGTGAGTCTGTGGGAATTTGTGCCCATTATGAGGTCACGCACTGATGTTGGATGAGTGTTTGGTTCCCAGTCAATACTCTAAATCAGGCATCCTTAAACTGCGGCCCTCCAGCTGTTGCAAAACTACAACTCCCAGCATGCCCGAACAGGGGCGGACTGAGAACCCTCAGGGCCCCCGGGCAAAATAAATCAAGGGCCCCCTTCCAGGCCCCACCCATGCCCTACTTCCAGCCATGCCCATATTATACCTCCAGCCATACCTATATCCCGCCTGCACTACCTGGTCACACCGCCATCGTTTTCCTCTGATCCCATTACTACAGAAATACAGGGCACTTACCTATTACGTCCAGTGACGTCTTCTTTGATGTAGATGTTTTCTGTCCTCGTCTTCTCCCTTCAGACCAGACCGCCATGTTGTCGCCATTTTCCATCTCTGCAGTTTAACAAAAAAATTTTTTAGTTTACTACTTTTCCATCATCCTCCCATCTTCTGGACAAATCATCCTACTACCCCCTATACTGTGCCGCTGTGCTCCCCAATACTACACTGCAGAAACAGATAATGCCCCTGGTAATACTAGTACCACACAGAGCCCCCCATATAAAATACCCATTCTTTGTGGCCTCAGTAGAAGTTCCCATAGTGCCCCATAATAATGTGCCAGTAACACGTGCCTCTCCATGCCACCACATGTGCCAGTAATAAGTGCCTCTCTTGTGCCTCTCCCCCATGTGCCAGTAATAAGTGCCTCTCTTGTTCTTCCCCCCCATGTGCCAGTAGCCCCCCCTTATGTGCCAGTAGCCCCCTCCCATATGTGCCAGTAGCTGCCCCCCCTTAAGTGCCAGTAGCCCCAAGAAAAAAAAAATGAACACTTATACTTACCTTCAGCGATGCGATGTGATGCAGGCCTCTTCCGGCCTGTGTCTCAAGCTGTACCGCTTCGGTGGCGCGATGACGTCATTGCGCCGCCTGCACCGGCCTCTGATAGGCTGCCGGCCTAGTGCTGGCAATCAGAGGAACAGGGAGAGGACATGCCTCTCCCTCCTCTGCCGCTGCACAATACAGATGACTGGAAATGAGCGCAATGGAAGTGCTCATCTCCTGATGTCCCCTGCCGCCGCGTCTGCCCTGGGGGCGGGCTCCCTACTGGCCACGGGCCCTCGGTCCATGCCCAAGTGCCCTAATGGCCAGTCCGCCCCTGTGCCCGAACATCCTACAGGTATCAGCATACAGTAGGGCATTGTGGGAGTTGTAGTTTTACAACAGGGCTGCAGTTTAAGTATGCCTGCTCTAAATTATTGAAAAGGTTTTTGGTTGAAATTAGGTATTTGTGCAGGCCATTTATGTTATCTTTATGGACCTCTCGTGTGCACAAACATGCTGGAATCGAGCCTTCCCAAAATTATTGCCACAAAGTTGACAGCATACAATTGTCTAAAGCGTCTTTGTATGTGGTAGCATTAGAGGGGTTATCTTACAAATCAATATTAATTGGTAGGACTACACAATAAGGGTGGGGTCGCACACAACTTTTTGTGTCTTTTTTTTTTTTTTTTTAGCTAAAGGCACAAGTGGATCTAGCAAGAGGAAGTAGTCCTTCCTTTATATTTCCAGATTCCTTCAAACCTACTTCTGGTTTTAGCTAAAAAGACTGCATAAAAAATGCAACAAAAAGCTGTGGGCATAGTGATTAGGATACCAACACATTACTTCTACAGGAGCTTTTATGATGCCCTATTCTTAATCCATAGGCATTAAAGGGTTTTCTGAGTGTTTTATACGGATGACCTTTCCTCGGAGGGGGTATGACTTGCATCCGATCTAGGATGAAGTTCCTGGTCGAATTCTAATTTGTTAGTGCAGACCACACTTATTCTTATCAGCCACTCCTCCAGTATGCATCACGCATGTCTCTGAGATCACTTAGGAATGTGTCCCTTTCAGCACAATGGTGAATGGGTACCAGCTCTAACCCACTTTATTACAAGGGAAACATGTAAACTATTATACAGAGTATTAAACAGAATTAAAGGGGACAGAACTAATCAGTACTGTAAATTTTAAAAAAAATTGTGGCGGAATTGTTTCCCCCCCTTTCACCTGCCTCCCACTACATCATATGCAATATTAAATGGTGACATTAGAAAGTACAACATGTCCCACAAAAAACGAGCACTCATATGGCTGTGAGTGGGAAAAAATAAACTTATGGCTCTGGGAAGGCAGGGAGCTCAAAACCAAAACACAAAAAATAAATAAACCTCTGGGATACAAAGAGTTAATCCCCTTGTGACCAGGACAAGTAATTCTGACTTTGTTTTTTACCATAGGTTGTAAAATCTAACCGCTATGAATTGCATTTTTATTTAAAAAATGTAAAAATCTATGAAAACATTTAAAGTGTCCCTTTTTCTTATTTTCAACTGCAATATTTCGCATATACAGTAGATACATACAATTCTGTGTGTTTATGGCGGCATGTTTGAAAAACTTAAATTTTATGAGAAATCGAGGAGACTTCGGCTACTTTCACATCTGTGCTTTCCCTTTCCGCTACTGAGATCAGTCATGGGATCTCAATAGCGGAGTAAATGCTTCTATTTTGTCCTCATTCATTGTCAATGGGGGGAAAAACGGAACTGAACGAAACAGAATGCACCTGAATGCGTTCCGTTTGGTTCCGTCCCCATCGCGGACAGCATAATGCTGCAAACAGCGTTTCTCTGTCCACAATGGAATACAATAGAAAACGGATCCTTCCCCCATCGATTTTCAGTGGTGTTCATGACTGATCGGTCATGGCTATTTTAAAGATAATGCAGCCAGATCCGTTCTGAATGTATGCTGACCGTTGTATTATCAGTAACAGAAGCATTTTTGCTGATCCATGATGGATCCAGCAAAAACGCTGGTATGAGAGTTGCCTAACTGATTTAATATTAATTTAAAAAGTAGATATTCTTTTCTTGCACAAAGCCAAATTTGCAGAGGCATATAGGTGCCAGAATAATGGAAACCTCCACCAAATTTTGAAAGCTACACCCCATCAGTTTTTTATTGTGGGTGTCATCAATATTTTGACCACAGTTTTTTGCATGAGTTAGGCCTCTTTCACACTAGCGTTTTAGCTTTCCGTCCTAGAGATCCGTCCTCGGGTCTCTAGGACGGAAAGCTACTGATCAGGATTATCCCCATGCATCCTGAATGGAGAGAAATTCGTTCAGGATGCATCAGGATGTCTTCCGTTCAGTATGTCAACGTTTTTTGGACGCTGCGTCCAAAAATCCGGAAGACATGCCGTAACGCCGGATCCGGAATTAATGCCCATTGAAGGGCATTAGTCCGGATCCGGCCTTTAGCTAAACGTCGTTTCCGCGCATCGCCGGATCCGACGTTTAGCTTTTTGTCAGTGGTTACTATGGCAGCCAGGACGCTAAAGTCCTGGTTGCCATAGTAAAGATTCGGGGGAGCGGCATACTTACATTCCGTGTGGCTCCCGGGACGCTCCAGGATGACGTCAGGGCGCCCCAGTGCATAGATCACGTGATTGCATGGATCACGTGATCCATGCACGCGGGGCGCTCTGGCGTCATTCAGAGCGCCCGGAGCCGCACGAATGTAAGTATGCCGCTCCCACTGCTATGGCAACCAGGACGCTAGTAGCGTCCTGGCTGCCATAGTAACACTGAAAGCATTTTGAAGACTGATCAGTCTTCAAATGCTTTCAGTTCACTTGCGTTGTGCCGGATCCGGCGTGCATTCCGGCGACGGAAGTGCACGCCGGATCTTCACAACGCAAGTGTGAAAGAGGCCTTAATGTTAATCAGAGGCCTTAATGATAACACGGCAGGCCCAAATATAAAGGAGAACCCATTGGCTTTCAGAACAGAAATTTAGCTTGAAAACATTTCAGGCCCCTTTGCACACTTGTAAAAAGGCATTGAGCTGCAAAAATCTTTAAAGTCCCCCAGAAATTACACCATTTTGAAAATTTAGACCTCATAAGGTATTTGTCTATATGAGAGATGAACATGCCAAGCTACGCGGTGCACCATAACAGGTCATTGCCCAGCATGGTACAAACTGCAATGCACAAAAACAACTAATCACCTACAAAATGTATAAAAGGTCAGTATCCAGAACTGTCTGTAGGAACAGTAAAGGATCACTGCCCCGAAAATACTGTGAATATTCGTAAAAGTATTGTCGGGTGTAAGAGGTCCACCAAAAACCTGAAAAAGCCTGTAAAGGGAGTCTGTCACCTGTTTTTCACCAATATGACGAAGAGCACTGCCCCATAGAAGATTGCATACACATCCCAAACATACCTGTGTGCACTTTTTGCCTTTTATTTCAAAGCACTTTAATTCTGCTGGAAAGCCACTCCTAAGTGCCCAAAGCAAACCAGACTGAAGAGGGGAGGGCTGTTTTAGTTGCTCATATCTTAGGATTGGTAGCTGCTAGAAATATAACCTGACCTTTGAAAGCTGGCATTCCAACCTTTCAAACGATATCAGAATCACGGCATTTTATCCACTATATCAGAAGATATGGCTGTTAGAAATCGAGTCATGAGTGAAAGCTGTTTTTGTTTTTACTTTTACTTTCAGCTGGGCACTTGGGAGCTGTTTTTCAGCAGAATAAGGGTCCATTCAGACATCTGTATTTAAATTTTCCGTGTATGCCATATATTTAAACAAAAAAATGTAAAAACCTGCAGTTTTTGCACTGGCTACTATGTCTAATTGGTGCCACTTCTTGGTTTCTACAGATAACTTTACTGCAGTTAATTTATTCTAATCCTGCCTCTAATTATATCACCTCGATGTATAGATAAGACAAGATCCTCCATTCACAATAAAGGATTGTCAGAGTTCTATTCTTTCCTTGTACAATGACCTCTGCACAGGTCACAAAACATACCTAGAAAACTTTCCCATATAAATCAATAGGGTCCCCTCATGACCACTGTGTCTATGACTCTGTAAAGCAACTTTCTTAATGCTTTCCTTTTGCTGTTAAGAACGGCTCAGGCAAGATGGCAGCCCCCATAATCATGTTCAGGAAATAGAATAAAAATATCTGAGATCAAATTTTTGGTGACACAGTTCCTTTAACGTGGCAGGACATAGTCATAAAAAATTAAAGAAAATTGAGACCTTTAAAAATGTATTGACTAATAAATTCATATGTTGCCGCCACGTGCCCTGCGGGAGAGGTAGATACAACAGGTGGCCGAATCTTCTTTGGGCGGGGGCAGTTGCACCCCATTTTGTAGTAACAGATCCTAAATGTCCATGCAGTTGTGTTTTTTTAGGTCTCTTTACCAGGGCCGGTGCAAGGATTTTTGCCGCCCCAGGTAAAAGATCCATTTTGCCGCCCCACTGCCATTTCACTCACTCACTGACTGACGGACGGACCCGCACACACTGACGGACGGACCCGCACACACTGACGGACGGACCCGCACACACTGACGGACGGACCCGCACACACTGACGGACGGACCCGCACACACTGACGGACGGACCCGCACACTACTGACGGACGGACCCGCACACACTGACGGACGGACCCGCACACACTGACGGACGGACCCGCACACACTGACGGACGGACCCGCACACACTGACGGACGGACCCGCACACACTGACGGACGGACCCGCACACACTGACGGACGGACCCGCACACACTGACGGACGGACATTATTATTATTATTATTTATTTTTAGAGCGCCATTCATTCCATAGCGCTGTACATATCATAAGCGGTGCACATACATAATATAGGCAATCGCCTTAAGCATGAACGAGACAAGTTACAGACTGGTACAGAAGGAGTGAGGGCTTACAATCTACATGGTATGGGGGATGGAGACAGTAGGCGAGGGTGAAGCTGGTCATGGCGGTATAGAGGCAGCAGTGTCACTGGTCGTAGGCTTGTCTGAAGAGGTGGGTTTTCAGGTTGCTTTTGAAGGATTCCACTGTAGGTGAGAGTCTGATATGTTGGGGTAGCGAGTTCCAGAGTATAGGGGATGCACAGGAGAAATCCTGGAGGCGAGTGTGGGAAGAGGTGATAAGAGGAGAGGAGAGAAGGAGGTCCTGTGAGGATCGAAGATTGCGTGTGGGGATGTATCGGTAGAGTAGCTCAGAGATGTAGGGAGGGGACCGGTTGTGGACGGCCTTGTATGTGTTGGTTAGTATTTTAAACTGAATTCGCTGGGCAATGGGGAGCCAGTGCAGGGAGTGGCAGAGGGGGATGCAGAGGAGTAACGGGGGGAGAGATGGATTAGTCGGGCAGCAGAGTTGAGGATAGATTGTAGGGGTGCGAGAGAGCTAGATGGAAGGCCACAGAGGAGAATGTTGCAGTAGTCTAGGCGGGAGATGATGAGGGAATGTACAAGCATTTTTGCCGATTCAAAGTTGAGGAAAGGGCGGATGCGGGAGATGTTTTTGAGTTGGAAGCGGCAGGTGGTGGAAAGTGCTTGGATGTGTGGTCGGAAGGAGAGGGCAGAATCCAAGGTCACTCCAAGGCAGCGGACTTGGTTGACCGGGGACAGTGTGCAGTCATTGATTGTGATAGATAGGTCTGTTGGGGGGAGTGAGCAAGATGGGGGAAAGATGATGAATTCTGTTTTATCCATATTAAGTTTTAGAAAGCGAGAGGAGGAGGAGGATATGCGAGATAGGCATTGTGGGATTCTGGATAGTAAGGTGGTGATGTCTGGGCCAGAGAGGTAGATTTGTGTGTCGTCAGCATATAAGTGATACTTAAAGCCATGGGACTCTATAAGCTGTCCCAGGCCGAAGGTGTAGATAGAGAAGAGCAGGGGTCCTAGGACGGAGCCTTGCGGGACACCAACAGAGAGGGAGTGAGGCGAGGAGGTGGTGTGAGAGTGGGAGACGCTAAATGTCCGGTCTGTGAGGTATGATGTGATCCAAGAGAGGGCCAGGTCAGTGATGCCAAGAGATGAGAGTTTGTAACAGAAGGGAGTGGTCGACAGTGTCAAAGGCAGAGGACAAGTCAAGGAGAAGGAGGACAGAGTAATGTTTTTTGGTTTTGGCAAGTAGTAGGTCATTGGTGACTTTGGTGAGGGCAGTCTCGGTTGAGTGATGGGGTCGGAAGCCAGATTGTAGCCGGTCAAAGAGGAAGCAGGAGGAGAGGTGAGAGAACAGTTCAGAATGGACATGTTGCTCAAGTAGCTTTGAGGCATATGGAAGAAGTGATATGGGGCGATAACTGGACAAAGAAGATGGGTCAAGTGAAGGCTTTTTGAGGATGGGTGTAATGGTAGCATGTTTAAAAGCAGAGGGGAACAGACCAGAGGTTAGTGATAGGTTGAAGAGATGAGTTAGGGCTGGGATAAACACTGTGGTGCGGTTAGGGATGAGGTGGGATGGGATTGGGTCAAGTGCACAGGTGGTGAGATGGGATTTGGAGAGTAGAGTGGAGAGTTTTTCTTCTGTAATAGCGGAGAAGGACGGAGCAGCTGTGTGGAGGGTCTGTGGAGACTGTGTGTTGAAGCTTTCTCTGATGTTGACTATCTTTTGTTTAAAGAATGTGGCGAAATCCTCAGCCGAGATGAGAGGAGAGGGTGGGGGCGCTGGTGGACGGAGAAGAGAATTAAAGGTGTTAAAAAGTTGTTTTGGGTTGTGGGATAGGGAAGATATGAGAGATGAGAAGTAGGCCTGTTTTGCATCAGCAAGTGAGGATTTGAAAATGAGGAGGGATTGCTTGTATGCGGTGAATTCATCTTCAGAATGGGATTTCTTCCATCGCCGCTCTGCAGCCCTGGAAGCTTGTCTGAGATTTTTGGTCAGGTCGGTATGCCAGGGTTGTCTCTTGATTTTTCTGGTTTTGTTGTGTGTGAGGGGGGCAATAGTGTCCAGAGTTGCACTTATTGTGGTTTTATATAGGGTGGTGGCAGTATCTGGGTCTTGGAGGGAAAAAATTGAAGAGAGCGGCAGAAGAGAGTCGGAGAGCAAGCGAAAGTCAAGATGTTTAAGGTTCCTGTGGGGTGTGCTAGTGTATGGACAAGGGGCGCAGCAGCAGAGACGAGTGAAGAGAAGGTGAGTAGGTTGTGGTCGGATAGGGGGAGAGGCGAATTAGAAAGGTTAGATAGGGAGCAGAGGCGGGTAAAGATAAGATCCAGAGTGTGACCATCTCTGTGTGTGGGAGCGGAAGACCACTGTGAGAGGCCGAAGGAGGAAGAGAGCGATAGGAGTTTAGAGGCGGCTGAGTGGCAGGTGTCAATGGGGATGTTGAAGTCACCCATGATGATAGTGGGGATGTCAGCAGAAAGAAAGTGTAGGAGCCAGGTATTAAAGTGGTCAAGAAAGATGGTGGCTGGGCCTGGGGGGCGGTAAATAACAGCTACTTGGAAGTTGGAGGGAGAGTAGATGCGAACAGAGTGTACTTCAAATGAAGTGGGTGCAATGGAGGGCGGCAGTGGAATGGAGGGCGGCAGACCAACTCCTCCACCATGTTTGCTGCCAGGGCGGGGGGTGTGAGTGAAATGAAATCCACTGTACGAGAGTGCAGCAGGGGAGGAGGTGTCGGAGGGTGTCAGCCATGTTTCTGTGAGACCCAGAAAGGAAAGTTTTTGAGAGATAAAAAGATCATGAATGTAGGACAGTTTGTTACAGACAGAGCGAGCGTTCCATAATGCTCCATCAAGAGGAACCAAAGGCGCAGGGGTCATGGGAATGGTTATTAGGTTTAAGGGGTTGCAGAAATTTGTGGAATGAGATTTGTAGTAGGAGGTAGAGGTGATAGTGGGGATTTGCTGAGGGGGGCCTGGATTTGGTGAGATATCACCAGCAATAAGGAGAAGCAGAGAAAGTGTTAGTAGGTGAGAAAAAGAAAGGGCAGGAGGTATCTGTGTGTGTTTGGGAAGGAAGTGTTTTACATTGCCAAACAAGTTTGTGCAAGCGGTCAGATGAGAAGGTAAGATGGAGGGAGAAATGAATAGTTCTTTGCTGGGTGAATGAATGTGGGGGTATTTTAGGAGGTTTAGGAAAAGTGGGTAGAGTAAGATGAAAGATTGAAACATTGTTTACATTAACTTTTTGTAGTTACCTTTGGGTCCCTTCTGGTTCAATTCTGGTATACACACACTCAGACAGACATACACTCACTCAATGACAGACACACAGGCAGACACTCACTCAGTCAAACACTTAAACACTCACCTCCCTGGCGTCCAATGTGGTGCAGCTCCTCAGTCGTCCAGCGCGCTGTTTAGTATGCTGGGGCCAGAATGACGTCATATTCCGGCTCCCGGCATCACAGAGGGCGCGCGAGGGAGGAGTGGGGAGCTGCTAGAACAGCCTCCCTTGCCGCCCGCCTCCTCTCCTCCGGTGATTTACTGGCAGAGCAGGCACCTGCCATTAGTGGCGTAACTAGAGTGCTATGGGCCCCATGCCAAACTTTGGATCGGGGCCCCTCCCCGACACCGTGCCCGGTCACACCCTCTGTGTCCGCAATTGCCCCTGATCGCCCAGTAATGCCTCTCACTGCCCCTAATAATGTCCCCAGTAGTGCCCCCCACTGCCTCCAGTAGTGCACCCCACTAGTGTCCCCCACATCCCCTAGTAGTGTCCCCCACTGCCTCCAGTAATGGCCCCAGAAGTGCCCCCCCAGCCCCTAGTAGTGTCCCCCACTGCCTCCACTAGTGCCCTCCACAGCCCCTAGTAGTGCCCCCCCACAGCCCCTAGTAGTGTCCCCCACTGCCTCCAGTCATGGCCCCAGAAGTGCCCCCCACTGCCTCCAGAAGTGCCCCCGACTGCCCACAGACTTCATGTAAGGGGGCCCGGCATTTTCACTGTACTTAATGCCGGGCCCCGTCAGAGCGCTCCTCTCACCTCCATTATGTTCACTGCTCCAGGCTTCCGGGATCAGGCCCCAGCGCTGCCACACATTAACCAGGTGGGCGGAGCCTAATGGAGGTCCGTTAGGATCCGCCCACCTGCTTACTGTGTTTCTAGTTAGAGGCAGCGGGGCCTGATGCTGGAGGCCTAAAGCAGTGAACATAATGGAGGTGAGAGGAGCACTCTGAAGGGGCCTGGCATTAAGTACAGTGAAAATGCCGGGCTCCGTTACATGTGAGCGCAGCGGGCCCGCTCCCCCCGCCGGGCCTCGTTACGCCCCTGCCTGCCATCAGGGTAAGCAGGTGCCTGCTCTGAAGGAAAAAAAATGGGGATTGCAGTCAGCACAACCCAATACGCAGGTGCACGTTGCTATGGTGAAATACACATACAAACGTAAAAACAAAGGTGCAATGGCACACTGCAGCTAGAGCTCCGTCCTGCCACTATGCTGGATGTTAGATGAGGCATTAGTTTATATTTTGGCCAAATTATGTAAGCCACCCACAACTTCACGGTTGCCTCTCGAGTGGTCCCTAACATTAATTCTTACCTTTTATGGGCCATATCAGCCACACAAAACCCAGGGAGTGCAGGTGCAGCATGCATGCCAGATACACTCTGCTTGTAACCCCGTCTGGTGCCATACAGCGTTCATCAGATCAAGGGATGCAAATACCAACATGCATGCTGAGCCCACTAGTACTTCTCCTGGAACCAAATGGCTTCTGGTAAGTTCAATAAAGCAGACTCAGTTTTATACTGACTTTAAAACCAGCCCTCAGGGCGGATTCACTAGTCAGGTGTGCATGACTGCATGGAGGTCACCACGCCTCCCATATATGCTACAAAGGAAAAAAAAATGGGGATTGCAGTCAGCACAACCCAATACGCAGGTGCACGTTGCTATGGTGAAATACACATACAAACGTAAAAACAAAGGTGCAATGGCACACTGCAGCTAGAGCTCCATCCTGCCACTATGCTGGATGTTAGATGAGGCATTAGTTTATATTTTGGCCAAATTATGTAAGCCACCCACCACTTCACGGTTGCCTCTCGAGTGGTCCCTAACATTAATTCTTACCTTTTATGGGCCATATCAGCCACACAAAACCCAGGGAGTGCAGGTGCAGCATGCATGCCAGATACACTCTGCTTGTAACCCCAGGTGCCTGCTCTGACCTCCACTCCTGGCCCCCCTGTAATGGCGCTCGGGGTGGCTCAAGAGCCGCTCGCCCAGCGCTGCAGCCCCAGACAGGGGGAGCCCACCAGTGCGCCCCCAGCAGGCCGGCGCCCTAGGCGAACGCCTAGTTCACCTAATGGTAGCGCCCTGCTCTGCCCTGCTCTGCCTCTTTACCCAGAAATAAGAAAGGACAGCCTAGATGGCAATGGATATATTGTGAAATGGCCACCGTTGTTGGTGCACCCTGGTGCAGTTAGACAAAGAAAAATGTGTTTGTGCACCAATAGTCTCTAAATAAAGGGTAACAACCAGCCACACCAATTTCACTGAAAATTACTCCCTGAAGTCTGACTCTTTATGAAAGTTTAAGACAGTATGGCCGTTTCACAATATATTCATTGCCATCTAGGCTGTCCTTTCTTATTTCTGGGTAAAGAGACCTAAAAAAAAACACAACTGCATGGATATATAGGCTCGGTTACTACAAATAGGGTGCAATCCCCCCCCCCCCCCATATAGAAAATAATATATATCAATATATATTGCATATCGCACATGCTTCAAATTATATCGCAATATAGATTTTCGGCCATATCGCCCATCCCTAGTCTGTCCTTTCTGTAGGTATGTATAAGAGCTTAGTTTATTGTATCTCTGCTCTTGTTTCAGCACTGCAAGGGTTAACATAGTAACATAATTTGTAAGGCTGGATCAACTTGCAGGATAACAGTTCAGCCTGTTATTTTGCAAGTTAATCTAGAGAAAGGCAAAAAAGAGGCAGAAGTCAATTTTCCTTATTTTAGGCGATAAAAAGTACTCCCCGAATCAGGCAATCAAAATAACTTCCTGGGTCAACGACCTCTCCAGAAATCTAATAACTATAACCGGTAATATTATTACACTCCAGAAATAACCCGTCCCATCCATAAAAGCACAGCTGGAAAAAGTACAGAGGAGAGCGACTAAACCGATAAAGGGCATAAAAGTTATGAAAAAAAGATAAAAAGAATTGAATTTATTTAGTCTTGAGAAGAGACGTCTAGGGGGGGACATGATTAAACTATACAAATATATAAATGGGCCATACAAAAAATACGTTGAAAAACTGTTCCATCTAAAATGCCCTCAAAAGACAAGGGGTCACTGCCTCCGACTGGAGAAGAAAAAGTTCAGTCTCTAGAAGTGTCAAAGCTTCTTTACTGTAAGAACTGCGAATCTGTGGAACGTGGTCACAGCAGGAACAGTAGACCGTTTTAAAAAGGGTTTAGATGAATTCTTAAAAGTAAACAACATTAATGCTTATGGAAACATGTAGAAATCTGAGTCTCATTTCCTTCTGGGACTTGTGTCCCCAGTCTCCCCACCTATCCCTTGGTTGAACTTGATGGACTTTTGTCTTTTTTCAACCGTATTAACTATGTAACTATTGCCAGATCCATCTGTACTATACTGTCCACTTCCATGTTAATTACTTTACACAGTTTAGTGTCATCTGCAAAAATTTATATTTTACTGTATTTAAGAGAATAGGGCCCAATACTGACCCCTGTGGTACCCCACTAGTGATGGATTGGTAACCCAATCTGTGTGTACCGTTAATAACCACCCTCTGTTTTCTATCACTGAGCCAGTTACCTACATACACACATTGTCTCCCAGTCCAAGAATTCTCATTTTGTATGCTAACCTTTTATGTGGCACAGTATCAAATGCTTTGGAGAAATCAAGATATGACATCCTTTGACTCTCCACAGTCAAATCTGGAACTTACCTCTTCATAGAAACTGATTAAATTAGTTTCACATGATCGATCCCTAATGCAGCCATGTTCGTATGATGTTATTTGCTTATTTTCATTGAGGTACTCCAACATAGCAACTCTTAGAAAAACTTAAAACAGTTTACCCATGATAGATGTTAAACTTACCGGCCTATAGTTTCCGGGCTCTGTTTTTAACCACTTTTTGAATACTGGCACCACGTTTTTTAAGTGCCAATCCTGTGAAACACCCCCTGTCAATTTAGTCTCTAAATATCAGAAATAAAGGTCTGCTTATGACATTTCTTAATTCTCTTAGAATACGGGGGTGTATGCATCTGGTCCCAGCGATTTGTCCATTTTAATCTTCTTAAGACGCCGCTGTACTTCTTCCTGGGTCAGACAGGGCACTTTTACTTCTGCATTTCATCTGGCAGTTTATTTTCCTCAGTAAATAAGGTGGAGAAAAAATATTCAATAGCTTTTGCTTTCTCCTCATCTCTCTGTGCAACTCCCCCTCATCATTCTGTAAACGGCAGACACCTTCAGATTTATACTTTTTTTACCATTTATATAATTGAAGAACATTTTAGGGTTTGTTTTACTCTTTGGCAATGAATCTGTCTCCAGTTTGGCTGCTTGTATTTGTCTTTTACATATTCTATTTTTTTTCCTTTTTTTCAGTGCGTACTTGCTACCCTGCTGTTTTAGTGATTTAAATGCTTTGTCTTTGTCCTTTATTGCTTCCTTTACATTTCTATTTATCTACTCAGAGGTCACACTACATTTTTTCTAGAAGAGTAAAAATACTCTCCATTTTTGAGGAGTGTTTTTACCCAAGGAAGAGAATGAAAGTTGCAGTAATTCAAATAAATGAAATGATACGTAGGCCTACACTTGTTCACTTGTTGAACATTTCTTGCCCGCCCCTTATTTGACAGCCTCTCTGCATACCTAGTTCCATTATGCTGTGGTCGCAGGACCTGCGATCACATGACACCCCACGTGACCATGACGTGTATGGCCATGTGACGGGTCATGTGATCGGAACTATGGGCGGTCTGATCAGCGCGGGCGGCCTTTAAATAGTGTGGCCGTGCCGACTGTTAGAGCGGTGCTGCCGTACGCGGAGACCAGCCGTCAGGTCAATGAGAATTACACTGCTCGGCCTGCAATCTTGGGAACATGTCCACTGACTGCCTTTCTTAAGATAAGTGTAACTCTCCTGCCTGTAACCACCCGCTGTAGATTTGGCATACTGATCCATCGCCAATACAGTGTGTGGTTGCTGGCTGACATTCAGATATTGAATACCAAGACCTTTATAGTCATTGGTCCTGTATGCTTTTTTGTGTTATTGACCCCTGATGAACTGGCAAGACCAGAGAAACGCGTTGGGTTATGCAGTGTATATTAGGTGTAGTTTCCAGCAATTATCCATAGAATGGAACATAGGTGTTTGCATGAATCGTGACGCGTGACCTATTGGATATGCAGGACGCACTGTGTTCTTTTTAAGCATTTGTCAGTGTGGTTGCGTCCCAGGGCTCTGGGTACACAACACCTGACTTTAGGTGGGTCTGATATTTAGGGTCTCTCCCCCCCCTCCCCCCCTCTTCCCTTCCCCTTCAGTGCGAAGCTGGGCAGTCACTGCACTGTTCAGGGAAGTACACAGAGACGCAAAGGAGGTGTGCAGTGGTTAGGATAAGGGACCTAGAGCTAGGGTGTACAGTAGGGGCAGAGACACAGCACCCCGCACCCCTCCCATCTTATCCCCCACCCCTAGAGACTTTACAAACCCATCTTGATTGGGGTAACAGTACCCTGTTCACCTACAATTGCACACGGCAATTGATTCACTTATGGGCATTTTATGTATCATTAAAAGTTGTGTTTTAAAGGTAACCCATCCCCCTTCAGTTTTTGTCACTACACTTGTTCACATCTGTGCGTTGGAGGCTGCGTTCGGAGCCTCTGTTGCACATTGTCAAAAAGACCAGTGAAAAAAAAGATTTAGAAGCACTTTTTTGTCTGGTAAAAAGACAAATTCCTGAACAGAAACTGAATGGAATCCATCATAGTCGGTGGTGTCTGTCCAGCATTTTCCCTGTCAGTTAAGAGTACACATCATATTTTTGTCATACATGTAAGCTACACAAAAAAAAGTATGTATGATAACAGACGCCTCAGGCAGATCTCGTATAAAAGTTCCATTATAAAAAAAAAAATTTAAAAATGTATGTTAGCCTACACATTTTTTAGCTGGATTTTGCAGGATGGAAAAACATCGGAGACTACGCTTTCCCGTCCTGCAAATAAAGTTAAACAAAAAAAGTTTAACAATATAACTGTCATCTGTCTGAGGCATCTGTCTGAGGCATCCTTACAGCTCCTGCCAGCTTCCCCTGCTGCAGGGCACTATATCGCTCAGGCAGCCCTCCAAACCAAACCATAACAAAGATTCAGGCAGCAGCATCATCTTTGCGTTGCCTGTCCCGTTCACAGCCCGCTCTGATGAATGGTAGGGAAAAGTCTAAGGCGTATTGGTACACCTTAGACTTTTTCCAGTGAGTATAATGGCTTGAACAAGCATCTGTGATGCATGTACAGGCATTATTGCGACCTTTGTATCCACATTGTTTTGTTTTTTGTTTTTTTCTTGTTCCCCGCCCTTCTATTCCCAAAAGGTATGTACTTCTCACAATTAGAGTTTAGGATGCTTATTAAAAAATCTCATTTTGTGGCTGCATTTTTATTTTTGAGGAGTTAAGTCTAAGCAAGTTAAATTTAGAAATTTAGCTTTTTTTGAAAAAAAAATGTTGTGCCTCCCTGAAGAAACATTCTCTTTTGAATGACAATTGGAAGGTTATTATTTTATGGTCCTTATTTCCTAGGTGTCCCTTAACCTGCACATCTATTGTTCTGTCAGGTCTATTGATTAGTACGAAGTCCAGTATTCCTGTCCCTCTGGTCAGGTCCTGAAACAATTGGTTATTGCCAAGTACCTGTTTCATTTGAGATCTACAGCTTTCAGTTCACCAGTCTATATCTGGGTTTTTGGAGTCCCCTATAATAACCTCATAATGATTTTCTGCCTCATCTATTTAGTTTAGAAGTAGATTTTCTGTGAACTCTGGTATATTAGGGGGCTTATAACAAACTTCTATCAGTATTTTATTATAGTTTTTGCCCATTTCTGTCCACAGTGACTCCACTTGTTCATTTCCCTCACTTTTATATGATCCTGAACTGTGGGCTTTAGACAGGACTTTACATAAAGGCAGACCCCTCCCCGGTTTTGATGATCCTTTCTAAACAGACTGTAACCCTGTACATTAACTGCCCAGTCATAGCCATCATCCAGCCATGTCTAGGTCATTCCCGCTATGTCATAGTCTGCCTCACGCATGAAGACATTAAAACAGGCACGTCAGGAGTGGGGAAAGGTCCTCTGAGTCTTTAATCTAAAGTCACACACTTAATACAAACACACACTGGAAGTCAAAAATGTGAACGCTCACCAACTCGCATTTTGTCTGCCTGTATAAATGCTGCTCCCAGACAACTTCAAACCAGATTGCTTTTTCCCCCTCTGGATTCAATGGATTACAACCTTCTCTCCTTGACCTCTCTGCTGCTGTTCAGCTGCTAATAACCTGATCTCCCTTATATATGCTCGGCTACTTGTCCAACCCATTGCCTGATCTACAGGTTCTGCTAGATCCTGCTAAAAGAGCTATAATCTGTTCGTTCCTGTGCACCAACTGATGTTGGAATTGTGGACTTTGACTCTTGCTGCCTCCCCTGACCTCAGCCTGTATCTTAACTGAGTATTGCCTGACCTTCTGGTGCCTTGCATTAGTGATCCTTGTGGGTCAGCAGCTGACCACTCCTGGTGGTTGGCACAGTGAGACCACATCCACAGACCTTAAAGAAAAGTTTAGGATCTAGGGATTTATGAATTATACTTTCAGGAGGGTGATCAATGACCTAAGTTTTTGGGTAATCATAACCTGTTTTTTTTTTTGTTTTTTTTTGTGGGACCTAAGGGTTTTTGTGACCAAGAAAAATCTTCTGCACAGTAACTTAATATGCTTAAAACTAAATTTTGAACTAATCGACTTAGGATCTAGGATCGGAAGCTTGATTTCCTTATCATTAAACCAAACCATTCCATTGTAGCTCTGGCTGTATGTTTAGGGTTGTTGTCCTGCTGGAAGGTGAACCTCCATCCCAGTCTAAAGTCTACCAGGTTTTCCTCCACGATTTCCCTGTATTTATCCTTCCATCTTCCCATTAACGCTAACCAGCTTGCCTGTCCCTGCTGAAGAAAAGCATCCCCACAGCAGATGCTTCCACCACCATGTTTCATGGTGGGGATGGTAATTTAAGGGTGATGTGCAGTGTTAGTTTTCTACCACACATACCATTTTGCATTTAGGCTAAAAAGTTTACCTTTGGTCTCATCTGACCAGAGCAACGTCCTCCAAATGTTTAATAGTCATAAAGACCGTGCAGCTCATGGTAGATACAGATCTGACCGAATTGTAGTAGATTGACTATACTGAGACAGTTGTCTATCACTGTTATGTCAAGCGTGGACTCCACAATAACACTAGTCTGCACCTCCTCCTATATTGGAAAGGACAGAATGGCCAAGAATAGTGAAATACTGCTAGCACTTGATATCAAACCAGTATTTATTATATTTACAAGATTCCATAAAACATAGACATATAAAATTTTAAATCTTTCTCCCGTCACTTGCCAGACTGGGGTTTCGACTTATATCGACTTCTAATGTTTTATGCTATGAAGTCTATCCTATTGAATTGGAAGCCTCCGATAGCCCCCTCAATCCAACATTGCCTGCAACGTATAGATGAAGCCTTGCCAATGTATAAAATTATGTATTTGGCTAGAAATAATCCTGTGAGATTTTACAAAATATGGGGATTGTGGTTGACTGCTAGAACATCGGTGGTCTAAAGGAATGCGGGAGCCCGGCGGCGCTGCGGTGGTGTGCATGAGTGTGAATGATATTAAAATGTATAAGATAATTATTATGAAGCAACAGTGAAAGGAATCACACACTGACAGACCTCTCTGGGGGGTGTTTTTTCTCCTGTAACTGGGGCTACTATGTCAGCCACAGTTACAGAAGAAATCAATAGTGGAAAAAAATGAAGTTTAATGTCCCCCAGAGGTCTTGTATGACCTTACACAAAGTGTAAAATAAAAAAAGTTTTATAAAACGATAAAAATTAAGTAATTTAAAATTACAAATGGGAAAAAATAGATAAAATATACATATTTTGTATTGCTGCATCCGTGACGGCCGGCTCTATAAATATATCACATGATCCACCCTGTACGATAAACACCATAAAAAAATAAAAACTATGTAAAAGACATTTGTCACCTTACATCACAAAAAGTGCAACACCAAGTGATCAAAAAAAGTATGTCCCACAAAATGGTACCATAAGTCTGCAAAAAATGAGCCCCTACATAAGAAAATCGCTTAAAAAATAAAAAAAAACTATAGCTCTCAGAACATGGAGACAATAAAACATATTTTTTTTGTTTCAAAAATGCTATTTTTGTGTTAAAGTGAAACGTGTCAGGTGAATGCCGTAAGGAAAAAAAAACAATTTAAAGTGCCACAAAAAAGATATTTTTTTGTCACCTTACATCACTAAAAGTGCAACACCAAGCGATCAAAAAGGCGTATGCCCCCAAAATAGTACCAATCTAACAGTCACCTCATCCTGCAAAAAATGAGCCCCTACCTAAGACAATTGGCCAAAAAAATAAAAAAATTATGGCGCTCAGAATATGGAGACACTAAAATAGAATTTTTTTGGTTTAAAAAATGCAGTTATTGTGTAAAACTTAAGTAAATAAAGTATACATATTGGGTATCGCCGCGTCCGTAAGAACCTGCTCTCTAAAAATATCACGTGACCTAACCCCTCAGGTGAACACCCTAAAAAAAAATGAAATAAAAATGGTGTCAATGGAGTCATATGCACCCCAAAATAGTACCAATCAAGCTGTCATCTCATCCCGCAAAAATGATACCCTACCTAAGACAATCGCCCAGAAAATAAAAAAAAACTGTGGCTCTGACTATGGAGACTCTAAAATGAATTTTTTTTTTGTTTAAAAAATATTATTGTGTAAAACGTAAATAAGAACCTGCTCTATAAAAATATTACATGACCTAAACTCTCAGGTGAACTCCGTAAAAAAATAAAAACAATGTCACAAAAGCCATTTTTTTTTTTACTCACCTTGCATCACAAAGTGTAATACCAAGTGATTAAAAAGTCATATGCACCCTAAAATAGTACCAGTATACAGTCATTTCAACTGAAAAAAGAGCCCCTACATAAGACAGTCACCCAAAAAACTAAAACAAAACTATGGCTTTCAGAATGTGGATACACCATAAAGCATTTTTGAGAAAAAAATTTTTTACGTAGAACTGCTCTATAAAAAATAGCACATAATCTAACCTGTCAGATAAACATTGTAAATAACAAAAAATAAAAACTGTGCCAAAACGCTATTTTGTTACCTTGCCTCACAAAAAGTGTAATGTAGAGCAACCAAAAATCATATGTACCCTAAAATAGTACCAATAAAACTGTAACCTTATCACGAAGTTTCCAAAATGGGGTCACTTTTTTTTTTTTTTTTTTTTTTTTTAGAATTTACTCTAGGGGTGCATCAGGGGGTCTTCAAATGTGACATGGTGTCAAAAAACCAGTAATGAAAATAGTAATGCCTGTCCTAGATTATACGTAGTACCATCTTAAACGGCTGCTCCCAGATCCGTATAAATATATGAAAAAAAGGAGGGCCAGCTGCGATTTAAAACTTAACTTTTGCTCCAAAAATGCATTATAAAGGAAAGAAAAAAAACAGCACCTACAAACAAAAACCGGCACACGCAGTGCCGTCAAGCAAAGTGAGTGGCAACAGGTTCCAGGGGGACTATGTGGGATGATGAACTATCCCAGTCTATCTGCCTCCTTGGGACCACTGAGTCAGGCGTAGGGAATGGTAAAGGGATGCTTAAATATATCAAAACCACAAGAGCTCCTATGGAAATAAGGGGAGGGAATAAAAGCTAACCCTAAATCGCCCTACTTGGCCTACTTAACCCTATGCCTACAACGGTGTCCAGCCACGCAAGGGGTGGCACCTTTACTGGAACCTCACCCTTCTTTTATTACCCTGGTCAATCCCTAGTTATGGAGGGAACCAGGGCTAAAGTGGGAAGGATGACTACACCTGGATAAACCAGGCGAAATACCCCAGATAATTAGTGTGGAAGTGACCCTACGCGTTTCGTCATTGGCTATAATCAGCCTGCCCTTGGACTCATCAGGGGACACAGGGCTATAAAGGTTATGTCAAAGTGGTTGTCGCCAGTGCTAATATATTCCAAAAGTCATTTGGTCTGTTGGTCTGGCGTATGGCCAGACGATGAGGCACAGCTGAGCCCGCTGGGGAGCGGTGTCCCTTTTCCGTGCTATACAGCGGGTTTTGTTTGGCTGTTAACCCTTGATTTGGTACTGGAAAAATTGATTAAAATCTTCACATGGGACATGGTGTCGAAAAACCAGTCCAGCAAAATCTTCT
Organism: Bufotes viridis; assembly: GCA_033119425.1. NCBI lineage: Eukaryota > Metazoa > Chordata > Amphibia > Anura > Bufonidae > Bufotes > Bufotes viridis. The sequence continues at coordinate 92,308,734 of CM065596.1, read as the reverse complement.
ACATATAGCATACATTTTGCTGAGTTTTATTCAGCGCATTTTTGTGCATCATCCATTCATATCTATGGGACTTCTAAAAATAGCCGAGTGCTGTAGAAATAAAAATAAAAAAATTGTCCCATGAGACCCCAAAGTGTCATTTACCAGTTTTCAGGCCAATTTGATCACTCAGGCAGAACTAATTCACAAATCAGATTTTTCAGTCAATTTGTTAGAATCGGACCCAAAACAAATTTCAAGAAATTTACTCCTCACTAACCCAGATCAATCTGTAGCAGTATATTCCTCTTTTGTGTTAATTACTTTACACACAGTTTAGTATCCTCTGCAAAGGTTGATGTCTTACTGTGCAATCTCTCTACAAGATTTTTATTGACGAGAATAGGACTAAATACGGACCCCTGTGTGTATACCGTTCGACTTTAGCCAGTTAAGCTGGATTTGCAGAGGCTGTTTGAACGGCCAATTGTCGGCTGCTCATTCAGTGAAGGAGACGGTTGTATTTATAGGCGACAATCTCCTTCACTGTAGGAATCTGCAGCAGGTCACTGTTTAGACAGCACTACCTGCTGCCCAGAAGCCTTGATCAGTGTTGCCTGCATAAACAGGATCACCCGATGAACGAGCATTTTGCACGTTAATCGGGTGATCGTGGCTCAGTTACATGGCCAGATTGTCGGGAATTCTCAGGACATGTGAATGCACCACAAACCTCTCCCAGTCCAAGCAATCTCATGTTGTGCACAAATTTAAATTGCATAATATGCTTTGGAAGGCAACCAATGACTCCTAATTTACCTTCTCATAAAAACTGACACGAACAATCCCTCAAACGCATGCAGTTAGGGAATTAAATAATTATTCTAATTGAAATACCCCAGGATAATATACAGTACCTCAATGATCTGAGAAAAATGATCTGAAGATCTGACTGGCTACTATGAACAACTAGTCCACTTTTCATTGCATCAAATTTGACAGACCTTGTCTCCCCATGTTTCTTAAAGAGGTTTTCTATGTTCACTATTTTGATGACCTACCCTTCATGGCGGGAGGGATGCTTCTTTTGGCACCATAGCAATTAGTGCTACAGATCTTCATTGTTTACACTGCACACTATCTACTTACCATATGTGCTGGGAAAGTTCCTCCTGATGCATCTGTTAAACAGACCAATAGGAACCCATTACAATCCGAATACGAAAAGTGTGTTCTTTAGCCTCCATTCAATGCCATGCAGCATTTTGTGTTTTATGAGTGATTTTCCGTCTTTGAATTTTCATTGTTTCACTCCCTGCCTTCCCACCTTCGCAGAGCTATAATTTCTTCTTTTACTTTTCCATTCACATAGTCATGAGGGCTTTTTTTTTTTTTTTTTTGGACAAGTTGGATAAAAATTCAAATGAGATTGAATTGGAAAAAAAATAATAATTCTGCAGTTTTTAGTTTTGTTTTTACGTTGTTCCCTATGTGGTAAAGTTGAGTTATGATCTTCATTTTCCAGGTCTGTACGATTATGGCAATACCAGCAGGCCCTGGCCTCTCACAGGCAACAAACAGCTCCCCCCAATTGCTACATGGGTGAGGCATTCCAGGCCTGGAAGCTCAGCTCTTCCCAGTCTTGCTTTTTCAGATGCTGTGGTCACATTTAAGGGGCATCAAAGAGCAGCTCCAGTCCAGACTGAGCAGTGACGACTGACTCCGGTATCAGGTCAGCTCTGTGTTGGAGAAGTGAAGACTGGAGAGAGCTCTCAGCTGAGAAAGAGTTTATTGGTTGCAAACTGGCAATATGGTGCCATACTCAATGAGTGAATGCCTCATCTACCCCATTATCTGTACTCTGTTATCATTTTGTTATATGTGGTGTTCTATAGGATACAGTTGGATTGGAACAGAGAAGGCCTGGGGAAAATGGAGGGAGGGGTCCCATTTTGGGTAAACAGCCTAATCTCCCCTCAAATTGCAATCTGTTGGATTTTCTTTAGAAAACCCTTTTTAGAGAACAAAATAGTAATGAATACCTCCAATAAATAAAATATTTCAACTGAAGTGCTATCTGACAATGCTATAACATCAAATTAATAAATAAATAAATATAGGTTTTCTTGAAGTGATTTAGAGTAGTTAAAACTTTGCTTAATATAAGCAGCTTTAGGTTGGCTGCAAACAGTACCGATTTACTTGTGTTTTTTCTGTGCAGATTTAGGGTGCATTCACACAACAATTTTGTGGAACGGATGCGGAACTATTCATTTCAATGGTGTGCTGTCGGCATCCGTTGTTCCGTTCCATGGCCCACCAAAAAATATAGAGCATGTCCTGTTCTTGTCCGCTACGGGCAAGAATAGGCATTTTCTATATAGCGCCGGCCGTGTGTCGTCCGCAAAATGCGGAACGCACACGACTGGTATCTGTGTTTTGCGGATACGCAATTTGCGAACCGCAAAACACTTGCAGTTGTGTGAATGTATCCTAAGTATGAAAAAATAATGTAATACAGTACCAGCAAAGGGAGTGAGATTTGACAAATCTCGTGTTCACTTTGCTTTTTTCCTTTTTACAATCCACAGCATGTCAAAAAATGCATTAAAAAAAACACACCAAAACAACAATACATTTATTACAGTTTTGGTGCTGATTTTTTGCATTTGTATGCAGAAAATCCACCTGAAATCTGCACCTCATTCAAGTGCGCCCACACCGTACCAGTGCAAATGTGTATACTACTCGACCAGTGCATACAAACGTGCCCTTATTTACCGCAATAACATACTTGTGGTGCTAGATAAAATGAGCATGTGCAAGTAACCACACTTCAACATATCAAGATGTATGCCTAAACCCATAAAAGACCAATTATGCACATGTGCAGCCTTCTCTTTTTACATTTATATCTCTGCTTTTTCTAACAGCTGGGATTTGTTATCAGTGATTGATGGCATTGTGTGTATGAGTGTGCATACAGAAGTGAAAAAAGATATACCGTAAATGTATAAATTTACAAGTTTTACTGAATCTTTTGCCAAAAACCTATCAATCTGCTTGGCATCTCCTGCTTTGTAACATGGTGCTTTCAGATTGAATTGCATTTTGTGGTGACGGCTCCTCTTAAGAAAGACAGGGCATTGGCTCTTTAAAATGTAAAGAGTTTTTCTGAGACCTTGAAATTGACCGGCTCTCCTTAGAATCTTCAATATTGGATTAGCATTGGTTAAACTCTCAAAGCAAGGCTTTAGTGCACTCCATTTTTTAACAGGCACAGTTCCATATGTGTTGTAAGGCTCTGAAATGGAACTGGGCAGCAGTGACCTAATATACCAGACACTGCCACAAGAAATCTGAGCTGTGCTTGGTAAATGAAGCGGCCATGACACATTAATCAGCTAATCTGTGGGGATGCAAGAACGCCGCACCATTTTTATAGGAATTTGTAAAATGACTTTCTTTTATCGTCCTCTATCACTCCTTCTCCTTCTGGATTCAACATGGTGCATCATCTCAAGGTTAGATGGAGAGATGAGGGAGGGATGAGAGAAGAAGAGAAAGAGAGATGAGGGAGTATTGGAGTCCGTAGTTTTAGTTGGACGGGAGTACATGATGGTGTTAGTTCACACTGTCTGGGACTTTTGAATGCCCTGTTGCTGGAGCTCGATGGATTCGTGCAGCCACAGTTCTGCCTTCTGGGAACCATGGATTTGGAGTCTAGTGGGGAATTCATGGACGAACTTTTCCCAAATCCAGACCTCAAAAGTCCCTCCTCTGGACATGGTCCACTCTGAACCTACAGTCCATTGGTGCCAATCTTTGAGGGGCCTAACAACTCCTCCTCCATAGATGGATTTCATGTGCTGCTTGGCTGTCCTATACTTAGAAGTGGTACGCATCTGTTGCCTAGATTTCCCTACACCCATGCTCGAGCCTTCTAAAAGTAGGTGTGTCCACCTACAGTGTCCCGCGACACACGCCTGGACAGCTGCTACCCCCCTTTATTCGCCTCTGAGTTGCCCTAGGATTTCTTGCAATGACACACGGACTCCGTTCATCCTGGTAAGACCTCAGGAAAAGGAGTAGCAGCATGAGGAAAAGGGCTCTCGCCGACACACAGCGGCCCTCTGAGTCTCCTAATGAGATATACCAGCCTCTGTTTTGGCTCTGAATAGTGACCTGACCACAGGATAGGGCTTCCAATTGACCTGGAGTGGGAAAAGGGGCGCACAGAGAACACACAGTACCTTCTGTGGAAAAAGGGGGCACACAGAGTACTTTCTGTGGAGACTGGGTACAGACAGAGAACACACAGTACTCCTGTGGGGAAAGGGGTTACTCACACAGCTATTGGTATGCCCAGGTGATATATACCACCTTGTCTCCTTACGAAAAGCTCATCAACTCACTTTCCTTTGCCAATATGATTCTATAGAGTCAAGCTGAACAGCATACAAAGCCCTTTTTGCAGTGACTGATCAAAAACGTCTCGCTCAGCAACCCTTGAATTCAGACAGTAGTTCCCACACAATATCACGAGACCCCCCGTAACTAAAGAAAAATCCCAGATTGAATGCTGCTTCCTATACCATTATTTTTTTCATGGATGACTTATCTGGTATTAAAGGAGCATGCAATCTGTTAAAAAATAAATAAATAAAATAATAATTTAACTTTCTTTTACCCCCTTGCATTACCCCACCTTGCTGAATAAACCACCTTACTTCTAGGTGTGGTTCTGGGGTACTTAACATACCTCTGTCTGTTGGCATTGGCGACGTCACAATATCTTGCAATGTGCCCAAATCTCCTGCATGTAAAACAACGAATAGCTTGTCTCCCTGCACAATACCCTCTCTGGGCACATGGTGACCTGCCTTGCTGCACAACATTAATCATCCTAGCATGACTAGATCCCACACTATTATCTGTATTAAGTCCTCTTACCACAGATTCATCTGAAGAATCTTCTGCCACTGTATTAACCACTTCAGCCCCCCTAGCTTAAACACCCTTAATGACCAGGCCACTTTTTACAATTCTGCACTACACTACTGTCACTGTTTATTGCTCCGTCATGCAACTTACCACCCAAATGAATTTTACCTCCTTTTCTTCTCACTAATAGAGCTTTTTATTTGGGGCTATTTCATTCTTGCTGACATTTTAACTTTTTTTTTATATTAATCCAAAATGACCGAAATGTTTGCCAAAAAATTACATTTTTCACTCTGTTGTAGTTTTTTTAAAAAAAAAATTACATTTCTATATAAATTTTTCTCTAAATTTATTGTTCTACATGTCTTTGATAAAAAAAAAAATGCAATAAGTGTATATTTATTGGTTTGGGTAAAAGTTATAGCGTTTACAAACTATGGTGCAAAAAAGTGAATTTCCGCATTTTGAAGCAGCTCTGACTTTCTGAGCACCTGTCATGTTTCTTCAGGTGCTAGAATGTCAGGATAGTATAAATACACCCCAAAGTATTTGCAGAGGGGCATGGTGAGTTCATGTATCATTTCATTTTTTTTCACAAGTTAGCAGAAAATTACACTTTCTGAGAAAAAAAAAATAATAATAAAGTTTCCATTTCTGCTAACTTCTGGCAAAAAAAAAAAAAAATCTCCCACGGACTCACTATGCCCCTCAGTGAATACCTTGGGGTGTCTACTTTCCGAAATGGGGTCATTTGTGTGGTGTGTTTACTGTTCTGGCATTTTGGGCGGGGCTAAATTGTTAGCAGCCCTGTAAAGCCTAAAGGTACTCTTTGGACTTTCGGCCCCTTTACGCACCTAGGCTGCAAAAAAGTGGCACACGTGGTATCGCCGTACTCAGAAGAAGTAGGGAAATGTGTTTTGGGGCGATTTTTTACATATACCCATGCTGGGTGAGCGAAATATCTCTGTAAACTGACAACTTTGTATAAAAAAAATTAAAAAGTTGTCATTTACAGAGATATTTCTCACACCCAGCATGGTTATATTTAAAAATACACCCCAAAACACATTGCCCTACTTCTCCGGAGTACGGCGATACAACATGGGTGACACTTTTTTTTGCAGCCAAGATGCGCAAAGGGGCCCAAATTCCAATGAGTACCTTTAGAATTTCACAGGGCATTTTTACGCATTTAGATTCCAGACTTCTTCTCAGGCTTTAGAGACCCCTAAAATGCCAGGGCAGTATAAATACCCCAAAAGTGACCCCATTTTAGAAAGGTATTCCGTGAGGGGTATGGTGGGTTCATGTAAAATTTTATTTTTTATTTTTTGTCACAAGTTAGTGGAATATGAGACTTTGTAAAAAAAAAAAATATATATATATATATATATATATATATATATATATATATATATATATTTATATATCAATTTCTGCTAACTTGTGCCCCAAAAATTTTTTTTCTGTGAACTCGCCATGCCCCTCACGGAATACCTTGGGGTGTCTTCTTTCCAAAATGGGGTCTCGTCACATGTGGGGTATTTATACTGCCCTGGCATTTTAGGGGCCCTAAAGAGTGAGAATCCAAATGCGTAAAAATGCCCTGTAAAATCCTAAAGGTACTTATTGGAATTAGGGCCCCTTTGCGCATCTTGGCTGCAAAAGTGTCACTCATGTGGTATCGCCGTACTCAGGAGAAGTAGGGCAATGTGTTTTGGGGTGTATTTTTACATATACCCATACTGTGTGTGAGAAATATCTCTGTAAATGACAACTTTTAAAAATATTTTATACAAAATTGTCAATTTACAGAGATATTTCTCTCACCCAGCATGGGTATATGTAAAAATACACCCCAAAACACATTGCCCTACTTCTCCTGAGTACGGCGATACCACATGAGTGACACTTTTTTGCAGCCAAGATGCGCGAAGGGGCCCTAATTTCAATGAGTACCTTTTAGGAGGGCATTTTTACGCATTTGGATTCCAGACTTCTTCGCACACTTTAAGGGCCCCTAAAATGCCAGGGCAGTATAAATACCACACAAGTGACCCCATTTTGGAAAGAAGACACCCCAAGGTATTCCCTGAGGGGCATGGCGAGTTCATAGAAGAATTTTTTTTGGCACAAGTTAGCTGAAATAGATTTTTTATTGTTTTTTTCTCAGTCTCCCTTTCTCCTAACTTTTGACAAAAAATTCAATTTTTCATAGACTGAATATGCCCCTCAGCGAATACCTTGGGGTGTCTTTCCAAAATGGGGTCATTTGTGGGATGTTTGTACTGTTCTGGCATTTTGGGTGGGGCTAAATTGTGAGCAGCCATGTAAAACCTAAAGGTACTCGTTGGAATTTGGGCCCCTTTGCGCACCCAGGCTGCAAAAAAGTGTCACACATGTGGTATCGCCGTACTCAGGAGAAGTAGGGCAATGTGTTTTGGGGTGTATTTTTATATATACCCATGTTGGGTGAGAGAAATATCTCTGTAAATTGACAACTTTGTATAAAAAAATTTAAAAAGTTGTCATTTACAGAGAGATTTCTCACACAAAGTATGGGTATATATAAAAATACACCCCAAAACACATTGCCCTACTTCTCCTGAGCACGGCGATACCACATGTGTGACACTTTTTGCAGCCAAGATGCAAAGGGGCCCTAAAACCAATGAGTACCTTTAGGATTTCACAGGGCATTTTTACGCATTTGGATTCTCACGCTTTAGGGCCCTAAAATGCCAGGGCAGTATAAATACCCCACATGTGACCCCATTTTGGAAAGAAGACACCCCAAGGTATTCTGTGAGGGGCATGGCGAGTTCACAGAAATTTATTTTTTTTGGCACAAGTTAGCGTAAATTGATATTTTTTTTTTTTTTACAAAGTCTCATATTCCACTAACTTGTGACAAAAAATAAAATTTTACATGAACTCACCATACCCCTCACGGATCACCTTGGGGTGTCTACTTTCTAAAATGGGGTCACATATGGGGTATTTATACTGCCCTGGCATTTTAGGGGTCTCCGCAATCATTACCTGTATGGCCAACATTAGGAGTTTCTGCAATTCTCCTTATATTGGGCATACGGGTAATGAGATTTTTTTTTTTCCGTTCAGCCTCTGGGCTGAAAGAAAAATGAACGGCACAGATTTCTTCATTCGCATCAATCAATGTGGATGAAAAAATCTACAAAAAAAGTTAGCAAAACAGCGTCTGATATGCGATTTTTTTTTTTTTTAACTTCTACAGCCTGCCAGCGCATGATCAGCGCTGGCAGGCTGTAGTTAAAGTTCTCCCCGACGCGATCCTGTGAGTGCGCGCGCGTTCGCAGGAAATCTCGGAAGCGGAGAGCACATAGTTTGCTCTCTGCACCTCGTCCAGCCCCATAGAGAGTGAATGGGTCCGCAATTCTGCGGAACGGATGCGGACACATGAATGTAGCCTTATACCTCACGGTACATTCATACTCAGCACGAGCTTCAGCTGCCTGCTGGACAAGAGTTTTCAATTTAACAATTTCTACTTTTTAAAGCTTCAGCCTACAAGACTACTGATATTTATCCGCTATCCACCCAGCAGCAAAAATCAGAGTATACTTGCCTTCATGTTTGCGCTATTTTCTGGTACCGATCAGGTTTGCTATACCATTCTGAGCCTGTAGCCATGGATCAGTAGATCCCTTCATAGCTTGAACAATGGCCTCAGTGTTCCTCAACTTTGCAACTCCCTTAAAAATGCTTTCCATTGTACAGGAATACAAACACCACAATTGTTACTACAAAAATATCCTTCAAAAACATACTATCGATCTCTGACTTGTCTCAATACTTCCAGCACAGAACTACAAATCAAAGTCAAACTGTACATAGAAAGGTTACAGAAAGAGAAAATAACTATTCTGGACAAAACTGACATTTGAGGCAAAAACAAACAAATCGCTTTCCATAGACACCAAAACTAAAATGTAAACCAGCTCAAACTAAAATGAATTCCTTGTTAAAACCAGCAGCACTAAACTTGCCAAGATGTCTGCCAAAAGCACATGCTCTTCACACAAAGCAAATCAAAGATGGCCGACAAAACCACACGGCATGGTCTTACACAAAGGAAATCAAAGATGGCCGACAAACCACATGGCCAGACACACAAAGAAAGACCAGATGGTGTCTCCAAAATCCAGCAACCTCTAAATGCTGTCTCTCGTGTACAAACACTAAAACAAAATGCTTCCTCTATAAACCTGAATAACCTCTTACAAAATCACAATAAAAATAAGTTACACAAAAACAGAGAAGTTACAACAAAACGCACAATACTCTATACTGGTCAGCACACACATCACAATCTGACCATACAATCTCTGTACAATCAACTCAGATCCACCAAAAACTACACAACGAAAAAGCACTTACCTTGTCCTTACACAAAGAGAGCGAAAAAGTTCTTTTACCAAGCAGTACACTTTACTCTCTCTCCTTTTATCTGCTTGTCATCATGTCTCTGTGTTTAAACCATTGGAGTGGATATCTTACTGTGGATGTAGTAGAACAATCAGCTGCCGGGCGCAGAGGTCTCTGCTGGCAAACAGTCTGTGTTATGCGCTGGGCTGTGGGCCGGGGGAGACTGATGCGCTGCAGAGCAAGCAGAGTTTTCTTGGCGAATGAGTAGACGCCGGCTTCAGCCCCCACCCAAGAGCGGATTTATTGGCTTGGCGTGTATGCATTTGTTATGAGAACGATATACGAAAGGAACGTGCATTTGTTATTTCCAGTGCGCCTGATCAACCGCTCGAGATGGTGACGCTGTTCCTCTAAGTAGGCCCACATGAGAATCCTGGTGAGCCTTGTTGAGCATTGATAATTGATCGGTGCTGAACAAGATTCCCCCTAGTGGTGATTAAGAGACATGTTGTGGTTTCTTCCTGTGTGTCATCACTTCCTGTATGTTTGTACTGTACATGAAGGGAGTGGTCAGGTTTTGGACCTGCCCATTTCCTATTGTTACCCCTTTTGTCTATGTAAATAAAGGAGGAGTCTGGGCGAGAGTGCAGCGCTCACCAGGAATCTCCACCATAAAGCATATTATCTGATTACTGGAAAGGTGTGGCCTTTCCTTACACAAAAGAGCTTGATACACGTGCTTGTAAGCACGGGGTAAGGAAATTTCTACAACACTCTATGAAGTTTATTTCCAAGTTTTGTTTTCATCTGAGTAATTTAATTGAAAGTCACTCTCATCTCTAAATGTTAATCATCAATAAAAGTTGTTGCTGCTTTTTATTTAGGCTGGTATTCCTGCCGATATGTATCCATGAGAAACTACAGCGTTGTCATTATCTATTGAATTTTTTTCTTTACTTTGCTGTTTGAACTGTAAAACTAAAACTTGTTGTTCCTTTTCAGGCGAGTTTATACAGAGGCGGTTACAGCCGATTTGCTCCGTACTGAAGTGACGTAAGCTTATTGTTAGTTCAACCTGGACAAAACTCCCCTTTCTCCCCTTTTGCCTGTTCCCCTTCCCCCTACTGTCAACGTTTGCGAGGCGCGGCTTTTGCAATACTTAAAGAAACTCCTCTAGGAATTTTCTGGCAATGCAAGATGGATGGATACAACCGAAATATATACAAATCAAACAAAAAGGACATTTTTTTATACCTCAGTTTTCTTTCAAATTGCAATTTTTATTTCTGCATTTACTTTTTGTTTTAAGGGGTGTGTTCATTTTGTTCCAAAGATATTTTTTTCAACTGTGGTAAACTTGTGTGTGTGTGTATATAATATTTACATAACTGTGTTGTGAGCTTTTATTACTATTATTTCTGTGCCTGTAAGAAGAAAATAGGACAACATAAATGGTGTTGCAAGATTAATAGAAAACTAGGAAAGTTTATTATTTCTTAATTACCAGTTCCGTTAAGTAAATCCCGCTGGTGTGAAGGACGGATAATGCAAAGTGTTCTCCAAAAAGATTTTAAAAATAACAAAGTATACCTTAACAATGGTCCAAAATCTAGATATGAATGGACATGTTTTTACTACCTGCATTACTTTGAGATTTCATGTGTGTTCCCAGCTGTCTGAATTCTTAGCTAATTTATTTAATACCCTGTGTAGGACAATTGTTTTGTGCAGGAAAAGCACATAGTTTAATGGACACGAATGCAGTACAATATTTACAAATCTTTTAAGCCTCATTCACACATCAGTGTTTTGGTCCGCGATTTCCATCAGTGATTGTGAGCCAAAGCCAGAATTGGAGCCTCCACATACATAGGGTATAAGGGAAAGATCTGCACCTATTCTTTGTTTAGAGCCGCACCTGGTTTTGGCTCACAATCACTGATTTAAATCACTGACTAAGGGCTCATGCCCACGGCCGTGTGTCGGCTGTGCCTGTGCTGTGGACCGCAAATTGCATGGGGCGGCCTCATGCGGATCGCGGACCCATTCACTTGAATGGGGCCCGCAATCTGCATCGATGGTCCGCACTGCAAAAAGTAGTGAATGCACTACTTTTTTGCGGAACAGAACACCACGGAAGCACTCCGTAGTGCTTCTGTTCCGTGGCTCCGTTCCGTTCCGTTCCGCAACGCATCACCAGATTTTTGGTCCCATTCAAGTGATGCACACGACCGATGCCCCGTGTATAGCGGACCTGCCGTATACGGGCCGCAATACAGCCACGGCAGGGCAATGGCCGTGTGCATGAGCCCTAAAACACAGACGTGTGAATGAGGCATTATTCTAGTGATTGCTATGTAATTTTTTTCAAAACCTAAACTTTATATGCACAATAAAACATTAAGCATAACCTATTAATGGAACCTGGTTTAAATATGACTCCACCTAAGGCATATTTTGTAATTTTATTACCTTTTTAGCCTTGTAACTATTATAGTAGGGAAAATAATTTTATGTACTAGTTCCCAAGCTACTGTTCTATTTTTCGTGCTGGTCACAATATCCGTCCTAAGAAAGTACCCAGCCTTTGAATGGCAGCTCACAGATTAATAAACTGTGTATGCTGTTTCACAAATGGCCAAAATCAGTTTGTTTTCGCAGTAGATGATTAATCAATGCTAAGGTAAATGCAAGTGTTTTTTTTTTTTTGTGTTTTTTAATAAATCTCCTGGAGTTATAGCAATCTCCTTAACTTTTAGTATTGAAATTCTCAATCTGTGAAGTTTTAAAGGAGGAGTAGATAAAATGCATCCACCTAAAAGGGAAAATATGGAGTAATATTTTGGGGGGTTCCTCTTGTTCCTCTGAACAATATTGCAGCTATTAATTTATCAGTCAGGTAAAAATTTTAACTTTCCACAGAAGTGGATTGTCATGGTCTTCCTACAAGTGATAAAAATTGTGATGTAAATTGTACTTTGCTACTTTGGGGTAATTATATGGTACCACATTGTAGTCCTTCTATTGTGCACTGCATTATACTGTATGCATTTTCAGTAGCATTTCGGACATGGCTGCAATGACAAGGTGTGTTTTGTTTGTTTTGTTTTTATTCTATCATATTTGCATGCAGTTTTATAGAATTCAGTATTTTTCAATTCTTCAGGACGGCCCCAGTTGTTGCCACCTCAGCCCTTTTTTTTTTGTTTTTTTTCATAGTAACAATCGTCCAATATCAGGCTATGGATGATAGTGGCTTACTCAAACTAGGGTGAACATAATAGAACCACAAAAGGCAATGTCCCATAAATATGGGAGCTCTATGCAAAAATTTTTGAAAGTATTATGTAAAATTGTTTTATTTTCTCATCCTTCCCAATTCCACACTGTACTGTAAATTGGCTGTAATGTGGTGACATTTGCACAAATACATTTTACTTCAGATCATCTTGTAAATGTCATGTGTTGCATATATTTTATTTGCCATTTGTATTAACTGGTGTTAAGAGGGTTGTCTGGTTTCCAATATTGATGCCCGAACCTCAGTATAGGTCATCACAGTATCAGATCGGTGGGGGTCCTCCACCTCGACACCCAAGCTGATGAGCTGTTTGAAGAGAACATAGCGGTCTCTTCACTGTTTACCTGCTGAGTATAGGTCAGCAATATCAGAAACTAGACAACCACTTTAATGTTCTATCCCTTGCATTCTGACTTTAAAGACGTCCCAAATTTTACTATTTATGATCTATCCTCCGAGTAGGCCATTAATATCTGATCGTCTGGGGTCCAACACCTCGCACCCAAGCCCATCAACTGTTCTGCAGAGGTTTTGTCTTCTGTGTAGTTGAAGTGTATGGAAGCAGCGCTGCAGTTACCAGTTCCATCCACTGCACAATGGCCAGAGCTATGTAGTTCTGATGCTAGTGCAAAACAGCCACTAGTCAGGGGTGTAGGTGTCAGAAACCTGACAATCAGGTATTTATGGCCTATATCCAGAGATAAAATCCTGAACAACTACTTTAAAGGGGTTGTCTGATTTCATTAGGAATACAATACATACAATCTGCCTGCAGTAAAGAAATAGAACTTTACATACCTCACAGATTCTGCACAGCCAGGCTCTGTTTACATGCCTGTAGCAGTGACATTGTTGACAACTTGAGGATACAGCCAATCACTGGCCACTTCAGTGCACCCCCGAGGCCCAGTGATTGGCTGCAGTGGTCCAGTGTTGACATGTGACCCTTGCAGCCGGGTAATCGGAGCCGGACAACCCCTTTTACTTCCATACATCTATACAGATATATGTAGTCTATATATACACTATACACTGCAGTTATGGTCCTGGATTGAAAGTGTTTGAGAGGAGAGTAAGTTTCTGGTGTGATTGTTAGTTAGTTGCATTTGCATCAAACCATTAAGAATATAAAACAAGGGTGTAGATTAGTACCATTAGAACTAGAACAGCTGTTAGTATTTTTAGGCAGTAACACAGGCATTGGAAGTATGTATGGTAACTTGCTTTAGGGCAACCATCTGCAATTTTATGTCTGCTACATAGCCACTTCCAATATGTATATTTCTATATTGTATTTGGCTTACCTATCAAATGAATATCCATGTCAATTACCACTTGAGCACCAAGGTTTTATCATTACTGTCACTACCTTTTAAAGAGGTTGTCTACCTTTTTTTAAGTGATGGGCTATCAGGATAAGCAATCACTAGCTGATCGGTGGAGGTCCAGCCATCTCGCTGTTTGGCAGTGGGTCCAGTGCCAGAAGCAGATAGCTTTGTAAATTTAGTGGACTGTGCTCATCTTTGCAGTGCTGCTTCCATTGACTTAGGATTGATGGAGCTGCCTGCCTTCAGCAACTGTGCTATTGCTCACCAATTGGGCTGCAGGGTATCATACACTCGCTGACCCGCTAGTGAATGGCATATTCTGAGGATAGGCGATCACTAATTAAAAGTGGACAACCCCTTTAACTATTTTGGCAATTGTTTAGAAAAATACAGTACAGTGCAGCTGGTCTCCAGTATAATCTTATGTATCATAGTGTAAATACATTTTACCTCCAGTGAGTAATTTATTAAATGTTACATAAATTCACATCAGTTATGTTAAATTAATAATGGTAGTTATTTCCCAGCTATAGTTTATATTCGATCCTTAAAGTGCCACTTCTGTAAAATACTGATAAAAGGATACAGCCTGCCCAAACTTGTTGCAGTTTTTGCCCATATAATGTGTTTTATTACCTAGTGTCTTTTTAATGGCATTTTTTCGCATAGCTTGCGTTTATATAGGAAAGTATGTACCATATTAATCGCCCTATAAGACGCACCTGCCCATAAGATGCACCTAGGTTTTAGAGGAAAAAAAACATTTTATCAGACCTCAGCTCAGACCCCCAATGTTAATCAACCCTAATGTTAAGACTCCTATTCAAACCCCAGATCAGACCCCCAATGTTAATAAGAGCCCCATGTTAATCAGACCTCAGATCAAAGAAAAAAATCTACTTCCCTCTCGCCAACCTGAGATCCAGCTTCTGCTCTTCTTGCTGTGCGGTGTGCAGCCGACGAAGACCAGGAAGCAGCGAGTACAGAGTCTGCGTAGGGAGCACTGCATTCAGTCCTCTTGTGCTAATGAGCACCTCCATAAGGGAAGCACTCATTAGTATTCACCCCATAGGATGCACTGACATGTTTTCCCCCACTTTGGGGAGAAAAAAAGTGCGATCCTCTGTAGAGCAAAAATGCATTGGTATAAAAAACATAATCCAAAAATGCATTGGTATAAAAAAACATAATCCAAAAATGCCAACACACGTTTTATCTTTGTAACGTTACAAGAAACACAGTGGAAGTCTAGGGGAGAAAACAAGACAGAGGGTAAAACAGCAGACCCAGATTTTGCTGCAATTTAAAAAATATATATAAATAACTGATCCCAAAAATGTGCCTCAAGGGTGAAAAATATGCCTTTTTGTACAGCGTTTAATATTTCACATAAGTTTCTGTGCAACATCTGGTGCTGGTATTTTTATCCCAAACAAATGCTAAAAATAAAACTGCAAAACCCCTCAAAAATGTGTAAAAAAAAAAAAAAAAAAACACACACACTGCAGAAAAGTGTCCTGTCCAGTCTTGATGCCGATTCTGTATCCAGAATTTCCATTAAAAATGAACAAAAAAATACAAATCCTCATAAATAAAAAAAACTACCCCAAAACAATGCATTAAAAATGAAAACAAAAAAAAATGATTTGTATTCCGCATCAGGTTTCTTCAGCACTGAAAATACCTTGTGAGCATACTCTTAACACTAAGGATCCATTCACACGTCCATAAGTGTTTTATGGTTTGCAAATTGCGGATCCGCAAAACACTGATACCGTCCATGTGCATTACGCATTTTTCGGACCGCACATGGCCAGCCCTAAGATAACTATGCCTATTCTTGTCCGCGATTGCGGACAAGAATAGGACATGCTCTGTTTTTGGGACCCCATTGAAATTAATGAGTCTGCACCCATTCCGCTAATTTGCGGAACAGATACGGACCCGAACTACAGATGTGTGAATGGACCCTATTGAATTAACATATATTAACACTCCCCAAGGGAGAGCTCTACCAGTCCACAGCTCTCCTCAAATTTAAAAATCCTGCTCAGTCTAGCCTGCCAGGAGTAAAGGTATGACGACACTGGTCACAGCCAGGATTGCAGGGGCATCACAGTATAGCGATGATCCCATAGAAATTAATGAGGTTGCAGCACAAGTCATGTGTGAATCCCAAAAAATCCATTTTAGCCATGTAGCCATACCATTAGGCCCCTTTCACACGGGCGAGTTTTCCGCGCGGGTGCAATGTGTGAGGAGGACGCATTGCACCCGCACTGAATCTGGACCAATTCATTTCTATGGGGCTGTGCACATGAGCGGTGATTTTCACGCATCACTTCTGCGTTGCGTGAAAATCGCAGCATGCTCTATATTGTGCGTTTTTCACGCAACGCAGGCCCCATAGAAGTGAATGGGGCTGCGGGAAAATCGCAAGCATCCGCAAGCAAGTGCGGATGCGTTGCGATTTTCCCGCATGGTTGCTTAGCAACGGGACCCGATCTCTATTTTCCCTTATAACATGGTTATAAGGGAAATAATAGCATTCTTAATAAAGAATGCATTGTAAAATGAAGTGGAAGGGGTTAAAAATAATAAAAGTTAACTTATCTTAGCCACTTGATCGCGTAGTCGCGATCTGTCCTCTCTTTCCTGCATCAGCTAAGATCTACAGGACCTGTGATGACGTCACATCACATGGTCCAATCACATGGTCCATCTTACCATGGTGATGGACCATGTGATTGGACCATGTGATGTGACGTCATCACAGGTCCTTTAGTTCATAGCTGATGCTGGGAAAGAGAGGACAGATCGTGACTACGCGATCAAGTGGCTAAAGCATTACAAACGTTTGCACCCGCGCGGGAAAAAAAGCGCATATTCCCGCACCGCACCCGCCTCTTATCCGGGCGTCAAACATGAGTTCCTTTTAATGGCTAACTGAAAAGTTAATTATCAAATTGCAGGCTTTAAAGACTACTCAGTAGACTACCATACCTGATACAGACCCGAGTAGTTTGTGCAAGCAGAATTTGAAGATGATTTTGTGCTTAAAAACTACTGGGTGGTCACACGGAATCTGTCTCCCATTGTTTTAAATAATAGATAGTACTGCCCTTCATGCAGCCGTGATTTATTACTGTGACCGCACCAAACACAGCACAGGTCCTTTCTTGGTGTGTTTGCAGCCATAAACCATGGTCTCCCATTAGAAACAATGTAAGGTGGATTTCTCACTGCCACCCGGCAGCTTTTTGGTGCTGATTTCAAACCAGATTCTGCCTGCACAAAATGCTTTGTGAATGCTCCCTTATATTAAAGGGTTTCTGTCCCCAAAAAAATGGGTATTAAGCTGGCTGACATTAGCGACGTTCTAATGTCAGCTGAACATAACTATATTAGTGCCATCTCACTGCCTGTCATCGTTATTGAGAAAAACAAACTTTTATAATATGCTAATTAGCCTCTAGGAGCCTCTAGTATACTGAACCAGATGGCGCAAGTGCGAGATTTACACTGCAGACAGGGCCGGATGTAGGACACCAATGCTGCCTGACCCTGTCAATCTAATGAAGCAGGAGGCTAATTAGAATATTATAAAAGTTTGTTTTTCTCAATAACGGTGGCAGGCAGTGTGATGGCACTAATATAGTTATGTTCGGCTGACATTAGCACATTGCTAATATCAGCCAGCTTAACCGCTTCCCGACCGCCGAACGCACGGATGCGTCCAGGCGGCGGCAAGTTTGTTCCTCCTGGACGCATCTGTGCGTCATCTCGCGAGAGCCGAGATCTGCTGTGAACGCGCGCACGCGCGCGCTCACAGCAGAGCGCGGCTCTGCAGTTGTACTACAGCCT
Source organism: Bufotes viridis (assembly GCA_033119425.1). Classification (NCBI taxonomy): domain Eukaryota; kingdom Metazoa; phylum Chordata; class Amphibia; order Anura; family Bufonidae; genus Bufotes; species Bufotes viridis. Next base: position 92,290,911 of record CM065596.1, on the reverse strand, counting down.
GCCAGCGATGATCAATCGCTGGCAGGCTGCAAATGTAAAATAATGTTTTGGGGTGTATTTTTACATATACCCATGCTGGGTGAGAGAAATATCTCTGTAAATGACAACTTTTTAAATTTTTTTATACAAAGTTGTCAATTTACAGCGATATTTCTCACACAAAGTATGGGTATATGTAAAAATACACCCCAAAACACATTGCCCTACTTCTCCTGAGTACGGCGATACCACATGAGTGACACTTTTTTGCAGCCTGGGTGCGCAAAGGGGCCCAAATTCCAATGAGTACCTTTAGCTTTTACATGGCTGCTCACAATTAGCCCCGCCCAAAATGCCAGAACAGTACAAACACCCCACATGTGACCCCATTTTGGAAGAAGACACCCCAAGGTATTCGCTGAGGGCATAGTGAGTCCATGAAAAATGTAACTTTTTGTCAAAGTTAGCAGAAAGGGAGACTTTTTGAGAAAAACAATAAAAAATCAATTTCCGCTAACTTGTGCCAAAAAAATCTTCTGTGAACTCGCCATGCCCTCATGGAATACCTTAGGGTGTCTTCTTTCCAAAATGGGGTCACATGTGGGGTATTTATACTGCCCTGGCAATTTAGGGGACCTAAAGCGTGAGAAGAAAAATGCATAAAAATGCCCTCCTAAAAGGTACTCATTGGTTTAGGGCCCCTTTGCACATCTTGGCTGCAAAAAGTGCCACACATGTGGTATCGCCGTACTCAGGAGAAGTAGGGCAATGTGTTTTAGGGTGTATTTTTACATATACCCATACTGGGTGAGAAATATCTCTGTAAATTGACAACTTTGTATAAATTTTTTAAAAGTTGTCATTTACAGAGATATTTCTCACACCAGTATGGGTATATGTAAAATACACCCTAAAGCACATTGCCCTACTTCTCCTGAGTACGGCGATACCACATGAGTGACACTTTTTGTAGCCTGGGTGCGCAAAGGGGCCCAAATTCCAACGAGTACCTTTAGCTTTTACATGGCTGCTCACAATTTAGCCCGCCCAAAATGCCAGAACAGTAAACACACCCCACAAGTGACCCCATTTCGGAAAGTAGACACCCCAAGGTATTCACTGAGGGGCATAGTGAGTCGTGGGAGATTTCATTTTTTTGCCAGAAGTTAGCAGAAATGGAAACTTTATTATTTTTATTTTTCCTCAGAAAGTGTCATTTTCCGCTAACTTGTGAAAAAAATGAAATGATACATGAACTCACCATGCCCCTCCATGAATACTTTGGGGTGTCTTCTTTCTAAAATGGTGTGATTTGGGGGATATTTATACTATCCTGACATTCTAGCACCTGAAGAAACATGACAGGCGCTCAGAAAGTCAGAGCTGCTTCAAAATGCAGAAATTCACTTTTTGCACCATAGTTTGTAAACGCTATAACTTTTACCCAAACCAATAAATATACACTTATTGTATTTTTTTTTATCAAAGACATGTAGAACAATAAATTTTGCGAAAAATTTATATAGAAATGTAGTTTTTAAAAAAAAAAATTACAACAGAAAGTGAAAAATGACATTTTTTTGCAAAAATTTCGGTAATTTTTGATTAATAGCAAAAAAAGTAAAAACGTCAGCAACAATGAAATACCACCAAATGAAAGCTCTATTAGTGAGAAGAAAAGGAGGTAAAATTCATTTGGGTGGTAAGTTGCATGACGGAGCAATAAACGGGTAAAGTAGTGTAGTGCGGAATTGTAAAAAGTGGCCTGGTCATTAAGGGTGTTTAAGCTAGGGGGGCTGAAGTGGTTAATACCCATTTTTCAGGTGACAGAAACCCTTTGTCATACAGGATTAATGTCCTTTGATAGGATTGGTGCTTTTAAAGGGGTTGTACTTGTAATAATTAGTGGCATGGTTGCTGTCCAGTAAGGTTGCCTTCACATACTGCAAATTCCGTTGAAGAATTTTCCACAACTGAAAATCTGTTTCATTCACCTGAATGGGGCATGCCAAAATCCATGTGTTTGCCGCCCTTTCAAATAAATGAAACAGGTTTTCAGTTAAGAAAAATTCTGCAACAAAATCTGTAGCATGTGAGGTCACCCTAAGACCAGACACAGATGAGCGAGTTCAGTGCAAGAAACTTGCTGGCAGTGTGAGTTCCCATTCTGAACTCTGCTCCTCTGACAGGCTCTCTCAGTATTCTAATTTATAATACTGTGTGACCCTGACAAACCTGGACTCATTCACTTCAACAGGGCCGCAAAAGATGTGGACAGCACACTGTGCTGTCCGCATCCGTATGTCCATTCCGCAGCATGGAATGTCTGTATGTCCATTTCTCATTTTACAGACAAGGACAGGACTGTTCTGTAGATGGCAGGACATTATATTCTACAAGATGTAAAAACATGGATACCGGCTGTCTGCACTTCACAAGTCTTGCAGGTAGACACAGCATTAGAAATAATGGTAATGCTGTGCGATCCTGTCAGAGGAGCATAGTTCAGAATAGGACCTCACTACCACACACAGCAATTTTCTTGCACTGAACTCACTTGGACTGGTGTGTGTTTTTACCTTGAGCTGGGAGCACAAGCACTACACAGCTGGTGTTTGATTGCATAATTGAAGTATCTGTAAAAATACATTGTTAGGGGACATTCACATGAGATTTTACAGCGGAATTTTGAAGCAGACAGCTGTATCAAAATTCCCCTGAAATCCCACCATTGGCTGTATCCTTTCTGCCTCCCATTCATTTCATTAGGAGACAGTACTAAGGATCACAAAGTGGCGGCTTATAGCTGCAGCTGTGCCAAGAAGGGGCCGAGGCTTTAAGCTGCCGCTTTGCGATCCTCAGCGCTGCCGTTCAAAGAAATGAATGGGAGGCAGAAAGGATGCAGCCAACGGTGTGGACGTCCCCTTTCTTTCACATGCTATTTTGGTGAACTTTTTTATTTAGTTTTTCAATCAAAAACTAGTAGTAGATTTAAAAGAGAATTAGGCCTCATGCACACGAACGTGTGCACCCCGTGCCTGTATTGCGGACCGCATTTGCGGATCCGCAATACACGGGCACCATTCCGTGGCCATTCCGCATCACGGATGCGGACCCATTCATTTCAATGGGTCCGCAAATCCGGAGATGCGGAACGGTGCGGAATGGAATGACAGAACGGAACACTACGGAAGCACTACGGAGTGCTTCCGCGGGGTTCCGTTCCTTACTTCCGTCCCGCAAAAAGATAGAACATGTCCTATCTTTTTGCGGAACGGGCAGATCGCGGACCCATTCAAGTGAATGGGTCCGCGATCCGCTGCGGATGCCCCACGGCCGGTGCCCGAGCATTGCGGGCCGCAATTTGCGGCCCGCAATACGGGCACGGGGTGCACATGTTCGTGTGCATGAGGCCTTAGAATCTTTGCAGCACACTTCCCCTATCTTTGTAGTCTACTACAAACATTAGCTTCAAAAACTAGAGAAAGAACCCTCACCTAAATCTTGAGCTCCCATTCATTTAATAAGGAGACTGCAGTTATGCAGCTTAATAACATTTAAAGGGGTATTCCAGTAATTGAATGTTATCCAGTGCTAGGACCCCCAGTGATTATGAGAAAGGGGGTCCCATAACCCGCAGGGCTTTCAAAATGATTGGAACTGCAGGTTGAGCATGTTCACTGTTCCCCATTCACATCTATGGGACAGCTGCAGATCGAAGCATACAGTGCTTGGCTGTTTCCAGCAAGTCCTATGAAGATGAATAGAGTGGCAGTGTGGGTGCTTGGCTTGCTACAAAATTAATTTGGGGGGGGGGGGGGCTGTGGTGTACAGGGTCCCCATTCTTAAGATCAATGGGAGTCCCAGCCACTTTTTAGTTATTGTTGACCAATGTGTCTGTAAGATGATTATATGGCACTTACTAATATAGTCCTTGTTGAACTTCTGCAACATTTACTGTGTAAATAGGTGACCATACCCCATGAAATAAAGTCTTTTCTGTTATCCACATAGAGTGCTTGTCCATAAAATGGCTGCTGGTGGAGGGTCCTGTGTGGACAGCAAAAAAGACTTCGTAAATAAGGGAGAATAACCCATGAAACATATAAAATGGTGCAGAATTTCAAAAAGAACTATATTAAGTGCCGTATATTCATCTTACAGACGCCTTGAACAATAACCAGAAAGTGGCCAACCCCTTTAATGTTAAAGGTTAAAAAAAAAAAAAAAAAACTATTGCAGCTCCATGCATCCTTCAGCTTGGACACACCTGAAGGCATGCTATGACTGGAGAGCTGTCCCAGAGTGTTTTTTTTCCCTTCCAAATGCTTAGGGTGCCTGCACACTGATTTTGTGCAGAAAAAAAAAAACGTAATACGTACTGACGAATCTCATGTATGCTTTGCTTTGTTTTCTTAGGTGTGAAAAATGTTCTGCTGTGTGGATTTTGAAATCCACAGCATGCCAATTGTTTATGCGCACCTTTTATTGAGTGGTGTTCCCCATAGACTTCAGTTGGGTTACTAACATAAAGAAAATCAGAAAATCCACGAAAAAAGGCAACAAAACCACGATTTTGAGGCAGATTTCATGCAGACAAATCTGCAGTGTGTGCAGGCACCCTTAGTTCTCTTTCACACAAGCAAGCATCCGGATTGAGTCCTGACCCATTCATTCCAATGGTTATGGGCACTGTTTATCACTGATCTCTGTTCAGGAAAAATCACAGCATGTTCAATATTGTGTGTTTTCATGCAGCCATGAACCTATAGATATAAAAGGGGCTTGCATGAAAAATGGAAGGCATCCGGATGCAATGTGTGTTTCACTAATGGTTGCTAGGAGATGTAGATTGTTCAGTTTTTCTACACGAACATAAAAAAGGATCAAAAACTGAATGCATCCATGCAGAATAAACTGAAAGCAATTGCAGACAAAACTGGTAAACGTTCCATGCAAAAAAGTAACACCCCGACACGTTTTGTATCGTTTGTGTGAAATAAGACTTGGGATGCCTTCTAGAGTTGAGCGAACTTCTGTTTTAAGTTCGGCTTCCAAAGTTCGGGTTCGGTTTATCCAAGCATCCCGTTATGGATTCCGCTACCGCGGACCATAACTGCATTTGGAATCCATAAGGGGATTCTTCAATGAACCCGAACCTTGGACTACACGGAGGACCTGGGGTGACGTCACCGTCATGTGATCAGTGCAGGGGGCATGGCTCAGTACTGGATTAGATAAGAGGTGGTAGCCTACGACCTCTTAACCAATCCAGTACTGAGCACGCCCCCTGCACTGATCACTGACGGTGACGTCACCCCAGGTCCTCCGTGTTGTCCAAGGTTCGGGTTCATTGAAGAATCCCCTTATGGATTCCAAATGCTGTTATGATCCGTGGTAGCGGAATCCATAACGGGATGCTTGGATAACCAACTTTGGAAGCCGAACTTAAAACAGAAGTTTGCTCAACTCTAATGCCTTCATACACTCCAGATTTTGTTGCAGAATTTTCCGCGACTGAAAATCAGTTCGTCATTTTAATGTGGCAGCAAGCCCCATTCAGGTGAATAGAATTATTTCAGTTGCAGAAAATTCTTCAAAAATATCTGCAGCGTGTGAAGGCACCCTTAGGGCATGGCATAATCCAGATAACAAATTGGCACTGCACAGTATTGTGGATGCATGCTATTAACAATGCAGCTCAACTAAACAGTACAGTCCTAATTAATTAAATGAAGCCCACTGCAGCATGTATGGCCATGTCGTATTCAACCGCCGTGTGGCTGCATTGCAATAGAGTCATAGCCTTATGCAATCTTCTGCTAATTAAAACGCTTGAGCCAAATGGATCAAGTGCTGCTACCACAGCAAAAAAATAAGGCACAATTTAGCAGTGAATGTATATAGTATACAGTGAGTTTGCATTTTTCTTTTTTTCAAGTACTGGTTTTTATTTTACTGTTCTACACCATAATACCAAATTGTTATCATATTTCATTCTTGGAAAACCCTACCTACAGAGTTTGACTTTAAGGCCACCTGCACACGTTGCAAAATATGTGCTCTTTTTTTCCCTGTGTGGATTTACGTGCAGAAAAACTGCAGAGTATTGGTACCGGCAACATGTATGAGATTACACAAATCTCGTGTACACTTTGCAAATTTGTTTTCATGAGGCAATTGACGTGCAGTGCGGATTTCAAAATATATAGCATGTTAATTATGTTTGCGGTTTTAGCTGCGGATTTCACCCTTTTCAATGGAAAGGCGATATCTGCAGCAAAACTGCATAGAATCTACACCAAAAATCGCTGCTAGTCATTGTGTATTTAGGTGCGGATATGCTGCAGAAACGCACATAAATCAGCCTGGAAATGCATGCGGATCTTGTGTGTTCACCCGCACCTGTGTGCAGGGGGCCTAACCTGATTTGATGCATCTTTTGAACAGTTTTTTTATTTACTTTATATTTTTTTTTTTTTTTTTTTTATATTTGTCCCTGGAATTCTCTTTTAAATAGCAAGTCAACTGCAATTGCTTTTATTATCTATTTTTACTGTCTAGCATTGAAAGAGAACTTCAAAATGTTGTTTTAAGGGAAACTGTAATTAAAATGTTTGCCAGAACCTTTTAATTGTATATTTGTTTCATGTAGTACAATATTGCATTAAAACAGATTTATTTATCCATTTTTAAACTTTACTGATCGGTCCTTTTTTGGGGGGCTAGCGTTTTATCAGATTATTGTGGTCAAATAAGGCATATACACTAGATTATTAATTGCATGCTCCATCTGATTTTATTGGGGACAGCCCTATGTCTGTATGCTACAGAATGCGATGTGAAGCGGATTCATTTTGGAACAAATATTTTCTGGGAAACAATAGTGATTTGGGAGAAAATTAGCAGCTGTTCTTTGTTGTCACGAGATTGACCATGGCACTTGGATTTCAAGTGTATAGATTGCTTGTTTATTTTAATCCATCAAAATAAAGATATAGCCGCTGGCCAATGTTTTGGTCTATAGACAGATCTTGTTCACGGCGTTAGTCATAGTAGCACATAGTTAGAATGGATGACGCTATCCATTCTAACCATGTGATAGTACCATAGTTAGAAGTCGCACCAAAGTCTGACTGCCAAAGGTGGTGCTCACAGCCGCATAGTGTCAGTCTTAATGTATCCAACACAGTAAAGTTCACGGTCTTACTGGAATGTGGTATGTGTAAGTCGCCTCATTCAGGACGTTGTGCTGTCAATGCGAATATTTGCACTCGCGTCTCAGATGCTTCTTCCGTCTGCCTGTACCATGCCGACTGCCTGCATCGTATGCTGACCTTTATCCCGATCTCAATTCGCTTCGCAACCAACGCCGTCTTTTCGCGCAGTCAGGCGTACCACGTTTGGCGATTATTGCACACTTCCAGATTAAAATAGTATTGTGTTGGTATAACAAAAAAATCAGCGATTTTTTTTTTTTTTTGATGCGCCTAAAATTACTTTCTTCTTTCATAGGGGGAGAGCAGTACCAGATGCGTTTCGGGGCTATAAATGGCCCCTCCCTCAGTGGTAGGGGCCATTTATAGCCCCGAAATGCATCTGGTACTGCTTTCCCCCTATGAAAGTAATTTTATGCGCATGAAAAATCACTGATTCGTATGCTACACCGACACAATACTATTGTTATCCGGAAGTGTGAAATAATTGCTGAACGTGGTACCGCCTGCCCGCACGAAAAGACGGCGTTGGTTGCGAAGCAAACGGACATCGAGACAAAGGTCAGCATACGATGCAAGCTGTCGGCATGGTACAAGCAGACGGGACAAGCATCTGAGACGCGAGTGCAAATATTCGCTTGACAGCACAGCGTACTGAATGAGGCAACTTATACATACCACATCCCGGTAAGACCGTGAACGTTACGGTGTTGGATGCATTAAGACCAGGGCTGTGGAGTCGGTAGATAAATTGTCCGACTCCGACTCCGACTCCTCAGATTTTGAAACTTCCGACTCCGACTCCTCGACTCCGACTCCTCTGTATTTAATATGCAAATACGAAGCTGTTCCACCAAGTTCTTCTAATCTCCTCTAGCACAGAGGTAGTTTAGCAGAAGCTGCTGCCTTCTCCTTTGTGTGCTAATCTTCTGCTGAAGATAGAGCAGTGGGAGGATCCAGGAAGGGGCAGGGGAAGGGGCATTTATTTTAAAACATGGTTTTCATAGTATAATCCCAAAGTCATGTTTAAAATTTAAGCTAACAATCTGAGTTTACATGTTTTATAGCCTTAGCTGAATGATAGCAGTTTTTCAAATGGTTTACAGCTTCAGTCTTGAACTATTGACTATCCATTCCCTTCACTTATACAAGTGTCTCCAGTCCTTAATCAGTTATCAGTGAGAGCGAGGATAACCATGGGTTCCCTGTAACAGCAGACCACAAGACAATGGAAAGTGTAAGTATTGCCGCTCCTTAAAGGGACACTGACAGGCTGATTTTCCAGCTAAAGATATATATATATACTGGTATTCATCAGAGAATTAGGAATAAAACTATACTAATGTTACCCCCAGTTAAGCTGTACTTGTGTTTAAGAAACATTTTAATCTGTATGCAAATTCACTATCTTGTGCCCAATGGGGCAGCGACTCCCTGCGGTTTGTGCCCAGCCGCGCCCAGTACAGCTTCCCAGCGCTGTTCCCCTCGTTATTATTCACTGCACTGGCCTGTTTTTTCAGGCTAGCCGAGCGCTGAATTCCTGCGCAGGCGCACGTGTAGAGTGCTGGCAGCAGCCTCGTCTGGCTATGCTGAGGCTGTGCCAGCTTTCTCTCTTCCTCCTCGCTACCTAGTCCTGTCTAGTGCTGCCAGTACTCTACATGTGCGCCTGCCCCTTGGGCACAAAAGGTAGAGAATTTGCATATTGATTAAAACGTTTTTAAACACAAGTAAACCTCAACTGGGGGTAACAGTCGTCTAGTTGTATTCCTAATCCTCTGATGAATACCAGCAGATATATCAGCCTGTCAGTGTCCCTTTAACTGCATAGTAAAGCATATGAAAAGCGTGCTTCTTCATGGTCACTTAACGTCTTTGTTTAGCGGTAACGTGACACACTGCATGCATTGGCCTTTATTCTTACAGTAGAGAAGTAATTAATTATAACTTTATCTGAATTAGGACATTTAAACTTGCTTTTTTTTAATTTCAATTTTTTTTTATTCCAATTTAAATCTAGTAGGAGTCGGAGTCGGTCCATTTTTTGCCGACTCCGACTCCGACTCCAGGTACCCAAAATTGCCTCCGACTCCGACTCCTCGACTCCGACTCCGACTCCGACTCCACAGCCCTGATTAAGACGGAGCTCTGGTACAGTGACTAGGAGCAGGAATTAATGCTGTACAGTGGGACGCCGCTTGTGCAGTGTGTATAGCTGGACGCCGCTTACATTACCAACCTTAAGTGGGAACATACTACTCGCTTTTTAAGGACCTTATGAACATTATTTTAGAGCTGGCATGGATTTTATCTGTTGAATTATTATTATATTTGATCACAGTCCGTGATATTTCTGGACCACATTATGCGCTTTGAGATATACGTTTATGAGAATCGGATATACTTTTCCCTACTTTTCCCTATTCATGGTGTATCCGTGGGCATCCGATTTCATTTTAGTTATTCAGTTTAGGTGTAGTTTTACATGTTGTGGATATAATAAAAGGTTTAAATTTTGGTTCCAACTATCAGTGAGTGCCCAGCTTATCTTTTTAATTTCATTCTAACCATGTGCTACTATGACGAACGCCGTGAACAAGGTCTGTCTATAGACCAAAACATTGGCCAGTGGCTATACCTTTATTTCAATGGATTAAAATAAACAAGCAATCTATACACTTGAAATCCGAGTGTCGTGGGCTTTTCAATCTCATGATCACCAAATTTACCACTGAGCAGCACCTTTACTGAAGAGTAGTGCCGTTCAACTATTTACCAAAACTTTGTTTTTGCAAGACATGTGTAATCATACCCTAAGGCTAGTTTCACACTAGCACTTAGTGCAGAGGAACAGCCTTCCAGAGATCATCACATCCAGCATGGCCAGAAACTGCTGAAGGACCGCCAGGCCCCACTGACTATCCTCTGCCGGAACAAGCCTGCTGGACAATGTAAGCGCTAGCGTGAAACTAGCCTAACCCTGCCTCACAACTATTTTTCCGATCTTCAAGTGACTGGTGAAAACTTTTAATTGGGAAAATTTACTAATGGAATCACAAGAGGACCATGGTGGAACCAGGCAGACATATTTTCAATACCAATCGGTGAAGTAATGGTGGATTTGATCCATCTGGATTCCTATGAATGTCTGCATGTTGCCAAACTACTCAGTTTGTCAGGACCAGATGTATGGCTCAGACCCAGTGACACTTGTCTTCATTCTGAAAACTGCACCAATGAACTGATTCCACATGTGCACCTTTATGGGTTTTACAGCATTGAGTAAAGCTGACCTCTGCATTTTGATAATGGAGAAGTTACTTTGTTGTTGCGTCCCCCAAGTTAAATGGTAGTTCATATTAATCTCAAAGGGCTGGAAAGTGTGAATTTTAAAACTATACAATGTATACAAGTGCAATTTTGGTTATACACAACTGAAAATCGATTTTGTTTAAAGGGACACTATCATAAAACATGTTGTTTTTCTCTTCTGTAAGTTATGATGCTTTGTAAGAACTGTTCTATAATAAATGTAAGGTTCATTTTTTTTTTTGTATTTGCTATAAGGTTGATTTGTCTGCATCTCAGCCTGAAAGGCTTTTTTTTTTTTTTTCAAAAATTCAATTTACCTCTGCTGCAATCTATATATCCGCTTCAGCCCCCCTAGCTTAAACACCCTTAATGACCATGCCACTTTTTACAATTCTGCACTACACTACTTTCACCGTTTATTGCTCCGTCATGCAACTTACCACCCAAATTAATTTTACCTCCTTTTCTTCTCACTAATAGAGCTTTCATTTGGTGGTATTTCATTGTTGCTGACATTTTTACTTTTTTTGCCATTAATACAAATTTAACGACATTTTTGCAAAAAAATGACATTTTTCACTTTCTGTTGTAAAATTTTTCAAAAAAAACTACATTTCTATATAAATTTTTCTCTAAATTTATTGTTCTACATGTCTTTGATAAAAAAAAAGTCCAATAAGTGTATATTTATTGGTTTGGGTAAAAGTTATAGCATTTACAAACTATGGTGCAAAAAAGTGAATTTCGGCATTTTGAAGCAGCTCTGACTTTCTGAGCACCTGTCATGTTTCTTCAGGTGCTAGAATGTCAGGATAGTATAAATACCCCCCAAATCACACCATTTTAGATAGAAGACACCCCAAAGTATTCGCGGAGGGGCATGGTGAGTTCATGTATCATTTCATTTTTTTTCACAAGTTAGCGGAAAATGACACTTTCTGAGAACAAAAAAAAAAAAAAAAAAGTTTCAATTTCTGATAACTTCTGGCAAAAAAAAAAATAAAATCTCAAACTGACTCACTATGCCCCTCAGTGAATACCTTGGGGTGTCTACTTTCCGAAATGGGGTCATTTGTGGGGTGTGTTTACTGTTCTGGCATTTTGGGCGGGGCTAAATTGTGAGCCGCCATGTAAAACCTAAAGGTACTCGTTGGAATTTGGGCCCCTTTGCGCACCCAGGCTGCAAAAAAGTGTCACTTATGTGGTATCGCCGTACTCAGGAGAAGTAGGTCAATGTGTTTTGGGGTGTATTTTTACATATACCCATGTTGGGTGAGAGAAATATCTCTGTAAACGACAACTTTTAAAAAATTTTATACAAAGTTGACAATTTACAGAGATATTTTTCACACAAAGTATGGGTATATATAAAAATACACCCCAAAACACATTGCCCTACTTCTCCTGAGTACGGCGATACCACATGTGTGCCACTTTTTGCAGCCTGGATGCGCAAAGGGGCCCTAAACCAATGAGTACCTTTAGGATTTCACAGGGCATTTTTACGCATTTGGTATTCTCACGCTTTAGGGCCCCTAAAATGCCAGGGCAGTATAAATACCCACATGTGACCCCATTTGGAAAGAAGACACCCAAGGTATTCCATGAGGGGCATGGCGAGTTCATAGAAGATTTTTTTTGGCACAAGTTAGTGGAAATTGATTTTTATTGTTTTTCTCACAAAGTCTCCCTTTCCGCTAACTTTTGACAAAAAGTTTAATTTTTCATGGACTCATTATGCCCCTCAGCGAATACCTTGGGGTGTCTTCTTTCCAAAATGGGGTCACATGTGGGGTATTTATACTGCCCTGGCATTTTAGGGGCCCTAAAGCGTGAGAAGAAAATGCGTAAAAATGCCCTCCTAAAAGGTACTCATTAGAATTTGGGCCCCTTTAGCATCTTGGCTGCAAAAAGTGTCACTCATGTGGTATCGCCGTACTCAGGAGAAGTAGGGCAATGTGTTTTGGGGTGTATTTTTACATATACCCATGCTGGGTGAGAGAAATATCTCTGTAAATTGACAACTTTGAATAAAAAATTTAAAAAGTTGTCGTTTACAGTGATATTTCTCACACAGTATGGGTATATGTAAATACACCCCAAAACACATTGCCCTACTTCTCCTGAGTACGGCGATACCACATGAGTGACACTTTTTGCAGCCAAGATGCGCAAAGGGGCCCTAAAACCAATGAGTACCTTTAGGATTTCACAGGCCATTTTTACGCATTTGGATTCTCACGCTTTAGGGGCCCCTAAAATCCGGCGCTTCCAGTCTACGCTTCCGTTCTGCAAAAATATAGAACATGTCCCCTACTATTGTCGCAGTTTGAACGAAAGCATTTTCTATACCGTTCTGGCAATGTGCTTGGATCTGCAAAATGCGGAAAGCACATTGCCGGTGTCCGTGTTTTGAGGGCGCCTGGAATGGAGCCTTACAAGGGGTGTGATCAATGACAGGGGGGTGATCAGGGGTCTAGATGGGGTGATCAAGGGCGTGCTGGTAGGTGAGGGGGGTTAGTGTAGTGTTTGGTGCAACTTTTAGCAGTAGTTACCTGGTCACTCAGCGGTCGATCCCAGCAAAATGGGACCACCAGAGGACCAGGTAGCAGCTATATCAGACGCTGTTCACAAAACAGCGTCTGATATAGCTGTTTGATGCGATTTTATTCACATCTACAGCCTGCCAGCGATGGATCATCGCTGGCAGGCTGTAGCCGAACTGCCGAGACTCGCTTCTCTGTGAACGCGCGCGCGTTCACAGGAAGTCTCGGCTCTCACGAGCCGACGCGTCATCTCAGAGCTACAGGACCGCCCGCAGGACGCATCCCTGCGTTAGGCGGTCCTGTAGCGGATATTCTAGAGTTAGTTCTATTAGTTATTCTATTAGTTTCTGTGTAAACATTAAAGGGAATGTCTCTGGTATTTTTCAGTTAAAATTAGATAGCAACACCACTTTTCTAATCTGTTTTTATTTTCTGATTGTACTTTTTTTTAATTTTATTTATGGGGGCTGCTATCTTGCCTGAATTGTTCTTAACAGCATTTAGAGTAAAGCTTTATTTACATGTCAGTGTTTCACGGACGTGTGCTGTACGTGTTCTCCACGAACAGCACACGTCCCCATTCATTTTAATGTGTGTATTAAGACATCAGTGTTTTAGAACTGTCTGTGGGTCAGTGTTTTTAGCACGGATGCATGCTCTATTTTGTTCGTGTTCACGGATCCATCACGTCCATTATAGTCTATGGGTCCGTGAAAACCATGGATGCAACACGGATGCCATCCGTGTTGCATTCGTGTTTAATGGATCATTAAAAAGAGATGCTTTGAAAATTATTTTTCAGCTGTTCAGTGTCAGTGAAACACGGATGCAACACGGACAACAAAAAACGGACACATGGACCCAACGTATGCATAACTGACCACCTGCTCACGGATTTGAAGATGGATGTGTGAATGAGGCTTTAAGCTGTATAGCAGCCACCATGGGTTACAGACACAATGGACAGGAGAGGACATCATTGACTTCTATGCTTCTATGGGAGTTTTCTAGGGGTGTTATGTGACCTGTGCTGAGGTCAGGAGGGAATAGATAAGCTGGGACAATCACCTGTTGTGGATGAAGGATACAGTGTTATCTGTATATTTGTGATATCTGTCATTCTAATTCTGCTTCTAATGATAAGGAGATGACTGCAGTGAAGTGTTCTGTATCAAGAAGTGGTGACTATTAGGCTTAGTGGCCAGTGCAAAAACTACAGGATTTTAGGGTTCTTATTTAAAATGGATATTGACATCGAAATTTAAAAATAGCCACCAGAAATTCTTAAAAAAATGTTTAACATAAAAAATGATTTAAGGCATAAGTTGTTTTCTGATGACACTTTCCTTTTAAATGATATTGATTTTCTGTATTACTGACTTAGGCCTCTTGCACACGTTTGTGTGCTGGCCATGCCCGTGCTACGGACTGCAAATTGCGGTCCACAATGCACGGGCACCAGCCGTGGGCCAGCCACATGCGTATCGCGGAACCATTCACTTGAATAGGGTCCGCAATCCGTCCGTTCCAAAAAAAGAATAGAACAAGTTCTATCTTTTTGCGGAACGGAAGCACTCCGTAGTGCATCCGTTCCGCACCGCATCTCTGGATTTGCTGACCTATTCAAGTGAATGGGTCCGCATCCGTGATGTGGAATGTACGTGGCCGGTGCCCTGTGTATTGCGGACCCGCCGTATTCGGCCCACAATACGGCCACGGGAGCACTACAGCTTGCATGTGAAAATCCAGGTGACCAAACTTTTGTTTGCAAGTTATATCACAATCAACTGCTCTAATCTTTATTAGGCTGCCCATTCATTTTCAGGTTTTGATCAGATTTTCTTTTCTGAATCCACGCCTGTTTTAGCTTTAAAACTGCATCAGAAAACCTGAAAATATACTGGCACCCTATAAGGGTAAGTTCACATGGAAAAAATACTTTTCAGAAAAATCTGTATTTTGCAAACCTATCTGGAAACCTGCAGGAGAAAGCCAGCGCTGAGGCTTAGTTTTCTGCCATAGACCGGCATGCAGATTAGCCCCATTCAGCGGGGATAATCGATTTGTGGGCACTCGCCAGTCTCTACAAGGTTTCCTGCACTGAAGCTGCAGAGATTCTTTATTTGAGCACAATGAAAAACATTTTGTCACTGCCTCACATTAAAAATAATGGGAGGCAGAATTCAGGTGTTTTATAACCACCTGGGGTGGTTTCACACATACAAGTCGGTCCTTTTGTTTTCCAATCATTTTTAATCCACTTCTGACTTTGGCTCAAAAGCTGCACTAAAAAAAGCTATGTGAAACTGCCCTGAAGCCTAGGAGTGGGAACTTTAACCAGTACAGGACCGCCTAACGCAGGGATGCGTCCTGCGGGCGGTCCTGTAGCTCTGAGATGAAGCGTCGGCGCGTCATCTCGTGAGAGCCGAGACTTCCTGTGAACGCGCGTTCACAGAGAAGCGCGACTCGGCAGTTAGGCTACAGCCTGCCAGCGATGATCCATCGCTGGCAGGCTGTAGATGCGAATTATATCGCATCAAACAGCTATATCAGACGCTGTTTTGTGAACAGCGTCTGATATAGCTGCTACCTGGTCCTCTGGTGGTCCCATTTGCTGGGATCGACCACCAGAGGACCAGGTAACACTGTAAAGTTGCACCAAACACTACACTAACCCCCCCGCCCCCCTCACCTATTAACCCCTTGATCACCCCATCTAGACCCCCTGATCACCCCCCTGTCATTGATCACACCCCTTGTAAGGCTCCATTCAGACGTCCATATGTGTTTTGCGGATCCGTGGATTCACGGATCCGATCCGCAGATCCTCAAGACACGGACACCGGCAATGTGCTTTCCGCATTTTGCAGATCCGCACATTGCCAGAACTATATAGAAAATGCTTTTTCTTGTCCGCAATTGCTGACAAGAAAAGGGCATGTTCTATATTTTTGCGGAACGGAAGTGCAGACCCGGAAGCGCGGATCCGTAATTCCGGATCCGAGCAGGACAAAGTCTGTCCCCATAGAAATGAATGGGTCCGCAATCCCGTTCCGCAAACAGAATTTCGGACGTGTGAATGGGGCATAAGGGTCCCCTATCACCGCCAGTTAGTTAGCTACTTGTTAGGTAGCTAGCGCCCAGCCCACCGCACCGCAGTCACTGATTTTGGCAGAGATTTTTTCATCCACATTGACCGATGCGAATAAAAAAATCTGTGCCGTTCATTTTATTTTTTTTTTCAGCGCAGAGGCTGAACGGAAAAAAAAAATCTCATTACCCGTATGCTCAATATAAGAAGAATCACAGATACTCCTAACGCTGCCCATACGTGTAATGATTGCGGAGACCCTCAAATGCCAGGGCAGTACAAAAACCCCACATGTGACCCCATTTTAGAAAGAAGACACCCCAAGGTATTCCGTGAGGGGTATGGCGAGTTCATGCAAAATTTTATTTTTGTCACAAGTTAGTGGAATATGAGACTGTAAAAAAAAAAAAAAAAATCAATTTCCGCTAACTTGTGCCAAATTTTTTTTTCTGTGAACTCGCCATACCCCTCACAGAATACCTTGGGGTGTCTTCTTTCCACAATGGGGTCACATGTGGGGTATTTATACTGTCCTGGCATTTTAGGGGTCCTAAAGCGTGAGAATCCAAATGCGTAAAAATGGCCTGTGAAATCCTAAAGGTGCTCATTGGTTTTAGGGCCCCTTTGCGCATCTTGGCTGCAAAAAAGTGTCACTCATGTGGTATCCCCGTACTCAGGAGAAGTAGGGCAATGTGTTTTGGGGTGTATTTTTACATATACCCATACTGTATGTGAGAAATATCGCTGTAAACGACAACTTTTTAAATTTTTTTATTCAAAGTTGTCAATTTACAGAGATATTTCTCTCACCCAGCATGGGTATATGTAAAAAATACACCCCAAAACACATTGCCCTACTTCTCCTGAGTACGGCGATACCACATGTGTGACACTTTTTTGCAGCTAAGATGCGCAAAGGGGCCCAAATTCTAATGAGTACCTTTTAGGAGGGCATTTTTACGCATTTTTCTTCTCACGCTTTAGGGCGCCTAAAATGCCACGGCAGTATAAATACCCCACATGTGACCCCATTTTGGAAAGAAGACACCCCAAGGTATTCGCTGAGGGGCATAATGAGTCCATGAAAAATTAAACTTTTTGTCAAAAGTTAGCGGAAAGGGAGACTTTGTGAGAAAAAACAATAAAAAATCAATTTCCACTAACTTGTGCCAAAAAAAAAATCTTCTAAACACTATAACTTTTACCCAAACCAATAAATATGCACCTATTGGACTTTTTTTTTTTATCAAAGACATGTAGGACAATAAATTTAGTGAAAAATTTATATAGAAATGTAGTTTTTTTTGAAAAATTTTACAACAGAAAGTGAAAAATGTCATTTTTTTGCAAAAATGTTGTTAAATTTGTATTAATGGCAAAAAAAGTAAAAATGTCAGCAACAATGAAATACCACCAAATGAAAGCTCTATTAGTGAGAAGAAAAGGAGGTAAAATTAATTTGGGTGGTAAGTTGCATGACGGAGCAATAAACGGTGAAAGTAGTGTAGTGCGGAATTGTAAATGTGGCCTGGTCATTAAGGGTGTTTAAGCTAGGGTGGCTGAAGCGGTTAAAGGGGTTTTCAAGGCACCTGGCATTGATTGTGATAGAGACTACGAGGTAGGCTTCTATTATCTATATATGATTTTATGCAAATATGTGATATTGTCTATATTATATGCATCATGTCCTGCAACCACTAATTCCTGACAATCTGCCTATCTAGAGGTGCTGCCAACTGCTCATTCATCAGGTGATCCTGTTGTTTGTTCAGTCACCTAAATTGTTGTTTCTATGCTTCAAATCGTGTTGTCTAAACAGCAACCTGCTAGCCTGAAACAACACAGCTGTATGAGGACGAGGAAGCGCAGTAGCTATCCCTTGTTCTCATACTGTGGAGGTGATAACTGCATGTAAATGAAGAGCTTCACCTCCACTGACAAACTGTCCAGAGGAACGCTTCCTTCCTGGCAATTGACTGCTCCTCGGCACGTGTAAAAGCATATTTAGAACTGGTAATTAGATATTTTCTGAGTTTTTATACTCAAGTCCCATTGGAAATGCAAAACACCTTTGACACAGCAGTGCCACCCACAGCAGGTGTCCAAGAGGATTAATAAAATATATCATAAGCTGTAACTCATTCTTGGCACAATACTCATATTACTAATAGTAATAATCACATTTGATACAATGTGGGCATTGCAAGGAGACCAAACACCCCACACCAGGCAGCCTGTTTTTCCATATAATGGGGAACTCCTCTTATGTACAATCTACATGTCATATTTGGTAGGATAGGTCATTGATATTTGATCTGTGAGGGTGTGACACCCCACACCCTCACTACCCTATGACACTGGAACTAGTCCTTTGAATGGAGCTGTGCTTCCTGTTCCATTCAAAGTGTAGCACCTCCAGCATAGTAATGCTCACTATTGTTGCCCCAGTAGTAAAAATACTCAGTATTAACAGCTTTAGGACCTTGGACGAGATAGCTGGTCCTAACTTGCAGGTATTTCATGCACTAGCACCACATATCTTGTCCTGCTGTCACTGTGAGCAAACACAGAACTGAGCTACTTGTAATTCTGCTTCTCTAGTGCTGAGGAGATCAAAGATGTGGATTAGCCTGCCCTTCCTCTTCAGCTACACAGTTAACCCTTTCAGTACTCCTCACACATCCATAGCCCTTCCTTAGTGCTATTTTTGGGGAGCTGTGACCAGTGAATGTCCAAACATGAAGTAGACATATGGGAAATGTAAACTAAACTATTTTAGGAGGTATTACTATCTTTTTTTATAAGCAGAGAAATATAAATTTTGAAAATTACAAATTTTTCCAAATTTTTGGTAATTATTATTTTTTTTTTTATAAATAAAAATAAAATATTTTGACTCAAATTTACCACTGTCATGAAGTACAATATGTGACGAGAAAACAATGTCAGAATGGCTTGGATAAGTAAAAGCGTTCCAAAATGATTACCATATAAAGTGACATATGTCAGATTTGCAAAAAAATGGCCAGGTCCTTAAGGTGAAAATTTGCAGGTTCCTTAAGGGGTTAATAATGCCTTCTATAGTGCCCCGAGTAATTAGAATGCCTACTATAGTTGTGTAGTTAATATGGTTGAAAACACTCTAGTGTCTCCACCAATGATCATGCCTTCCATTATACCCCTAGCAATAATGTTACCCCAACCATAATGAAATCCTGTAGTTCCTCCACCAAAAATAATTCCCCCTATTTACTGGGGTCACTATTATAATGCTCTAAAGCTCCAGTATTAAACATGTTCACATAGTGTCCCTAGTAGTAGATATGCATCCATAGTGACACCAGCACTGCCTTCTATGATCCGCAAGTGGCCAGGTGAAAAAAAAAAATCTAATATTTACCTGGGTCTTGTTCCCTAATGCCATCCATGTGGCAGGCCGTAGACCTCTTTCGGCATGCAGCTTGAGATACCTAGCAGCGCAGACAGTCCTGAACGATGACATTATCATGACTGCCTGTGCAATGTCTCAGACAGCACAATTACATCACTGTAACCACCTGAGCTAAGAGCTAGGCAGCCTGAGGCTTATGAGGGTGAATGATGGAGAAAGAAGCCATTAGCTCATGTGTCCAGGTGCATTATTCAACTATACTACCATCCTTAGAATGGTAATACAGTTGAATCCAGACGGGCATCTTCGAACGCTGGCAAGGTATATAAGTACCTGTTGCTTCTAGCGTTAATTAATACTTGGAGAGCCGAAATATAATGGGAGTTGTAGTTTAGCAACAGCTGGAGAGCCGCACGTTGCCCATCACTGTCCTAGGCGAACTGTCGATGTAAAACTGACAGTTCAGGGCAATACAATACAGCGTGCATTGTATTGTATTTAAACAGGGATCAAACCATGAAAAGTTGAAATCCCTGTGGGGAAAAAAAAGTTTCGTTTTTTTTCCAATGAAAAGCTTTAAGTTAAAGTGCCCCTTTCCTCTCATCAAGCCATTTATAAAAAATATATATAATCACATGGTCTACCCCGTCAGGTGGACGCTGTAAAAAAATTCTTAAAAAAAATGTACTAGAACAGCGGTTTTTTCCAAATTTATTTTTATTTACATTTTTTTTATCTTTCTTTGTTGCACATTCATACAAGTATCCAACGAAATGAAAAAAATGTAAGGAGATGGAACAATTCAATAAACTAGAAACCAGTGAAATATGGTAAATGAAAGGATATTAATTCTCCTTCAGCATCAAATAAAATACCAATCTTAAAATAAATGTTCAGGAAATTGTCCAGGCATGTCATCATAATCGGTGAGTATCAGTGTAAAGGTCCCAGGGAACCCATGTCTTTAGAAACTTGTCCACTAAATTGGGAATATAAGGTATTCCATAGTTAAACGATCCTGAATCCGAGTGTATAACTCAGAAGTCAACAAAGGAGCTGGGCGTTTCCAAAACAATGCAGACGTTAATAAGTGGATCACTTGAATCCTTTACAGTGAATATTTAGTATTTTCATGTGAGAGAGTGAGATAATAAGTTGTCATTAACCACTACAGGACCGCCTAACGCAGGGATGCGTCCTGCGGGCGGTCCTGTAGTTCTGAGTAGACGCATCAGCGCGTCATCTCGCGAGACTTCCTGTGAACGCGTGCGCGAGTTCACAGTGAAGCGCGTCTCAGGAGTTCTGCTACAGCCTGCCAGCGATGATCCATCGCTGGCAGGCTGTAGATGCGAATTAAATCGCATCAAAGAGCTATATCAGACGCTGTTTTGTGAACAGCGTCTGATATAGCTGCTACCTGGTCCTCTGGTGGTCCCATTTGCTGGGATCGACCACCAGAGGACCAGGTAACTATGTAAAGTTGCACCAAACACTACACGTAATTCCGGATCCGAGCAGGACAAAGTCTGTCCCCATAGAAATGAATGGGTCCGCAATTCCGTGTGAATGGGGCATAAGGGTCCCTTATCACTGCCAGTTAGTTAGCTACTTGTTAGGTAGTTAGCGCCCAGCCCACCGCAGTCACTGATTTTGGCAGAGATTTTTTCATCCACATTGATCGATGCGAATGAAAAAATCTGTGCCATTCATTTTTTTATTTTTTTCAGCCCAGAGGCCGAACGGAGAAAAAAATCTCATTACCCGTATGCTCAATATAAGGAGAATCGCAGATACTCCTAATGCTGGCCATACGTGTAATGATTGCTGAGACCCTCAAATGCCAGGGCAGTACAAACACCTCATGTGACCCCATTTTAGAAAGAAGACACCCCAAGGTATTCCGTGAGAGGTATGGGGAGTTCATGTAAAATTTTATTTTTTGTCACAAGTTAGTGGAATATGAGACTGTAAAAAAAAATAAAAAAAAATCAATTTCCGCTAACTTGTGCCAAATTTTTTTATGAGTCCATGAAAAATTAAACTTTTTGTCAGAAGTTAGCAGAAAGGGAGACTTTGTGAGAAAAAACTATAAAAAATCAATTTCCACTAATGTGCCAAAAAAAAAATCTTCTCATGGAATACCTTGGGGTGTCTTCTTTCCAAAATGGGGTCACATGTGGCGTAAAAATGCCCTGTGAAATCCTAAAGGTACTCATTGGAATTTGGGCCCCTTTGCGCACCCAGGCTGCAAAAAAGTGGCACACATGTGGTATCGCCGTACTCAGGAGAAGTAGGGCAATGTGTTTTGGGGTGTATTTTTATATATACCCATACTGGGTGAGAGAAATATCTCTGTAAACAACAACTTTTAAAAATTTTTATACAAAGTTGACAATTTACAGAAACGAGGGTGTAGGTGTCCAATATCACACACACAACATTGTCAGTCAAGGCATAAATCCACTTGAGGCTAGAAAAGTGACATCAGGTATGAGTATATTGTTTATAACAAGACTTACAGGCAGTTACATGCAGGTAAAGGAGATGCAAATTTGCTGAAAAGCCACATGGCCCACTGGTTATGGGCCTGTATTCGTGCATTAGCAGTGGGAGCGAAAACGAACTCACAGTGCATGTGATGGCAACTTCCATTGTCAAACGATAATATTGCGGGCTGCATTCAGGATGTGCGCAACCGACCACCTCATCCCAGGAGTTACCTCTGCTAGACCCAACCCTAATATGGAGAGCGCAGGTGTAAGGGTAAGATTCACCTCAGTAACTTTTTTGATAATAGCCTCAATGTCAGACCAGAATGTGCGAACTGATGGGCAAGACCACCACATATGCAGAGGGGACCCAATGTTCCCACATCCTCTCCAGCACAGAGGTTAGTAGTTAGGGATCATATGAGCAAGTCTGTTGGGGGTTAGATACCGCCTTAATTGAATTTTTCTAGCTTGTTCTGCATGGTTTATACATTTGGAGCTCTTATAAGACCAAAACATTGCAGCTCTCCATTGGTTAACAGTTAACGCTTCATTCAATTCTTGTTCTCCTCAACATAAACAGTTATTTGTTTTCAATAGTGCATGGTAAGATGCTGGCATATAGGGAAGATAGTTTAGGATGTGCAGTCTGAGGAGTGCTAAAATAAGTCTGATAAATATTACTACCTTGAGAAGATTGGTGTGGTGTAAGAGTGTCCAACAGGTGATGCAACTGAAGAAATTGCTAAAACTGACGATTTTGGAGAAGATATGTGGTGTGTAGAAATGAAAAATCCACAAGAATTGAATTAGCATACAAACATCCTAGAGAATAGATCCCCCTTGAGGTCCACGTTGACAGATTCATATTGGGAATATGATATTCCAACGCTGTAATGGGGATCTTTTCCCACGGCACATTAAAGAGTTTAATGGATTCGGGGAAGTGGGTCCAGGCAAACAAAGTGGCTTGCGTGGTAGGTAAAGGTACAGTATGGTGAAGCCTTTTTAGACTGTAAGGCTGTAGTATTCCTAACATACACTTCTTCTATCTGGATCCACTTCTGCAGAGCAGTAGGAGACCACCACTCCAGTGCTTGTTCCGCTAAGTTAGCCAAGTAGTAGGATTTGATCCAGTGCTGACCCACGCCCCCTGCACTGATCAGGGGTGACGTCACCCCAGGTCCTTCGGCTTTTCCAAAGTTCGGGTTTGTGGAAGCCACCCTTTATGGATTCCATATGCCGGGATAGTCCGCGGTAGTGGAATCCATAACTGGATGCGGCGATTACCCCAACCCGAACGCCGAACTAATTTTTGAAGTTCGCTCATCTCTACTTATAATAGGAGCAGCCTGAGAATTGATCTAAGAAATGGAGTACACCAGCTAAGGAGCTTTCGGGATTGGTTAGGGCCAGTATCACATCATCAGCGTAAAGACTGATCACATGAGAGGCATCACCTACTTTAATTCCCTCAATCTGAGAACAGGTCCTAATTTTAGTTGCTAATGGTTCCATAATTAGTGAAAATAATAGTGGAGACAGCAGGCACGCTTGACATGTTCCATTTGAGATGTGGAAGGGGACTGACAGATATCCTTAGGCTAATACTTTAACAGATGGGTTTGTATATAATCCCATTGGAGCTATAAGTATGTGCCCATCGAATCCAAACCTTTTGGAGTACCTGATCTAGGAACCCCCACTGTACACTGTCAAAAGCTTTTTCAGCATCAAGGGAGATGAACATTGTGGGGTTCCTAGATTTCCTGGCCAGATGTATGAGATTGAGCATACGTCTGGTACCATCCCTGCATTGTCTTCCTGGAACAAATCCTACTTGATCTGGATCCACCAAGGAGGGTAAAAACTTGTCAATACGGGAGGCCAAAATTTTTGCGTATAATTTGCATTAAGCAGAGATATAAGGCTCAGGCTAGCAGGAGTATTTGGGGGTTTACCCAGTTTTGGGAGCATTATCACAGTAGCGAAAAAGGTGATTTTACAGAGCCAATGACAGCACCACCGGAGAGAGGAGGATCCGCCCCCAGAGACAGGAAACCTGCTGCAATAAAATGGGCGGACCTCTCTCTTCCCAATTCAGTGAGTTACCAAAGTATCGGAGGCAGGCCGCCAACAAATATTAGATACATCTATAGCCAAGAACACCATATATTTTCTTTTTTTTTTTTTTTTTTTTTGCAACACCCTGTGAATATAGAAGAAGAATCAAGGGAGGGAAAACCAGGGTGCTGTTATGGGCTCTGTAAAATCAAATTACCAGTAAGGAATCACCTTTTTTCCTATCGCCCATGACAGCACCACCGGAGACTTACCAGAGGAAACCCGTAAGGTGGGAAAGTAGAGAGAAGTACCCTTTCACCAAAGGAAGTATCTCCGGAAGAAATTTAAATCCAGCCTGTAAGAAAGTAGAAGGTGAAGACAAAGTGTCCGCTTTGCAAATCTCCTCAATTGGGACAGAGGACCTTTCTGCACAGGAGGCAGCTACCGCTTTGGTCGAGTGAGCCCTGAGACCAACAGGAGGAGACAATCCGGAGGATCGGTAGGATAAGGAAATAGCAGAAACTATCCACCTTACGATGGAACACTTAGAGTCTGCAGAACCCTTATTCACTGCTTGAAACTGGATAAAGAGTGAATAAGACTTCCGCCATTCGCTGGTATGAGATATATAAGTAACCCAGGCTCTCCTGACATCCAGGCAATGCAAGATTCTTTCCCCCTCAGTAGATGGATTTTTGAAGAGGGTGGGAAGAATCATCTCCTGAGAATGATGGAATTTGGAGGCGACTTTGGATGAAAAGCCGGGTCCAGACGAATGATGACTTTGTCCTCTAAAATCAAAGTGTATGGAGGGTTAATGGAGAGAGCCCGGATCTCGCTAACCCTGTGGGCAGAAGTTAACTCTACCAAAATGCCTAACTTTAACTTGAGATGTTTAATCGATATTGAATCAATTGGTTCAAACTGAGGCCCAGTTAACGCTTTAAGGACAATCTCCAAGTCCCAGGGGGGAGGTCTGGGAGAGGATACTAAGGAGGATCTCTCAACAGCCTTAAATAATCTGGATACCCATGGACACCCTGCAATGTTCTGATTAAAAAGCGCTGACAGGGCAGAGACCTGAACTTTTAGGGTACTAGCTGCTAGACCTAGCTCTAAACCCTTCTGAAGAAATTTGAGGACTAGACGAAGAGGGGCAGAGGCTGGAATGTCCTCAAACTGAATATGGGCGAAATCCAGAAATTTTTGCTAACCCCTTGTATAGCCTCCTACCGTAACCTCTTTCTTACTCTTGAGGGTAGAAATTAAAGCCTCAGAAAAATCTTTCTCCCTTAACATCCACCTTTCAAATTCCAGGCCGTTAAGTGTAACTTTTTTACGGCCGGATGTACCACTGGTCCCTGGCTCAGAAGGCTCCGGACCTCTGGGAGCACCCATGGGTCTTAGATCGACATGGTCCGGAACCCCGTGAAACAGGACCTCCTCGGCCAGAAGGAGGCGATGAGGATCACCCTTGCCCTTTCTTCTCTGATCTTCCGTAACACCTGGGAAAACAAGGGAAGAGGGGGAAAGGCGTAGGCTAGATGAAAATTCCATCTCTGAACCAGGGCATCTATTCCACAGGGGTATCCGGCCTGACTCAGGGAACGCTCGACCTTCTTGTTTAAATGGGTAGCAAAAAGGTCTATCTCCGACACACCCCAGAGATCCACTATCTTCCTGAAAATGGAAGGGTCTAGAGACCATTCCCCTTGGGAAAGGGCATAACGACTTTGTTTTTGATTCCCCTGATGTGTACTGCTGAATATGTGTACTGCACATACTTTCTCTGCTAAGCTTAAAATACAGTAGGCCTCCTCTGCATGAGAGTCCTGAACTTTGTCCCCCCCCCCCCCCTGTTTGTTTAAGTATGAGATTACTGTCTTGTTGTCTAATAAAATTCTTAGATCTTTTCCCTCTATTCTGGAAAGGGAACCACTCATCGGTAGGTGAACCGCCATTAGTTCCTTCAGGTTGGATGATTCCTCCTTCTGAAACGAATCCCAGCGTCCCTGAAGGGAGGTCTCTTGAATATGGGGCCCCCACCAACCCCAAGGGCTTGCGTCGGTGGTTAGACAGACTAGATTCTCTGCTTTCCAAGGGATGCCCTGGACAAAATTTCCCTTGTCCAGCCACCAGGATAGGCTGTGGAGGGTCTGATTTGAGATTTTCAACTTTGACTCCAGGGAACTGCTTTTTTCCCATTCGGACACTGTAGGCCCTCGAGTGCAGCTGTGCTCACCTCACTGCCGGGATGCAGGACGTGAGGGACCCCAGGATTGACATCGCCATTCTTATGGAGATAACCGGTTTTTGGATTAGGTTCCTGATTTTTCCCTGAATGATGTCCACCTTCTCTGCTGGTAAAAAAAACATTTCTGGAGGGAGGAATCTAGAGTTAGACCCAGGAAGATCTGCCTCTTTGCTGGATAGGGTCTTGATTTTTTTTCTGATTTATAATCCAGCCTAACTTCTTGAGGATCTTCAAGACCTCTGCCATGGTGCCTCTGCACGCCTCCTCTGTACTTCCCACAATCAGGAAGTCGTCCAAGTAAGGGATAAAAAGAATATCCCTTTCCCTTATGTGGGTCGCCATCTCCGAAACTAGTTTTGTAAAAACTCTCGGGCCATAGAAAGGCCAAACTGGAGAGCTTGGAACTGAAAATGATCTAGTTGATTTCCTAGGCTGACAGCCACTCATAAGAATTTTTGATGTTCTGCACAAATTGGGACGTGGTAGTACGTGTCTTTGAGGTCGAGCACCGCCATGAAGCACTGGGGAGAGAGAAGGTTGATGGCTGATTTTATAGTCTCCATCCTGAATTTTTTGGGCTGAAGAAAGTGATTTAGTCTTCTTAAGTTTATGATGGTTCTGAAGGAGCCGTTGGGCTTCTTTCCTAAAAATAGGGGAGAATAGAACCCCTTTCCTCTTTCTTCTTCTTTTACTGGGATTAAAACTGACTTTTCTACTAACTTTAGTTCCTCTTCTCCCATGGCTGATTTTTCTAGAATGGACACAGGATCTTTTGTAGACAAGAATCTTGTTGGAGGGGACAGACTGAATCCTAACCTCAAGCCTCTGCAGATAGTGTCTAGAATCCAGGGGCTTGACAAAATTTTCCTCCATTCTTCCGAGAATCTCACTAGCCTGCCCCCCACTGGACCTCTGGCGTCATTATTGCTGTCTTTCCTAGGACCTATAAATCTATCTTCCCTGGGCTTTCTTTCATATTCCGGATTTCCTCTGAAGGCCCGAAAGGAACGGCTGAATCTATTAGCAAAAAAAGCACCCTGGAATCCAGGAAACTTTTTTTTATCTGCCGCCTTATCCGACAAGTTATCTAGGGTAGGGCTGAACAGGTACTCCCCTTCAATGGGACTCCACAGAGCTTAGTTTTAGATGCAAGATCTCCACCCCAGTTTTTTAACCAAAGCGCCCTACGCTGCTGATTTTGCCGCTAGCCTATCTGAGTCAGCGGAGGCGTTCACCAGAAAATTGTCCGCCTTCCTAATCGAAGGGAGGGAGGCAAGGATATCTTCCCGGGGGCATCAATTATTTTTGTTGTGTCTCCAGCTCAGACAACCAGATGATTAAAGATCGGGCCGTAAAGGTGGAGGCTACGCTGGGTCTAAAGGAGAAGGTAGATGCCTCCCAGGCTCCTTTAAGGAAGACACCAGCCTTCTTATCCAGGGGATCTTTTGATATCCTCATATCATCGAATGGAGGGCCGTTTTTCTGGAGACCTTGGATATAGCTACTTCTATGCGAGGGGCTTTGTCCCAAGTAGCACAGTGTTCCTCCTTAAAGGGGTATTTGCGTTTTAGGTTTTTTGAGATATATACTTTCTTGTTAGGTCTTTTCCACTCTCCTTTAATTAGGGCAGAAACATTTGTATGCACTGGGAAGGTACAATTGTGTTTAGATTCCAGTCACCCAAACATGATATCCTTAATAGAACGGGGTTCACGTGCCTCCTCAATGCCCATAGTAGAACGCACTGCCTTTTAAAAGCCTTTCTGTATCCTCTATGGGAAAGCAAGGTCTACCACCAATCTCCTCCGCCTCTGAAGAGGACTGTGATTTATCGGACTGATCCAGAACTGAGGAAGGAGCTTCCTCCTCCTCCTCAGGGTCAGAAGACAGCAGTTCCCTTGCACTCTCTGCATCTTGGTTTTTGGTCTTTTCTAGAGACCAGCGAAGAGTTAACTTCTGACCTGACCAATGTTTGAAGGCATTTGTAAAAGGAAGGGGATTCCTCTGCCACAGTCTTATCTGGCACATCTTCTTTTCCCACATAGAGGGTAACCCTGTTCTGCATAAGGCACATTCTTTGTTCTTCTTTTTAGAAACCATTTTCCTAGGCCTAGTCTGAAAATTAGATAATACCACTAAGTCAGAACTATGGACTCTAGGCACATAAAGAACCCCACACTCACCCTCACAGAGGTACCGGCACAGGAGGGACCGCAGGCTCCTCAGTGAGCTTGTCGACACTCAAGGTCGTTTTTCTTTTTGTATCCCTATATATAGTGCATTCAATTTTAAGGCTACATGCACATGACAGTGTTTTGCGGATGACATCCGTATCCCTAAAACGGACAAGAATAGGGCCTGTTCTATATATTTTTTTTCGGGGCTACGGAACGGACAGCACACTGGGTGCTGTCTTAATTTTTTGCAGACCCATTGAAATTAATGGGTCCGCATCCTATCCGCAAAAAAAAACGGAATGGACACGGAAACAAATGATGTTGGTGTGCATGTAGTGTAATGGAAATGCTATTCTAACATTGACCAGCAGGAAATTACTGAAGGCTGGTCTGGGGACTACATCAGACACCTGCCAGCAGGGCCGGTTTTAGACAAAATGTGGCCCTGGGCAAAATCAAAAGGGGGGCCCCAAGTCTTGCAATAATGGGCTAACAACACAGTCACATTCTGTCGATTCCGTAAATGAAAACAAATATGTGAACACTAGAGATGAGCGAATCGAAGCTGACAAAGTCAAATTCGTTCTAAATTTCATGAAAAATTTGATTCTAAAAGAATGCGAATTTGCTCGCGATTCGTGGTAACAAATCACTTTATTTCCTATAATGGTGTCTAAAATGGCGGCTACACGTGTGAGGACATGGGGCAAGGAACTCTAGGAAGGCGTCATGTCATGCATGCAGCCAATCAAGAGCCAGCCCGGTGATGTCACAGCCCTATAAATACAGCGGCCATCTTAGACACTGCCATTCGTGCATTGTTCAGGGACAGACGTTTGCAGGCGCTAGGAAGAGTGTCAGTGAAAGAAAAACAAATTGCTAAACCAAAAAAAAAGAAAAAAGAAAAAAGTGATATACAAGTGCAGGGAAAGGACAGTGAGAGGAGGAATTATTTCACAGTCAGGGATAGACGTGTGCAGATGCTAGTAGGGAGAATTATAGTAAATTCCTAATTGTAAAAACTAGAGATTTGCAAGTGCAGTGAAACATTATATGGGGATCCAGATAGTCTCATAATACCAGTCTCTGTCATTCCAGCAATTCGTTATTGGGGTGCAAGTGCTCTGTTGAAAAGCCTTTAGTGGCTTTTATATATGTAAAAAAAGATAAATATTTACGCCGGTCACACTCGCTGGGCTGATATTATTTAGTGGCCTATTTCAATAGAATATAAAAAATATATACGCAGGTCGCTTTTGTTATTCACGCTAAAATCATTTGCAGTAATTTCTGGTGAAAGCGTATATTGGCCTTGTTTCACAAAAAAATAGCGTAGTATATACCCACTGCTCTGTCGCATTAAATCTGTTGAAAGTGCATAGTGTCCTGGTTTATTTAAAATAAGTGTAATATATACACACTGCTCTGTTGCAGTAATTTCTGTTGAAAGCGCATAGTTTCCTGGTTTAAGTTAAATAGGTGTAATATATACACACTGCTCTGTTGCAGTAATTTCTGTTGAAAGCACATAGTGGCCTAGTTCATTTTTACATTTTTTGCTATTAAAATATTAATAAAAATTTAATGACATTTTTGCAAAAAAATGACATTTTTCGCTTTCTTTTTTTTTTTTTTTTTTTTGAGAAATGAATAGTTCTTACAAAAGATAATTAAATATGACTAATATATATATATATATATATATGTATATATATATATATATATATATATATATATAAATCCAAAAATTGAAGCAGCACTCCAAGACGCAAAAACAAGCAGACCGACCCCCACTCCCCCGCAACGCCTCAACCGCCCAACGCAGTCCCCCCCCAAGCTTGAGAAAGACTGCATTGAGCAGCCGAAACGCCGCAGGGGAACAAAGGTCGATACACCCGTCCCCGCATCCTGGAGTGCCGCCCCAACCCCCGGACCCATATACCCATATTCAACAAATTTGCAATTAATAACTTCTCCATTCCTCCCAGCCCCCCTCCATTCCTGCAGGGAAGAGGGAAAGGAGGAAAAAAAAAAAAAAAAAAACCTCTCCTCAACCATCCCAGTCTCTCCAAACATTGGCCCATTTCATATAGGACCCTCTTTGTCTGTACATGATTCTCTCATAGATTTTCACCTTATCCACCAGGCATAACCAGTTATTACAATCTGGAGCAGAAGGCGAAAACCATTTTCTGGCTACAAGAAGCCTAGCCAAAAACAGCACTTTAGTCAGCAGACGACCCTTCATAAGCTGGCAGTTAACCTCTGATAGATCCCCTAAAACCCATACCTTGGGAGATAGAGGAATATCTATATTGAGTCTCCGAGTCAAAGTTGTTTGTACCGCTCTCCAATAGTTACTCACTATCGGGCAGTCCCAGAACAGATGCATATGATCTGCCCCGGGATCCCCACAGCGAGGGCAGTCAGATGCGGCTCTAAGTCCCCTCTTATGGAGCCATAAAGGTGTCACATATATTTTGTGTATAATATTAAACTGTACAACAGTGTGATTAAAGTTGTGCGAAACCTGACTAAAATTTTCCCCTATATTCTCCCAATCCGGAGAACCCACCTCTGACATTAATACAGACCAGGATTTCTGTCCTGGAGATAAATAATCCGAAAAAAAACCTTTCATCAAGTGCCTATAACAATGTGATAATTTAACCTTAATACCACCTTTCTTACAAATCAAATTGTGCAAAAATTCCGGGGTGTCTACCTCAAGTGAATACCTATCAACAATATTAAGAAGTGCTGACCTCAATTGAAAATATGCATACCAAGCCACCTCACCCAATTTGGAGTTCTGCTTTAGCTCCATAAGAGACAGGACCTGCCCATTTTTAACCACCTGATTCAGATATTGAATATTTCGCGTCCTCCAGTATTGCCAACAATTTGGATCATCCAATTTCGGAAGCTTTGAATTATGCCATAATGGGGTGCAGATAAGTGACGCCTCAACTTTAAACCAGCTCTTTATCACCAACCATGCCTCTGTGGCCATTCTACGGAAGGGTTTATAGCCAGTCTGTATGTTAAGCAAATAATCGGACTCCAATACTGTAAATAAATCTGAAAAACCTGAGTCTTTCACCAGTTTTCTACAAAGTTGGCTATTTTCCCAATCATTGAGGAAGCAAAGTTGAGAGGCCATGAAGTATCCCCTAAAATAGGGGAGGTTGAGACCTCCCCTATTGTAGGGCATGGAAAAATAAAGCGACTTTAGTCTCACCCGCTTCCTCCCCCATAGTAGGTCATTAATCATCCGTTCTATCAGCCTAAAATACTTATCCTCAATCCAAACGGGCGAATTGCGAAGAATATAAAGTACCTGGGGCAGCACCACCATTTTTATTAATGAGATTCTGTCCCCTCTTGCGGGCAGAACTTTTTGCCATATCTTAATTTTGGATCTCAACCTCGAAAGAAGAGGGATCAAATTAAGTTGGAGATAGTCCTGAATTTTGGCAGAAGCTGTTATCCCCAGGTATTTTATTGAGTCAGAAATAGATACCCGATTAGAGAGATATTCCACAGATCCTCGCAACTTATCTATAGGGAGAAGAACAGTCTTCCCCCAGTTAACCTCCAAGCGAGAAAAATAGGAGAATAGGCTGACCAATTCCATTATTCGAGGGAGTGTTTTTTCTGTTTGATGAATAAAGAACAAGATATCATCTGCATAAAGGGATATGCGATCCTGCTCCCCCATTACACCAAAGCCGACCACACTCGAGTCTTGCCTTATACTAGCTGCAAGGGGCTCAATATAAATATTAAATAAGAGAGGGGAAAGAGGACAACCTTGACGAGTACCTCTTCCCAGTACAAAACTCTCTGTCAGCATGTCATTGATCCTGATTCTGGCCTTCGGACATTTATATAGCAGCTGAACCATCCCTATAAATTTGGGGCCAAAACCCATTCTTCTCATCACCTCCCAGAGGAACGTCCACTTGACCCTGTCGAACGCCTTAGTAGCATCCAAAGACAGGACCGAGCGGGCGTCCCCTCCGGGGGACTGAATATTGGCTAAAAACCTATGCAGATTGTGATGAGTACCCCTTTTCGCCATGAAACCATTTTGGTCTGAGTGGATCAGAGCTGACATAACCTTAGAAAGCCTCCTAGCTAGAACCTTTGCTAACAACTTAGCATCCGTATTTAATAGGGAGATTGGTCTATACGAGCTCAAATCCGCCGGGTCTTTATCTTTTTTTTGGGATTAAAACTATCACAGCTTCTATCATAGACTGTGGCAAATCCCCTCCCTGCGATGCTTGAGCAAACACTTCCAGTAGATGAGGGAGAATGGGATCACTGTACTTACGATAAATTTCATATGGAAAACCATCTGACCCTGGCGATGAGTTCCCGGAGATAGACTTCAAGGCCTCTTGAATCTCCGCAAGAGACACCTCTCCTTCCAGGGATTCTTTTTGGGCTTCTGTTAGCCTTGGAAGAGAAATTCTCTCCAGGAACTGTCTCGCCAGGTCAGTTGGCAGACCAGGTGAAGCTCTATATATCTGGGAGAAGTATTGCAAAAAAGAGTCCCTTATACCCTCTGGGTCTGATATTGTTGCTCCATCTAGGTTACGCACTAGAGTAATAGCTTTCTTTTTTTTGTCCTGTTGTGATATTATTTTAGCTAAAAGCTTACCAGGACGTCCCGATTCTGAAAAATACTTCTGGCCCTTAAAAAGTAGCCTATGATTTGCTTTCTCAATTACATATTCTTTCAAGGAACAACTAGCCTTTTGCATCTCTTCCTTGTTACATTCCGTAGGTTGATCAATGAACCGCTCCGTTGTGGAAGCCACTGTGTCTGTCAGATTTTTTTCCCTTTTCTTAAATGATCTTTTCACAGCCATAATATCACTAATGAGAACCCCCCTCAGGTATGCTTTCAGAGCGTCCCAAACTGAGTTGATGTTGGCAGAGGGGAGATTCACCTCCCAGAAGGAGGATACATGTGCTTTAATAGACTGGTAGTTATCCATTATAGTAAGCCAGTATGGATTCAACTTGAACCCAAATCCCCTATTGTCTTTATTCTCCCCAATGCGAACCTCAATTAGGACCGGTGAATGGTCTGAAACTGTTCTTATACCATATCGTATCCTTTTAATATTATTCAGATTATTCTCATTAGTAAATGCCAAATCTATCCTGGACATTGCTCTTCCTCCTCTACTGACACAGGAGTATACTCTCTTTCCTCCGCCAACATATTCCCATATATCCACCAATCCGATCTCCAAACAGAACTGAGGCAATGTGGAATTACACATGTTCCTTCCCCGATCTGCATCTAAAGTCAATCTGTCCTTTTTGGGATCCATAACAGCGTTAAAGTCTCCCATCAGTACAAGCCAACATTCCGGCTTGCCTTCCAAGAAACGTAATAGTTGGATGAGTGGGTACATGGAAAATGGCGGAGGTATATAAAAAAAGGCAAGAATGTAATTATATCCATGTAGCTTCCCATACAGAAAAATAAACCTGCCTTGGTCATCTATATGAGATTCGATTAACAAAAAATCTATAGAGTTGTGAATCAGAACCGATACACCCCTAGAGGCGCTACTGAAAGTAGAGTGGTAAGACTGGGAATGCCAGCCCGTCATCAAACGAGACACGGTCTCTTCAATAAGGTGAGTTTCAACTATACAGATAATTGCAGGAAGATACCTCTTCACTGCATCCATAATAGCTTGTCTTTTAACCCTCTCCCCAAGTCCTCTGACATTCCAAGAGACAATTCTAACAGACATTAGCTACGAAGAGGAGAGAGAAAAAAAAAAAAAAGTTTCTCCTATACCCCTTCCCTGCAGGTTAAATACCCTCCCCCTTCCCTCTGGTCCGCCCGATCTAGTCAGCAAACCTCTATCCTCCGGTCATTCTCCCCCCCTCCCACTAGTTCCCTCCTCCCTCCATCCCTAGAAAACATATAGAAATATATCAGATGCCCATTTGCTCCATCCAATCCAGTGCTTGTTGCGGATTCTCAAAAAATTGAGTAGTCCCATTGTGGATCACTCTCAGTTTCGCTGGGTACAGTAGGGAATATTTAATGTCTTTTAGCGCCAAACGTTTCTTTATCTCACTGAAACTTCTTCTTTTCTCCTGGGTCTGCCGAGCAAAGTCAGGGAAAAATAACAGTCTAGTACCCTGATAGTCAATGGGTGCACATTCCCTCGCCCTTCTCAATATCATATCCCTATCCATAGATAGTAATAATTTCATTAGGATTGCTCGCGGCGGCCTCCCTGGAATGGGTTTCCCCCCTGGAATCCGATGGGCTCTTTCTATTTGGAACATAGGAGAGAAATGTTCACTGCCCAGATTTTCCAAAACTACATCCTTGAGTTGTTCAGCTAGCTGCCGCCCCTCAACTCCCTCTGGAAATCCGACCAAGCGGATATTATACCGCCTTGATCTGTTTTCCAGGTCTTCCAATTTGTTTTGTAGAAGATGATTTTCCGAGGAAAGAGACCGAGTCTTAGACTTGATCATATCCATATCGGATTGAAGGGAGTCTACCGTCTTTTCCATGTTAAGTACTCGATCCCGAATTTTAGTCAGATCTTCTCTTATTAGAGATATATCACTCTGCATTGACCCGAGTTGACTGTACATCCCCTGCACTAACATGCCATTATTTTCAACAGCGCTCAGAATTTTTTCCAGGGCCGAGGGGTCATGCTCAGTTTCTGTTCGCGCCAAGAGACTTTCCTCCCCTCCTTCCTGATCCGCTAGCCCATCCTCAGATAGTTCTTCAGCTTGCGGAGTTTTAACGGTTTTTTATAGTTAGTGCTCATTTTCCCTTTAATCAACCCCTTTTCATTAAGGAAGGGGGATTTTAAAAATTTGTCAATTTTACCCTCAGGTGTCTTAGTCCCCAGTTTTGTTCCTGAGGAATCCACCAACCGCCGCTTTGGAGCCATCAAGCGCTAAAGACCCTCTTCAATATATGTGTCTGTGTATTTTTCTTTTTTCCTCTCCTCTCCCCTTCCTTTTCCCCTTTTTTTTTCTTTAACTTATTTACTATTTGCTAATTTGAGTTTTGGAGTTTTCCAAGAGTCCTTGTGTATTCAACCCCCCTCTTTTTTTTTTTTTCAAAGTTTTTCCCTTTTCTTTTTTTTCCTTTCTCTTTTCCCTCTTTCCTTTTTTTTTCTTTTTTATAGATTTTTTTTATAGTTTTATAGTGGCCTAGTTAATATAAAATAAGCGTTATATATACACACTGCTCTGTTGCAGTAATTGCTGGTGAAAGCACATAGTGGCCTGGTTTATTTAAAATAAGCGTAAGGCTAGTTTCACACTAGCGGCAGGGCAGTCCGTCAGGCAGTTCTGGCAGGTGTACAGCCTGTTGGATCCGTCCTTCTGCTAGTTCACGTGTGCCCGGACTGCCTCTCCGTCCCCGTTGACAATAATGTGGGCGGGGGCGGAGTTCCGGTGGCAGCGCACGGCGAGAGGCAGCCAGACTAAAAGTACTGCATGTCGTACTTTTAGTCCGGTGGCCTCTCGCTGTGCTGCCACCGGAACTCCGCCCCCATTATAGCCAATGGGGATGGAGTACTGCATGTCGTACTTTTAGTCCGGCGGCCTTTCGCTGTGCGGCCGCCGGAACTCCGCCCCCGCCCCCATTATAGCCAATGGGGATGGAGCAGCAGTCTGGGGGCACACGTAAACTAGCGGCAGGACGGATCTGACTGGCTGTTCACCCGCCAGAACAGCCTGATGGACTCCCCTGCCACTAATGTGGAAGTACCCTTATATTTACACATTGCTTTGTTGCAGTAATTTCTGGTGAAAACGCATATTGGGCTTGTTTCACTTAAAAAAGCGTAATATATACCCACTGCACAGTTGCAGTAATTTTTGGTAAAAGCCCATATTGGGCTTGTTTCAGTAAAAAAAAGCGTAATATATACACACTGCTCTGTCGCAGTAATTTCTGTTGAAAGCACATAGTGGCCTGATCTATTTAAAATAAACGTAATATATACACACTGCTCTGTTGCAGTAATTTCTGTTGAAAGCACATAGTGGCCTGGCTTATTTAACCATGTCCCGACCGCCGTACGCAGGATTGAGTCCTGGCGGCGGTCGGTTTATTCCTCCTGGACGCGCAGGCTATTTCGCGCTCCATGCGTCAGGTGGAACGCACCGCCAGACGCAGGAGAAGTGAGTCACCAGCCTGCCAGCCAATGATCAGCGCTGGCAGGCTGGTGATTTTTAAAATCACCTATGGAAAACTATAATCTAAGTTGTATTTATAAATATAATGATTTTATAAGGGCTTTGTGCCATGTGCTGGGTCCTTTTCATCGGTTGGACCCAGCACAGAGCACAG
This sequence comes from Bufotes viridis, assembly GCA_033119425.1. Lineage (NCBI taxonomy): Eukaryota > Metazoa > Chordata > Amphibia > Anura > Bufonidae > Bufotes > Bufotes viridis. The sequence goes on along the minus strand of CM065596.1, from coordinate 92,254,026 downwards.
ATACCAAGTAAGTGCACCAAACACCACATATTAGGCCCTGATCACCCCCCATCACCCTAATTAACCCCTTGATCACCCCCTGTCAATACATAGTGAAAGGGAAAAAAGTGATCAGTGTCACTTTTGTGAACTGTCACTTTTTTTTTTTCACTAGGTTTGACTGTTAGTCTTAGTTTAGTTTAGGCCCCTTCTGTAGGTAGTTAGCGTTAGCGCCCAGCCCACTGCACTGCAGTCACTGATTCGCTGATTAGCGTAGCGCTAATCAGCGTTTGTACTTTTATAGTATCTGTAAGTGATCAGAACTGATCACGGTCAGATCTATAATAGTATTACTGTCACCTTAGTTCGCCTTCCACCCCAAACGCTGTGTTTGCCCGATCAGGCCTGATCGGTTGCCCACACGTGTGTTTACCCACGCCCGCCCCGCCGCAGTGACAAAAATTTTTTTTTTTTGTATCACTGCACAATCACTACACAAGCGCTGCGGCGATAAAAAAAATCTGTTTTGATATTTTTTATCAATCGCAGCAGCTTCTGTACTACGCTAGCCTCCCATTTGTAAGACAGGCTTGCTTTTTTTCTTGGGTAGTCTCAGGGAATACCCCCTAAATTTAGTCGCCCAAATGTCAAATAAGGGGTATTCTCCTGAAGAGGCCTACAGGATTCTGACCCAGTCGGATGAGGAATGGGAACCCTCATCTGACGAATCTAGCGGGTCAGAATACGAACCTGTAGAAAGCAGTGGCAGTCTAACCCAAAGTTCGGACGAGGAGGTTGAGGTCCCTGATACCACCAGGCGTACCCGGCCCCGTGTTGCTAGACCGCAGGTAGCGCAGGATCCGTTTCAAGGGCAGCAGAGTGGGGCTGGCGCTGCCGGATTACGTGGTGAGGCATACACCAGCAGTGCAGCCCATCCTGGACCTTCTACCAGCACTGCCGTACAACATGGTGAAGTGGCGAGCACCAGAAGGGCAGTTGAAGCTGGTACGGTGGCACGTGCAGTAATTTCCCCTGTCGCAGCCACCGCGCAGACAGGCCCGTAGAGCCCTTAGAGTCCCTGAGGTGCTGGCAAATCCTGATTGGCAGCCCCCATCTTCAGCCGCACCATAACAATACCTGGGTTCTCTCTATATAGGAAAGACAGAGAAGGCAAGAAAGGGGGTGGAGTGGCCCTATATGTGAAAAATAGCATAAAATCTAATCTAATAGAAGCCAGCGAAACCAATTTAGAGTCAGTTTGGGTTACGTTGCAGCTTGGTAATCATAAGGTAACTCGTGTAGGTGTCATATACAGACCACCAAGCCAAGTCAAAGAATTGGATGATCTACTAGTTGAGGAAATGGCTAAAATGACATTGAAAGGGGAAGTTGTCATTATGGGAGACTTTAATCTTCCTGATATAAACTGGAAAACCAAAATAGCTAGTTCTGCCAGGAGTACAGACATTCTAAATTCCCTACTGGGATTATCTCTACAGCAAGTAGTAGAGGAGCCAACCCGGAAGGAGGCCATTTTAGATTTGGTGTTCACAAATGGCAATTTGGTATCTGATATCACTGTAGGGGAAAGCTTAGGATCCAGTGATCACCAGACAGTGAGGTTTACTATAAGTACAGTGACTGAGTCACTCCACACAAAGACAAAAGTTTTAGATTTTCGGAAAACAGACTTTTCTAAAATGAGATCAGTGGTATACGAGTCCCTATTAGACTGGAACAATTTCAATGGAGTCCAAGAGAAATGGGACTACTTAAAATTGGCACTACTGAAGGCAACAGAAAAGTGCATTAGGCTTGTCAGTAAAGGCAAAAAGGAAGAGACCACTGTGGTACTCAGCAGAAGTGGCCAAAATCATTAAAAACAAAAAGATGGCATTTAGCAAGTATAAAAACACCCAAAACGAGGATGACCGGAAATCTATAAGATGAGGCAGAGAGAGGCCAAGCAAGTTATAAGAGCTTCTAAAGCTCAGGCAGAAGAGAAATTAGCTCAGTCAGTGAAAAAAGGTGATAAGACATTCTTCAGATACATAAATGAAAAAGGAAATTAAAAAAGGAATTACCAAATTAAAAACAAAAGAAGGAAGGTATATGGAAGAGGATAAAGAACTAGCTGACTGCCTCAATGAATACTTCTGTTCAGTTTTTACAAAGGAAAATGAAGGAGAAGGACCTCAGTTAGGGAGGAAGACTAATGAATCCTTTGATGCATGTGTCTTTACAGAGGAAGAGGTTCTAAGTCAGCTGTCCAAAATTAATACAAATAAATCACAGGGGCCTGATGGGATACACCCAAAGCTATTAAAAGAGCTTAGAGGTGTACTAGCAAATCCATTAACAGATTTATTTAGCCAATCACTGGTAACAGGTGTCGTCCCAGAAGATTGGAAATGAGCAAACGTTGTGCCAATTCATAAGAAAGGTAGTAGAGAGGAATCAGGCAACTATAGGCCAGTAAGCCTGACATCAATAGTGGGGAAATTAATGGAAACCATACTCAAGGAGAGGATTGTGGAACATCTAAAAACCCATGTGTTGATTGATAAAAAACAGCATGGGTTTACTTCAGGGAGATCATGTCAAACTAATCTTATTGACTTTTTTGATTGGGTGACTAAAATAATAGATGGCGGAGGTGCAGTAGACATCGCCTATCTGGACTTTAGTAAGGCATTTGATACTGTCCCACATAGAAGGCTTATCAATAAACTGCAGTCTTTGAGCTTGAGCTCACATATTGTTGAATGGATTAGGCAGTGGCTAAAGGACAGAAAACAGAGGGTTGTAGTCAATGGAGTATATTCAGACCATGGTATTGTTACCAGTGGGGTACCTCAGGGATCTGTTCTGGGACCCATATTGTTTAATATCTTTATCAGCGAAATTGCAGAAGGCCTCAATGGTAAGGTGTGTCTTTTGCTGATGACACAAAGATTTGTAACAGGGTTGATGTTCCTGGAGGGATACACCAAATGGAAAAGGATTTAGGAAAACTAGAGGAATGGTCAAAAATCTGGCAACTAAAATTTAATGTCGATAAGTGCAAGATAATGCACCTGGGGCGAAAAACCCAAGAGCAGAATATAAAATCAGTGATACAGTACTAACCTCAGTATCTGAGGAAAGGGATTTAGGGGTCATTATATCAGATGACCTAAAGGTGGGCAGACAATGTCATAGAGCAGCAGGTAATGCCAGCAGAATGCTTGGGTGTATAGGGAGAGGCATTAACAGTAGAAAGAGGGAGGTGCTCGTGCCGCTCTACAGAGCACTAGTGAGACCTCATTTGGAGTATTGTGTGCAGTACTGGAGACCATATCTGCAGAAGGATATTGAAACTTTGGAGAGAGTTCAGAGAAGAGCTACTAAACTAGTACATGGATTGCAGGACAAAACTTACCAGGAAAGGTTAAAGGACCTTAACATGTATATCTTGGAAGCAAGAAGAGACAGAGGGGATATGATAGAAACTTTTAAATACATAAAGGGAATCATCACGGTAAAAGAGGAGAGAATATTTAAAAGAAGAAAAACTGCTACAAGAGGACATAGTTTTAAATTAGAGGGGCAAAGGTTTAAAAGTAATATCAGGAAGAATTACTTTACTGAGAGAGTAGTGGACGCATGGAATAGCCTTCCTGCAAAAGTGGTAGCTGCAAATACAGTGAAGGAGTTTAAGCATGCATGGGATAGGCATAAGGCCATCCTTTATATAAGATAGGGCCTGGGGCTATCCATAGTATTCAGTATATTGGGCAGACTAGATGGGCCAAATGGTTCTTATCTGCCGACACATTCTATGTTTCTATGTTTCTATAAAAATTGTCCTGTGAAATCCTAAAGGTACTCATTGTATTTAGGGCCCCTTTACGCATCTTGGCTGCAAAAAAGTGGCACACATGTGGTATCGCCGTACTCAGGAGAAGTAGGGCAATGACTTTTCGGGTGTATTTTTATATATATCCATACTTTGTGTGAGAAATATCGCTGTAAACAATAACTTTTAAAAAATTTTAATGGAAGTTTTTATTTTTTGTCACAAGTTTGCGGAAAATGAAATTTTTTGAAAAAAAAAAAAATTTCTGCTAACTTGTGACAAAAAATAAAAACTTCCATGAACTTACTATGCCCCTCAGTGAATACCTTAGGGTGTCTACTTTCCGAAATGGGGTCATTTATGGGGTGTTTCTACTGTCTGGGCATTATAGTACGTCAGGAAACAGGACAGGTGCTCAGAAAGTCAAAGTGCAGAAATTCACTTTTTTGCACCATAGTTTGTAATTTTTTATTGCATTTTTTTTATCAAAGACATGTAGAACAATAAATTTAGAGAAAAATTTATAGAGAAATGTAGTTTTATTTGACAAATTTTCCAACAGAAAGTGAAAAATGTCATTTTTTTGCAAAAATTTCGTCAAAAAAAGTTAAAATGTCAGCAAGAATGAAATACCACCAAATGAAAGCTCTATTAGTGAGAAGAAAAGGAGGTAAAATTCATTTGGGTGGTAAGTTGCATGACGGAGCAATAAACGGTAAAAGTAGTGTAGTGCGGAATTGTAAAAAGTGGCCTGGTCATTAAGGGTGTTTAACCAGTCCCGGACCGCCGTACGCAGGATTGCGTCCTGCGGGCGGCCGGGATCTTCTGAGTGGACGCATCGGCGCGTCCTCTCGCGAGACCCGTGAGTTCCTGTGAACGCGTGCGCAGGCGCGCGTCTGGAGAGTTAAACTACAGCCTGCCAGCGATGATCAATCGCTGGCAGGCTGTAGATGCGATATAAATCGCATCAAACATGTATACCAGACGCTGTTTTGTGAACAGCGTCTGGTATACCTGCTACCTGGTCCTCTGGTGGTCCCATTTGCTGGGATCGACCACCAGAGGACCAGGTAACACAGTAAAGTTGCACCAAACACTACACTAACCCCCCACCCCCTCACCTATTAACCCCTTGATCACCCCATCTAGACCCCCTGATCACCGCCCTGTCATTGATCACACCCCTTGTAAGGCTCCATTCAGACGTCCATATGTGTTTTGCGGATCCGTGGATTCACGGATCCGGATCCAACTGCGATCCGATCCGCAGATCCTCAAAACACGGACACCGGCAATGTGCTTTCCGCATTTTGCAGATCCGCACATTGCCAGAACTATATAGAAAATGCTTTTTCTTGTCCGCAATTGCGGACAAGAATAGGACATGTTCTATATTTTTGCAGAACGGAAGTGCAGACCCGGAAGCGCGGATCCGTAATTCCGGATCCGAGCGGGACAAAGTCTGTCCCCATAGAAATGAATGGGTCCGCAATTCCGTTCCGCAAACAGAATTGCGGACGTGTGAATGGGGCATAAGGGTCCCTTATCACCGCCAGTTAGTTAGCTAATTGTTAGGTAGCTAGCGCCCAGCCCACCGCACCGCAGTCACTGATTTTGGCAGAGAATTTTTCATCCACATTGACCGATGCGAATAAAAAAATCTGTGCCGTTCATTTTTTATTTTTTTTCAGCGCAGAGGCTAAACGGAAAAAAAAAATCTCATTACCCGTATGCTCAATATACGGAGAATCGCAGAAACTCCTAATGCTGGCCATACGTGTAATGATTATGGAGACCCTCAAATGCCAGGGCAGTACAAAAACCCCACATGTGACCCCATTTTAGAAAGAAGACACCCCAAGGTATTCCGTGAGGGGTATGGTGAGTTCATGCAAAATTTTATTTTTTGTCACAAGTTAGTGGAATATGAGACTGTAAAAAAAAAAAAATCAATTTCCGCTAACTTGTGCCAATTTTTTTTTTTTCTGTGAACTCGCCATGCCCCTCACAGAATACCTTGGGGTGTCTTCTTTCCACAATGGGGTCACATGTGGGTATTTATACTGCCCTGGCATTTTAGGGGTCCTAAAGCGTGAGAATCCAAATGCGTAAAAATGGCCTGTGAAATCCTAAAGGTACTCATTGGTTTTAGGGCTCCTTTGCGCATCTTGGCTGCAAAAAGTGTCACTGTGTGGTATCGCCGTACTCAGAGAAGTAGGGCAATGTGTTTGGGGTGTATTTTACATATACCCATGCTGGGTGTGAGAAATATCGCTGTAAACGACAACTTTTTGAATTTTTTTATTCAAAGTTGTCAATTTACAGAGATATTTCTCTCACCCAGCATGGGTATATGTAAAAATACACCCCAAAACACATCGCCCTACTTCTCCTGAGTACGGCGATGCCACATGTGTGACACTTTTTGCAGCCAAGATGCGCAAAGGGCCCAAATTCCAACGAGTACTTTTAGGAGGGCATTTTTACGCATTTTTCTTCTCACGCTTTAGGGCCCCTAAAATGCCAGGGCAGTATAAATACCTCACATGTGACCCCATTTTGGAAAGAAGACACCCCAAGGTATTCGCTGAGGGGCATAATGAGTCCATGAAAATTAAACTTTTGTCAAAAGTTAGCGGAAAGGGAGACTTTGTGAGAAAAACAATAAAAATCAATTTCCACTAACTTGTGCCAAAAAAATCTTCTATGAACTCGCCATGCCCCTCATGGAATACCTTGGGGTGTCTTCTTTCCAAAATGGGGTCACATGTGGCGTATTTCTACTGCCCTGGCATTTTAGGGGCCCTAAAGCGTGAGAAGAAATATGCGTAAAAATGCCCTCCTAAAAGGTACACATGGGAATTTGGGCCCCTTTGCGCATCTTGGCTGCAAAAAAGTGTCACTCATGTGGTATCGCCGTACTCAGGAGAAGTAGGGCAATGTGTTTGGGGTGTATTTTTACATATACCCATGCTGGGTGAGAGAAATATCTCTGTAAATTGACAACTTTGAATAAAAAAATGTAAAAAGTTGTCGCTTACAGCGATATTTCACACGCAGCATGGGTATATGTAAAAATACACCCCAAAACACATTTCCCTACTTCTCCTGAGTACGGCGATACCACATGTGTGACACTTTTTTGTGCAAAGGGGCCCTAAAACCAATGAGTACCTTTAGGATTTCACAGGCCATTTTTATGCATTTGGATTCTCACACTTTAGGGGCCCCTAAAATGCCAGGTGAGTATAAATACCCCACATGTGACCCCATTTTGGAAAGAAGACACCCCAAGGTATTCCGTGAGGGGCATGGTGAGTCCACAGAATTTTTTATTTTTGGCACAAGTCAGCGGAAATTGTTTTTTTGTTTTTTTTTTAATTTTGTTTTTTACAAAGTCTCATATTCCACTAACTTGTGACAAAAAATAAAATTTTACATGAACTCACCATACCCCTCACAGAATACCTTGGGGTGTCTTCTTTCCAAAATGGGGTCACATGTGGGGTATTTATACTGTCCTGGCATTTTAGGGGCCCCTAAAGTGTGAGAAGAAGTCTGGAATCCAAATGCGTAAAAATGCCCTGTGAAATCCTAAAGGTACTCATTGGTTTTAGACCTTTGCGCATCCAGGCTGCAAAAAGTGGCACACGTGGTATCGCCGAACTCAGAGAAGTAGGCAATGGTTTGGGGTGTATTTTTATATATACCCATACTTTGTGTGAAAATATCTCTGTAAACGACAACTTTTAAAAATTTTATACAAAGTTGACCATTTACAGAGATATTTCTCTCACCCAACATGGGTATATGTAAAAATACACCCCAAAACACATTGCCCTACTTCTCCTGAGTACGGCGATACCACATGAGTGACACTTTTTTGCAGCCTGGGTGCACAAAGGGCCCAAATTCCAATGAGTACCTTTAGGTTTTACATGGCGGCTCACAATTTAGCTCCCGCCCAAAATGCCAGAACAGTAAACACACCCCACAAATGACCCCATTTCGAAAGTAGACACCCCAAGGTATTCACTGAGGGGCATAGTGAGTCCGTCTGAGATTTATTTATTTTTTTGCCAGAAGTTATCAGAAATTGAAACTTTTTTTTTTTTTTTCTCAGAAAGTGTCATTTTCCGCTAACTTGTGAAAAAAATGAAATGATACATGAACTCACCATGCCCCTCCGCGAATACTTTGGGGTGTCTTCTTTCTAAAATGGTGTGATTTGGGGGTATTTATACTTTCCTGGCATTCTAGCACCTGAAGAAACATGACAGGCGCTCAGAAAGTCAGAGCTGCTTCAAAATGCCAAAATTCACTTTTTGCACCATAGTTTGTAAACGCTATAACTTTTACCCAAACCAATAAATATACACTTATTGGACTTTTTTTATCAAAGACATGTAGAACAATAAATTTAGAGAAAATGTATATAGAAATGTAGTTTTTTTAAAAAAATTTACAACAGAAAGTGAAAAATGTCATTTTTTTGCAAAATTTCGGTAATTTTTGATTAATAGCAAAAAAGTAAAAATGTCAGCAGCAATGAAATACCACCAAATGAAAGCTCTATTAGTGAGAAGAAAAGGAGGTAAAATTCATTTGGGTGGTAAGTTGTATGACGGAGCAATAAACGGTGAAAGTAGTGTAGTGTGGAATTGTAAAAAGTGGCCTGGTCATTAAGGGTGTTTAAGCTAGGGGTTGAAGCGATTAAAGAGGACCTTCATCAGTCTAGAAATGTGTATTAACTATACTGACATGTGAGCGGTGCTCAGTGATCTCCTGCACTACTATTATCCCTGGCGCGCTGCCGCTGCAGTAGGCTCTGGTATCTTCTGTGACTTGGTTCTACTAGGTGGAGCCTAGTACACTTAGCAGTAGGCGATCCCAGCTGGCTGGCCACACGCAGCGCTCAGCTCACAGCCTGGGAGAAGAAAAACCTCCCAAGATATGAGCTATGCGCTGCGATTGGCCAGCGCTACAGCCTGGGATACGCCTACTATAACCAAGTGTACTAGGCTCCACCTAGTATAACTAAGTCCCAGAAGATACCGGAGCCTATACCGGGCGAACGGAGCGGCGCCCAGGGATAATAGTAAGTGCAGGGAGATCCCTGGGCGCCGCGCTACATGTCAGCATAGTTAGTACACATTTTTTAGACTAATAAAAGGTCCTCTTTAAGCTAGGGGGGCTGAAGTGGTTAAAATAAGCATAATATATACACATTTCTCTGTTGCAATAATTTCTGGTAAGAGTGTATTGGCCTACTTCAGTTCAACAAGAAATATATTTTCTCCCGTCATTTCAGCAGTTATTTCATACACAGCGTTGACAATTGTTGTTTTTTGTTTAAACCATTTATTGCCAGTTCATTACAATAACAGAAAAATATACGCAGTTCACATTTTTGTGTCATTAGCGATAAAAGCGTTTATTGCCGATTTTCCATCTGTAATAAACAAAAAATATATGCACAATATAGGCCAATATAGGATTTGTGTATATATTTGTGTAAATAACAGGAAAAGTTAACTGCATATATTTTTTGTTTATTACAGATGGAAAATCGTATTACAGTCGAATACGAGAAATATATACGCAGGTCACGTTTGTTTTTATTTACGCTATGAAAATGTAGTGGCCTATTTCAGTCCAAAACGAGAAATATATAGGCAGTTCACTTTTACTTGTATTTGTGCTAAAAGTGGTTAGTGGCCTATTTCTGTCAAAAAAGAGATGTATATTCTGGGCTTTTAGTTTTTTTTTTTTATTTGCTTTTAATTATATTAGTAAAGCAAAAAGTATGTCAGACAGAGAAGTGCCAGGCCAAGCACAGAGGAGTATCAGAGGCCTAAATGTTTCTGGCGCAGGCAGAGGTTGCAGCAGATTAAGGGAGCGTGGCAGCAGGAGTCGCAGTGAGAGGCCTGAGCTCCCGGTGTCATCTACTGGTCGTGTCTTGACCAGCAACTCAGCGGTTATTGATTGGTAAACTCTGTCATCCAATTCATCCCAAGTGACATCGGACACCCACAGCCAAGAGTCGGTGAGTTTGTCAGACACAACCCTTAATTGGCATGGCCTTGAATCAGGCCCTGTGCCCTCACCTGTCCTCAAACTGCCTCTGTCCTTTGCTGTTCCCTCAGCCACAGAAGTACTATCTGCTGTGGGCTCAGCTCTACTATTCAGCGTGGACGACCTACTCGAGGACAGTCAGCAGCTACTGGCCAGCCAAGATTTGCAGGAGACATCCACCGCTTCCACCGTTGGTCGGGCATGTAGTGATGAGAAGAGTGGTGTGGCGAGCGGTCAGGCTCCTGACCCAGAGAGCATTGAGGAGGACACCAGTGACTTTCAGACACTACTCGATGATGATGAAGCCAATCGCACTTGGGAGTCGGGTGAAGAAGGGACTTCATCATCATCGGGAGAAGAGGGTGGCAGCTTGCCCATGAGGTAGCGGATGAGCCAGCAGGGTGGCAGCAGTGGGAGGTCGGCAACCAAACGGGCCCGTTGTAGACCACCCGCTTCGCAGGAGCTTAGCTGCCCGTAAAAAAGTGGTGCACGGGTTATGCAAGCAGCGGCACTAGCAGTCAGTCAGTGCGGAGTGTTGTGGGGAAAATCAGCTACTCTGCGGTGTGGCAGTTTTTTGTCAAGACTCTAGAGGAGGTGAACATGTCAAATCTGTGGGCAGAAGGCTAGGCGTGGCCAGGGGGCACCATTGCCCTACGACAACATATGCAGCGACACCACATAGTGGCCTGGGACAATTGTGGCTTTGTGGTGGTCCAGCCTGCCGTAGCAACCGCTGCATGACCTAGTGGCATGCACCCCATTGCAGGCAGTCAAGGCTCCACCGGCTCAGCAGAAGGGAGCTGTCTGTTATCTGTCTGTCCCATCCTCTGCTAGTCCTGAAGCTCCTGCTCCTCGTCAGTCTTTCCGGCAGCAATCAATCTCTGAAGCGATTGCCAAGAGACAGCAGTATGCATGCACGCATCCAATGGCTCAGAAGCTAAAAGTGCTCCTGGCCAAGTTGCTGGTGCTGCAGTCCCTCCCTTTCCAAGTGGTGGACTCTGAAACCTTTCACAGAACTGATGGCTTGTGCCGAGCCGAGGTGGAGAGTCCCAAGCCATCATTTCTTTTCCCAAAAGGCACTACCAGCCCTGCACACGTATGTTGAACAGAAGGTGTGCCACTCCTTGAGCCTGTCGGTGTCTGCCAAAGTGCAGGGTAGCGCCGACTTGTGAATCTGTAACTATGGTCAGGGATAATACATGTCCTTTACGGCCCACTAGGTGAATGTGGTTCCTGCACGGCCACACCAGCAACTTGGCAAAGTAATGCCGCTTCCGCCTCCACGTTGTCACACCGTTGGTCCTGCGACAATGTCCGCCTCTGCCTCCTCATTCTCCACCATATCCTCAGCCTCCACTGCAGGGACAAGTCACAGTGCCCCTCCAGCATACCACATGTGCAGGGCACGGTAGTGTCACACGGTTCTGCACCTGGTTTGCCTGGGCGAATGGAGCCACACGGGGAGGAACTGCTCCGTGTCCTTCAGAAAGAAATCAACTGCTGGTTTTCTCAGCGACAACTGAAAATCGGAACCATGGTGACTGACAACGGGAAGAACATGTTGTCGGCACTGCGTCAAGGAGGGCTAAGCCATGCGCCCTGCATGGCACACATGTTCAATCTGGTTGTCAAGCGGTTCCTGAAGTCTTTCACCCATCTGCAATACATCCTAAAAATGGCCAGGAAAATTTACATGCACTTCAGCCACTCATACACTGCAAAGCACAACTTCCTTGAGCTGCAGCGGCAGAACAGCATCCCCCAACATAGGCTGATATGCAACGTTTCCACCTATTGGAATTCCACTCTCCATATGTTGGACCAACTGTACGAACAGAGAAAGACCATCAACGTTTTCTTGATCCAAGCAGATTGAAGTTACACAGGGGAGTACTCCTATGTCAGCCAGTGGCAGCTCATGCGTGACACCTGCCGTTTGCTCAGGCTCTTTGAGGAGGCCACATTATTTGTCAGTTGCCAGGACTACGGGATGAACAACGTCATTCCACTGCTTCATGTCCCAGAACAGTAAATGTGAATAAGGCTTGTCAGGACTGGAGACGTGGCACTTGGATCTCACGGCCACGTGAGACCCGTGGGGTCTAAACTGGTAGAGGAGGAGGGGGAGGAGGACATTTTTGCGCAGGCAATATGTAGCCAGATAAGTGGTTTTTCTACTGCGGTAGTAGGAGAGGAGGAGCAGGAGCAGCCGGAGGAGCAAGAGGGCGATGAGGAAGACGAAACAGAGGACCCAGACACACCGTGGCAGTATTCAGTGGAGATGGAGGCAGGGAATCCCTTAGAGTCACTTGCACAAATTGCCCGCTGCATGCTCACTTGTTTGCGTAGTGACAGCAGAATTGTCACCATTCGGCAGAGGGATGACTTCTGGCTCTCCACCCTGTTGGACCCTCTCTACCGGTCCAAAATGGGGGCCTTTTTTTTACACCCACTGAGAGGGAGGACAAAATGAAGTACTACAGCGACATCCTTTGTAGGAAGTTGGCCTCTGCTTATCTGCGCCATCGTCCAACCTCTCGCAGGTCTGACCGGGGGGCCCTTTGCGCTCACATTTCACTGCCATGGCTGCTGGGGAGGGGAGGGGTACAGTGGGGTGGCAGGAACAGTAGCAGCTCTTTCAGCAGCAGCCTGAGTCTAGAGTCCATGATGAGCAGCTTTCTTCACCCACATAGAGAAGTAACTACTCACCAGCAGCCGCAGGTAGACCTGAAGCAGGACCTGAACCAGCAGGTGGTGGCATACTTGGACAGCACCCTGCCACCCCACACTGAAGATCCACTGGACTACTGGGCAGCCAAACTAAATTTGGGGCCGCAACTGGCCGAGTTTGCCCTGGAAAAGCTGTATGCCTGGCCAGTAGTATGGCATCAAAGCGGATGTTTAGTGCAGCAAGAAGCACAGCAAGTTTAGTTACCCCAAGAAGAACTCACCTGTCCCACCAAAATCTGGAGAGACTTACTTTTGTCAAGATGAATCCGGGATGGATCATCCGCGATTTGAACCCACCGATGTCTGATGCATCAGATTAGATCATCCATCTCCACACTGTCTCCTTGCCACTTTGTCGCCTATTCATGTTGCCATCTACACACTGTCTCCTTGCCAATCTGTGTTATCATGCTGCTGCTGCTGCTATCTCCACACTATGTCACCATGCCAATCTCTGTTATCATGCTGCTGCCATCGCCATACTATGTCTCCTTGCCACTTTGTGGCCTCCTCATGCTGCTGCTATCTCCACACTATGTCTCCTCGTCACTTTGTGGCCTCCTCATGCTGCCATCTACACACTGTCACCATGCCAATCTGTGTTATCATGCTGCTGCCACCTCCACACTATGTCTCCTTGCCACTTTGTGGCCTACTCATGCTGCCATCTACACACTATGTCACCTTGCCAATCTGTTATCATGCTGTTGCTGCCATCTCCAAACTATGTCAACTTGCCACTTTGTGGCCTACTCATGCTTCCATCTCCACACTGTCACCTTGCCACTCATGCTGCTGCTATTGCAGCCATCTACACACTATGTCACCTTGCCAATCTATATTATCATGCTGTTGCTGCCATCTCCACGCTGTCACCTTGCCACTTTGTGGCCTACTCATGCTGCCATCTACACACTGTGTCCTTGCCAATCTGTGTTGTCATGCTGTTGCTGCCATCTCCACACTGTCACCATGCCAATCTGTGTTATGCTGCTGCCATCTCCACACTGTCTCCTTGCCACTTTGTGGCCTCCTAATGCTGCCATCTCCACACTATGTCACCTTGCCAATCTGTGGTATAATGCTGCTGCTTGAAGGTCTTGGACTGATCACCCTCCACACGATCTAATTTAACCGAGCTTGCTTTTGAGGGCTGCATTAATTTGCAGGTTACCGTCGTAAAGCTCTACAGATAACTTTCCATCTGCATCTTTCTCAACAATCTGTGCCCTCAGTCTTTGATCCACACTGCCACTTTGTGACCTACTCATGCTTCCATCTCCACACTGTCACCTTGCCACTTTGTGGCCTACTCATGCTTCCATCTCCACACTGTCACCTTGCCACTTTGTGGCCTCCTCATGCTGCCATCTCCACACTGTCATCTTGCCAATCTGTGTTATCTTGCTGCTGCTATTGCAGCCATCTACACACTGTCACCTTGCCAATTTATGTTATCATGCTGCTGCTGCCATCTCCACACTGTCACCTTGCCACTTTGTGGCCTACTCATGCTGCCATCTCCACACTATGTCACATTACCAATCTGTGGTATCATGCTGCTGCCTCTGCTGCTTGAAGGTCTTGGACTGATCACCTGCTACACAATCTAATTTAGGTTTTGGAACCGATAAACCCAACTTGCTTTTGAGGGCTGCATTAATCTGTAGGTTACTGTCGTACAGCTCTACAGATAACTTTCCATCTGCATCTTTCTCAACAATCTATGCCCACAGTCTTTTGTCCACACTATGTCACCTTGCCACTCTGTAGCCTTCTTGACGCTAACATGGACCTGTAAGACTTGAGTCAATACTGAGTTATTTGGTCCGTTTTGGCCCCGTGACTGCCCAAATAAGTGAAGTGTGCAGTGATTCTAATAGCAATGCCACTAGTGTGGAGGTGGCAGCAGCATGATAACACAGATTGGCATGGTGACAGTGTGTAGATGGCAGCATGAGAAGACCACAAAGTGACAAGGAGACATAGTGTGGAGATGGCAGCATCATGAGGAGGCCACAAACATACCGGAGTTCCAAAAATCTTCCAAATAAAAAGTTCCCAATGCGCATTACAAAAAAAACTAACATCTCAAGCACCTTCACAATTTCAGTGCTTGCTACAGCCTCATATATTCATATATCACACACAGTTCATGGCCACATGGACAAACTTTACACCAAACTTGAACACATCTATCCTGGTGTCTGGTTATTCAAAATAATTGGAAGGCATCATTAGACACTCAACAGCCTCCACACGGTGTCTCTTATCTCACGCAGGTGGACAGCCCCCGTTATCTGCCATCGTACAAGTACCCAGCTTTCCTATAACTCATATACAGATATTCATAACCACACTCAGAATTGGACGAAAGAGAGAAACATATTGTAAGCTTAATTGCCCGCTTCTTGGCAAACTGCACATTCATCATATCTTCTCTCCTACAAACAGAATCCAATTATTCAAGACAAAACATAAAAGGTGCATGTTAACAAAATAAGTGTCACGCTTCGGTATGGGAGGGAAACACCATACTGAGCATAGGAGGGAAGGAGGGGGGGGACATGGAATCAGGCCTGAGAACTAGGGAAGGCAGATGGACACCTCCTAGTGAAAACCCTAACCAAAATCCTAACTGACTACCAGTATGAACAGACCCCAAAGGTAGGGGAGTTCATATGCAGGAACACCTAGAGTTCTATCTAGCCCGATAGGACCCTGGTACTAATGGCAAGGACGAGACTACCTGTTTCTCCAAAAGGAAGGACGAACAGGAGTCTCTATCAGGCCTAATACAAACAATAGGGAAAAGCAACACAACACACAGAACCCAAACAAAATACAAAAGGGAAAGGAAAGACTTAACTTCAAAGGAGCAATGAAAGCACCAGGAACTCAGCCGAGATCTAACCACAATCTATCCAGAGGTCCAAGCAGAAGCTATAAACTGCACAGCATTGTGGGAAAAGCAACTATAAATAGAGAAGGTTAAATTACCCTAATAGCCACACCTGGGGAAAGAAGGTGTGGCAAGCACCAGAAACAACAGACGTCATTTGATCCAAACGGAAAACATGTCAGATCAAACCACGTGTTGCCAGTTTCACCAATCTCCTGCCACCTGTCGCGGGAACGTCCGTGACAATAAGACAATCCAATCAATAGGATGCCACATGGATTTAATTTTATAAGGAATATCCCACATCATTTACAATTATTAGTCATTAAAATCACTTAGTCAATTATTATAAATACCATGGGAAAACATACATAAGAACAGTTTCCCCCTCTTTTTTTTTCACGTTCCACACATTCTTTCTAAAAGATGAGAGCAATTTGTGAAATAGGAAACAAAAAAATGTATTATCTCCACTCTATCTCTTCTACTCCGCAATCTGTATTAAACCAAAGAAAGACAAAAGTCCTAGTTTAATCACTTACATAATTCATTTAAGAATACCCTCTGTCTCCTGTCAACATACTTTCATTCAGTTAACCACCATTGTCCTTCTCAGGGCAAACACTTCTTTCGCTTTTCAACTGTCACTTTCTGCATAGAATTTACAACATCTACTGGATCTACTCTATGCAATCTTGACAACCAATTTCCACACATTCCAGCCCAATAAGACCAATTGGTGGCTGTAGTACAGAGCTTTCTCCCATCCTAATACAACTGCTGACACAAAGAAACACATCTTTTCTAATATAAGGACATCATTTCAACTAAATGTACACTTTTTCTGGATTATTGGACCTACCTCTTTAAATTTCTGATTATCAGAATTTTATTATAAAAAAATCAGCTTTACGTCTCTGAGTATGCTGCCGACTACGCCATTTAATGTTTTGCTGAGAAGAGACTTCAGGTTCGGATACTCTTTAACCACATCAGCCCTCCTAGCTTAAACACCCTTAATGACCAGGCCACTTTTTACAATTCTGCAGTACACGACTTTCACCGTTTATTGCTCCGTCATACAACTTACCACCCAAATGAATTTTACCTCCTTTTCTTCTCACTAATAGAGCTTTCATTTGGTGGTATTTCATTGTTACTGACATGTTTACTTTTTTTTGCTATTAATAAAAATTTAATGACATTTTTGCAAAAAAATGACATTTTTCGCTTTCTGTTGTAATTTTTTTAAAAAAAAATACATTTCATTATAAATTTTTCTCAAAATTAATTGTTCTACATGTCTTTGATAAAAAAAAATGCAATAAGTGTATATTTATTGGTTTGGGTAAAAGTTATAGCGTTTACAAACTATGGTGCAAAAAAGTGAATTTCCGCATTTTGAAGCAGCTCTGACTTTCTGAGCACCTGTCATGTTTCTTCAGGTGCTAGAATGTCAGGATAGTATAGATACCCCCCAAAGGAAACCATTTTAGAAAGAAGACACCCCAAAGTGTTAATAAAGTTTCTATTTCTGCTAACTTCTGGCAAAAAAAAAAAAATCTCCCATGGACTCACTATGCCCCTCAGTGATTACCTTGGGATGTCTCCTTTCCGAAATGAGGTCATTTGTGGGGTGTGTTTACTGTTCTGGCATTTTGGGCGGGGCTAAATTGTGAGCAGCCCTGTAAAGCCTAAAGGTACTCGTTGGACTTTACGCCTCTTTATGCACCTAGGCTGCAAAAAAGTGTCACACATGTGGTATCGCCGTACTCAGGAGAAGTAGGGCAATGTGTTTTGGGGTGTATTTTTACATATACCCATGCTGGGTGAGAGAAATATCTCTGTAAATTGACAACTTTGTATAAAAAAATGTAAAAAAGTTGTCGTTTACAGCAATATTTCTCACACAAAGTATGGGTATATATAAAAATACACCCCAAAGCACATTGCCCTACTTCTCCTGAGTACGGCGATATCACATGTCTGCCACTTTTTTGCAGCCAAGATGCGCAAAGGGGCCCAAATTCCTTTAGGATTTCACAGGGCATTTTTACGCATTTGGATTCTCACGCTTTAGGGCCCCTAAAATGCCAGGGCAGTATAAATACCCCACATGTGACCCCATTTTGGAAAGAAGACACCCCAAGGTATTCCGTGAGAGGCATGGCAAGTTCACTGAAATTTATTTTTTTTGGCACAAGTTAGCGGAAATTGATATATATATTTTTTTACAAAGTCTCATATTCCACTAACTTGTGACAAAAAATAAAATTTTACATGAACTCACCATACCCCTTACGGAATACCTTGGGGTGTCTTCTTTCTAAAATGGGGTCACATGTGAGGTGTTTGTACTGCCCTGACATTTGAGGGTCTCCGTCATCATTACATGTATGGCCAGCATTAGGAGTTTCTGCTATTCTTCTTATATTGAGCATACGGGTAATGAGATTTTTTTTTTTCCGTTTAGCCTCTGGGCTGAAAAAAAAAATGAACAGCACAGATTTCTTCATTTGCATCAATGTGGATGAAAAAAATCTCTGTTAAAATCAGTGACAACGATGCGGTGGGCTGGGCGCTAACCTACCTAACAAGTAGCTAACTGGCGGTGATAAGGGACCCTTATGCCCCATTCACACATCCGCAATTCTGTTTGCGGAACGGAATTGCGGACCCATTTATTTCTATGGGGACAGACTTTGTCCCGCTCTGATCAGGAATTGCGGATCCGCACTTCTGGGTCTGCACTTCCGTTCCGCAAAAATATAGAACATGTCCTAATCTTGTCCGCAATTGCGGACAAGAAAAGGCATTTTCTATATAGTTCTGGCAATGTGCGGATCTGCAAAATGCGGAAAGCACATTGCCGGTATCCGTGTTTTGCAGATCCGCGGATTTGTGGATCTGCAAAACACATATGGACGTCTGAATGGAGCCATACAGGGGGGTGATCAATGACAGGGTGGTAATCAGGGAGTCTATAGGGGGTGATCAGGGGTTAATAAGGGGTTAATAAGTGACAGGGGGTTGTAGTGTGGTGCTTGGTGCTACTTTACAGAGCTACCTGGTCCTCTGGTGGTCGATCCCAGCAAATGGGACCACCAGAGGACCAGGTAGCAGGTATATCAGACGCTGTTAACAAAACAGCGTCTGATATACCTGTTTGATTCGATTTATTTTACATCTACAGCCTGCCAGCGATTGATCATCGCTGGCAGGCTGTAGTATCACTGCCGAGCTGTGCGCCGCTGTGAACGTGCGCGCGTTCACAGCAAGTCTCGCGAGATGACGCACGGATGCGTCCAGGAGGAACAAACCTGCCGCCGCCTGGACGCATCCGTGCGTTAGGCGGTCCAGAGCCAGTTAAAGAGAGACTCTTAACTGAACTACAGCTACACTTCATAGGAAGGTTTATAATATAAAATTAAATATAATTAGTATATAAAAAGTGATAATGTCCTTCTTTTGCACTTATCTATATACAAAGGATTAAGAACATAATACACAACTACATCAACATTTCATCTGGAGTCCTGACTACATCCAGGATGAAGGTACATACATCACCGATTGAGTTAGCATCATCTGACAGCAACATCAGCTGGGAAGCCCTTTCAGTAAAAACAGTCTCGATAGGGAAAACACAGATTAGGTCCCTCCGTAGTATGGGGCTTCTGACTTAATTCCTGAAGGGTTATAGCTTTATACCAATTAAACAAAAAGCTCCATTCTCTAGTGGAATGTAGCCAGCGCATGCACTTCATAATTGTTACTGTGCACGTGTTGTTCATCTGCTCTCACCCAGACCTTGCAGCGGCCAGTTCCCAGGTCCACAGCAAGTCAGAATCCCAAAACAACCTTGAGAAAATATGTAGACAAAAGCTTACTCCCTTGTACCTGCATTCACAGGTCTTAAAATTTAAATGAACAGATACAAGATAGAATTCAAATCATCAGAAACCTCATCTTCGCACTTTAGTAGCCCAGCGACAGAGAGCGATCTGGAGAAGATCTGTATGGAGCAGTGCACCAAAATCCCTGCTGCAGTGTGTGCAAACTTGGTCAAGAACTACAGGAAACGTCTGACCTCTGTAATTGCAAACAAAAGTTTCTGTGCCAAATATTTAGTTCTGTTTTTCTATTGCAAATTAATTATTTAAGAATCAACAATGTGATTTTCTGGATTTTTTTTATTTTTTATATTCTGTCTCTCACAGTTGAAGTGTACCTACAATAAAATTTCAGACCTCTCCATTCTTTGTAGGTGGGAAAACTTGCAAAATCGCTAGTGTATCAAATACTTATTTTCCCCACTGTATGTGCTGTGGCTGAACCTTCTTTCCTTAGTGTTTCAGGGAAACAAGGAGTCTGCTTTTGATAAACAAAACCCCAAGAAACGTGTTATGCTCTTAGCATTTACCACCATGTTTCCAAACTATTGTGTAGTGAATGTTGTGTGGAGTATTCGGAGAAGATTAAATCAAGTCTAGCTTCCCTGAACTGTGTATGTACCCTAAAGCCCTGTTCATTGTCTTCTAACAAGCATCAAATGCTTTTTAGTGACAGATTCTGAAAATCAAATTGACATTCAGGAAAGAGAAAATTTTATTTGCATCCTCTGATAAAAATAATACCTGTAACAAATTTTTGTTTAACCCAAAAGACCTAACAAATTGATTAAAGCGATCACGGCCACTATTCAGATGGAGATTAAAAAACAAACAAAAAAAAAAACTTGGTCCGTCCAGACCGAGGTTCTTGGAACCTTAGGAGAAGGCGTGTTCCCTGTCCTAGACAGTGTCCATAAATTTTGGCCAGAATGAACCAAAAAATCTACAAAACTACGCTTAAGCAAGCAAATGTAGCAAAGCTATATATATAACTTTAACATAGAAAACCTTCCCTTATTAAAATATTACCTTTAACATATTTATCTAAAAATCTAAAGAATACCCCTTAATACACAAAGCTTCTAATATTCAGAGATATAGATATTAGCCATAAGATTATCTCTTATCCACTGAGGAAGGGGGCTGTCCCCCGAAACGCGTTTGGGTCAGATCACAGTGTTAAAGTACCGCCGCTGAGTATATGCAAGTCATCAGATCACAATACCACTACTTTTTCCTAAAGCATCTAATCCCGGGTGACATATCGCGGAAGGTCCTGTTCAGAAAGGATCGTCAAAACCGGAGAGGGGGAGGGGTCTGCCTTTACATAAAGTCCTGTCTAAAGCCCACACTCCGGGAAGACATCTGTGAGGGACACGAAAATGTGGAGTCATTGTGGGTGGAGATAAATGGAGCCAAAAACAATAATAAATTACTAATAGGAGTTTACTATAAACCACCTAATATACCAGAGTCCGCAGAAAATCTATTACTAAACGAGATAAACAAGGCGGCAAACCATAATGAGGTGGTTATTATGGGGGACTTTAACTACCCAGATATAGACTGGGAAACTGAAACCTGTACATCGCATAAAGGAAACAGGTTCTTGGCAATAGCCAAAGACAATTACCTTTCCCAAATGGTTCAGGACCCAACTAGAGGGACGGCCATACTGGACTTAGTATTAACCAATAGACCTGATAGAACAACAGACGTGCAGGTCGGGGGACACCTGGGAAATAGTGACCATAAAGTAATAACCTTCCAATTATCCTTCAAACGAGAGTTTCTACAGGGAGGAATAAGAATACCGGACTTCAAAAAAGCTAAATTTAGCCAACTAAGAGAGGCCATAGGCCCAATTAACTGGGACATAGTCCTCAAAAATAAAAATACAACCACAAAATGGGAGATTTTTAAAACATTGTAACATCAAATTGTGATCGATGCATACCTTATAGAAATAAAAGGCTAAGAAATAAGAAGAAACCAATGTGGATAAATAGAACCGTAAAAAAAGCAATAAATGACAAAAAGAAAGCATATAAATCACTAAAACAGGAGGGGAGCCAGGAAGCACTGATAAACTATAAGGCTAAAAATAGAATATGTAAAAAACTAATAAAAACTGGCAAACTAGAGACCGAGAGATTAATTGCCAAAGAGAGCAAAACTAACCCTAAAATGTTTTTCAATTATATAAATGGTAAAAAATATAAACCTGAAGGAGTCGGCCCTCTACATAGCAATGAGGGGGTTGTTGCTGAAAGCGATGAGGATAAAGCCAAGCTATTAAATATTTTCTTCACCACTGTTTTCACTGAGGAAAATAAACTGTCAGATGAAATGCGAAATGTAAAAGTAAATTCCCCTTTAAAAGTGCCCTGTCTGACCCAGGAAGAAGTACAGCAGCGACTTAAAAAGATTAAAATAGACAAATCGCCAGGACCGGATGGCATACACCCCCGTATCCTAAGGGAATTAAGTGATGTCCTAGCCAGACCCTTATTTTTGATATTCACGGACTCCATACTGACAGGGAATGTTCCACCAGACTGGCGTATAGCAAATGTGGTGCCAATATTCAAAAAGGGTCCAAAAACAAAGCCTGGAAATTATAGGCCGGTAAGTTTAACATCTGTTGTGGGTAAACTGTTTGAAGGTTTTGTAAGAGATGCTATCTTGGAGTATCTCAATGAAAATAAGCAAATTACACCATATCAGCATGGCTTCATGAGGGATCGGCCATGTCAAACTAATTTAATCAGTTTCTATGAGGAGGTAAGTTCTAGACTTGACAGCGGCAAATCAATGGATGTCGTATATCTGGACTTCTCCAAAGCATTTGACGCTGTACCACATAAAAGGTTAGTATATAAAATGAGAACACTTGGACTAGGAGAAAATATCTGTATGTGGGTAAGTAACTGGCTCAGTAATAGAAAACAGAGGGTGGTTATTAACGGTACACACTCAGATTGGGTCACGGTCACTAGTGGGGTACCTCAGGGTTCAGTATTGGGCCCTATTCTCTTCAATATATTTATTAATAATCTTGTAGAAGGCTTGCACAGTAAAATATCAATTTTTGCAGATGACACTAAACTGTGTAAAGTAATTAACACTAAAGAGGACAGTTTTCTGCTACAGAGGGATCTGGATAGATTGGGGGCTTGGGCAGAGAAATGGCAGATGAGGTTTAACACTGACAAATGTAAAGTTATGCACATGGGAAGGAATAATGCAAGTCAGCCGTACATACTAAATGGTAAAACACTCAGTAACACTGACATGGAAAAGGATCTAGGAATTTTAATAAATTACAAATTAAGCTGTAAAAACCAGTGCCAGGCAGCTGCTGCTAAGGCCAATAAGATAATGGGTTGCATCAAAAGGGGCATAGATGCCCGTGATGAAAATATAGTCTTACCACTTTATAAATCACTAGTCAGACCACACATGGAGTACTGTGTACAGTTCTGGGCTCCCGTTAACAAGGCAGACATAGCAGAGCTAGAGAGGATTCAGAGGAGGGCAACTAAAGTAATAACTGGAATAGGGTCAACTACAGTACCCTGAAAGGGTATCAAAATTAGGGTTATTCACTCTAGAAAAAAGACGACTGAGGGGAGATCTAATAACTATGTATAAATATATCAGGGGTCAGTACAAAGATCTCTCCCATCATCTATTTATCCCCAGGACTGTGACTGTGACGAGGGGACATCCTCTGCGTCTGGAGGAAAGAAGGTTTGTACACAAACATAGAAAAAGGTTCTTCACGGTAAGAGCAGTAAGACTATGGAACTCTCTGCCTGAGGAGGTGGTGATGGTGAGTACAATAAAGGAATTCAAGAGGGGCCTGGATGTATTTCTGGAGCGTAATAATATTTCAGGCTATAGCTACTAAAGATGGGTCGTTGATCCAGGGAGTTATTCTGACTGCCTGATTGGAGTCGGGAATGAATTTTTTCCCCTTAAGTGGGGAAAATTGGCTCTACCTCACAGGGGTTTTTTGCCTTCCCCTGGATCAACTTGCAGGAAACAGGTCGAACTGGATGGACAAATGTCTTTTTTCGGCCATATGTTACTATGTTACTATGTTACTAGGACCCAGAAAAGTCTGTGACTTTCAACCCCCGGCACGCGCCTTATGTCAGGGTCACGTGGGACGCCACGATACGGCCCAGGACACCACGCGGGAGGCCGCTGAAGAAACTAACGGGCAGATGGTGGACTGTCTATGTCACTACAGTAACTAAGCGGACCGACTAAAGTTTAAGGAGCGCAGAGTTGGGATTAAAGAGCACTTATCCCATGCGCATTATAAACTGTGCCATTACCCTACCTTGCCGGCACTGAGGTAATTTTTAGGTCCATATCTAGCTTGGGACCTCATTTTCTAACGGACACTGGTGTTTATACTGACATTTAGGACCAGATGGAATATCCTCATACACCGACTAGTGTATTCATCCAATAATCAAAGCACTGGCCATCGCGAGTACTATTGTTTTTAGCTGCTTATAAAACTGTACCATTGTATTTTTTTATTTGCTATTACTGTATTTTAGTTGCCATCATTAAACTGTCCATTTTTGCTTGCCGATGAAGAGTGTGCCCCCTATCTACTATTTGTTTTCTCACACTTACTAGTCTTTTGGGTATAAGCTAAGGGGTGAGCACTAGTGTTGAGCAAACAGTTCGAGAATAGTTCGTATTCGTACCGTATTCGTACCGAATTTTGGGGTGTTTGGGACACGGACCAGGACCCGAACATTTTCAAAAAAGTTGAATCGGGTTCGTTGTTCGGCGATTTCTTCCCGCTTTCTGAAGGGCTGCACAGCAGCCAATCAGCTGGCGTTTTATTTCTTGCCCTAAGAGCCCATCACAGCCATGCCTACTAATGGCATGGCTGTGATTGGCCAAGTGCAGCATGTGACCCAGCCTCTATTTAAGCTGGAGTCATGTAGCGCCGCACGTCACACTGCTCTGATTAGTGTAGGGAGAGGACGCAGCTGCTGTGAGGGCGAGATTAGGCAGGGAAAAGTCTGCAAAAGCACCTAATGAAGTGATCGATCTACAGCTGTGAATGATTGAACGTCTGATAGTTACTTGCTCACTGGTTTTTAGGCTGCACAGAGCGTTTTTCTGTCACTTATTTTCTGGGGTGATCGGCGGCCATTTTGTGACTTGTGGTGCACCAGAACAAGCTGCCACCAAGTCCATCAATACTAGTTTTTTTTTTTTGCTATATCCTACATCAGGGACTTGGCTGTGCTAATTGTCACCCCTAGAAACTCAGGATAGCAATTTCTATATTTTATTAAGTGGTTAAATACAATTGCCAAAATACCAATCCCCTAAATCTGGTGTTCCAGCTTTGGCTAGCCAAGTATAATACTGTCTGCTGTTTGGCAAAGGATAGATTATTTTCCGTGGTGAAATTCAATTGTCAAAATAGCAATCCCCTAAATCTGGTGTCCCAGCACTGGCTAGCAAACTATAATAGTGTCCGCCACAACATATATTTTGTTCTGGGGTGAAATTCAATTGCCAAAATAGCAATACCATATATCTGGTGTCACAGCTGTGGCTGGCAAACTATAATAGTGTCCGCCAAAACATATATTTTGTTCTGGGGTGAAATTCAATTGCCAAAATAGCAATACCATAAATCAGTGGTTTTAGCTGTGGCTGGCAAAGTTTCATAGTGTCCTGCAAAGGATATATTTTGTTCTGGGGTGAAATTCAATTGCCAAAATAGCAATACCCTGAATCTGGTGTTCCAGCTGTTGCAGGTCTAGTTTAAATCTGTCCGTAACAGGGTATATTTTGTTATTATATAATATATAATAGTGGTTTTTTTTTTTGCTATATCCTACATCAGGGGCTTTCAGCTGTGGCTGGCCAAGTTTCATAGTGTCCTGCAAAGGATATATTTTGTTCTGAGGTGAAATTCAATTGCCAAAATAGCAATACCCTGAATCTGGTGTTCCAGCTGTTGCAGGTCTAGTTTAAATCTGTCCGTAACAGGGTATATTTTGTTCTGGGGTGAAATTCAATTGCCAAAATAGCAATACCATAAATCAGTGGTTTCAGCTGTCGCTGGCCAAGTTTCATAGTGTCCTGCAAAGGATATATTTTGTTCTGGGGTGAAAATCAATTGCCAAAATAGCAATACCCTGAATCTGGTGTTCCAGCTGTTGCAGGTCTAGTTTAAATCTGTCCGTAACAGGGTATATTTTGTTCTGGGGTGAAATTCAATTGCCAAAATAGCAATACCATGAATCAGTGGTTTCAGCTGTGGTTGGCAAACTATAATAGTGTCCGCCAAAACATATATTTTGTTCTGGGGTGAAATTCAACTGCCAAAATAGCAATCCCCTAAATCTGGTGTCCCAGCACTGGCTGGCAAACTATAATAGTGTCCGCCAAAACATATATTTTGTTCTGGGGTGAAATTCAATTGCCAAAATAGCAATACCATAAATCTGGTGTCACAGCTGTGGCTGGCAAACTATAATAGTGTCCGCCAAAACATATATTTTGTTCTGGGGTGAAATTCAATTGCCAAAATAGCAATACCATAAATCAGTGGTTTTAGCTGTGGCTGGCAAAGTTTCATAGTGTCCTGCAAAGGATATATTTTGTTCTGGGGTGAAATTCAATTGCCAAAATAGCAATACCCTGAATCTGGTGTTCCAGCTGTTGCAGGGCTAGTTTAAATCTGTCCGTAACAGGGTATATTTTGTTCTGGGGTGAAATTCAACTGCCAAAATAGCAATCCCCTAAATCTGGTGTCACAACACTGGCTGGCAAACTATAATAGTGTCTGCCAAAACATATATTTTGTTCTGGGATGAAATTCAATTGCCAAAATAGCAATACCATAAATCAGTGGTTTCAGCTGTGGCTTGCAAACTATAATAGTGTCCGCCAAAACATATATTTTGTTCTGGGGTGAAATTCAATTGCCAAAATAGCGATACCATAAATCAGTGGTTTCAGCTGTGGCTGGCCAAGTTTCATAGTGTCCTGCAAAGGATATATTTTGTTCTGGGGTGAAATTCAATTGCCAAAATAGCAATACCCTGAATCTGGTGTTCCAGCTGTTGCAGGACTAGTTTAAATCTGTCCGTAACAGGGTATATTTTGTTCTGGGGTGAAATTTAACTGCCAAAATAGCAATCCCCTAAATCTGGTGTCCCAGCACTGGCTGGCAAACTATAATAGTGTCCGCCAAAACATATATTTTGTTCTGGGGTGAAATTCAATTGCCAAAATAGCAATACCATAAATCTGGTGTCACAGCTGTGGCTGGCAAACTATAATAGTGTCCGCCAAAACATATATTTTGTTCTGGGGTGAAATTCAATTGCCAAAATAGCAATACCATAAATCAGTGGTTTTAGCTGTGGCTGGCAAAGTTTCATAGTGTCCTGCAAAGGATATATTTTGTTCTGGGGTGAAATTCAATTGCCAAAATAGCAATACCCTGAATCTGGTGTTCCAGCTGTTGCAGGTCTAGTTTAAATCTGTCCGTAACAGGGTATATTTTGTTCTGGGGTGAAATTCAACTGCCAAAATAGCAATACCTTGAATCTGGTGTTCCAGCTGTTGCAGGCCTAGTTTAAATCTGTCTGTAACAGGGTATATTTTGTTCTGGGGTGAAATTCAATTGCCAAAATAGCAATACCATAAATCAGTGGTTTCAGCTGTGGCTGGCCAAGTTTCATAGTGTCCTGCAAATTATATATTTTGTTCTGGGGTGAAATGCAATTGCCAAAATAGCAATACCCTGAATCTGGTGTTCCAGCTGTTGCAGGCCTAGTATAAATCTGTCCATAAAAGGATACCTTTCATCCAGGGCCTAAATACTAGCCCTAAAAGAGATATTCCCCTAAATCAGTGGTTACTGCTGTGCCTGGATTAGTGTAATACGCTACATAAATAAATAGGCAGATAGTGTTAGGTGCCTGTAAAAAAAAGGCCTGAATTTGAAATCAATACATTTGGCCAAATATTTTTTTTCTTATTGTGGTGCTTGGTGAACGGTAACAATGAGGAAAACATCTAGTAAGGGACGCGGACGCTGTCGTGGTGGTGTTAGTGTACCCTCTGGTGCTGGGAGAGGACGTGGCCATTCTGCCACAGCCACATGTCCTAGTGAACCAACTACCTCAGGTTCCAGTACCAGCCAGAATTTACGGCGATATTTGGTGGGGCCCAATGCCGCTCTAAGGATGGTAAGGCCTGAGCAGGTACAGGCGCTAGTCAATTGGGTGGCCGACAGTGGATCCAGCACGTTCACAACATTATCTCCCACCCAGTCTTCTGCAGAAAGCGCACAGGTGGCGCCTGAAAACCAAGCCCATCAGTCTGTCACATTACCCCCATGCATATCAGGGAAGCTGTCTGAGCATCAAGTTATGCAGCAGTCTCTTATGCTGTTTGAAGACTGTGCTGGCAGGGTTTCCCAAGGGAATCCACCTAGCCCTTCCCCAGTGGTGGAAGACATAGAATGCACTGATGCACAGCAGGAGGTCATGGAGGAAGACTGTGTGGAATACGATGAGGTCCTAGACCCCACATGGAATGAAGGTCGTGCCAATGAATTTCATAGTTCAGAGGAAGAGGCAGTGGTGAGACCGAGCCAACAGCGTAGCAAAAGAGGGAGCAGGGGGCAAAAGCAGAACAGCAGCCGCCAAGAGAGTTCACCTGCTACTGGCCACCGCCACCAGGGACCGAGCACCCCAAAGGCAGCTTCAAGGAGTTCCCTGGCATGGCACTTCTTTAAACAATGTGCTGACGACAAGACCAAAGTGGTTTGGACGCTGTGCCATCAGAGCCTGAAGCGAGGCATTAACGTTCTGAACCTTAGCACAACCTGCATGACCAGGCATCTACATGCAAAGCATGAACTGCAGTGGAGTAAACACCTTAAAAGCAAGGAACTCACTCTGGCTCCCCCTGCTCCCTCTTCTACTGATGCATCGGCCTCTTCCTCCACCTCGGGAGGAATGTTGGCACCTGCCGCCCACCAAACAGAGGATGTGCCACCGACACCACCACCTGCGTCACCAAGCATCTCCACCATGTCACACGGCAGCGTTCAGCTCTCCATCTCACAAACCTTGGAGAGAAAGCGTAAATTCCCACCTAGCCACCCTCGAGCCCTGGGCCTGAATGCCAGCATTTCTAAACTACTGGCCTTTGAAATGCTGTCATTCAGGCTGGTGGACACAGACAGCTTCAAACAGCTGATGTCCATGGCTGTCCCACAGTATGTTCTTCCCAGCCGCCACTACTTCTCCAAGAGAGCCGTGCCTTCCCTGCACAACCAAGTATCCGATAAAATCAAGTGTGCACTGCGCAACGCCATCTGTGGCAAGGTCCACCTAACCACAGATACGTGGACCAGTAAGCACGGCCAGGGACGCTATATCTCCCTAACTGCACACTGGGTAAATGTAGTGGCGGCTGGGCCCCAGGCGAGGAGTTCCTTGGCGCACGTCCTTCCGCCACCAAGGATCGCAGGGCATCATTCTTTGCCTCCTGTAGCCTCCTCCTCCTACTCGGCTTCCTCCTCCTCTGCTTCCACCAGCTCATCCAGTCAGCCACACACCTTCACCACCAACTTAAGCACAGCCCGGGGTAAACGTCAGCAGGCCATTTTGAAACTCATATGTTTGGGGGACAGGCCCCACACCGCGCAGGAGTTGTGGCGGGGTATTGAACAACAGACCGACGAGTGGTTTCTGCCGGTGGGCCTCAAGCCCGGCCTGGTGGTGTGCGATAATGGGCGAAATCTCGTCGCAGCTCTGGGACTAGCCGGTTTGACGCACATCCCTTGCCTGGCGCATGTGCTGAATTTGGTGGTGTAGAAGTTCATTCACAACTACCCCGACAACTACCCCGTCAGAGCTGCTGCATAAAGTGAGGGCCGTCTGTGCGCGCTTCCGGCGTTCACATCCTGCCGCTGCTCGCCTGTCTGCGCTACAGCGGAACTTCAGCCTTCCCGCTCACCGCCTCATATGCGACATGCCCACCAGGTGGAACTCCACCTTGCACATGCTGGAGAGACTGTGCAAGCAGCAGCAGGCCATAGTGGAGTTTCAGCTGCAGCACGCACACGTCAGTCGCACTGCGGAACAGCACCACTTCACCACCAATGATTGGGCCTCCATGCGAGACCTGTGTGCCCTGTTGCACTGTTTCGAGTACTCCACCAACATGGCCAGTGGCGATGACACCGTTATCAGCATTACAATACCACTTCTATGTCTCCTTGAGAAAACGCTTAGGGCGATGATGGAAGAGGAGGTGGCCCAGGAGGAGGAGGAGGAGGATGAGGGGTCATTTTTAGCACTTTCAGGCCAGTCTGTTAGAAGTGGCTCAGAGGGAGGTTTTTTGCAACAGCAGAGGCCAGGTACAAATGTGGCCAGCCAGGGCCCACTACTGGAGGACGAGGAGGAGGAGGAGGTGGATGAGGATGAAGCAGGTTCACAGCAGGGTGGCACCCGACACAGCTCAGGCCCATCACTGGTGCATGGCTGGGGGGATACGGAGGACGATGACGATACGCTTCCCACAGAGGACAGCTTGTCCTTACCTCTGGGGAGCCTGCCACACATGAGCGACTACATGCTGCAGTACCTGCGCAACGACAGCAGAGTTGCCCACATTTTAACGTGTGCGGACTATTGGGTTGCCACCCTGCTGGATCCCCGGTACAAAGACAATGTGCCCACCTTACTTCCTGCACTGGAGCGTGATAGGAAGATGCGCGAGTACAAGCGCATGCTGGTTGACGTGCTCCTGAGAGCATTCCCAAATGTCACAGGGGAACAGGTGGAAGCCCAAGGCGAAGGCAGAGGAGGAGCAAGAGGTCGCCAGCGCAGCAGTGTCACAGCCAGCTCCTCTGAGGGCAGGGTTAGCATGGCAGAAATGTGGAAAAGTTTTGTCTCCACGCCACAGCTAACTGTACCACCACCTGATACGGAATGTGTTAGCAGGAGGCAGCATTTCACTAACATGGTTGAGCAGTACGTCTGCACACCCCTCCACGTACTGACTGATGGTTCGGCCCCATTCAACTTCTGGGTCTCCAAATTGTCCACATGGCCAGAGTTAGCATTTTATGCCTTGGAGGTGCTGGCCTGCCCAGCGGCCAGCGTTTTGTCTGAACGTGTATTCAGCACGGCAGGGGGCGTCATTACTGACAAACGCAGCCGCCTGTCCACAGCCAACGTGGACAAGCTGACGTTCATAAAAATGAACCAGGCATGGATCCCACAGGACCTGTGCCTCTCTTGTGCAGAATAGACATTTATAACTGCCTCCCCCTCAACCATGTATTCTTGTACTCCGGGGCACTTCTTTATTGAATCCTCATTTTTTTTAACTTTACCATGATCTTGCGTTGCAACCCAAAGTTGAATGAACCTCTCCTCTGTCTGGGTGCTGAGCTGAAATAACTGAAAGTGGCCTTCTCTAGTGGTGGGTGAAATGACGCATGATTCCTTGCTGTGGGACCTCTCTCCTCTGTCTGGGTGCTGGGGCCTAAATAACTCAAAGTGGCCTTCTCCAGTAGTGGGTGATATGACGCATGATTCCTTGCTGTGGGACCTGTATCCTCGGTCTGGGTGCTGGGCCGAAATAACTGAAAGTGGCCTTCTCCAGTGGTGGGTGATATGACGCATGATTCCTTGCTGTGGGACCTCTCTCCTCTGTCTGGGTGCTGGGGCCGAAATAACTGAGTGGCCTTCTCCAGTGGTGGGTGATATGACGCATGATTCCTTGCTGTGGGACCTCTCTCCTCTGTCTGGGTGCTGGGGCCGAAATAACTGAGTGGCCTTCTCCAGTGGTGGGTGATATGACGCATGATTCCTTGCTGTGGGACCTCTCTCCTCTGTCTGGGTGCTGGGGCCAAAATAACTGAAAGTGGCCTTCTCCAGTGGTGGGTGATATGACGCATGATTCCTTGCTGTGGGACCTCTCTCCTCTGTCTGGGTGCTGGGGCCGAAATAACTGAAAGTGGCCTTCTCCAGTGGTGGGTGATATGACGCATGATTCTCTGCTATGGGACCTCTCTCCAATTGATATTGGTTAATTTTTATTTATTTTATTTTAATTAATTTCCCTATCCACATTTGTTTGCAGGGCATTTACCTACATTTTGCAGCCGTCTAGCCCTTTCCTGGACTATTTTACAGCCTTTTTAGTGCCCAAAAGTTCGGGTCCCCATTGACTTCAATGTGGTTCGGGTTCGGGATAAAGTTCGGGTCGAGTTCGGATCCCGAACCCGAACATTTTCGGGAAGTTCGGCCGAACTTCTCGAACCCGAACATCCAGGTGTTCGCTCATCTCTAGTGAGCACCTAATTTCCGTAGTGTTGTGTCAGGTGTAGCCGCTGTGTTTCTATAAGATTATCTCTGCCAGACATTTAACTAATAAAACAAAAAATAAGGGTTAAGAAGCGCCAGGGAGACTATTCGCTGATTCAGAGAGAGAGAAAAGCAGAGAAGGAGTTGTGTACCGTTCGAGGCTGCACCCTAAAGAGCAGTGTACTGGGTACACTGCGACATTTATAAGGAAATGAGGAAAAAAAAAAAAGAGTAAAAGCAGTCACTGTTCTCATAAAGCTCAGATGGTTTTAGAGATGCTAAGGGGTGAGCTCAGGGCACCATGCCGCGGATGCGCAAACCAGATTGCCTTCTGAAGCAGACAGGGTACCAAAATATTACCCTCCCTCCCTCTGCGCGTTCACCAGTGCTAAATGTAAAATTACAGTCCCTGCTTGCGTCCCTCCATCCCTCTGCGCATTCACAGGCGCTGAAAGTAAAATTATGGTACCCAGGTTGGTTGTCTGCAGGCGCCAACACGCCTTCTTTTCAGCCAATCTGGTGCCGACTTCAACGATCACACCTCATTTTCAAGCGGCTATGACTAGCGGAAGTGACGAGATACATAGCGGAAGTGACGAGGGTACCAGATTTTAACAGGTACCATAATTTAACGGAAAACCAGATGTTCAGGAGCACAGGGGGCATGGCCGTGATCAGTCGTGTTCCATTGTAAAAAGCAGAGAAGACCAAGGAGGAGCCCCTGTGTACTAGAAGTGTCATTCGGAACTAGGAAGCTGATGTTTAACCCTTTTTGTTCACCAATCTGAGCCTATAGCAAATTGGTGTATAATAATAAGAGTATATGTATATATTATATTATGTTCTATATTAATATATTAAAAAGGCATCTGAATGACCATATAAATATGTAAAAAGAAAAGTGTGTGTATATATATTGTACCAACACGGGGTCATTTAGCTCTTCCTGATCGCCATCTTAACGCCTTAGACGGTTGGCACACATCAAGAAGCCACTCCACCACTGTAGATTCGGGTGCAAAAGAAATCATAAAAATAAATCCTTGGCCGTCTGGCCACTGACTAAACAGTCTTTCCCCCTCTATCAGGATCTGGGTCTACCACCCAGCTCCCCAAGACACATCACCAGTGCTTACCCTACACACAGGGTTAGAGGGTCCCGGCTCCCACAGGCCTTGACACAGCCTGCTCCTTTCCCAGACTGGGAGCCCTGATTGAGGAGCTCAGCCCAGATTTATCCAAGCTCCTCAGCTGGCTGATAATTATCCCCATTACCAGCCTGACTGCTGCAGACATTGGGAAAAACTTAATTTTCCCAACCTTTCTTGTCTCACAGCTTGCTCTGGGTGAGATATGCCACTTCAATGGCCTTCCTATGGCCTTCTGGCGGCTCCACTGCCACATATCCCCCCCCTTTGTTCAACCCCGTAGGGGTTAACACTAGCATCCAACCAAGATGCTCGTGAGAGGGCATCGACCTGGCCTACAGTCTTCCCCTTATTCTGCCAGACCCAGGCCAATAGCGCCTGGTTTGTGACCCGCATGAGTTTAGTACGGGGCAGATAAGACCTACGGGATTTTCTTGCCCATCTCATGACCCGGTACTCTTTTTCACCAGTGTGGATGATGCGCTTTCGCACCCGTGGCCTCTCTTTTCGTTTTTCTTTTTCTCTCCACATTTGGCATCAGCACATGCTCCTCATGTCCTTTCTTGGACTGCTGCAACTCTCGACTGAACTGTTCCCCCACTTCAGCAAACTCTTCTTCAGCCTCATCTTTGGTCTTGGGAACATCCGAGGATTTCTCCCACTCCAACTAATCAGCCTCAGCTTCTTCAGCCTTTGAGTCTCTTTCGGAGTCTTCAGTCACTTTGATAGACTTTTCATCCTTCTTGGACACAGCCTCACATACTTGCATTCTTTATCTCCTCCTCCTCCTCTTTCTCATCAAGGTTAGAGGCACCGGGGACATCAGGGTCTTCACCAGACTCGTCATCTTCTGGCAATCCCTCCAGAGGTTCACTCCGGAAACTGTTCTCCTCTTGTGCAGGCTCTACGATAGCCACCTCACAGCAGAAGACAACATCTTTATGGTGGGCGTTAGTCCCCTCGTATTTCTTCCCCAGCAGACCGCTGGCTGAAGTAATGTCTTGCATGACCAAGTCTTGGCTACACCCCACCACGAGTCTCTTGGCTTCTGCATCCACATCAGCCCCATCAACAGGGTTCAGCAGAAGGATCATCCATCTTCTCTGCCTCGGTTGGTACTGCAGCGCCACCATCTCCAGACCCATTCTTAACAGGCTCTGCCTTCTTGTCCTCTTTAGGTTTCTCCTTTTCTTTCACCTGCCGCACAAGAGCACGCTGAGACTTCCCCAACTCATAGACGTTCTCCTCGACGTCCTCCTTTGAGCTCGTGAGATCCTCCATCTCTGCTCTGATTTGCCCGTTCAGCCTCTCAAATGCGTCACGCTCCTCAAGCGCTTTTTCAAGGGCTCTAGCCAAGGAGAGGGCCTTGGTCTTCTTCTTAGTTTTTCGCACCAGCTTGTTAGCAGTGCCCCACTCTTGGGCCTTCTGTTCTAGCTGCTCTTCACTCTGTTCTGGTATAACAGCAGTTGTAGGAGTACCACCATTCTTCCTTAGACACTCTGTGGGATTTCCACCCAGGAACTCTTCAAGCCCATTGCTGATGTCTACTATAGACTTTTGTGTCTTTCTGGAGTCTTTTCCCTTCCCCAGGACACCAGGCAGTAGACCCTTCAGTTCACTCATCTTTTCCGGGGTCTCCTCTTTTGACCCTTCTGCAGCCTTCTTCGGTGACTCTCTGACGACAGCTAGTCGCTTCTCTATCATATCTAGGGACCATGTGGCGAGAGTCAGGTCAGCCTCCTGTTTGCAGCTGTACTGTCCTGTCAGGTCATCCAAGACTGTCTGTGAAAGGATCTTTCATCTGCACCCTGCTTTCCCTTCGGACGTCCGGAGAGTATATTTCAATGAGACACTGACACACAATTCTAGTCTCAGTAAAAATAACTCTAATTTTTTTATTTGTATAGCCTCAGTCTTATATACATTAATTCTACCAATCATTAATAGGTATGTGTTACATAAACAAGGTTGCTGAGTACAAACGATTCCCTATATAGGCTATTGCAAACATACTTGACTGATATCCTTGGTACAGATCAGATAGCATTTCGTTATGAAACTCCTCACTACATAGCATATGGCTTGCTTGATTTAACCCTTCAGTCTGGATATAAGCTTCAGACACTAGGCTGACGTCACCCAACTGAACTCTCGTCTCATCAGATATAACTGTCATCTGGTCGCTACTAGTAACCACTTTAGTTTGGCAAAACCTCGACATGGAAGCCTCTCTCTCTGAGTTGCTATCGTTCACAGAACATGAGTTATATATACCGCTCGTGTCATTCTCAATCCTGTCCTCTAGGGGCACCGATGAGCTAATCCCCACCTGGGACATTTTATTAATCATAGAAACCTGTGGAGACTGCATATCCACTTCTAGTATGTGTGGTACACCCTCTAGGACTGCCCCATGTACTTGCACATTTTTCACAGTGGTTGCCCTCAGTTGTGAGCTCTCAACATCAATTAGCATTTTTATACCATCCACATTTTTACCAGCAGGGGGAGCTTCTCCCCTGATCACACCCTTTAAAGGAGCAGGTATATCATCGTCACACATATCATTAGGCACTTCAAGTAACTTGTTTTCTATGTGCAGCACCTTCACATTATCCACAATAACATTATGCTTTTCGGCAAATATGGTACCATCGCTTTGCAAGAGAAAAGGCATGTCATCATCATCACCATCATGTCTTGCACATGACATCACATTTTCATCTTCAACTACACAACTGTTTTCAATGGTCCTTTCCCTTACACCTTTACTTAAAGGGACAGGTACAGGTTCTGCAGGAGCGTCACCACTTTCTACAGAAGTGTCCCTATTGCCCCACATCATGTCATGCATAATTTTATTTGCCACATCAAGTTCATCAGTCCCAGTTCCCACTAGAGCCTCATGCTCAGTGAAAACCATCGGATAGTCCTTCTTATCCGCACAATTGTGCAGCACATAGTCCCCAGCCACCATGCTGGCACGTACCAGGCTCCCCTGGCTTCCTGCGTCCAACAACGTTTGGACTGGACTGCTATTTTTCATAGCGCCACCCATTTTTTTTTTCTTTGATCATGGGCAGCTTACGTGACACAAAAACCTTCTCCCCTCCAGATTCCTGCGGGGGAATAATCACAACAGGCTTACCCGCATGTTCAGACTCTGCGTTTATCCCAATGTCACATATTTCCGAGACAGTTCCTCGCCTCGGCAATTTATTGCTCACCAGTCCAGCAGGTATCAACTGCCGCCGGCTCACCATCACTGGGTCTGCCACATAATTAATAACAGGAACAGTCTTACCGATTGTCTTCACTGACTCAGCACTCCCGGAAGATAAGGGTAGTCCAGGTATATCTCCAGCACGGTCACCACCCTTCTCCTCAATGCAGTAGTTGCCACGGGAGACGTCTTGGTCTTGTCTCCTGTCTTTTTCCGGACGGACATTCCAGCCGCACCCTTTAGGATTCTGTGCACAGTCGCAGGGAAAATAGGCACTCCTGAGAAACGCACCACTCTCCACCTCTTTGTCTTCCCGACGGTTGCCCTTGGCAACGGCATACTTCCGCTTGTCCTCCGGAACTCCAACTGCAGGACTTGAAGTACTCCCGCCATACCATATCTGCCAAAATAAGGGAAAATCCTTGCCCAGTGCGAATTCTAGCCTCAGGGTCTCACATTTCAACAGCTCCCACTGCACAGAGCCATAGTCCGTCACAAAGGTCAGTGACACCTTAGTTTTTGTCTCTGGACCTCTTGTTACAAAGTCCAGAATTTCGGGCAGGACCCGAGACACTTGCTGGCGGGAGTCTAGTATGACCCCCAAAGGGCTCCCCCCGATCACCATCTCGCAGGACTTTTCCCACGGGCTCCACTATGTTGCAGCCATTTTGACAGGTCAGTTTCTTTTATTGTGCTTCTGGCCCTTTAAATCCGCACACAGCTTGCACCACAGAAAAAAACAGTCCACTATCGCATGAGCAGCACTTGCTTCACTAGACAAAACAGGCTTCCGGCCCTTTAACTTCACACACAGCAAAGAACAACTTTCAGCAGCACATGCTGTCTCGTCGTTGCCACTAGCAACCAAGTGTTTTTTTTACTTTTCAGCACGGCCACTTTCCGTCCAGCAATCCCGCAGCATTCAGCACAGACAACGCTTCCTGGTGCCCTTAGAAACCTGTTGTCTTGCCCTTTTAGCTCTTCAGCACCCAGCTTCGTGTGCCATGTTCATGCCCGCATCCTCCACCATATGTAACAACACGGGGTCATTTAGCTCTTCCAGATCGCCGTCTTAACGCCTTAGACGGTTGGCACACATCAAGAAGCCACTCCACCACTGTAGATTCGGGTGCAAACTGGCCACGACCAGCTTTATTGTCACAACAGCAGTACAAAGAAATCATAAAAATAAATCCTTGGCCGTCTGGCCACTGACTAAACGGTCTTTCCCTCTCTATCAGGATCTGGGTCTACCACCCAGCTCCCCAAGACACATCACCAGTGCTTACCCCCACACAGGGTTAGAGGGTCCTGGCTCCCACAGGCCTTGACACAGCCTGCTCCTTTCCCAGACTGGGAGCCCTGATTGAGGAGCTCTGCCCAGATTTATCCAAGCTCCTCAGCTGGGTGATAATTATCCCCATTACCAGCCTGACTGCTGCAGACAGTGGGAAAAAATAATTTTCCCAACCTTTCTTGTTCTCACCTTTCTTGTTCTCACTTCAATGGCCTTCCTATGGCCTTCTGGCGGCTCTACTGCCACAATATATATATATATATATATATATATATATATATGTAAGAGGGCGCAAGGTGCCGTCATGGACGGAAGATACGTGTCACCGAGGTTCCTGGCCTCGGTGAGGTGAGAGCCGGGTTTTATGTGTCAGCAGCAGCTAGTGCTGCTTGACATTGATAGTTAGTTTGGCTGCAAAGCCAATCCGGGCCGGCTCTTACTGGGAGTAGGCAAAGAGTTGGGTGGGTGCCTACTCCCCACGGTCCAGGCCGGACTTTGCCGGGCTTTTTAAAGGCAGCCACATCAGCAGGTGTGGCTGTGATTGTCCTGGAGCTGCTGCTAGTGTTGTGTTGCTCTCTGGGCTGGAAGGATGAGCCCAGCAAGGAGTCGTGCAGTCGTCCTGGAAGCCTGAAGGTGGATTATCCTGCGGCTGGGCCGACCGCCAGGTGCGAACGCGCACCTAAACATCTCACAGGTGATTGAACCTGGTTTTGGACTCTTTGGTTTTGCTTTTTTGTGTTTGCTGAGTGTGAATTAACACCAAGAGACTGTTTATCGTTTACTTTGTGCAAGTGTGAATAAAACACTGTTTATTGCACTTTCTGGACTTCTTGTTTTGCCTCTGTACTGCACCCGCACTGCTATCTACCAGAGCGACTCCCCACATTTGGTGTCGGATGCGGGCATGCGCAGTGAGGCTGGCGTAAACGCCGAAGTTTTTTCCAAAGTGAATGTCATATGTCAAGCCGGCAAAGTTTCAACACGTGAACTCTGACAAGATGGAGGCAGTTGTAAAGGCTCTCGTGGAGGCCAATTTACAGCAGCGGGAGGCCAACAAGCAGCAGCAGGAGACAAACCAGCTG
Source organism: Bufotes viridis (assembly GCA_033119425.1). Lineage (NCBI taxonomy): Eukaryota > Metazoa > Chordata > Amphibia > Anura > Bufonidae > Bufotes > Bufotes viridis. The sequence goes on along the minus strand of CM065596.1, from coordinate 92,215,467 downwards.
CTGTTGCAACATGTAATGGCTTTGCAAGCGACTGGAGCCTCTCACCGTGCCCATGATGCCCGGAAAGCGGTCCGTGCAGCAATTCCCAAGATGACCCCCGAGGATGATGCCGAGACCTACCTGGCAGTCTTCGAAAAAGTGGCCGTGAGGGAGAAGCTGCCCCGTGACCAGTGGGCTGAGGTGGTCGCTCCGTTCCTGGCTTCCGGACCCCAGCAGGTGTTTTTCGACTTGTCGGATGACTAAGCGGCCGATTATGACACCGTGAAAGGAGAGATCCTAGCCAGACTGGGGGTGAACGTGCTGGTCCGCGCTCAAAGAGTCCACCAGTGGGACTTTAAAACGACTGAACCTGCTAGGCCGCAGTACTACGATCTGCTGCACAGGCTGCAAAAGTGGCTGCAGCCTGATCTACTAAGTCCCACTGCCATGCTGGATCGACTGTTGGCGGACATCTTTTGGAGGGCCCTGCCTTATCCCCTCCAGCACTGGGTCGGCCAGGCGTCTCCGGTAAGTGCCCTGGAGATGGTCGACCTGGTGGAGCGTTACGAGGCCACCAGAAACCTGCAGGGGAGTCTTGCTGGGAAGGGGCCAGTCAAACCCCGGAGGCCTCCACCCCAGTTCCGACGACCGGCGACAGAGAGACCTGCACGGAATGTATCCCTGCGGATCCGCCTCCCGTGGTATGCTGGAGGTGTCAGGAGCCAGGCCACATCAGGGCCGACTGTCCGCATCAGGGTGAGCCGATGGATGTGAACTACGGGTATCGCCACTCCCTGTATGCACGGAAGCTGTGTGCAACTGGCACCCGTGAGGGGCAGGACAATAACCACCTGTGTCAGGTAGAGGTGGGAGATTCTCTGGCGGTGGCCCTGCTGGACTCCGGGAGTTTAGTCTCCCTGGTAAGAGCTGCCCTAGTACGGCCTGCGGAGTATACCGGCCGTAAAGTCGGGGTCCTATGCATCCACGGAGACTTAAAAGACTACCCCACTGCATTAGTGACTTTGTCCACAGCTGCTGGTAAGTGGACCCACGAGGTGGCTGTCGCTACCAAACTCCCACATGAACTGATACTTGGGAGGGACTTCCCAGGTTTCCCGGCGCTGTGGCCGGCTATAAAAGTGTCTGATGGGCCCGAGACAGGGGTAACCCTAGTAGAGTGGCCTGATACCACTGGAAGGCCAGAACCCTGGGAGCCCGAATCTGAAGGGCCAGCGGTAGGGGTGACCACTGCTCCAGCGGTAGAGGGGGAGACAACCCCACTGGAGTGTAATGGTGGGAGACACGGAGGACTTGCCACCGGGACCTGAGTTGGCAGACCTCAATGTCTCCGGGGAAAATTTTGGGACCGCACAACACCGGGACCAAACCCTAACCAGGGCCTGGGAAAGTGTTGTAATGATTGACGGTAAACCCCAGAAACCTGGGGCTGAATTAATGTTTCCACGATTTATTATTCTTCAGGATATGTTGTATCGGGTGAACCAAATCCGAGGTGAGCCAGTTGAACAGTTGGTGGTGCCCACCGCATATCGCAAGCTTGTTATGGAGCTTGCCCACCAACATGTTCTTGGGGGACACATGGGGTGGCAGAAAACGCAGGACCGCGTACTACAGCGATTTTACTGGCCCGGTTTGTTTAAGGAAGTAGAGGAGTTCTGTAAGTCCTGTCCGACCTGTCAGGTAAATAGCCCCCAGCCGCATTACAGAAGTCCCCTGGTCCCTCTCCCAATAATTGAGGTCCCATTCGAGCGTATTGCCATGGATCTGGTCGGACCCGCACCGAAGTCTGCTAGGGGTCACCAACATATCCTGGTGATTCTGGACTATGCTACTCGATATCCAGAGGCGGTGCCTCTTCGACACACATCGGCTAGGCTCATTGCAAAGGAGTTAATGGAGATGTTTACCCGGGTGGGCCTACCTAAGGAGGTTCTGACGGACCAAGGGACCCCTTTATGTCTAAGATTATGAGGGAATTGTGTAAACTGTTGCATATAAAGCAATTACGGACGTCCGTTTACCATCCGCAAACGGACGGCCTTGTGGAAAGATTTAACCAAACTTTAAAAAATATGCTAAAAAGGGTGGTGTCCCGAGATGGGAAGGACTGGGATCTGCTTCTGCCCTATCTCATGTTTGCAGTGCGAGAAGTGCCCCAGGCCTCTACTGGGTTCTCGCCCTTCGAACTGCTTTATGGCAGACGCCCACGGGGCCTGTTGGACATCGCTAAGGAAGCGTGGGAACAACAGCCCGTCCCCCACAAAAGCGTAATTGAATATGTTACCCAGATGCAGGAACGTATGGAGAGGGTGTTACCGCTGGTCCGGGAGCATATGGAGGCAGCACAACAGGCCCAAAGTAGAGTCTATAATCGTCAGGCTCGGGTACGAGACTTTAATCCCGGAGACCGAGTTTTAGTTCTGGTACCCACCCTTGACAGCAAATTTCTAGCTAGGTGGCAGGGGCCCTATGAAGTGCTCGAGAAAGTGGGGGAAGTAAATTACAAGGTGCACCAGCCAGGGCGGCGGAAGCCGGAGCAGGTGTATCATGTGAATTTGCTGAAGCCATGGAAGGATAGGAACTCGTCCAGCGATGACAGCCTCCGGCCAGGGCTTCTAGGTGAGACGGATCCAGCCCTCACCTCGAAGTCCGGGAAGCAGCAGCCACCGTAAAAATTTCAGATAGCCTATCCTCCAAACAGGTCCAGGAAGTTAAGGAGTTCATTAGTCGGAACACGGATGTGTTCTCGACCTCCCTGGGCGCACATCCCTAATCCAGCATGACATTATCACTGAGCCTCAGGCCAAAGTCCGGTTAAAGCCGTATCGGGTACCCGAGGCTCGGCGACAAGCCATTGTGAAGGAAGTGCAGCTGATGCTCCAGTTAGGTGTCATCGAGGAGTCAAAAGTGATTGGGCCAGTCCGATAGTCTTAATACCCAAGCCGGACGGGACATTGAGGTTCTGTAACGATTTCCGCAAGCTGAATGAGGTGTCCAAGTTTGACGCATATCCCATGCCGAGGGTGGATGAGCTCATTGAAAATTGGGCCAAGCCAGGTATTTTTCTGTCTTGGACCTCACCAAAGGGTACTGGCAGGTACCCTTAACGGAGGCTGCCAAGGAAAAAACTGCTTTTATCACACCGGAGGGGTTGTATCAGTACAAGGTATTACCCTTTGGTCTACATGGCGCCCCGCCACGCTTCAAAGGCTTATGGATATTGTGCTTCGTCCACATCGACGGTACGCCTCAGCGTATCTGGATGATATCATTGTCCATAGCACCGACTGGGAGAGTCACCTACCGAAGGTACAGGCCGTAGTGGACTCCCTTAGGAAAGCTGGCTTAACTGCTAACCCCAAAAAGTGTGTGATAGGGTTAGAAGAGACCAAATACCTAGGGTATGTCATTGGGCGGGGGTGGTCAAACCTCAGGTAAACAAAATTGAGGCAATTAAGAATTGGCCCGACCTGTCACTACGCGGCAAGTAAAATCATTCCTGGGCATGGTGGGATACTACATGAGGTTTATTCCCAACTTCGCTACAATTGCTGCTCCATTGACAAGCCTTTTAAAGGGACGCAGGTCAGTGTCGATCCAGTGGAATGAGCAGGCGGATAAGGCTTTCTCTGCTCTGAAGTCGGCCCTGTGTGGGTCCCCAGTTTTGGTGACGCCCGACTTCAAGAGAGAGTTTGTGGTACAGACCGATGCCTCTGAAGTGGGCCTCGGGCTGTACTCTCTCAGGAAATCAATGGGGAGGAGCATCCCGTGGTTTTCCTGAGTCGCAAACTCACCCCAGCCGAAACCAGGTACAGTATAGTGGAGAGAGAGTGCCTGGCCATCAAGTGGGCACTAGAGTCTCTCCGCAATTATCTGCTAGGGAGAAAGTTCCGTCTGGTGACCGACCATTCCCCTCTAAAGTGGATGTGCCAGGCGAAAGACAGGAATGCTCGGGTCACCAGATGGTTCTTGTCTCTGCAGAACTTCAAGTTCACAGTGGAACACAGGGCAGGCCGCTTGCAAGGAAATGCGGATGCACTGTCTCGAGTACAGTGTTTGTCGTGTGTTCACCCTGTCGGGGTTGAACAAAGGGGGGAGGTATGTAAGAGGGCGCAAGGTGCCGTCATGGATCGGTGAGGTGAGAGCCGGGTTTTATGTGTCAGCAGCAGCTAGTGCTGCTTGACATTGATAGTTAGTTTGGCTGCAAAGCCAATCCGGGCCGGCTCTTACTGGGAGTAGGCAAAGAGTTGGGTGGGTGCCTACTCCCCACGGTCCAGGCCAGACTTTGCCGGGCTTTTTAAAGGCAGCCACATCAGCAGGTGTGGCTGTGATTGTCCTGGAGCTGCTGCTAGTGTTGTGTTGCTCTCTGGGCTGGAAGGATGAGCCCAGCAAGGAGTCGTGCAGTCGTCCTGGAAGCCTGAAGGTGGATTATCCTGCGGCTGGGCCGACCGCCAGGTGCGAACGCGCACCTAAACATCTCACAGGTGATTGAACCTGGTTTTGGACTCTTTGGTTTTGCTTTTTTTGTGTTTGCTGAGTGTGAATTAACACCAAGAGACTGTTTATCGTTTACTTTGTGCAAGTGTGAATAAAACACTGTTTATTGCACTTTCTGGACTTCTTGTTTTGCCTCTGTACTGCACCCGCACTGCTATCTACCAGAGCGACTCCCCACAATATATATATATATATATATATATAGAATGTATATAAATATGAGTGCATGTATCCATATCATAAATAAATAAAATATACGTATTTCATCCAATGAATAAAAGACATAAAAAAGAGAACATAAAAAAACATAAGACCCGTATATCATAAAAAAAAAAAATCTATATAAATTGTTTTAATAGAGTATGGGGGACCAAGGTATGATCAATGTGGGAATCTCTATAGATATGGAAATTCCTAGTGTATGGAAATATGGAAGGTTGGACTATCAGGAAAGAGGAAAAATGAATCCATAAATAATGAATAATAGATAATATTAATGAATAATAATGATTAATAGTAATGGATAGTGGTGGGGAAAAAAAAAATTAGTAGGTAATTGTCACTGCTGCTTTTTAGATGATGAGTGGCATGGGTATATCGAAGGACTTATTAATAATTACTATGTTCCAGCGTTTCATTGAGACCGAAAGGGGTGAGGGAATTGAACTGAAAAATCCAATACATTTTTTTGCGACATAAATGTTGGAAAGATTTGGGGGCCCATTCAATGGGGGTTAGGCTTCAAAGGGACGCATCTCCTGAATATGTTTGTGCAAAGTGTCTGGAGACACTGTGTTTCATGTATTTATTTATGATGTTAGAGCGGTGAGAGTTCATGCGATCTCTTAGGTTCTGGGTGGTACAGCCTATCTACTGGAGTCCACATGGGCATTGCAGCATATATACGACGTTGGATGTGCTGCAGTTCATGTGGCTTCGGAGAGTGATTGTTTCGCCTGAGGTTGTAATTACTACTTCCTGTACTTCATCCCTTATTATAGAGCAACATTTGCAACAGGTTCTTCTGCATTTGAATGAGCCAAGTGGTTCACCGGTGTTGACCGGACAATTTTGGGGCAGGAAGGTGCCAGTTTCTCCTTAAGGGACCTAGCTCTGCAGGAAAGTGAGTTACGGTTGGGCAGTAACGGTCTCTCCTAAAATAGGGTCTTTTCTTAGAATGGACCAATGGTGGTTTAATATTGCCTTAATGTTATGGTGGGCTGAATTAAAACGGGTTATAAAATTGTTGGTTTGGTGTTCACTTTCTATTTTCCTCAGGGAGTCTTCAATTAGTCCTTTCAGGTAAACTTTTTTGAGAAATCTGGTTCGTATTACTTCTAGTTGTTTCCGCATCACCTGATCATTCGAACAATTCCTTCTTATCCTCCTCATTTGACTGTATGGAATGTTCCTTTTCCATTTGTGGTAATGGCAACTTTTGTAGTCTAGGTAACTGTTTGCATCTACTGTTTAGAAATGCGTGCTGGTTTCAATCCGGTTCTCCTGAGTTATTATTTCTAAATCTAGGAAGGTGACATCGTTTGAGTCTATATGAGCAGTGAAGGTGAATTCCAGTCTTTTGAATTGAGGTACAGGATGTATTGTTCTAACTATCCTGTTCCCCCTTCCAGATGAAAATTATGTCATCTATATATCGTTTATAGAATTGAATGTTAGGATGGTTTAACCTCTTAAGGACACAGGACTTACCCGTACGTCCTGTCCCCCAAAGATGGCGCCCGCTCCTGCTTCATGCGGGCGCCTTAGCCGCGGGTGTCTGCATGGTTCTTGTAGCAGACACCCGCGGCTAATATCCGCAACCGGCAGCAATGCCGAAAGCGGACATTTAACCCCTCAGATGCCGTGGTCAATCCAGACCACGGCATCTGTGCGTGATCCAAACCGAAAGTAAAACTTTTGGTTGTGCTCCGGCTCCCCCGTGTGGCGATCGGAGAAGCCGGAGAGCGCCTGTAGTAGCCTGGGTTTCTATGAATGAAACCCAGGCTGCTCTGTAGTATTTTCTATGGAGCCTTGCCTGTAATAGGCTTTATAGGAAACATGCGATTTTTTCATATATTCCAATGCTATTGCATTGGAATGTATGATAATCGCAATCAGATCATTGATTGTTCTAGTTCCCTATGGGAACTATATAAAAGTGTAAAAAAATAAATTAAAAAAAAAGGTCAAATCACCCCCATCATACACACCCCAGAATGGTATCAATAAAAAGATAAGATTATGACGCAAAAAATGAGCCCCTATAAGGTTCCGTACATATAATTACAAAAAAGTTATAGTGATCAACATGGCGACGAAAAAGTAAAACTGATTTTTTTTCCCACTTTTGAACTTTTTTTTTCACTATCAAAACGCAAGAAAACCTATACATATAGGGTATCGCCGGATTTGTACTGACTTGTAGAATAAAAGTAACCAGTCAGTTTTATCGCACATCAAACAAATTTAAAAACCCGCAAAACTCTTTTTTTTTGCAATTTCACCCCATTTGGAATTTTTTCCCCGCTTCCCACTACATCATATGCAATATTAAATGGTGGCGTTGGAAAGTACAACTTGTCCCGCAAAAAACAACCCCTCATATGGCTATGTGAACCGAAGAAAAAAAACTAAAAGTTATGGCTCTGGGAAGGCAGGAAGCGCAAAAAACCCCCGCAAAAAATAGCTCATGAATGATGTTGCTGAATAATGCTAATATGTCTAGGGTGACCCAGAACATATCAATGGACTATTTAACTTAGCCCTAAGGTAGGCTGGTAGAGTGATGACATATTTTTGAAGGAGGTTGTCAACATAAGCTGAAAGGTTGGAAGTTATGGAGTCAATACCAGATATGACTCAATACAATTTTATAACCAGCTATAATTCAGCCCACTATAACATTAAGGCAATATTAAACCGCCATTGGTCCATTTTAAGAAAAGACCCTATTTTAGGAGAGACCATTACTGCCCAACCATAACTCACTTTCCGCAGAGCTAGGTCCCTTAAAGGGGTTCTGCAGTTTGTTTGTTTCTGGATAGATCATCAGCATCTGATCGGCGGGAGTCCGACACCCAGGACCCCAGCCGATCAGCTGTTTTAAAAGGCAGCGGCGCTCCTGGAGCGCCGCGGCCTTCTCACTGTTTACCGCTGGCCCAGTGACGTCACGACTTGTATCAACTAGCCTGGGCGCGGCTAAGCTCCATTCAAGTGAACAGAGGATAGACCATCAGTTTAAACAAACTGCAGAACCCCTTTACCCTAAGTTCACACTTGCGCGTTTTACAGCGCGTTCGAACGCGCTGTAAAACGCTCAACACATGCAAACCAATGCTTCCCTATGGGACTGGTTCACATTTTCGCCTCAGGCGAAACAATCACTCTCCGAAGCCACATGAACTGCAGCACATCCAACGTCGTATATATGCTGCAATGCCCATGTGGGCTCCAATAGATAGGCTGTATCACCCAGAACCTAAGAGATCGCATGAACTCTTACCGCTCTAACATCATAAATAAATACATGAAACACAGAGTCTCCAGACACTTTGCACAAACACATTCAGGAGATGCATCCCTTTTAAGCCTAACCCCCATTGAATGGGCCCCCAAATCTTTCCAACATTTATGTCGCAAAAAAATGTATTGGATTTTCCGGTTCAATTCCCTCACCCCTTTCGGTCTCAATGAAACGCTGGAACATAGTAATTATTAATAACTCCTTCTATATACTCAAGACACTTATCATCAAAAAAGTAGCAGTGACGGTTACCTACTATAATTTTTTTTTTCTTTTTTCCTCTTTCCCGATAGTTCGACCTTCCATATTTCCATACACGCAGGAATTTCCATTTCTATAGAGATTCCCACATTGATCATACCTTGGTCCCCCATACTTTCCTAAACCAATTTATATAGATTTTTTTATATAGATTTTTCTATGACATACGTGTCTTTTATGTTTTTTTTATGTTCTCTTTTTTGTGTATTTTATTCATTGGAAGAAATACCTATATTTTGTTTATTTATGATATGGATACATGCACTCATTTATATACATTATATATATATACACACACTTTTTACATATTTATATGGTCATTCAGATGCCTTTTTAATATATTAATATAGCACACAATATAATATATACATATACTCTTTTATTATTATACACCAATTTGCTATAGGCTCAGATTGGTGAACCAAAAGGGTTAAACATCAGCTTTCTAGTTCCGAATGACACTTATAGTACACAGGGGCTCCTCCTTGGTCTTCTCTGCGTTTCACAGTGGAACGCGACTGATCACGGCCACGCGCCCTGTGCTCCTGAACATGCGGTGTTCTGTTTTATTTCCCTACCCTTGTCACTTCCTGTTGTGACGCGGTCACACCAGACATGATGTTCCCAGGTTTGGAAGGAGGTGTGTCTCACCGCGCACAATGACGTGGTAGGGAAATGTGCGTTCCACGCTGGAACACATTGATCCGGTCCCCAACACAATAGAATAAGACAGCGCCATTAAAACAGGCGCATCTAGGACCCTCTACATAATGTGGGGAGTCGCTCTGGTAGATAGCGGTGCCTAAAAGCGGTGGCCTAAAACACTGTTTACTGCACTTTCTGGACTCCCTTTTGCCTCTGTACTGCACGTACAGAGGCAAAAGGGAGTCCAGAAAGTGCAGTAAACAGTGTTTTATTCACACTTGCACAAAACAAACAGTAAACAGTCTCTTGGTGTTAATTCACACCCAGCAGAAAAACGTGATGCAAAACAAAACAGTCCAATGCAGGTTACAATCACCTGGGAGGTTTTAGGTGCAAGTTCGCACCTGGCTGTCAGCCCAGCCGCAGGACAATCCACCTCGGGCTTTCAGGCCGTCTGCACTCCTCCTTGCTTGGGCTCTTGCTTCCAGCCCAGAGAACTCCACTTAGCACAGAATGGATCAGAACTCCCAAACGCAAGTGATTCCACAGCCTAACAGCAGCTCCAGGACAATCACACCCTTAGCTGCTGAGGAGGCTGCCTTTTAAAGGCCCGGATAAAGTCCGGCCTGGACCGTGGGGAGTAGGCACCCACCCAACTCTTTGCCTACTCCCAGTAAGAGCCGGCCCGGATTGGCTTTGCAGCTGAAATAACTAACAATGTCAAGCAGCACTAGCTGCTGCTGACACATAAAAACCCGGCTCTCACCTCACCGAGGCCAGGAACCTCGGTGACACGTACCTGCCATCGACAACGGTACCTTGCACCTTACCACAATACATACAGACTTTGTGTGTCCATATTATACATATGTTTACAGTATAAAGGAGCATAGCCTGAAGTATAATAAGTAGAGATGTCGCAAACATAAAATTTTCCGTACGCAAACTTCCACGAATGTTCGTGAACGGGCGAACCGCCATAGACTTCAATAGGCAGGTGAATTTTAAAACCCACAGGGACTCTTTCTGGCCACAATAGTGATGGAAAAGTTGTTTCAAGGAGACTAACACCTGGACTGTGGCATGCCGGAGGGGGATACATGGCAAAACTCCCATGGAAAATTACGTAGTTGACACAGAGTCGGGTTTTAATCCATAAAGGGCATAAATCACCTAAGGGTACTTTTACACTTGCGGCAGGACGGATGCGGCAGGCTATTCAGCCTGCCGCAAGTGGCCGTGCACTGCCGTGCTTCCGCTCTGTCCCCATTGACTATAATGGGGCGGAGCTATGGCGCAGCATGGCACTGCAAGGCCGGAGATCGCCGGACTAAAAGTCCTGCATGTCCGACTTTTAGTCCGGCAATCTCCGGCCGTGCAGTGTTGCGCCGTAGCTCTGCCCCCCGCCCCATTATATGGTGACAGAGCGGCAGCACGGCAGTGCATGGCCACTTGCGGCAGGACGGATGCGGCAGGCTGAACAGCCTGCCGGATCTGTCCTGCCGCAAGTGTAAAAGAACCCTTACATTCCTAAATTGTTTGGAATAGCGTGCTTTAAAACATCCAGTGTGTGTATACGATCAGGCATGATGTTGTATCGATCAGGTAGTGTAAGGGTTACGCCCGCTTCACAGTAACAGACCAAACTCCCCGTTTAACGCACCGCAAACAGTCCATTTGCACAACCGCAAACTCCCCATTTGCACAAGGTTGGATACCAAGCTAGCAATGTCCCGTTCCTTGTCCTCACTGACGTCATTGAAGGTCTCTTCCTCCACCCAGGCACATACAACACCAAGGGTCCCCGAAAGGTGACAACAAGCCCCCTGGGACGCCTGCTGTGGTTGGTCTTCCACCTCCTCAAAGCCACCTTCCTCCTCCGACTCCTCTTCTTCAGACTCCTCTCTCTGCGTTGCCGCAGGTCCAGCAAGCGACGACGACAAGGCTGCTTCTGGTGGTGATGGTGACCACAACTCTTCCTCTTCATGCTCATCTACGGCCTGATCCAGCACTCTTCGCAGGGCATGCTCCAGAAAAAACGCATATGGGATGAGGTCGATGATGTTGCCTTGAGTTTGACTGACCAGGTTTGTCACCTCCGCAAAAGGACGCATGAGCCTACAACCATTGTGCATGAGCATTCAGTAACGCGGCCAAAAAATACCCAGCTCCGCAGAGGCTGTCCTCTTTTTTTTAAATTAAAAAAATCTGTTCTTACCAGGTTAATCTCTGTTTTGTCCCCTATCTGGGGGGCCGGTGTATGGAATAGATTTTAGGAAACGGGAGATGGAAAAAGATGGTTGGTCGGTCCTCTTCCTTCCAATTTGGGGCACTGCGCGTGCGCTGTGCAATGTACTGTGACACCCTATATGAGTGGTGTGTTAAGTAGTACTATTCCTATCAGTTTAATCCCTGTTACGTCCCCTATCAGGGGACGTGTATCAAATAGATTTTAGGAACCGGGAGATGGCAAAAGATAATGGTCGGTCCTCTTCCTTCCAATTTGGGGCACTGCGCATGCGCCGTGCAATGTACTGTGCCACCCAATATGAGTGGTGGGCATTGGCAGTGGGCACAGTACAGTCTGTGTGGGCCTGACACACACTGGCAGGCAACTGAAATTATATTAAAGGGTAAAAATGAAATGATTTTATCTTCAAGGTACTGTGCCACCCTATATGAGTGGTGTGCACACAATACAGTATGTGGGCCTGCGGCCTCTCACACACGGGCAGGCAACTGCAATATAAGATATATATATATATTGGGGGAGTCGCTCTGGTAGATAGCTGTGCGGGTGCAGTACCGAGGCAAAACAGGAGTCCCGAAGGTGCATAAACAGTGTTTTATTCACACTTGCACAAGATAAACAATAAACAGTCTCTTGGTGTTACTTCACACACATAAGAAATCATAAGGAAAACAAGACAGTCCAATACAGGCTCCAGTCACCTGGGAGGTTTTTAGGTGCAGGTTCGCACCTGGCTGTCAGTCCAGCCGCAAGACAAGCGACGTCAGGTTTCCAGGCCGTCTGCACTCCTCCTTGCTGGGCTCTTGCTTCCAGCCCAGAGAACTCCCAAACTCAAATGATTCCACAGCCTTACAGCAGCTCCAGGACAATCACACCTCACCTGCTGGTGCTGGCTGTCTTATAAAGGCCCGGGAAAAACCGGCCTGGACCGTGGGGAATAGGCACCCACCCAACTCTTTGCCTACTCCCAGTAAGAGCCGGCCCGGATTGGCTTTGCAGCCAAACTAAATAGAAATGTGTCAAAACAGCACTAGCTGCTGCTGACACGCAAGAAAACCCGGCTCTTACCTCACCGAGGCCAGGAACCTCGGTGACACGTACCTGCCATCGACCACGGTACCTTGCACCTTACCACATACCCCCTTTGTTCAACCCTGAGGGGTGAACACAAGTGAGGCAGTGGACGCGGGACAGGGCATCTGCGTTACCCTGCAAGCGGCCTGCCCTGTGTTCTACCGAAAATTTGAAATTTTGCAAGGACAGGAACCACCTGGTGACCCGAGCATTCCTCTCCTTGGCCTGGCTCATCCACTTGAGAGGGGAATGGTCGGTCACCAGACGGAACCTCCTCCCTAACAGGTAATAGCGGAGAGATTCGAGTGCCCACTTGATAGCCAGGCACTCCCTCTCCACTATACTATACCTGGTCTCGGCGGGGGTGAGTTTCCGGCTCAGGAAGACAACGGGATGTTCTTCCCCATTGACTTCCTGAGACAGCACTGCACCGAGACCTACCTCCGAGGCATCCGTCTGAACGACGAACTCCCTGTTGAAGTCGGGTGTCACCAAAACCGGGGACCCACACAGGGCCGACTTCAACGCGGAGAAAGCCTCCTCCGCCTTCTCACTCCAGCTAACCTTCCCAGACTTTCGCCCTTTCAACAGGTCGGTCAACGGCGCTGCTATTGTGGCAAAGTGGGGCACAAACCGCATGTAGTACCCTACAATTCCTAGGAAGGACTTTACCTGCCTGGTGGTGACCGGTCGGGGCCAGTTACGTATGGCTTCTACTTTAGTTACCTGCGGCTTGATGACTCCCCGCCCAATAACATATCCCAGGTATTTGGTCTCTTCCAACCCAATCGCACACTTCTTTGGATTGGCGGTCAGTCCAGCTTTCCTCAGGGCATCCACTACCGCCTGCACTTTGGGCAAATGGCTTTCCCAGTCGGTGCTGTGGATGATTACATCATCTAAGTAGGCCGAAGCGTACCGACGATGAGGTCGCAGTACTATATCCATTAACCTTTGGAAGGTGGCGGGGCGCCATGCAGGCCAAAGGGTAACACCTTGTAATGATACAGGCCCTGCGAGGTAACAAAAGCGTTTTTTCCTTGGCCGCCTCCGTTAAGGGTACTTGCCAGTATCCTTTAGTGAGGTCTAGCACAGAAAAATAACGGGCTTGCCCTAAATTCTCAACAAGCTCGTCTACCCGGGGCATGGGATACGCATCGAACTTGGACACTTCATTTAACTTGCGAAAATCGTTGCAGAACCGCAACGTCCCATCCGGCTTGGGTATTAGAACTATGGGACTGGCCCACTCACTTTTCGATTCCTCAATGACATCAAGCTTCAACATTAACTGCACTTCCTCCGCGATGGCCCGTCGCCGAGCCTCGGGTACCCGGTATGGTTTTAACCGGATCTTGGCCTGAGGCTCAGTGATGATGTCATGTTGGATGAGAGACGTGCGGCCAGGGAGGTCCGAGAACACATCCGTGTTCCGACTGACGAACTCCCTGACTTCCTGAACTTGTTTGGAAGACAGGCTGTCTGCAATTTTACCGTGGTTACTGCTTCACAGGCCACGAACTGTGGGGCTGGACCCTTTTCACCTAGAAGCCCTGGCCGGGGCTGTGGTCGTCGGCCGTGTCCCTATCTTTCCACGGCTTTAGTAAATTCACGTGGTACACCTGCTCCGGCTTGCGCCGCCTGGCTGGTGTACTTTGTAATTTACTTCCCCTACCTTCTCGATCACCTCATAGGGGCCCTGCCACCTAGCTAGGAACTTGCTGTCCAGGGTGGGTACCAGAACCAAAACCCGATCTCCCGGATTGAAGCCCCGTACCCGAGCCTGACGATTGTACACCCTACTCTGGGCTTGTTGCGCTGCCTCCATATGCTCGCGGACCAGCGGCAACACCCTTTCCATCCGTTCCTGCATCTGGGTGACATACTCAATGACACTTTTGTGGGGGACAGGCTGTTGTTCCCACGCTTCCTTGGCGATATCCAACAGGCCCCGAGGGTGTCTGCCATAAAGCAGTTCGAAGGGCGAGAACCCAGTAGAGGCCTGGGGCACCTCTCGCACTGCGAACATGAGATAGGGCAGAAGCAGATCCCAGTCCTTCCCATCTCTAGACACCACCCTTTTTAACATATTTTTTAAAGTTTGGTTAAACCTCTCGACAAGACCGTCTGTTTGCGGATGGTAAACGGACGTCCGTAACTGCTTTATACGCAACAATTTACACAGTTCCCTCATAACTTTGGACATAAAGGGGTCCCTTGGTCTGTCAGAACCTCTTTTGGCAGGCCCACACGGGAAAACATTTCCATTAACTCTTTGGCGATGAGCTTAGCTGAGGTATGTCGCAGAGGCACCGCCTCCGGATACCGAGTGGCATAGTCAAGAACTACCAGAATGTGTTGGTGGCCCCTGGCGAGACTTTGGTACAGGCCCAATTAGATCCATAGCGATTCGCTCAAACGGGACCTCAATAATTGGAAGAGGTACCAGAGGACTACGGAAATGTGGCTGGGGGCTATTTATCTGACAGGTGGGACAGGACTTACAATAATTTTCTACCTCCTTGAACACACTGGGCCAATAGAACCGCTGCAGTATGCGGTCCTGGGTTTTCTGCCACCCCAAGTGTCCCCCAAGAACATGTTGGTGGGCAAGCTCCATGACCAGCTTGCGGTACGCTGTGGGCACCACCAACTGTTCAACAGGTTCACCTCGGATTTGGTTCACCCGATATAACATTTCTTGGTGAACAACAAAGCGGGAAATATTAACTCAGCCCCTGGTTTCTGGGGTTTACCATCAATTTCCAGCACATTCTCCCAGGCCCTGGTTAGGGTTTGGTCCCGGTGTTGGGCGGTCCCAAAATTATCTCCGGAGACGTGGAGGTCTGCCAACTCAGGTCCGGGTGGCAAGTCCTCCATGTCTCCCACCATTACACTCAGTGGGGGTGTCTCCCCTCTATCACAGAAGTGGTGGTCACCCCTACCGCAGGCCCTTCGGACTCGGGCTCCCAGGGCTCTGGCCTCCCACAGGAACCAGGCCACTCTGCTAGGGTTATCCCTGTCTCAGGGCTATTAGTCACTTTCACCTCAGGCCATAGTGACGGAAAACCAGGGAAGTCTCTCCCAATTATTAGTTCATAAGGTAGCTTTGCGGAGATCGCCACTTCACAAGTCCATGTGCCGGCCGCCGTGGACAGAGACATTACAGCCGTGGGATAGTCCTTTAAGTCTCCGTGTATGCACACCACACCAACTTTCCGGCCCGTATACTGGGAGGGCTGTACCAGGGCAGCACTTACCAGGGTTACTAGGCTCCCTGAGTCCAGCAGAGCCACGGCCAGATTATCACCCACTTGCACCTGGCACAGGTGACGATTGTCTATTGTCTCGGGGGTGCCGGTGGCACACAGTCTCCGAGCATACATGGAAGCCCGGTACCCATAATTAGTCTCCATGGGTTCTCCCCGGTGTGGACAGTCGGCCCTTACGTGGCCAGGCTCCTGACACCGCCAGCAGACAATCGGGGCCGGGTCCACAGGGGGCACACCCCGAACAGGTCGCTCAGGTATCAGACGTCGGAACTGGATAGGAGACCTCCGGGGTTTGACCGGCCCCCTCCCAACATCACCCCCTTGCAAGTTTTTTGTGGCCTCATAGCGCTCCACCAGATCAACCATTTCAAGGGCATTAGTGGGGAATACCTGGCCGATCCAGTGCTGAAGGGGGTAAGGCAGGGCCCTCCAGAACATGTCGGCCAGCAGACGGTCCAGCATAGCAGTTGGACTTAGAACATCAGGCTGCAGCCACTTTTGCAACCTGTGCAGCAACTCATAGTACTGCGGCCTGGCGGGTTCAGCCGTTTTAAAGTCCCACTGGTGGACCCGCTGAGTCCGGACTAACACGTTTACCCCCAGTCTGGCCAGGATCTCCCCCTTCACCGTGGGATAATCAGCAGCCTGGTCATCTGCTAAGTCAAAAGAAACTTGCTGGGGTCCGGATGCCAGGAACGGAGCAAACACCTCGGCCCACTGGTCACGGGGTAACTTTTCCCTCACGGCGACCTTTTTAAAGACCGCCAGATATGTCTCCACGTCGTCTGAGGGGGTCATTTTTGGGATCGCCGCACGGACCACTTTCTGGGCATCATGGTCGTGGTGGGACGCTCCTGCAGCTTGTAACGCCATCACGTGCTGTAATAGTAGCTGGTTGGTCTCCCGCTGCTGCACGTTAGCCTCTATGAGAGCTTTCACAGCCGCCTCCATTTTGTCAGGGAACACAGGCTGCAACTTTGCTGGCCTAATATAGGACATCCAGTCGTGCCCAGCAAAAACAAAAATTTTCGGCGTTCACGCCAGCCTCACTGCGCATGCCCGCATCCGACACCAAATGTGGGGAGTCGCTCTGGTAGATAGCGGTGCGGGTGCAGTACCGAGGCAAAACAGGAGTCCCGAAGGTGCATAAACAGTGTTTTATTCACACTTGCACAAGATAAACAATAAACAGTCTCTTGGTGTTACTTCACATACATAAGAAATCATGAGGAAAACAAGACAGTCCAATACAGGCTCCAGTCACCTGGGAGGTTTTTAGGTGCAGGTTCGCACCTGGCTGTCAGTCCAGCCGCAAGACAAGCGACGTCAGGTTTCCAGGCCGTCTGCACTCCTCCTTGCTGGGCTCTTGCTTCCAGCCCAGAGAACTCCCAAACTCAAATGATTCCACAGCCTTACAGCAGCTCCAGGACAATCACACCTCACCTGCTGGTGCTGGCTGTCTTATAAAGGCCCGGGAAAAACCGGCCTGGACCGTGGGGAATAGGCACCCACCCAACTCTTTGCCTACTCCCAGTAAGAGCCGGCCCGGATTGGCTTTGCAGCCAAACTAAATAGAAATGTGTCAAAACAGCACTAGCTGCTGCTGACATGCAAGAAAACCCGGCTCTTACCTCACCGAGGCCAGGAACCTCGGTGACACGTACCTGCCATCGACCACGGTACCTTGCACCTTACCACAATATATATATATATAAAAAAGCAGACTGATGTACTAGCCCTAAAAAGGGCTTTTTGGGGTGCTGTAAGGACAATATCCTTACAGCAGATTAGCCTTTTAGGACTGGAGTGGACACAGAACACTAGTAGCTAACGCTTTCCTTTAGATTCCCTATATTTATTCAGCAGCAGCAGCAGCACTCTCCCTGCTCTAACTAACACTGCAGCTTCAGAATGAATCTAAGATGGATGCTGTCCTTGCTTTTTGATAGATGGTGGGAGGGTCTGGGAGGGAGGGTATGCTGATTGGCTGGAATGTGTCTGCTTACTGTGAGGTACAGGGTCAAAGTTTTCTCAATGATGATGTATAGGGGGCGGACCTAACATTGCTTATGTTCGCCCGCCGTGGCGAACGCGAACAAGCGATGTTCGCCGGCGAATAGTTCGGGAAATCTCTAATAATAAGTAAGGGGCCGGAGGTCAAGCCATGCCCACTTCTGGTTCCCGTCTGAACTTGTAGCCAATTGTAACAATTACTTGATGAAACTATATGTATATATATGTCAACATGTACAGTCGTGGCCAAAAGTTTTGAGAATTACATAAATATTGGAATTTGGAAAAGTTACTGCTTAAGTTTTTATAATAGCAATTTGCATATACTCCAGAATGTTATGAAGAGTGAACAGATGAATTGCATAGTCCTTCTTTGCCATGAAAATGAACTTGAAAATCCCCAAAAAAACCTTTCCACTGCATTTCATTGCTGTCATTAAAGGACCTGCTGAGATCATTTCAGTAATCGTCTTGTTAACTCAGGTGAGAATGTTGACGAGCACAAGGCTGGAGATCATTATGTCAGGCTGATTGGGTTAAAATGGCAGACTTGACATTTTAAAAGGAGGGTGATGCTTGAAATCATTGTTCTCCTATTGTTAACCATGGTGACCTGCAAAGAAACGCGTGCAGCCATCATTGCGTTGTATAAAAATGGCTTCACAGGCAAGGATATTGTGGCTACTAAGATTGCACCTCAATCAACAATTTATACCATCATCAAGAACTTCAAGGTTCAATTCTTAAGAAGGCTTCAGGGCGTCCAAGAAAGTCCAGCAAGCGCCAGGATCGTCTCCTAAAGAGGATTCAGCTGCGGGATCGGAGTGCCACCAGTGCAGAGCTTGCTCAGGAATGGCAGCAGGCAGGTGTGAGTGCATCTGCATGCACAGTGAGGCGAAGACTTTTGGAAGATGGCCTGGTGTCAAGAAGGGCAGCAAAGAAGCCACTTCTCTCCAAAAAAAAATACATCAGGGACAGATTGAGAAAGCATGCAGAAAGTATGGTGAATGGACTGCTGAGGACTGGGGCTAAGTCATATTCTCCGATGAAGCCTCTTTCCAATTGTTTGGGGCATCTAGAAAAAGGCTTGTCCGGAGAAGAAAAGAATGATGTCATATACAGGCTCCTTATGCTTTCCAGCCCCTATATACTCACCTTCTTGTTGGGTGAAGTGCACTTGGAGCGCATCTGCGTTACAGATTATAGAGGAGTTGGGCTTTTGTCCGTCTCCCCTGTTGGGTGGAACACATATGCTCTCCAAAAGTCACCTCATTGATACCTGGAATGCACGTGCGTTCCATTGGGACGCAAGGCATTTACCCGTGTTTCTGGCCATCTGATGGAGTGCATTTGCGTTCTAACTGAGCATTTTTCTATTTTTCATATACAGGTTTGTTTCTTGTGGTTCACTAACATGATAATTATATTTAGCGACAGCAGGCCTTTATCAATTTGATTTATGTGGTTAATTCCACCTGTCTGAGTCCAGTGTTTTTTTAGTATCAAAAGGAAGTTGGGGAGGGTCTCAGAAGGGGAGGACCATTTAAAAGGGTGCCAGATGAAAGTGCTACTGAGACGCCAGACATCTACTAGCCCTACCATGTAGCTCTAGGCTATCACCATTTTACCCTAACTGGAGGGTTCCCGATCATTGGCTTTTGAGCGAGTAGTCTATACCCCAGGACTTCTCTATCATTTGTCTATTATCTTTGTATTTTTTGTTGCTTTTCTGGATTGATTTTTCAGATTAGTTAATTTTTGATCCATAGATAACATCATTCTAGTCCTTTGTCATGTAATGAGGAAACGCCGCGTCGGGGTGCATAACCTTTGTTCAAATGACAATTCTTTGGAGGAGATTTTTTGTAATACTCTGAAGATTTTCTGTTTTTCCTAACTAGGATTATTTGCCACATGTTTTTTAAAAACTTTCTCTGGGACATATACCTCAATTTTCAGATAGGGCATCAATAGATATCAGAAAGGGCTTAGCCACCGAGAGGTGGGGTCGCCCCTTTCGGGGCAGGTGCTCTGTCACTAATAGGGACAGTGAGGTTATCTTGTCCAGTAAAACCTACACCGCTGTTCCTCTTCTCTATGATGCTTGATACTTCAAAGCGTGAGTAGTGTTCAGCAAACCCGAACTGTAAAGTTCGGGTTCTTACCGGACGTTTAGGCTTTTGGTACCCGGATCCGAACATTTCTGTAAAAGTTCTGGTTAGAGTTTGTTGTCCAGCCGTTTAATAAAGCTTGTTGAAAGGTTGCAGGGCAGCCAATCAACAAACGTTTAAGATGTGTGCCCTTAGAAGCCATCACAGCCATGCCTACTAATGGCATGGCTGTGATTGGCCAGTGCAGCATGTGACCCAGCCTCTATATAATCTGGAGTCACGTAGCGCCGCACGTCACGTCAGCTCTTATTATTGTAGGGATAGGATGCTGCTGCTGTGAGGGAGAGAATAGGAAATAATCTGATATCAGAGCTTGGTGTTAAGTCTGCGGTCTACAGCGATTATTTTTTTTTTATATTTTTTTTTTGTGGGTGCAATGCAACATTTTTGTACCCTGCCCTGAGCACAGGGACACAGAAAAATAAGTTTTAAACGGTCTGTTAGTTAGGTGGGTGTCGGCGGCCATTTTGTGCAAGTGCAGTGCACATTGCACCTGCATATGTGCCAGGGACAATAATTGAATCCTGTTCTTGTGGTTCAGTGGGCGACATATACGCATTTTTTAAGTGTACGTGCATTGCATATGTGCCAGGGGAAGGGAAAATAATATAGGGTAATCTGTGAGTTCAGGGACCCAGGGCGTGACATATTCAAATTTTTTATGTAAAGTACCCCTGTGCTGCATATGTGACAGTGTAATCAATTCAGTAAATCCATCTGTTAGATTCTGGGGGGACAAATTATTTTTTTTTTTGCCATAAAGTACATTTGCGGCCTGCACTGCATTTCTTGGGAGTGAAATATAACCAGTAAATACAACTATTGCGTCTATTTCAGGTAAGGGGGATAGACCATGTTCATTTTGACTACAGAGGTGGTGATTGGATGCGCCTCTTGGCACAATGTGAAGCACATTGGATCTTCACTTTAAGTACTATAACTCCATTTGCACTTAATGAGGGGCTAAGTTATACTCCTTTTCTATAGGGTGCTCTTATATTTCTGCTTAGGGGTTGTGATGTTTATGTGATGGGATGTTCTCCCCCTTGTTTTTATTTTTGTCGGTAATGGTAATTTTAATTTAGTTTTATACATCATGGGTGCTCAATCCAATGTCTGTATTGTTCTTCTCTTCCTTTTAGATCCGCTGAGATATTTATATCACTATACGTGATTGAACCATGCTCGGTTGCCTTCATAAAACCATTTATTTTAATCTTGGACAGCAGTGGACCATAAATGGTCCTTTATCATCGTCCTTATGCATGATATTATGACACTTTATACATATATGAATTGCACAGAGAGAATTGCACCAGAGATTTTATGTAATTTATAGGTGGTTGCACTATTTTATACTTTATGAATTATCATATATAATTTTTCATTATTATTATTATTGTTCTTTGTATGAATTAATTATTGTGTCTTGAAATTATGTCACTTGATTATTATTCTAATATTATTATTAGAATTATGTCATATACACATAATGATTTTATTTTGATATGAATTATGTGGTTATAAGTACTTTCACACTTATTTCTTGGCACTTATCACTGTTCACCTTGGGGACTAACATTTTTGCATGTGGTCACTTTCACTTTCCTTTATACCACTTCATTTCACTAATGTTATCTTTAGTTACTTTAGTTACTTTTTATATTAATTTTGTATATTCTAATATTAAATGCATTAAGATGATGAATAATAATAGAAACAAACAATCATGGCATTCGATCCATTCTGTCTATGTTTTTAGATTAGGCATCCGATCATGTTCTAACATACAGTACAGCAAGGTTTATTGTAGGGAATGTATCATTATAGTAGCGAAACTATTGTCACCACTTCCTGGTTAGTGCGCTCCACTGTGGGTCATGTGACCCGACCATGGAACGCACATCCACACACGGAGGCGGAAGAAGTCAGTGACTCAATGCCAACACATCCGGCGGCAGTGATGACGTGTGCAGTCCAGATTGAGACGCACGGTCGTCACTTCCGGCCACGTGTTGCGGTATGAGCGGTACCCTCAGGTGGGTTACATCTAGATTAATATCACAGGGTATTTAAGGTGAGGGGGGACACACATTCCAACTATATGACCCCCTGAAAAAGCATTCTACGCGAAGCGCGCGTCGGCATACGGGAGACTGACACAGCATAATAGGTACTGATTGAATGAATTTTATGAGGTGGCGTATAAGATGGAATACAAGATCAAATTGATCTAGGGGCAATTCAACCTGTGGCCGAAAGGGTAGGGGGTCTCTATTCCTGGCTGTTTTTGGTAAAGAAACCAAATGAGAAATCAAGGATAATAAATTTAAAACCCCTGAACAAATATGTGCTAAAGAACTTTAAATCGAAACAATAAAAACTATCAAGCTAATAAAAGGAAGGTCAGTAATGGCAAAAATAAACTTAAAGCAGGGCTTGACAAATTTCCTTGGAATCTAGGAGCCAGCTAAAAAAGTTAGGAGCCAGGCGGAGCCGCGTCATAAAGCTCCCAATAGATGCCCCCATAGTGCCCCCCCCCCACTTCTCCATAGAGCCCCCCAATAATGCATGCCAGTAAATAGGGCCCCCAGTAGATGCCCCCATAGTGTTTCTTCCCCTGTTCTCCATAGTGCCCCCCATAATGTGCAAGTATATAGGGCCCCCCACAATGCTTCCCCTCTTCAATAGGTTATATGACACGTCAGATGCTGCCAGCGTCTAAGTGATCGCCACTTGCGGCCGCCATGACATGTGGAAACCCTTACAAGGATTACAGGGTCTGGAGGGGAGGGCAGAGGGGTCCGGAGGGGAGGGCAGAGGGGTCCGGAGGGAGGGCAGAGGGGTCCGGAGGGAGGCAGAGGGTCCGGAGGAGGGCAGAGGGTCCGGAGGAGAGGGCAGAGGGGTCCGGAGAAGAGGGCAGAGGGGTCCGGAGGAGAGGGCAGAGGGGTCCAGAGGGCACAAACACAGCGGGCACCATGACATTTTACTGAGCACTACAACCCCCAGCTGGCGCTCAGTCCCCGCATCACTACAACGCCCAGCTCTTTCCCCCTCTTGTCATTCACTTTCCCCCTTGTCATTCTCCCCCCTTGTCATTCTCTCCCCCCTTGTCATTCTCTTTCCCCCTCGTCTTGTCAATCTCTTTCCCCCTCTTGTCATTCACTTTCCCCCCTTGTCATTATCTTTCTCCCCTTGTCATTCACTTTCTCCCCCCCCCTTGTCATTCATTTCCCCCCCCCCCCTTGTCATTCACTTCCCCCCCTTGTCATTATCTTTCCCCCTTGTCATTTTCTCCCTCCCTCCCCGCCTGTAATGTAGCGTGGCCGAGCTTTGTATGGTCCCACGGGTACAGGAGCTTTAGTTTCCTGTACCTGGGCGGACTGACAGGAAGTGCACACTGTGTGTGCACTTCTTGTCAGTCTGGCCTGGTACAGGAGACAGATGCTCCTGTACCGCGGACCATACAGGGCTCGGCCACGCTACAATGAGGGAGTGACAGGAGGGAGCGCTGAGCGTTTCCCTCCTGTCAGTCCCTCTCTTCATGCTGCACCCGGGCGGTGTGCCCTCATGGACGCGCCAGCCCGGGCAGTGCTGCAGCCGCCTAAGGCTCTATATAGAGCGCTCGGGCGGCTGCAGCATGAGGGGGGCCGGCGCTCCTAGTCCGCGTGTAGGACGCGCCGGCCCTGCGCTCTGGCACCTGAGAGAACGGGCTGACAAATACCCAGGCGCCAGGACCAAATTATGTTTCAATTCATTACCATTCCTGACAATATCTCAGGTTCGCAGTCCCAGATGGTAACATTATTCAACACTACTAATTCATATGTGTCACGGATGTTCCCATGACAGGTGGCAGGAGATCGGTGAAACTGGCAACACTTGGTTTGATCTGACATCTACTCCAGCACAATTCCAACGGGGTGCTCAGCAGCAAAAGTCAGACCGTAAATATACATCCATAAGAAGAATATCCACAGTTCTCACTGCTTGTAAAAAATCTTTTTCACTTTAGAATAAATGCAGAGGATAGACTAGCATGACCGACACTCCAACCAGCACAGCTTATGGCCATTTCACATCCTCAGACGCTTTCTCAAGACAGAGGTAAATGGAATAATCAAGAAATCTAAGAAGAAACCTGCCTCTGTGGTTTGAGGCAGTTTTCTTGAGAAAGCTCACTCACTTTATGGAGAGCAGATGATACTACATTCTTAGGGTAATCCTTTTCTAGAAAACGTTTGCTAATCAGTGATGACTGTTCCTTAACTCTGAGAAGTTGAGCTTGCTTGATCAGCAGTGGTGGGCCCTGCTGCATCAGATGCAATGAGTGAAAACTCTGATGCTGACAGATTAACCCCTTAGATGCCAAAGTCAATGTCTGCAGCTTCAAAGGGGTTTCCAGAGGGACTGGGCTCCCTCTCATCTCATCAGGTGTGCTCTCATGGCAGGTCCCAATGGAGCTTGATGCCTTGCAGAGGCCTTGTGGCCTGCCGGTTACGGAGGCAACCATCAATGTAGTACTGACAGTATCAATGCATTACACTGTATTGTAACGCATTATGGAAGGGATAAGATCCCCAAATTCCCAAAAAATAAAAAAGTATAAAAAAATGTTTTAGGTAAAAAAAAGTGCCCCTTTCCCATAACCGAGTCACTCTAAATTGTCAAAAATAGACATATTAGGTATTGCCACATTCGTAACCACTGACTATAAACATATCACATAATCTACCCCATCAGGTAAATGCTATAAAAATATAAACTGCCAAAACAGCCATGGTCACCTTGCTTCGAAAAAAGTATAATACGATCAAAAAGAATTATGTACCCCAAAATGGTACAAATGAAAACTACACCAAATCTAGGCCTCAGATGCACATGGTGCTTCTTTCTTTCAGAGCCCTGTCAATGCACCTAGCCTTTCTGCCGCCGGAGGCGAAAAGACAATTGTCACCCCATACACACTGCCACGAGACGTAGACTTTCACTGTTCATGTCAGAAAATTCTGAGCAAATGCTGTATATGTTTCAGAATGTCTTCTGATCCCCTTAAGGAACTGAGCTTTTTTTTATTTATTTTTTTGCGTGTTCGTTTTGCGCTCCCTGCCTTCCCAGAGCCATAACTTATTGGTTCACATAGCCATATGAGGGCTTGTTTTTTTGCGGGACAAGTTGTACTTTCCAACGCCACCATTTAATATTGCATATGATGTAGTGGAAAGTGGGAGAAAAATTCCAAATGGGGTGAAATTGCAAAAAAAAAGCAATTCCACCACAGTTTTACGAGTTTTTAAATTACAACGTTTGATGTGCAAATAAAACTGACCAGTTAGTTTTATTCTACAGGTCAGTACGAATCCGGTGATACCTAAATGTATAGTTTTTCTTGCGTTTTGATAGTGAAAAAAAATTCAAAAGTGGGAAAAAAATCAGTTTTACTTTATTGTCACCATATTTTGACCCCTATAACTTTTTTGTAATTATGTGTACGGAGCTGTGTGGGGGCTCATTTTTTGCGGCGCAATCTGAACTTTTCATTGATACCATTCTGGGGTGTGTATGACTTTTTGGTCCCCCCTTTTTTTGAGGAAATGAAGCGTCCAAAAATGGCGAGTCTGCCATTTGGTTGCTTTTTTCCGATTTTCTGTTTACCATATGAGGAATATTTTTTTATATTTTTATAGTATGGGCATGATGTGTATTTTTTTATATTTTTTTCATTTAAGCAAAATGGGGTGATTTGAATTTTTAGGTTATTTTTAACAATTATTTTTTTTTTTTTTTACACTTTCCTATAGTTCCCACATAGGGAACTATAACATGCAATCATTAGATTGATATTCTCATACATTCCAATGCAATAGCATTGGAATATATGAGAAAATCGCATATTTCCTATGGAGCCTATTACAGGAAATACTATGCAGTAGCCTGGGTTTCATTCATAGAGACCCAGGCTGCTGCAGGCATGCTCCGGCTCCTCCAATGGCCACACGGGGTCGCCGGAGCACAAACTGAAAGTGAAACTTTTAGTTTGTGCACACTCAGATGCCGTGGTCAGGATTGATTTTTGCATCTGAGGGGTTAAATGTCTGCGATCAGCATTACTGCCAGTCGTGGACATGAGCCGCGGGTGTCTGCTTGAAGAAGGAGCGGGCGCCTTCTTTAACCGCTACAGGACCGCCTAACGCAGAGATGCGTCCTGCGGGCGGTCCTGTAGCTCTGAGATGACGCGTCGGTGCGTCATCTCGTGAGAGCCGAGACTTCCTGTGAACGCGCGCGCGCGTTCACAGAGAAGCGCGTCTCGGCAGTTAGGCTACAGCCTGCCAGCGAAGATCCATCGCTGGCAGGCTGTAGATGCGAATAAAATCGCATCAAACAGCTATATCAGACGCTGTTTTGTGAACAGCGTCTGATATAGCTGCTACCTGGTCCTCTGGTGGTCCCATTTGCTGGGATCGACCACCACAGGACCAGGTAATACTGTAAAGTTGCACCAAACACTACACCAACTCCCCCCCTACCCCCACCACCTCACCTATTTACCCCTTGATCACCCCATCTAGATCCCCTGATCACCCCCCTGTCATTGATCACACCCCTTGTAAGGCTCCATTCAGACGTCCATATGTGTTTTGCGGATCCGTGGATTCATGGATCCGCGGATCCGATCCGCAGATCCTCAAAACACGGACACAGGCAATGTGCTTTCCGCATTTTGCAGATCCGCACATTGCCACAACTATATAGAAAATGCTTTTTCTTGTCCGCAATTGCTGACAAGAAAAGGGCATGTTCTATATTTTTGCGGAACGGAAGTGCAGACCCGGAAGCGCGGATCCGTAATTCCAGATCCGAGCGGGACAAAGTCTGTCCCCATAGAAATGAATGGGTCCGCAATTCCGTTCCGCAAACAGAATTTCGGACGTGTGAATGGGGCATAAGGGTCTCTTATCACCGCCAGTTAGCTAGCTACTTGTTAGGTAGCTAGCGCCCAGCCCACCGCACCGCAGTCATTGATTTTGGCAGAGATTTTTTCATCCACATTGACCGATGCGAATGAAAAAATCTGTGCCGTTCATTTTTTATTTTTTTTCAGCGCAGAGGCTGAACGGAAAAAAAAAATCTCATTACCCGTATGCTCAATATAAGGAGAATAGCAGAAACTCCTAATGCTGCCCATACGTGTAATGATTGCGGAGACCCTCAAATGCCAGGGCAGTACAAAAACCCCACATGTGACCCCATTTTAGAAAGAAGACACCCCAAGGTATTCCGTGAGGGGTATGGTGAGTTCATGCAAAATTTTATTTTTTGTCACAAGTTAGTGGAATATGAGACTGTAAAAAAAAAAAAAAAAAATCAATTTCCGCTAACTTGTGCCAGAATTTTTTTTTCTGTGAACTTGCCATACCCTCACAGAATACCTTGGGGTGTCTTCTTCCACAATGGGGTCACATGTGGGGTTTTATACTGCCCTGGCATTTTAGGGGTCTAAAGCGTGAGAATCCAAATGCGTTAAAATGGCCTATGAAATCCTAAAGGTACTCATTGGTTTTAGGGCCCTTTGCATCTTGGCTGCAAAAAGTGTCACTCATGTGGTATCGCCGTACTCAGGAGAAGTAGGGCAATGTGTTTTGGGTGTATTTTTACATATACCCATACTGTGTGTGAGAAATATCGCTGTAACGACAACTTTTTAAATTTTTTATTCAAAGTTGTCAATTTACAGAGATATTTCTCTCATCCAGCATGGGTATATGTAAAATATACCCCAAACACATTGCCCTACTTCTCCTGAGTACGGCGATGCCACATGTGTGACACTTTTGCAGCCAAGATCGCAAAGGGCCCAAATTCCAACGAGTA
This sequence comes from Bufotes viridis, assembly GCA_033119425.1. NCBI lineage: Eukaryota > Metazoa > Chordata > Amphibia > Anura > Bufonidae > Bufotes > Bufotes viridis. The sequence goes on along the minus strand of CM065596.1, from coordinate 92,187,888 downwards.
CCTTTTAGGAGGGCATTTTACGCATTTTCCTCTCACGCTTTAGGGCCCCTAAAATGCCAGGGCAGTATAAATACCCCACATGTGACCCCATTTTGGAAAGAAGACACCCCAAGGTATTCGCTGAGGGGCATAATGAGTCCATGAAAAATTAAACTTATTGTCAAAAGTTAGCGGAAAGGGAGACTTTGTGAGAAAAAACAATAAAAAAATCAATTTCTACTAACTTGTGCCAAACAAAAAAATCTTCTATGAACTCGCCATGCCCCTCATGGAATACCTTGGGGTGTCTTCTTTCCAAAATGGGGTCACATGTGGGGTATCTATACTGCCCTGGCATTTTAGGGGCCCTAAAGCGTGAGAAGAAATATGCGTAAAAATGCCCTCCTAAAAGGTACTCATTGGTTTTAGGGCCCCTTTGCGCATCTTGGCTGCAAAAAAGTGGCACACATGTGGTATCGCCGTACTCAGGAGAAGTAGGGCAATGTGTTTTGGGGTGTATTTTACATATACCCATACTTTGTGTGAGAAATATCTCTGTAAATTGACAACTTTGAATAAAAAAATGTAAAAGTTGTCGTTTACAGCGATATTTCTCACACGCAGCATGGGTATATGTAAAATACACCCCAAAACACATTGCCCTACTTCTCCTGAGTACGGCGATACCACATGAGTGACACTTTTTGCAGCCTGGGTGCTAAAGGGGCCCTAAAACCAATGAGTACCTTTAGATTTCACAGGCCATTTTTATGCATTTGGATTCTCACGCTTTAGGACCCCTAAAATGCCAGGTGAGTATAAATACCCCACATGTGACCCCATTTTGGAAAGAAGACACCCTAAGGTATTCCGTGAGGGGCATGGCGAGTCCACAGAATTTTTATTTTTGGCACAAGTTAGCGGAAATTGATATATTTTTTTTTTATTTTGTTTTTACAAAGTCTCATATTCCACTAACTTGTGACAAAAATAAAATTTTACATGAACTCACCATACCCTCACGGAATACCTTGAGGTGTCTTCTTCCAAAATGGGGTCACATGTGGGTATTTATACTGTCCTGGCATTTTAGGGCCCCTAAAGCGTGAGAAGAAGTCTGGAATCCAAATGCGTAAAAATGCCCTGTGAAATCCTAAAGGTACTCATTGGTTTTAGGGCCTTTGCACCCAGGCTGCAAAAAAGTGGCACACATGTGGTATCGCCGTACTCAGGAGAAGTAGGGCAATGTGTTTTAGGGTGTATTTTTATATATACCCATACTTTGTGTGAAAAATATCTCTGTAAACGACAACTTTTAAAAATTTTGATACAAAGTTGACAATTTACAGAGATATTTCTCTCACCCAACATGGGTATATGTAAAAATACACCCCAAAACACATTGCCCTACTTCTCCTGAGTACGCAGATACCACATAAGTGACACTTTTTTGCAGCCTGGGTGCGCAAAGGGGCCCAAATTCCAACGAGTACCTTTAGATTTTACATGGCGGCTCACAATTTAGCCCCGCCCAAAATGCCAGAACAGTAAACACACCCCACAAATGACCCCATTTCGGAAAGTAGACACCCCAAGGTATTCACTGAGGGGCATAGTGAGTCCGTCTGAGATTTTAATTTTTTTTGCCAGAAGTTATCAGAAATTGAAACTTTTTTTTTTTTTTATCAGAAAGTGTCATTTTCCGCTAACTTGTGAAAAAAAATGAAATGATACGTGAACTCACCATGCCCCTCCGCGAATACTTTGGGGTGTCTTCTATCTAAAATGGTGTAATTTGGGGGGTATTTATACTATCCTGGCATTCTAGCACCTGAAGAAACATGACAGGCGCTCAGAAAGTCAGAGCTGCTTCAAAATGTCGAAATTCACTTTTTTGCACCATAGTTTGTAAACGCTATAACTTTTACCCAAACCAATAAATATACACTTATTGGACTTTTTTTTTATCAAAGACATGTAGAACAATAAATTTAGAGAAAAATTTATATAGAAATGTATTTTTAAAAAAAAAAAAATTTACAACAGAAAGTGAAAAATGTCATTTTTTTGCAAAAATGTCGTTAAATTTGTATTAATGGCAAAAAAAGTAAAAATGTCAGCAACAATGAAATACCACCAAATGAAAGCTCTATTAGTGAGAAGAAAAGGAGGTAAAATTCATTTGGGTGGTAAGTTGCATGACGGAGCAATAAACGGTGAAAGTAGTGTAGTGCAGAATTGTAAAAAGTGGCCTGGTCATTAGGGTGTTTAAGCTAGGGGGGCTGAAGCGGTTAAACACTAGCACAGGGCGTACATGTGTCCTTAAGAGGTTTAAGGGCATCTGTCAGCACATTTTTACCAATGAAACTGGCTGATCTATTGCATTTGTGCTTGGCAGCTGAAGGCATCTTTGTTGGTCCCATGTTGATATGTGTCCACGTTGCATTGTAATATGTGCAAATAGGACCTACACAGATGCCTTCAGCTGCCAAGCGCACATGTTGCAGGTCAGCTAATTTTATAGGTACAAATCTGATGGCAGATGCCCTTTAAGATCTGGCCTTAGATTTAACACTTTACAATGCAAAGTGTAAAATCTGTGGTCAGGTTTGGGAAAAGCTTCATATCAAAATCCGACATAGAATATTTAGACTTTGCTTCAAATTTGCTGGAAGTACCTGGTGTCCAGTGGTTACTCACCTTCTCAGGCTCCAAAGCTTTCTGTTCTCCAATCCTTGGTCCACAACTAGGAGCTGAATGCAGGGATCCTGACATACAGACAACCAGAGATAGATGTGGTGTCACTAACACTCAGTGGGACAGTCAGGGACACACAAATACAGTATGTAGAGTATATACTGTAAGGGATCGCTCTCTATCAAGGGACAGCAATGACAGATTTATCATCAAACGGGGTTTTCAAGCTCAAACAGTGCTTTATTGTGTCACTTAAAGCAGCACACATTATCACCCAGTTAACCTTACAGGGTGAGGCACCAGCACCACAAATGCAAAATAAAAACCTGCCCGTCTGGGCTCTACTTAATACATGGTCTCCCTAACTCACCTCTACGATGCAGTTCACACAAGGGATGAGATTCGGCTTTACTCAGCCATTTGGTCTAGCAGCCTCCTAGCTGTGACCACACCAGTACCTTGGGGGGATATGGTCCAAGAGTCCTCCTGACTCTGACCGTGCGACTCCTCTTCCCCAGGCGTCGCTGCATCCCCCCAAACTCAGGCTTCCTCAGCCTTGTAGTTCCACAGCCCTCCTGGCTGGGACCACACAGAGCCTCTGCAGGCTTCCTGTCCCAATTCCTCCCCGACCTGAGGATTGTTGTCGACTTTTAAATGAGAACTGTGGACATGGGCCACCTGGATTGTGGGGAAGACACAGCAAACCATGACATGCATCTCCTCGAATAGGTTTCCTGCACCATTCTAGGAGACACATATTTTCCCTCTTGATATATGAGGCTTGTCACTGCCTCACACACACACATATATATATCATACCATAATTTTACATTCAGCGCCTGTGAACGCGCAGAGGGAAGGAGGGTACCGTGAATTTATGATCCCTCCCCTTCCTGCACTCCTTCACAGGCGCAAGCTGTAATGTTTCGGTACCCTGCCTGCTTCACGCATGCGCAGTGGCCCGTAAATCGACGGTACCCTCCCTCCGAGCCTTCCCATAAGCTCGGAGGGAGGAATGGTACCGCCGATTTACGGGCATGCGTGAAACAGACAGGGTATCGAAACATTACAGCTTGCGCCTGTGAAGGAGCGCAGGGAGGGGAGGGATCGTAAATTCACGGTACCCTCCTTCCCTCTGCGCGTTCACTGGCACTGAAAGTAAAATATGGTACCCAGGTTGGCAGTGCGCAGGCGCCAACTCGCCTTCTTTTAAGCCAATCGGGTGTCGACTTCAGCGATCACACCTCCTTTTTATGCTGTACGTCATAGCGGAACTGACGAGGGTACCAAGATTTTACAGGTACCATATTTTAACGGAACACCGGTGTTCTGTTAAAATTTGCTGCCCTCGTCACTTCCGGTCAGGACGTCACGCTTCTGAGCTGCCCAGAGCCCGTGAAAATCTGCTGCCCGACAATCAGAGCCTGTGAAAATCTGCTGCCCGCCAATCAGAGCCGTGAAAGTCTGCTGCCCTCAGCCCTGGTGCTGCGCGTTCACAGCGCAGTGAATGTAAGCTGCTGTAAAAGGAACCTACCCTCCCGTTCACTGCCCTGTAAATGTAAGCTGCTGTAAAAGTAACCTACCCTCCCGTTCACTGCGCTGTAAATGTAAACTGCTGTAAAAGTAACCTACCCTCCCGTTCACTGCGCTGTAAATGTAAGCTGCTGTAAAAGTAACCTACCCTCCCATTCACTGCGCTGTAAATGTAGAAGAGGGACGGGGGTTTAGGAGGCAGGGATGTATGAATAAACCTGTGAGCCCCCATGTTGCGCAGAAAACCGCAGGTCAATTCAGACCTGCGGTTTTCTTCGTGACAGTCTCTGATTCCCAGTGCCACTGCGCGGGGTTGGCACGGGTGTATGAATAAACCTGTGAGCCCCCTCAATGTTGCACAGAAAACCGCAGGTCTGAATTGACCTGCGGTTTTCTGCGCAGCATGAAGGGGGTGCTCATGGTTTATTCATACACCCGTGCCAACCTCGCGTAGTGAGCTTTCTGCGCAACATGGGGGCCTCACAGGTTTATTCATACATCCCTGCCTCTTAAACCCCGTGCCTCCTCATAAACCCCCGTGCCGCGCGGGCTTCAGACCTGCTTCTGCTACTGAGCCGAGCGCGAGCGCCGCATAGAACACACCCCCTGAATGTGAGCCAATCTGAGCCGAGAGCAGAGCGACACGCCCCCTGAAATCAGCTGCTTAATGTTTCTTCATAAGTTAATGCTTTTTCATGGTACACCGGTAAAAATCTGCTGCCCTCAGCGATTATACAGTTTGAAGCCAAACCCTCTTTCCAGCCAATCAGGAGCGAGCAGGGAGACACACCTCCCTCAGAAGCGTGACGTCCTGACCAGAAGTGACGAGGGCAGCAGATTTTAACAGAACACCGACAAACCGGGCCCCAAGTATAAAGGGGGAAAAAAAATATTTTTCCCAGCTACACATCGACCTGCAACATCCCGCTCCTCTCTCCAACAACAAGCTCTGAAAATTCTCCTGCAAATCCTAAGGCCCCGCCCTGTTGGATGATGAGACTCCGCCTCTTCCTATGACATCATACCTACCAGGAGCAACTCAAATTCTAGTTACTACAGAAACATGGCCTCTCTAGGAAAACCATTACAAACATTCCGCTGCCTCCTGCGAGAGCTGAGGCAGAATTATGGAGTGAATCGTTACAGAAAAACAGTAGCACACAGCTTCATTCGGGAGCATTTCAGGAGGAATCAGGTAATGTGGTATTGCTTACTATACGTGCCTGAGCAAATATGTAAGAGGTTATGTACGGGGTCATTAATACAAATGGCTGCGTGTGCGCGCTCTGTCTGTCATTCTCACATACCGGAGGAAGTGGGGTCACTTGTGCTCCCCATTTATTTAGCGGAGTCAGGGACCGTGGCAGGCCGTAGTATTCGATCTCACCTTGTCTTATCCTCCCTGGTTTGTCAGGAAAGTATGTATCTTAATGAAAAAGCAGGACAGTACAATAGACTATGGTATAGTCTATCAAGTTCTTATGTGAGCAGAATACAATATAGTGAATCGCTGTACAGAAGACTGATTTCAAACTGTACCAATGCCTTTGTAGACATCAGTGCCACCTGTGGAGTTATTGAGAACTCTGGACTATCTATATGTCAGACAATTGTTACATTGTTTTTGCCAGTCCTATGTAAAATTAGGCTTCTTTCACAAATCTATGTCCTTGGTTCATCCCTGACAAGATCGTTATCCGTGAAGAAGGAACCGGTTTTTTACCATCAGTGCGTCATCCATTTACTACCAACATTGCAAGGCTGAAAAGGGATTTCTAAAACATCTACCAATGGTCTGTGAAAGCCACTGACCGAATACATCTGTGTTGTGTCAGTAGTTTTCACAGACCCATAGACTTCAATTGGCATGTTTGGATCTGTGATCCACTGACGAGTGAAAATGAACTTTGAAAGTGAGTTGCGAATTAGGATGTGGTGTGGATCATATACGGAGAGAACACATAAAGGACAGATGTTATCTTTTTTTCTCCTGTCCACTCCATGTTTTGTCCTCAAACTGCATCTGAAAGCCTGAATGTGTAAATTAGGGGTCGACCGATTATCGGTTTGGCCGATATTATCGGCCGATATTCATGATTTGCACAGTTATCAGTATCGGCCCCTAACCAGGCTGATATACCGATAACTGTGCTATCACAGAACATGAGCGTGCCGGTCTCAGCGTGGCCATGTTCCCTCAGCAGCCCAGGGGAGAAGGAGGCAGTCCCTCCCTCCCCCTCTGCTGCGCTGCCAATGGAGAGAAGAGGAGGAGGAGGGGCTGAGGGCGCACTGGCCACTAATGAGAGAAGAGGAGGAGGAGGGGCTGAGGGCGCACTGCCCACCAATGAGAGAAGAGGAGGAGGAGGAGGAGGAGGAGGCTGAGGGCGCACTGGCCACCAATGATAATAGCGTTTAAGATATTACAAACGCAGGCATTAGAAGCACATTGCCCAGACCCTGCCTCTGATAGAGCACTGCGATCTGTGGCAATTAACCCCTCAGATGCGGCACCTGAGGGGTTAATTGCCGCGGATCGCAGCGCTCTATCAGAGGCAGGGTCTGGGCAATGTGCTTCTAATGCCTGCGTTTGTAATATCTTAAACGTTATTATCATTGGTGACCAGTGCGCCCTCAGCCCCCCCTGTCCACAGTATAAAAAACATTGGTGGCCAGTGCGCCCTAGGTTTGAAACCGGGTCAGTATGATTACAAAGACATCACATTTACATTGTTTTTTTTTGTGTGTTTTAATACTGGAAATAAAAACTTAGAAAAATGTTTTTCTTTTCATCCTCATATTCTTCCCCCCATAACTTTTTTTTTTATAGTTATGTGAACTGTTTAAGGGTTGTAGTTTGTAGTTCTTTTTGGTATCATTTTGGCATGTGTATGGCTTTTTGTAGGGGTGTGGAAATTGTATTGCCCGACGCCCAGGACATGCAGTTCCGGGCCCCCGGGCAGGTAGTTTGTTCGGTAGCTTAGTCCTGCTGCGGGCAAGTATCAGGGCTGACTTAGGGCGCAGAGACGCGAGCCAAGGGAGGGAGCGGAAAAATTTTACCAAATCACTTGCTTGCAGCCAGCTGGCCGCCGCTGTTCTTCTCTGTATGATCCTGGTATCTTGGGCTCCCGACAAGTTGTTTGAGGACCTGGGAACACTCAGCCAATCAGTGGCTGCAGCTATATCACGTGTCAGGCCAGTGATTTCCTGCTTAGCCAGTCACTGGCCTGACACATGACACAGCTGCGGCCACTGATTGGCTGAGTGTTCCCAGGTCCTCAAACAACTTGTCGGGCGCCCAAAATACCAGAATCATACAGAGGAGAAGGGGAGTTTCTGCAGACAGGACCAGGTGAGCATAATGGTATTTACACATTAATAAAGGGGGGAGGGAGAGGGGTGAAATGTGACATCTCTCCCCCTCCATGTCACAGTTCTATTATTAAATTATTTTTTTGTATTAGGACAAGTAGATCGAGCAGCACTCACGATACCACTCAGCCATGTGGCCAGACGTGCTTCTGACGGTACTTGTAGGCACAGGTGCTATATTCTAAAAATCAATGTCTGTCCTCTATAAGTATGTAAACTCCTGAACTGATGGACACCAAATTTGGCACATAAGGTATATCAGGTGTCTGGGACAGTTGTTGTAAAGCTCTCAGCTTTCTAGAATGTACAATTCTTGAAATAATCAAAAAAATGTATTAGCCTCATGTATAACTCATATCTAGAGTTGAGCGAACTTGTATTTTAAGTTCGGCGTCCAAAGTTCGGGTTGGGGTTATCTTAGAATGCCGTTATGGATTCCGCTACCGCGGACCATAACGGCATTTGGAATCCATAAGGGGATTCTTCAATGAACCCGAACCTTGGACAACACTAAGGACCTGGGGTGACGTCACCGTCATGTGATCAGTGCAGGGGGCATGGCTCAGTACTGGATCACCTCTTATCCAATCCAGTGCTGAGCCACGCCCCCTGCACTGACCACATGACGATGACGGTGACGTCACCCCAGGTCCTTAGTGTTGTCCAAGGTTAGGGTTCATTGAAGAATCCCCTTATTTATTCCAAATGCCGTTATCGTCCATGGTGGTGGAATCCATAACGGAATGCTTCGATTACCCGAACCCGAACTTTGGACGCCGAACTTAAAATACAAGTTCGCTCAACTCTACTCATGTCCTAACTGCCATACACACAGACACGTGACCCTTATTATCCAATAGAAGTTTGCAGGTCCTTAATTCTTGACATACACACAGTTTTACACCAGGTTTCCATAGCTGTTTTCACTTTTATAGGTCACTGTTAAGGGGCCACAGTGCTGTGGAGGTCACTGTTAACCACCTCCCGACCGCCTAACGCAGGGATGCGTCCTGCGGGCTGCCGGGTTATTCCTTCTGGACACACATACGCGTCATCTCGTAAGACGCGAGATGACGCGCATATGCGGCCCGCACATGCGCAGTGAGGGTCGGCAAAAGGCGCACAAGGAGTTGGTCGGCAGCCAATGATCAGTGCTGGCAGGTTGGTGACTTTTAAAATCGAATCACCAGCCATATAACACATTATATTTATAAATATCATGTGTTTAATGGCTTCTGTGCTCTCTGCTGGGTCCTATTCGTCAGTTGGTCCCAGCAGAGAGCATAGATCACAGTGAGTACACATTTAGCCCCAGATCACCCCCCCCCCAATCACCCCAATTAACCACTTAAGCCCCCCTAGCTTAAACACCCTTAATGACCAGGCCACTTTTTACAATTCCGCACTACACTACTTTCACCGTTTATTGCTCCGTCATGCAACTTACCACCCAAATGAATTTTACCTCCTTTTCTTCTCACTAATAGAGCTTTCATTTGGTAGTATTTCATTGCTGCTGACATTTTTACTTTTTTTGCCATTAATACAAATTTAACGAAATTTTTGCAAAAAAATGACATTTTTCACTTTCTGTTGTAAAATTTTTCAAAAAAACTACATTTCTATATAAATTTTTCTCTAAATTTATTGTTCTACATGTCTTTGATAAAAAAAAGTCCAATAAGTGTATATTTATTGGTTTGGGTAAAAGTTATAGCGTTTACAAACTATGGTGCAAAAAAGTGAATTTCTGCATTTTGAAGCAGCTCTGACTTTCTGAGCACCTGTCATGTTTCTTCAGGTGCTAGAATGTCAGAATAGTATAAATATCCCCCAAATTACACCATTTTAGAAAGAAGACACCCCAAAGTATTCGCGGAGGGGCATGGTGAGTTCATGTATCATTTCATTTTTTTCACAAGTTAGCGGAAAATGACACTTTCTGAGAAAAAAAAAAAAAAAAGTTTCAATTTCTGCTAACTTCTGGCAAAAAAAAGAAATCTCAGACGGACTCACTATGCCCTCAGTGAATACCTTGGGGTGTCTACTTTCCAAAATGGGGTCATTTGTGGGGTGTGTTTACTGTTCTGGCATTTTGGGCGGGGCTAAATTGTGAGCCGCCATGTAAAACCTAAAGGTACTCGTTGGAATTTGGGCCCCTTTGCGCACCCAGGCTGCAAAAAAGTGTCACTTATGTGGTATCGCCGTACTCAGGAGAAGTAGGGCAATGTGTTTTGGGGTGTATTTTTACATATACCCATGTTGGGTGAGAGAAATATCTCTGTAAACTGACAACTTTGTATAAAAATTTTTAAAAGTTGTCGTTTACAGAGATATTTTTCACACACAGTATAGGTATTGTAACAACTCGGGGTCATTTAGCTCTTCCAGATCGCCGTCTTAACGCCTTAGACGGTTGGCACACATCAAGAAGCCACTCCACCATTGTAGATTCGGGTGCAAACTGGCCACGACCAGCTTTATTGTCACAACAGCAGTATAACAAAATCATAAAAATAAATCCTCGGCCGTCTGGCCACTGACTAAACAGTCTTTCCCTCTCTATCAGGACCTGGGTCTACCACCCAGCTCCCCAAGATACATCACAAGTGCTTACCCTGCACACAGGTTAGAGGGTCCCGGCTCCCACAGGCCTGGACACAGCCTGCTCCTTTCCCAGACTGGGAGCCCTGATTGAGAAGCTCAGCCACGATTTATCCAAGCTCCTCAGCTGGCTGATAATTATCCCCATTACCAGCCTGACTGCTGCAGACAGTGGGAAAAAACTAATTTCCCAACCTTTCTTGTTCTCACCCAGCTTTCTCTGGGTGAGATATGCCACTTCAATGGCCTTCCTATGGCCTTCTGGCAGCTCCACTGCCACAGTATATATAAAAATACACCCCAAAGCACATTGCCCTACTTCTCCTGAGTACGGCGATACCACATGTGTGCCACTTTTTTGCAGCCTGGGTGCGCAAAGGGGCCCTAAAACCAATGAGTACCTTTAGGATTTCACAGGGCATTTTTACGCATTTAGATTCCAGACTTCTTCTCACGCTTTAGGGGCCCCTAAAATGCCAGGACAGTATAAATACCCCACATGTGACCCCATTTTGGAAAGAAGACACCCCAAGGTATTCCGTGAGGGGTATGGTGAGTTCATGTAAAATTTTATTTTTGTCACAAGTTAGTGGAATATGAGACTTTGTAAAAAACAAAATAAAAAAATATATATATATCAATTTCCGCTAACTTGTGCCAAAAATAAAAATTCTGTGAACTCGCCATGCCCCTCACGGAATACCTTGGGTGTCTTCTTTCCAAAATGGGGTCACATGTGGGTATTTATACTGCCCTGGCATTTTAGGGGCCCCTAAAGCGTGAGAATCCAAATGCGTAAAAATGGCCTGTGAAACCTAAAGGTACTCATTGGTTTAGGGCCTCTTCACACTTGGCTGCAAAAAGTGCCACTCATGTGGTATCGCGAACTCAGGAGAAGGCAATGTGTTTTGGGGTGTATTTTTACATATACCCATGCTGCGTGTGAGAAATATTGCTGTAAACGACAACTTTTTACATTTTTTACATTTCTCACACAAAGTATGGGTATATGTAAAAATACACCCCAAAACACATTGCCCTACTTCTCCTGAGTACGGCGATACCACATGTGTGCCACTTTTTGCAGCCAAGATGCAAAGGGGCCCTAAAACCAATGAGTACCTTTTAGGAGGGCATTTTTACGCATTTTTCTTATCACGCTTTAGGGCCCCTAAAATGCCAGGGCAGTATAAATACCCACATGTGACCCCATTTTGGAAGAAGACACCCCAAGGTATTCCATGAGGGGCATAGCGAGTTCATAGAAGATTTTTTTTGGCACAAGTTAGCGGAAATTGATTTTTATTGTTTTTCTTATAAAGTCTACCTTTCTGCTAACTTTTGACAAAAGTTAAATTTTTCATGGACTCACTATGCCCCTCAGCGACCTACAGGGTGTCTTCTTTCCAAAATGGGGTCATTTGTGAGGTGTTTGTACTGTTCTGGCATTTTGGGCGGGGCTAAATTGTGAGCAGCCATATAAAACCTAAAGGTACTCGTTGGAATTTGGGCCCCTTTGCACTCTAGGCTGCAAAAAGTGTCACTTATGTGGTATCTACGTACTCAGGAGAAGTAGGGCAATGTGTTTTGGGGTATATTTTACATATACCCATGCTGGGTGAGAGAAATATCTCTGTAAATTGACAACTTTGAATAAAAAAATTTAAAAAGTTGTCGTTTACAGCGATATTTCTCACACACAGTATGGGTATATGTAAAAATACACCCCAAAACACATTGCCCTACTTCTCCTGAGTACGGCGATACCACATGAGTGACACTTTTTTGCAGCCAAGATGCGCAAAGGGGCCCTAAAACCAATGAGTACCTTTAGGATTTCACAAGCCATTTTTACGCATTTGGATTCTCACACTTTAGGACCCCTAAAATGCCAGGGCAGTAGAAATACCCCACATGTGACCCCATTGTGGAAAGAAGACACCCCAAGGTATAATGTGAGGGGCATGGCGAGTTCACAGAAAAAAAAAAATTTGCCACAAGTTAGCGGAAATTTTTTTTTTTTTTTTTTTTTTTTACAGTCTCATATTTCACTAACTTGTGACAAAAAATAAAATTTTGCATGAACTCGCCATACCCCTCACGGAATACCTTGGGGTGTCTTCTTTCTAAAATGGGGTCACATGTGAGGTTTTTGTACTGCTCTGGCATTTGAGGGTCTCCGCAATCATTACACGTATGGCCAGCATTAGGAGTTTCTGCGATTCTCCTTATATTGAGCATACGGGTAATGAGATTTTTTTTTTCCGTTCAGCCTCTGCGCTGAAAAGAAAAAAAAATGAACGGCACAGATTTTTTCATTCGCATCAATCAATGTGGATGAAAAATCCTCTACTAAAAATGTGCAAAAAAACAAACGGCACAGATTTCCTCATTAGCATCGATCAATGTGGATGAATAAATCTCTGCCAAAAATGTGCAAAAAAGTAGTAAGGCCCCATTCACACGTCCGCAAAAATGTCGCATCTATTCCGCAATTCTGCGGAATAGATGCGGACCCATTCAGTGTGAATGGGGCTGGCGGTGATGCGGAGAGCACACTATGCGCTCGCCGCATCAGCATTTGCGGAGCTGCGGCCGCAAACTTCCGGGTTTCGGCCCCCAAGCATCCGGCCGCAGCTCCGCAAAAGATAGAGCATGTCCTATTCTTGTCCGCAATGCGGACAAGAAAAGGCATTTTCTATATAGTTCTGGCAATGTGCGGATCCGCAAAATGCGGAAAGCACATTGCTGGTGTCCGTGTTTTGCGGATCCGTGGATCCATGGATCTGTAAAACACATACGGACGTCTGAATGAGCCTTACAGTGGGGTAATTAGTGTCAGGGGGTGACATGGGGTGATCGGGGTTAATCAGGGGTTAATCAGGGGTTAATCAGTGACGGGGGTGGGGGTTGGGTTGGATGGGTGGGGGGTCTGTGTGGTGTTTTGGTGCACTTATAAAAGTTTCTTTGGTGGTCCCAAGCAAAGGGACCACCAAAGGAACGATCAGCAAGCATATCAGACGCTGTTAACAAAACAGCGTCTGATATGCCATTTTAACTTCTACAGCCTGCCAGCGCACGATCAGCGCTGGCAGGCTGTAGCTTGCCTGTCCCCGACGAGATCCTGTGGAACGCGCACGCGCGCGTTCACAGGAAATCTCGCCTCTCGCGAGATGACGCGCGGGCGCGTCAAGGAGGAACAGACCGACCGCCCGCAGGACGCAATCCTGCGTGAGGCGGTCGGCAAGAGGTTAACCCCTTGATCACCCGTGTCAATCACTAGTGAATGGAAAAAAAGTGATCAGTGTAAACTTCTTTTTCACCAGTATTGACTGTTAGGTTTAGGTTAGTTTAGGCCCCTTTGGTAGGTAGTTAGCTTCAGTTAGCGCCCAGCCCACCGCACCGCAGTCACTGATTCGCTGATTAGCGTATCGCTAATCAGCATTGGTACTTTATAGTATCTGTAAGTGATCAGAACTGATCACAGTCAGATCTATAATAGTATTAGTGTCACCTTCACCCAAAACGCCAACCTGATCGGTTGCCCACATGTGCGTTCACCCACGCCCGCCCTGCCGCAGTGCCAATTTTTTTCTTTTTTATCACTACACAAGCGCTGCGGCGATAAAAAAATCAGTTTTGATCTTTTTTATCAATCGCAGCAGCTTCTGTACTTTGCTAGCCTCCCATTTGTAAGACAGGCTTGCTTTTTTTCTTGGGTAGTGTCAGGGAATAGCCCCTAAATTTAGTTGACCAAATGGCAAGGAAGGGGTATTCTTCTGAAGAGGCCTACAGGCTTCTGACTCAGTCGGATGAGGAATGGGAACCCTCATCTGACGAATCCAGCGGGTCAGAATACGAACCTGTAGAAAGCAGTGTCAGTCTGACCCAAAGTTCGGACGATGAGGCTGAGGTCCCTGATACCACCAGGCGTACCTGGCCCCGTGTTGCTCGACCACAGGTTGAGCAGGATCCGCTTCAATGGCAGCAGAGTGGGGCTGGCGCTGCCGGATTACGTGGGGAGGCATACACCAGCAGCGCAGCCCATCCTGGACCTAGTACCAGCACTGCCGCCGTAGAACATGGTGAAGTGGCGAGCACCAGAAGGGCAGTTGAAGCTGGTACTGTGGCATGTGCAGTAGTTCCCCCGTCACAGCCACCGCACCTACAGGCCCGTAGAGCCGCTAGAGTCACTGAGGTGCTGGCAAACCCTGATTGGCAGCCCCCATCTTCAGCTGCACCAGTAGTTCCCCCTTTCATCGCCCAGTCTGGAGTTCGGGTTGAGACAGCTCAGATCAGATCGGCACTGGGGTTTTTTGAGCTGTTCTTCACTGCAGAGCTCTATGACCTAGTCGTGGCAGAAACAAACCGGTATGCCACTCAATTTATAGCCGCCAACCCGGGAAGCTTTTATGCCCAGTCTTTCCGGTGGAAACCCGTCCAAGTTTCCGAACGTAAGACTTTTCTGGGCCTTCTCCTCAACATAGGCCTGACAAAGAAGCTTGAATTGCGGTCATATTGGTCCACGAACCCAATTCATCACATGCCCTTGTTCTCAGCTGCCATGTCCAGGACACAATTTGAGATCATCATGCCTTTCCTGCACTTTAGTGATAACAGCACCTCTCGTCCCAGAGGCCAGCCAGCTTTTGACCAGCTCCACAAAATTCGGCCCCTCATAGACCACTTTAACACCAAATTTGCAGATTTGTATACCCCTGGGCAAAACATCTGCATAGACGAGTCCCTGATACATTTTACCGGGCGCCTTGGCTTCAAACAATACATCCCAAGCAAGCGCGCCCTGTATGGGGTCAAATTGTATACAGTTGTGTTCAAAATTATTCAACCCCCACTGAAATTGAGTGTTTTGGCCAGTTTGACATTGATGTTGATCATTTCAGTCATCTTGTTTACTATTAAATCAAAGAGGCACTTGTAAGTCAGACAAATATAACATAACATTTATAATGAAATAACCACAAATGTCTTTTCTGTGCTCACATCATTATCAGTTTTATTCAACCCCCAAGTGACATTTAATCTTAGTACTTAGTACAACATCCTTTTCCAGTTATAACAGCTTTTAAACGTGAAGCATAGCTTGACACAAGTGTCTTGCAGCGATCTACGGGTATCTTCGCCCATTCTTCAGGGGCAAAAGCCTCCAGTTCAGTCACATTCTTAGGCTTGCGCACTGCAACTGCTTTCTTTAAGTCCCACCAGAGGTTCTCAATCGGATTTAAGGGTCCTTTCACACTGGCGTTTTTGTTTTCCGGCATAGAGTTCTGTCCTCGGCGCTCTATGCCAGAAAAATCCTGATCAGGATCATCCCCATGCATTCTGAATGGAGAGAAATCCGTTCAGGATGCATCAGGATGTCTTCAGTTCAGGACCGGAACGTTTTTTGGACGCAGCAAATACCGCAGCATGCTGCGCTTTTTGTTCCGTCCAAAAATCCGAACACTGCCGCAGGTCGGATCCGAATTAATGCCCATTGAAAGGCATTAATCCGGATCCGACTTTAAGCTAACGTCGCTTCGGCGCATCGCGTGATCCGACGCTTAGCTTTTTCAATGGTTACCATGGCAGCCAGGACGCTAAAGTCCTGGTTGCCATGGTAAATTGTAGTGGGGAGCGGGGAGCAGTATACTTACCATCCATGCGGCTCCCGGGCGCCCAGAGTGACTTCAGGGCGCCCTACAAGCATGGATCACGTGATCCATGCGCATGGGGCGCTCTGACGTCATTCTGGAGCGCCCCGGGAGCCGCACAGACTGTAAGTATACCGCTCCCCACTACTACTATGGCAACCAGGACTTTAATAGTGTCCTGGCTGCCATAGTAACCTCAAAGCATTTTGAAGACTGATCAGGATCCTGATCAGTCTTCTAATGCTTCAGGCGAATTGCGTTGGGACGGAAGTGCCTGCCGGATCCTCAGAACGCAAGTGTGAAAGGACCCTAAGTCTGGTGACTGTGATGGCCACTTCAAAATGTTCCAGCCTTTAATCTGCAACCATGCTCTAGTGGACTTGGAGGTATGCTTGGGATCATTGTCCTGTTGAAAGGTCCAACGTCTCCCATGCCTCAGGTTTGTGACGGACTGCATCACATTTTCATCCAATATCTCCTGGTACTGAAGAGAATTCATGGTACCTTGCACAGGCTGAAGCTTCCCTGTAACTGTAGAAGCAAAACAGCCCCAAAGCATGATTGACCCCCCCGCCATGCTTCACAGTAGGCAAGGTGTTCTTTTCTTCATAGGCCTTGTTCTTCCTCCTCCAAACATAGCGTTGATCCACGGGCCCAAACGGTTCTAATTTTGTTTCATCAGTCCACAGAACACTATCCCAAAACGTTTGTGGTTTGTCCACATGACTTTTGGCATACTGCAGTCGACTCTTCTTATTCTTTGGAGACAGCAAGGGGCACCCCATGGGAGTTCTGGCATGGAGGCCTTCATTACGCAGTGTGCGCCTTATTGTCTGAGCTGAAATTTCAGTACCCGCATCTGACAAATCTTTTTTCAGTTCCTCAGCAGTCACACGGGGACTTTTCTCCACCTTGCGCTTCAGGTAGCGCACAGCAGTCTTCTTTCTGCCTTGAATTTGCGAATTATGCTTCCTATGGTGTCTCTTGGTATGTTTAACATCTTTGCAATCTTCTTATAGCCATAGCACTTCCTGTGAAGAGAAATCACCTCTTCTCTTGTCTTCCTGGACCATTCTCTTGACTTCACCATGTTTGTAAACACACCAGTAAATGTCTAGAAGGAGCTGAGTATCACAGTCATTTTAAATCTGCCTAATTGGTGCTTATTATGCTTGATTGCTGCTCCTTGACATCCACAGGTGTTTTCAATACCTGATCGAAAACACTTGAACCTCTGTTCTTAAGGCTCCATTCACACGACCGTATGTTGTCCGCAAAAAAACGGATCCGTGTCCGCAAAAAAACGGATTGCATTCCGTTTTTTTGCTGATCCATAGACTTCAATAGGACATGGCCCTATTGAAGTCTATGGATCAGCAAAAAAACGGACACGGATCCGTTTTTTTGCGGACACGGATCCGTTTTTTTGCGGACAACATACGGTCGTGTGAATGGAGCCTAAGAGTGGTAATCTTTAAGGGGTTGAATAATTGTGTCAATGAAGAAATCACAAAAAAAAAAACATTTAATACTGTATTACAAAAACAATTGATGTCATTTTAGTTGCATTTGGTTCTTTAAAAAGTCCTTGTAAGATTTCATTCTGAACACAATTACAAATGTACACTAAATTCCCTAAAACCCTTTACAGCATTGGGGGTTGAATAATTTTGAACACAACTGTAAGCTCTGTAAAAGGGCCACAGGCTATACTCACAAATTTCGTGTCTATGAGGGTAAAGATCAGACCCTGGAGCCGGTCGGTTGCCCTCACTACCTGGGGAGCAGTGAGAAGACAGTCTGGGACTTGGTGTCACCCTTATTTGGCAAGGGGTACCACCTTTATGTGGACAATTTCTACACAAGTGTGCCCCTCTTCAGGCATTTGTTTCTAGAACAGATTGGCTGCTGTGGCACCGCATGACCTAGTCGCCGGGGCTTCCCCAAACGGCTCGTTACCATGCTGGGTGAGAGAAATATCTCTGTAAATTGACAACTTTGTATAAAAAAAAGGGTGGAGGTGAATGGTAGGCTACCACCTCTTATCTAATCCAGTACTGAGCCACGCCCCCTGCACTGATCACATGACTGTGACGTCACCCCAGGTCCTCCGTGTTGTCCAAGGTTCGGGTTCATTGATGAATCCACTTATGGATTCCAAATGCCGTTATGGTCCGTGGTAGCGGAATCCATAACGGGATGCTTGGATAACCCAAACTCGAAATTTGGAAAACGAACTTAACACCTCAGCCCCCCTAGCTTAACCTCCTCAGGTCCGCCTAACGCACGGATGCGTCCGGCCGGCGGTCCTGTTGCTCTGGCTGGACGCATCCGTGCGTCACCTCGCGAGATTTGCTTTGAACGTGCGCGTTAACAGTGATCAATAGCTGGCAGTTAACGATGATCAATAGCTGGCAGGCTGTAGATGCGAAATAAATCGCATCAAAGATGTATATCAGACGCTGTTTTGTTAACAGCGTCTGATATACCTGCTACCTGGTCCTCTGGTGGTCCCATTTGCTGGTATCGACCACCAGAGGACCAGGTAGCTATGTAAAGTTGCACATCTTGGCTGCAAAAAAGTGTCACACATGTGGTATCGCCGTACTCAGCAGAAGTAGGGCAATGAGTTTTGGGGTGTATTTTTATATATACCCATACTTTGTGTGAGAAATATCGCTGTAAACGACAACTTTTTAAAAATTTTTATACAAAGTTGTCAATTTACAGAGATATTTCTCTCACCCAGCATGGGTATATGTAAAAATATACCCCAAAACACATTGCCCTACTTCTCCTGAGTACGGCGATACCACATGAGTGACAGTTTTTTGCAGCCTGGGTGCGCAAAGGGGCCCAAATTCCAATGAGTACCTTTTAGGTTTTACATGGCTGCTCACAATTTAGCCCCACCCAAAATGCCAGAACAGTACAAACACCCCACAAATGACCCCATTTTGGAAAGAAGACACCCCAAGGTATTCGCTGAGGGACATAGTGTGTCCTTGAAAAATTGAACTTTTTGTCAAAAGTTAGCGTAAAGGGAGACTTTGTGAGAAAAAACAATAAAAAATCAATTTCCGCTAACTTGTGCCAAAAACAAAATCTTCTATGAACTCGCCATACCCCTCACGGAATACCTTTGGGTGTCTTCTTTCCAAAATGGGGTCACATGTGGGGTATTTATACTGCCCTGGCATTTTAGGGGCCCTAAAGCGTGAAAAGAAAAATGCGTAAAAATGCCCTCCTAAAAGGTACTCATTGGAATTAGGGCCCCTTTGTTTATCTTGGCTGCAAAAACGTGTCACACATGTGGTATCGCCGTACTCAGGAGAAGTAGGGCAATGTGTTTTAGGGTGTATTTTTACATATACCCATGCTGGGTGAGAGAAATACACCCCAAAACACATGTGTGACACTTTTTTGCAGCCAAGATGCGCAAAGGGGCCCTAATTCCAATGATTACCTTTTAGGAGGGCATTTTTACGCATTTGGATTCCAGACTTCTTCTCACGCTTTAGGACCCCTAAAATGCCAGGACAGTATAAATACCCCACATGTGACCCCATTTTGGAAAGCAGACACCCCAAGGTATTCCGTGAGGGGCATGGCGAGTTCATAGAAGATTTTTTTTTTTTGGCACAAGTTAGCGGAAATTGACTTTTTTTTTTTTTCTCACAAAGTCTCCCTTTCCGCTAACTTGTGACAAAAAGTTACATTTTTAATGGACTGAATATGCCCCTCAGCAAATACCTTGGGGTGTCTACTTTCCGAAATGGGGTCATTTGTGGGGTGTGTTTACTGTTCTGGCATTTTGGGCGGGCTAAATTAGAGCAACCCTGTAAAACCTAACGCACTCATTGGACTTTACACCCCTTGCGCACCTAGGCTGCAAAATGTCACACGTAGTATCGCCGACTCAGGAGAGTAGGCAATGTTTGGGGTGTATTTTTACATATACCCATGCTGGGTGAGAGAAATATCTCTGTAAATTGACAACTTTGTATAAAATTTTTTAAAAAGTTGTCGTTTACAGAGATATTTCTCACACACTGTATGGGTTTATATAAAAATACACCCCAAAACACATTGCCCTACTTCTCCTGAGTACGGCGATACCACGTGTGACACTCTTTTGCAGCGAAGATGCGCAAAGGGGCCCAAATTCCAATGAGTACCTTTAGGATTTCACAGGGCATTTTTACACATTTGGATTCTCATGCTTTAGGGCCCCTAAAATGCCAGAGCAGTATAAATACCCCACATGTGACCCCATTTTGGAAAGAATACACCCCAAGGTATTCCGTGAGGGGCATGGTGAGTTTATAGAATTTTTTTTTATTTTTTTTTTTCCACAAGTTAGCGGAAATTTATACGATAATTTTTTTTTTTTTTTTTTTACAAAGTCTCAAATTCCACTAACTTGTGACAAAAAATAAAATTTTACATGAACTCACCATACCCCTCACGGAATACCTTGGGGTGTCTTCTTTCTAAAATGGGGTCACATGTGAGGTGTTTGTACTGCCCTGGCATTTGAGGGTCTCCGCAATCATTACATGTACGCCCAGCATTAGGAGTTTCTGCTATTCTCCTTATATTGAGCATATGGGTAATGAGATTTTTTTTTTTTTCCGTTCAGCCTCTGGGCTGAAAGAAAAAAAAAAAAAAAAAAAAATGAACGGCACAGATTTCTTCATTCGCGTCGATCAATGTGGATGAAAAAATCTCCGCCAAAATCAGTGACTGCGGTGCGGTGGGCGCTCACTACTTATTAAGTGGCTAACTAACTGCCGGTGATAAGGGACCCTTATGCCCCATTCACACGTTCGCAATTCTGTTTGCGGAACGGAATTGAGGACCCATTCATTTCTATGGGGACAGACTTTGTCCCGCTCGGATCCGGAATTGTGGATCCGCACTTCTGGGTCTGCACTTCCTTTCAGCAAAAATATAGAACATGTCCTATTTGCGGACAAGAAAAGGCATTTTCTATATAGTTCTGGAAATGTGCGGATCTGCAAAATGCGGAAGGCACGTTGCCGGTGTCCGTGTTTTACGGATCCGCAAAACACATATGGACGTCTGAATGGAGCCATACAGGGGGCTTATCAATGACAGGGGGTGATCAGGGAGTCTATATGGGGTGATCAGGGGTTAATAAGGGGTTATTAGACGGGGGGGGGGGTGTAGTGTGGTGCTTGGTGCTACTTTACATAGCTACCTGGTCCTTTGGTGGTCGATCCCAGCAAATGAGACCACCAGAGGACCAGGTAACAGGTATATCAGACGCTGTTAACAAAACAGCGTCTGATATACTGGTTTGATTTCATTTATTTAACTACTACAGCCTGCCAGCAATTGATCATCAGGCTGTAGTATAACTTCCGATCTGTGAGCTGTTGTGAACCCGCGTGCGCGTTCACAGCAAATCTCGCCTCTCGCGAGATGACGCGCCCGCGCGTCAAGGAGGAACAGAAGGACCGCCGCAATCACGCGTATCTGCGTGCGGCGGTCCTAAAGTGGTTAAGGACTTATGACATACATCATAACTTTAAAACTAGATTGCGGCGCGGGGGGTGGGGGTTAATAATAACAGGATGTCCGCTGAAATCATTCAGCTGGCATCCTGTCACAACTTCGGGGGGGGGGGGGTGTCATGTGACACGCGGTCACAGACAGAGACTTAAAATGTGCCCCAAATGTATAATTTTCAACACCCCTGCACCCCGCAATATTACTGTCCCTGCGGGCGGTGCAGGGGGGGAATTGCTGACCCTCTGCTATAAACTGCTGACATCTGTGCCGTACAGATGTCAGCAGTTTAACCCCCTCCATACCGTGGTCCGTACAGGCCGCTGTATGGAAGGGGTTAACAGGGAGGGAGCTCCCTCCCTCTCCCATCGGGGGCTGCTGTGCCTTTGCAGCCCCCGATTCTTCATGGGTTCGCAGAAGGACCCCCTCCTTCTGCGAACCCATGAAGAATCGGGGGCTGCAAAAGCACAGCAGCCCCATCACCCACTGCTCTGTTCTGGCAGCGGGTGATAGTTACCATGGCAGCAGGAGGCTTTCAGAGGCGTCCTGCTTCCCATGGTGATAAAAGGCAGAAGTCTGATTAGGCTAAGTGTAAAGTAAAAAGTACAGTACACTATATAGTGTGCTGTATTATATAGACATCAGACCCACTGGATTTTCAAGAAACAAGTGGGTCTGGGTCAAAAAAAAAATGTAAAAAAAGGACAAAAAAAGTCAAAATAAACAAACACATCACTGAATAAAAAAATAAAATAAAATACACTACACATATTGCGTATCGAGTTCGACACGTCTGTAAAAATCTTCTCTATAAAAATTTCACATGAACTAACCCCTCACGCAAATACCATTAGAAAAAAGGTGTAAAAAAAGCAATTTTTTGTCACTTTACATCACAAAAAGTATAATACCAAGTGATAAAAAAGGGGTATGCCTTCCAAAATAGTACCAAAAACCGCCATCTCATCCCACAAAAAATAAGCCCCTACATAGCACAAAGGCCCAAATAAAAAAATATGGCTTTCAGACTATGGAGACACTAAAACATAATTTATTTATTTTTTCTAAAATGCTGTTATTGTGTTATAATGAAATAAATTTTAAAAAAGTATACATATTATATATCGCCGTGTCCGTAAAAACCTGCTCTATAAAAGCATCACATGATCTAACCCCTCAGGTAAATGCCGTAAAAAAATAAAAATAAAAACAATGTAAAAAAAAATATTTTTGTCACCTCACATCTCAAAAACTGTAATAGCAAGTGATCAAAAAGATATATGCACCCAAAAATAGTGCCAATCAAACCGTCATCTCATCCTGCAAAAAATTATACCCCACATAGGACAATCGCCCCAAAAAATAAAAATATGGCTGTCCGACTATGGAGACATTAAAACAGGGGTGCACAACCTGCGGCCCAGGGGCCACATGCGGCCCTCGATATCATTCTGGGCGGCCCCCAAACATCTGGTAACAAACATGTAGGTCTATGTCTTATGGCTTCTTACATGTATCTTTCATGTAGTCTCCAATTAGATGGGAGTCCTAGAACTGTAACTAGATATTTATTAGGGATGTCCCGATACCATTTTTTTAAGACCGAGTACGAGTACCGATACTTTTATTTAAGTACTCGCCGATACCAATTACCGATACCTCGTATAAACAGCCCCGCAGTTACTGATAGCAATGAAAAAAATTAAAGCTGGAATTTGGTTGCTATGAATAACTGCTTTTCTTTTCCTTTGTACAAGTGTTAATAAATTAATAAATGGTAATATAATAGCGTTTTCAAACCAATGTGCCTCCAGGGGGATCTGTTTTTGGGGGATCTGTGGAGGACACACTGTTGTGGAGGATCTGTGGATGTCACCGTTATGGGGGATCTGTGGATGACGCACTGTTATGGGGGATCTGTGGATGACGCACTGTTATGGGGGGATCTGTGGATGACGCACTGTTATGGGGGATCTGTGGATAACACAGTGTTATGGGGGATCTGTGGATGACGCACTGTTATGGGGGATCTGTGGATGACGCACTGTTATGGGGGATCTGTGGATGGCACCGCTATGGGGGACCTGTGGACGGCACCGTTATGGGGGGACCTGTGGACGGCACCGTTATGGGGGACCTGTGGACGGCACCGTTATGGGGGACCTGTGGACGGCACCGTTATGGGGGGACCTGTGGACGGCACCGTTATGGGGGGACCTGTGGGCGGCACCGTTATGGGGGACCTGTGGACGGCACCGTTATGGGGGACCTGTGGACGGCACCGTTATGGGGGGACCTGTGGACGGCAACCGTTATGGGGGACCTGTGGGCGGCACCGTTATGGGGGGACCTGTGGACGGCACCGTTATGGGGGGACCTGTGGGCGGCACCGTTATGGGGGGACCTGTGGACGGCACCGTTATGGGGGGACCTGTGGACGGCACCGTTATGGGGGGGACCTGTGGATGACCCATATATAGCATCTTATGCTATATACATGTCATCCACAGATCCCCCCCCATTAGTGTCGGGGCCGGTGCAGCTTGACTCATACACTGGCCCCGCAGCTGCCATATTGTCTTTCATTAACCCTAACTTACTGTGCCCGAGATTACTAACTATTAATGCGCAGTCCCTCCATGCCTCTGCCCCGCGCGCCTTCTGTAATCATAAAGTGGGCGGAACGGGCAGGCGGGACATGAGGCGCATGGAGGAACTGAGAGCTCAAGCTGCCCGATTCCTCCATGCGCTTCATGTCCTGCCTGCCCACTCCGCCCACTTTATGATTACAGAAGGCGCGCGGGGCAGGAGCATGGAGGGACTGCGCATTAATAGTTAGTAATCACGGGCAACAGTAAGTTAGGGTTAATGAAAGACAATATAGCCGCTGCCGAACCGGAACTTCCGGTATCGGCAGTGGTATCGGCGGCATTTTTACGAGTACAAGTACTCGTGAAAATGCCGGTATCGGTCCCGATACCGATACTAGTATCGGTATCGGGACATCCCTAATATTTATAGTATATACTGTATGTTAAATATGCCAAAAATACAGTATTCCAGTTGGTAATACCCCTTTAAGTTTTATTTTCGGCACTTGGAATTGGTTTAGACTGACAATGTGGCCCCCCTGCATTAAAACATGATTTTTTTTTGTTTCAAAAATGATATTCTTGTGTAAAACTTAAATAAATAAAAAGTATACATATTGGGTATTGCTGCGTCCGCAACAACCTGATCTATAAAAGTAACACATGACCTAACGCCTCAGGTGAACACAGAAAAAATAATATAAATACTGTGTCAAAAGTAATTTTTGTCACCTTACATCACAAAAAGTGTAATAGCAAGCGACCAAAATGTCATATGCACCCCAGGATAGTGCCATTCAAACCGTCATCTCATCCCGCAAAAAATGAGCCCATACATAAGACAGTCGCCCAAAAAATAAAAATTAAAAATGGCTTTCAGAGTGTGGAGACACTAAAAAATAATTTTTTTCAACCGAAAAAAGTTGTCATATTTGGTATTGTTGCGTCCGTAACAACCTGCTCTATAGAAATAGCACACAATCTAACCTGTCAGATCAACCATGTAAATAACAAAAAAAAAAAGGTCCCAAAACAGCCATATTTTTGCAAATTTTCCATTTTAATCTATTTTTCCAGTAACAAAGTAAGGGTTAACAGCCAAACAAAACTCAATATTTATCGCCCTGATTCTGTAGTTTGCAGAAACGCCCCATATGTGGTCGTAAACTGCTGTATGGCTAAACACCAGGGCACAGAATGAAGGGAAAGCCATATGGTTTTTGGAAAGCGAATTTTGCTGGACTGGTTTTTTGGCACCATGTCACATTTAAAGCCCCCCTGATGCACCCCTACAGTAGAAACTCCAAAAAAGTGACCCCATTTTGAAAAATTACAGGATAAGGTGGCAGTTTTTAGGGTAAATATCATTTTTGTTGCTCTATATTACACTTTTCTTGAGGCAAGGTAACAAAAAATTTAAATTCTGAAATTTCATCTCCATTTGCCAATAACTCTTTAACACCTAAAGGTTTAACGAAGTTTGTAAAATCGGTTTTGAATACCTTGAGGGGTGTAGTTTCTTAGATGGAGTCACTTTTATGGAGTTTCTACTCTAGGGTGCATCGGGGGGCTTTAAATGTGACATGGTGCCAAAAAACCAGTCCAGCAAAATTCGCTTTCCATAAAACCATATGGCTTTCCCTTCATTCTGTGCCCTGGTGTTTAGCCATACAGCAGTTTACGACCACATATGGGGCGTTTCTGCAAACTACAGAATCAGGGCAATAAATATTGAGTTTTGTTTGGCTGTTAACCCTTGCTTTGTTACTTGAAAAAATGGGTTAAAATGGAAAATTTTCCCAAAAATCGAAATTCTGACATTTTATCTCCATTTGCCAATAACTCTTGTAGAAAACCTAAAGGGTTAATGACATTTGTAAAATCAGTTTTGAATACATTGAGGGGTGTAGTTTCTAGAATGGGGTGATTTTTGGGTGGTTTCTATTATGTAGGCCTCACAAAGTGACTCCAGACCTGAACTGGTCCCTAAAAAGTGGGTTTTTGAAAATTTCAAGATTTGCTTCTAAACTTCTAAGCCTTGTAACGTCCCCAAAAAATAAAATGGCATTTCCAAAATGATCGATACATGAAGTAGACATATGGGGAATGTAAACAAATAACTTTTTTTGGCAGTATTACTATTTATTATAAAAGTAGAGAAATTGAAATATGGAAAACTGCAAATTTTTTAAATTTTTTGGTAAAGTTGGTATTTTTTTATAAATAAAAATAAAAATTTTCGACACCATTTTACCACTGTCATGGAGTACAATATGTGGCGAAAAAAGTCTCAGAATGGCCTGGATAAGAAAAAGCGTTTTAAAATTATCACCACATAAAGTGACACTGGTCAGATTTGCAAAGAATGGCCAAGTCCTTAAGGGAAAATAGGGCCGAGTCCTAAAGGGTTAAGGTATGGGAAAAATCTCAACAAGTTCCTGGGTCAGAAGTATAATATAAGAAGGATACAGACTCGACTTTAAGGACCCCCCAACAAGAAGATTTAGAATCACGGATTTAACCGCCTCAGCCCCCCTAGCTTAAACACCCTTAATGACCAGGCCACTTTTTACAATTCTGCACTACACTACTTTCACCGTTTATTGCTCCGTCATACAACTTACCACCCAAATGAATTTTACCTCCTTTACTTCTCACTAATAGAGCTTTCATTTGGTGGTATTTCATTGTTGCTGACATTTTTACTTTTTTTGCTATTAATAAAAATTTAACAACATTTTTGCAAAAAAAAATGACATTTTTCGCTTTCTGTTTGTAATTTTTTTTTTAAAAAACTACATTTCTATATAAATTTTTCTATAAATTTATTGTTCTACATGTCTTTGATTAAAAAAAAATGCAATAAGTGTATATTTATTTTTTGTAAAAGTTATTGTTTGGGTAAAAGTTATAGCGTTTACAAACTATGGTGCAAAAAAGTGAATTTCCGCATTTTGAAGCAACTCTGACTTTCTGAGCACCTGTCATGTTTCTTTAGCTGCTAGAATGTCAGTATAGTATAAATACCCCCCAAATGACACCATTTTGGAAAGAAGACATCCCAAAGTATTCGTGGAGGGGCATGGTGAGTTCATGTATCATTTCATTTTTTTTCACAAGTTAGCGGAAAATGACACTTTGAGGAAAAAAAATAAATAATAAAGTTTCCATTTCTGCTAACTTCTGGCAAAAAACAAAAAAAACGCTTTAGAGACCCCTAAAATGCCAGGGCAATATAAATACCCCACAAGTAACCCCATTTTAGAAAGTAGACACCCCAAAGTATTCTGTGAGGGGTAAGGTGAGTCCATGTAAAATTTTATTTTTTGTCACAAGTTAGTGGAATATGAGACTTTGTAAGAAAAAAAATAAAAATAAATCAATTTCCGCTAAAAAAAAAAAAAAAATTCTTCTATGAACTCGCCATGCCCCTCACGGAATACCCTGGGGTGTCTTCTTTCTAAAATGAGGTCACTTGTGGGGTATTTATACTGCCCTGGCATTTTAGGGGCCCCTAAAGCGTGAGAAGAAGTCTGGAATCCAAATGCAAAAAATGCCCTGTGAAATCCTAAAGGTACTCGTTGGAATTGGGGCCCCTTTGCGCATCTTGGCTGCAAAAAAGTGTCACACGTGTGGTATCGCCGTACTCAGGAGAAGTAGGGCAATGTGTTTTGGGGTGTATTTTTACATATACCCATACTGTGTGTGAGAAATATCTCTGTAAATGACAACTTTTTAATTTTTTTTATACAAAGTTGTCAATTTACAGAGATATTTCTCTCACCCAGCATGGGTATATGTAAAAATACACCCCAAAACACATTGCCCTACTTCTCCTGAGTACGGCGATACCACGAGTGACACTTTTTTGCAGCCTACGTGCGTAAAGTCCAACGAGTACCTTTTAGGAGGGCATTTTTACGCATTTGGATTCCAGACTTCTTCTCACGCTTTAGGACCCCTAAAATGCCAGGGCAGTATAAATACCCCACATGTGACCCCATTTTGGAAAGCAGACACCCCAAGGTATTTTGAGGGGCATGGCGAGTTTATAGAGTATTTTTTTTTTTTGGCACAAGTTAGCGGAAATTGATTATTTTTTTTTTTTTCTCACAATGTCTCCCTTTCCGCTAACTTGTGACAAAAAGTTACATTTTTAATGGACTGAATATGCCCCTCAGCAAATACCTTGGGGTGTCTACTTTCCGAAATGGGGTCATTTGTGGGGTGTGTTTACTGTTCTGGCATTTTGGGTGGGGCTAAATTGTGAGCAACCATGTAAAACCTAAACGTACTCATTGGACTTTACACCCCTTTGCGCACCTAGGCTGCAAAAAATTGTCACACGTGGTATCGCCGTACTCAGGAGAAGTAGGGCAGTGTGTTTTGGGGTGTATCTTTACATATACCCATGCTGGGTGAGAGAAATATCACTGTAAATTGACAACTTTGTAATAATTTAAAAAGTTGTCGTTTACATCGATATTTCTCACACAAAGTATGGGTATATATAAAAATACACCCCAAAACACATTGCCCTACTTCTCCTGAGTACGGCGATACCACATGTGTGCCACTTTTTTGCAGCCAAGATACGCAAAGGGGCCTAAATTCCAATGATTACCTTTAGGATTTCACAGGGCATTTTTACGCATTTGGATTCTCATGCTTTAGGGCCCCTAAAATGCCAGGGCAGTATAAATACCCCACATGTGACCCCATTTTGGAAAGAAGATACCCCAAGGTATTGGCCCACCCCATGGCGAGTTCACAGAAAAAAAAATTTTGGCACAAGTTTGCGATAATTGTAAAAAAATAAAAATAAAGAAAAAATATCAATTTCCGCTAACTTGTGCCAAAATTTTTTTTTCTGTGAACTCACCATGCCCCTCACGGAATACCTTGGGGTGTCTTCTTTCCAAAATGGGGTCACTTGTTCGGTGTTTGTACTGCCCTGGCATTTGAGGGTCTCCGCAATCATTACATGTATGGCCAGCATTAGGAGTTTCTGCTATTCTCCTTATATTGAGCATACGGGTAATGAGATTTTTTTTTTCCATTCAGCCACTGGGCTGAAAGAAAAAATGAACGGCACAGATTTCTTCATTCGCATCGATCAATGTGGATGAAAAAATCTCTGCCAAAATCAGTGACTGCGGTGGGCTGGGCGCTAACTACCTAACAAGTAGCTAACTAACTGGCGTGTTTCGGAACGGAATTGCGGACTCATTCATTTCTATGGGAACAGACTTTGTCCCGCTCGGATCCGGAATTGCGGATCCGCACTTCCGGGTCTGCACTTCCGTTCCGCAAAAATATAGAACATGTCCTATTCTTGTCCGCAATTGCGGACAAGAAAAGGCATTTTCTATATAGTTCTGGCAAAATGCAGAAAGCCCATTGCCGGTGTCTGTGTTTTGCGTATCCACAAAAAACATATGGACGTCTGAATGGAGCCTTACAATGGGGTGATCAATGACAAGGGGGTGTTCAGGGAGTCTATATGGGGTGATCAGGGGTTAATAAGTGACAGGGGGGGGTGTAGTGTGGTGCTTGGTGCTACTTTACAGAGCTACCTGGTCCTCTGGTGGTCGATCCCAGCAAATGGGACCACTAGAGGACCAGGTAGCAGTTATATCAGACGCTGTTAACAAAACAGCGTCTGATATACCTGTTTGATTTAATTTATTTTACTTCTACAGCCTGCCAGCGATTGATCATCGCTGGCAGGCTGCAGTGTAACTGCAGAGCTGCGCGCCGCTGTAAACGTGCGCGTGTTCACAGCAAATTGCGCGTCTCGCGAGATGACGCACGGATGCGTCCGGTCAGAACAACACGACCGCCTGCCGGTTGCATCCGTGCGTTAGGCGGTCGTGTAGAGGTTAAAGAGGTTGTCCGGTCCAAAAATCTAAATTCTTTTTATGTGCTCCTAACACCCCTCACCATCCATACATATTCCCTCAATACCTGTTTTTCATGTCTGAGCTAGCCCCCCCCCCCCGGAAGACATCACATTATCCTGGCAGATATGTTTACTTTCTTACCTTCTTGCTTTGTTGAATACATAACCTTATTGATACACAAGACTGGCTGCGATGCACAGTGATGTCACAGGCTGGCCATGCCCCCCACACTGCTCTGTCTGCAGCAGCTACACTCACTACAACTCCTGTGTCGATCTTTCTGCACACAGACATGAATCTACTTCTCACTCAGTGTCTAAATCCTATCACTGACTGTCCAAGGGCTCTCCCCTCACCATCTCTAGAGTGTGATAAACAGCAAGCACATCCAAACACATCTGTATCTAATCCTATCATGTATGTGTGCCTGATACACAGCCTTGGTGTGTGTAATACAGCCTGCTGAATTGTATATCTAATCCCGTCTTGTATGATACAGCCTGGAGAGCTGTGTATCTAATCCTATATTGTATGATCCTGCCTGCAGAGCTGTGTTTCTAATCCTATATTGTATGATCCTGCCTGCTGAACTGTGTATCTAAACCCTTATGCACATGACTGTATCTATTTTGCGATCCACGTTTTTTGCAGTCCCATTGAGTTCTATGAATTCGAGGACCTAATTTTGAGGACCAGAATAGTACATGTTCTATCTGTACTGGAACTGACATACAGATGTAGAAAACACACTGATGATGTTGATGTGCTTTCCACATCTGTATCAGTTCTGCAAAATGTAGAGCATGCCCTATTCTTGTCCTAATAAGGCAGATCTAAAACCCATAAGTAGTAAGGGGGTATATGTTTCGTCAAACTGCAAAATGACAGGTACCACGCCCCCTTTTATACAGCTACCCCCGCCCCTTTTATATTGCTTGATATAAAATTTATATTAAATTTATACTGCTTGATATAAAACTTTTATATTAAATTTATACTGCTGGATATTAAATTTATATTAATTTAATTCAAGAATCTGACATCTTATTACACACGTCTATGATCCCTGCTAATGTTCACAGTTTACATCTGTTTAAAGCAATCTTTTTCTACTGCAAAGGTCGTGACATCTGTCTGGACAAGCCACATGCTGCATTCTTGTCCCTTTGTACTGCTAATGGTGTCGATTATGTGCTTAAAAGTGTTACCGCCTATTCATATAGCTGATTGGTATGTCTGACACATCACAGGATGTGTTCTTGTGACTTTGAAAAGCCCGTCTTGTATTTCATAGCAAAATTTTTGATAAAACCATTTATAACATTTGATATGCTTTTGATATAAAATAAGATTCTGACATAAAAAAAAGTAATTTAATTCAAGAATATGACATCTTACTACGCCCGCCTATCTGTTTATCAACTTATCAGAACTATTAAATTCTTATGAAAATGTGTTAGGTGCTTTAATAATAATAGCATTAAAATCAAAACGATGACAAATTTAATTCGTTTTAAAAGCTTTATTAATTTTCCCTATTTACAATACGTGACCGTACATTTTTCAACAGCCCGTAGGGACAGACACGTTTGTTTGTAATTACAGCATCGTATAAATAATCGTTTTGTTACAAATGAACGCACAATACGGTCATTTTTTCTAAAATCGTTAGTGAACATTTTTAACACTTTTTCAAAAGACATTCCTTTAGCGAGACATTGTAAGATATAGATACAGTAATGGCCGCAGACCGTGCTAACGGCGTCTTGTATCTGTCTGTTTTGATACTTTATAGTCTTAGAATTTTTATATAAAAACTTCATAAACTCGCCAGGAAATATTTCATTTGCGGGTGATAAACCATAACTATCAAAAAAAATAGATACATCATTCGGGTATAATATAATTAAAATCCAATGCTTCCCCCGCTGAGACGAATTATCCGTATTTACAATGTATGCCGCGGGCCTGTCGATGATTTTATCCCCCGGTAATAAATCACACGGAAATACCCCTTTAAACATGCGCCGGGCGTTAATATCAGCTTTAATAACACAGGAAATTTCATAATTATTCATGTTTGTTGAAAATCATATAATACCTCCCGCCAATTATTTATTTCAATAATATTTTCATGAACTGAATATACAATCATGTTAATTGTGTTCGCAATCGGTTCGGCAAATCTAATTTCAGCTCTCAGATTTCCAGTTTTTACTAGAGAGAAATGACCGCCGTGTTCTTGATCCGGCGTTAAATCAAAAGCGAACAAAGTGTAACCGTTCAAAAACTCGTGACGATCCACGGATAAAGCGTTGTCGGCCTTGTGTTTCCCCGAAATATGTACTAGGGACATATATTCACGAACAGCTGATTCGTCTTGGAAGTTAGGTTGAAAAGGTTTTGCCGGTATCTGTTGACCGTCCAAATATAAGGCGGCATAATTCACATTATAGTGGTTGAAGCACAAATGATTTCATTGGTAAGTATTACTGTTTTTGGTAGGTTACCGAGAAAAAGATTCTCGTGGTTAGATATGCGAGTACCAGCGGGTACGCTATACACTTTAAGCGACGCTCGATCGACAGAGTACTTTGCGTTAGCTGTTAACAGAGCGCGACTGTGACCGATTCTTACAGCTGGCGATACTTGTACTCTTTTGACAAACAGGAAAGTGTGCTGTATTTGGACTTTAAAATGGGGCGCCTCGTCTGACATAAGGCAGAAAGTGTCTTTGTTTCTGGTCAATTTTATCTTTAGATCTAAACCGTTCAGTATTAACTTCGGTTGATTAAATATGTCGGCGTAAACGGGCCCCATTAATTCCACACTTTTAGAGCGTGCTGAATATTGTGCTCTCTTGCTGAAACCGACATTACGTCCGTCGAGAGCCCTGTCATCATGATGTCCCGCTGTGTCTTTATAGAATAAACCGGCGGTAAATTGTGATGCTAAAGTTTGTGAATTATAATTTATTAGGGCCTCTATATACGCTCTATACGTGTATAGGTTGTCGCTTCTTGAAATCAACGTGACACCGAGTGTTATAGCCAGTTGATTAAAAAGACTCGCTATAGGTTAGTTAATAAGCGCCACGCAGGATCCTTCTGGTATGATTGTGTTATTCGGACTAACGATTCTGCAAACGACGTGTAACAATGTGTTATTAAGGTCGTAATAATATTCACCGCTGCCCGAGATGTAGAATTCCAAAGGGGCATTGTCAGTGATTGCGGCGATTGGTTGCACCTCTACATAAAGCGATTTTTCAATGCTTGTCTGTGTAGGTGGTATTTGAAAGATATCTAACTCTGATTTGGCTTACTCGGCGGATGCATCATGCACGAAAGCCATAGCGTCTGACTAGAAGATGTCGCTCGGTGAACGACTTCTTGTTTTCTGGCGGCGACGTCTCTTAGGTTGTAATACTTTATTCATAAAAGTTGGTAAGACAATGGCAGCGCGTTCACGTTTTCTTTTACGCGTTTTCTTACGTATTTGTACGACACCAAAGCCCCCCCGGCCTTGCGTCGACCTATTTATACGATCCATAACGGCCGTCGTGACAACGTCTTTAGCGATGTTACGGGCGGCTGTTTTCACGTGCGGTTTTACAAGCGCCACACCTTTCTTAAATAGGGGTACGACACGCCGGAACAGACCCCGAAATAACCCGGCGAGGCCAGAACCATGCATAAATTCTGTACCGTGAAATCCATCCAAACCATGACCGGCTTGCGTTATGTAATAATGCGTATACGCGTCCGGGTCACCGTACACTGTGGGACAACATTTTAGTGCGTCGTCACAGCGCGCGGTCTAAAGTGTAATCGCACAATAGTCTTGCCGTATTTGAATTTAACAGGTTTAGCCTGATCAGTGAGTGCCGATATTGTAACCGTGTCAAAATGATGTTTACAAACAGGTATAGGTGATACTTTTGCGTGACTATATCCCCATTTTTACCGCCTAACTCGACAGTTCTTAAAAATTGTACGGAACTATCGCCAACAAGTTGATGTTGGACAATATCTGTGCAAACAAACATTGTATAAAAACCGGCTTTAATATCGGGATTCATTTTTTGCTCTTCTGATGAAACTAGAGCAATCCCCTTTACACCACCAGCATGATGTTCTAAAACAGGTAAGCCGGGTCCTTTGTAGCGGAGAACGATGTGCTCGACGTCTACATTCTTGAGCGCCGGAGCTTGCGAATAACCCGATAGCCCCAAAATATTCCCCAATTTTACACAAGGCATGAACTTGTATAATGATGAATTCATTACATAAACGGTTCTGTCAATATCGTCGTATCTTAGGTGCAGTTTATCAGGAGGTATTTTTATAGATTCAAGTTTGCTATTAATGGCTTTGATGAGCTCATGCATATTGGAGTAATAACCCGATTTCACAAAAAGCTCACGGATCGGCTCGTCGCGGTGAGCTGTGTAGAATACGCCATCTCCGGGGCCAAAGGTTTCCCACGTATGTGGATACTGAATCTCCACTAAAGCCACTTCGTAAGGACCGCGAAGAAGGACCGCTTTTGCTAACTTAGTGGTGTAATCGGCGATGCTGTTTTCGGGGTAAAGTTTGGCGGATGCGTTGCAGGGTAGCGTGATAAAAAACGATCCGTCCTCCATAGTTTACAGACTCAACAACTGTTTTTCAGGCAACCAAGAGTTAAACTTATCGGGGTATCCTGTCCACTTTACAAAACACAACGTTTTTCCCCAAACTTTCTTCTTTTTCAGTATTTTTTCTACCCTGTAAACCCGCAGCTTGTCGAGGGGTACTTTTTGGACTCATCAGTCAGGTCTTTCAACTTATAAAGGGGTCTGAGGCCCCTAGTGTTTACAGCGTAAATTTTTAAATATCTCGTCCGTATAGGTTTGTTCATATCCCTTTGTGAAAGTCCCCTTATAGCGCACAATTCTGACGTGATCGCCTATATTTAATATCGGTTTAACTTTTTTAATAGTAACGTAATAACCGTAGATATTTTTCCAAACGGCTAAAGAGTTCTCTTTTGTCACATCGACGGGGCGACGCCTTATAGTTCTGTGGTATGTCTGGTTATAACTATACACCAGGTCTTATAACTTATCGATGTACCTGTACGTGTTTTGTTCTCTAAGATAACGCCACATTTTAGTTTTCAGCGTTCTATTAAAACGTTCGACCAACGATGCCTTAACAGCATTTGCAGTTAAAAAATGATGTATTCTATAGGTTTCACAAAGACGTCTCATAGGTTTGTTTATAAACTTACGGCCCCGATCAGTCTGGAGCTTTCTGGGTGTTCGCCCACTTAACTTAAATATCTGGTCAAAAGCGGAAGCCACAGTAGTGCCGGACTTATTTGAAAGGCCCAACACCCAAGCATATTTAGATAGAATATACACGACCGTCAGCAAGTATTTTACACCATTATTTTCTTTAGAAAAATCTATCATCGACACAAGATCTGCCTGCCATTGATCATCTATATCAGACACCACAACCTTGTTTCTTGTAAATGATTTTTTAACAGGTTTGTACAATGTATAAGTATCCTCGTTGCTCAACCAATTTTTTACAGAGTCTTTTCTTATGCCAAATTTCCGAACTTCTCTGAATAAGGATTCTACGCCCCCATAAGAGCCGACGGCTTTTGGCGTGTAGTACTGTTTACTCAATATTTCAGCAGTTGCCGACATTATGACAGCGTTTTAAGCCGCGTCTACTCAACAACGCGACCTAACTGTTTATACAATTTTAGATAATCAGGCTATTATATTTATTGTAAAAAGAAAAACGGACTACATTTTATTTAAAACTGTTTATGTATAGTAAATAAAACATTATAAGACATTACACACAAAGAAATTTTATATACATGCATAGTAAAAATGTACATAAAGCAAATAAAAAACATTATAAGCTGTTTAATACAAAGAAAATTTATATACAATCGCCAAAGTAAGAAAATTTACAATGTTAACCAAGCCGCTTGCAACAAAGGCGGTAGCCTCTTTTTAGGTAGTAATGACCCCCGCGTCGATACCGTCGGTGATGTTAATAACACCGGTGGTGTAAAAGGGCTTCGAGCCTCGTCAAATGGGTCACTCAGCACCCGTTTTTTCAAATCATTGAAAAGTTCTCTTGTTTTTGTATTACCGATAACCGTTGACGACTGTGCGATAGTCTCCATAAAATAGTCCCAACCGTGAGGTTTAATCTTAGGCAATCCGTGACTCTGGGTAGCTGTTTGAAGCAGGTCAATAATGTTGGATCCGGGTACAGTTTGTTCTTTGTAAATGAATTCGCCCATAGCGTTCCAGTACGGGTTATTACCTGAGCGGTATAGTTTACTTAACAATAGTTCTGCATTTTTTCTATAACGTGTATTAATATTGTCAAGTATCTCTTTAGTATCAGTGCTGATTGGAGCGGTATTTGACAATTGTTGTTGATCGGTTTGCGGCTGTGTAATCAGGGTTAAAGTCAACATTTCTTTACCTGACTGTTTGTTGAGCATTAAGTACCTCTGTAACACGGTTGTGTATTTTTAAATTTTTTCATCATCTGAAAGGTCATTTCTGTGTAGTATTTCGCTAATCTCGTCATCTAATCGTCGTTTGGCGTATATCTGTTGCATCTACGGATGTTTTGTTAAGCCTGTCCAATTCATTTTTGGAAACCAGGAACATTTTCTCGGCATACTGCATTAGGAACCACCGGCTGTATTAGCTATCAGACTAGTGATTAAAGGTATTGCAAAGCTCCTATAAAACCACCGCTCTGGCTCACAATGCACTTCTTTCCTTTAATGGAGTACTTTTTATCGCTTAATTTCTTTATAGCCCTACGCCATTTTTGCAATATATTTTTTTGGCGCTCTTTAAGAGGGATCTTTCCTTTAAGGATGTTGAGAGCGATCTCGCCAATGGCCGATAGCAAATCATTACTGGCGTTACGTAATATTGATTTTCGGGCCTTCAGATTTGTTTTGACTAATGCTTTTAAAAGATCCCAATTACGCCGGATCCTGCTCGACATCTTTACAGCACCAGCGACACTAACAAAAATAACCGTAAAGATATGAAATGCCTCATTTTAGAGCTTCTTTTTGCACACATAAGCCACCGGCAGATCTGGTGGGAACAGACCGGTTCTGAGTCGTAGGTCCTCAGGCATGTCAGATCTTAAATCTACAAGTAAATAGCCTTAAGGCTTATGTGTAGCATCTTCAAAAGCTTCTAAAAAGAAACTTGTTTTACCAGGGTACATCTGATGAGCCAACATGATAACCTGTAATTTATCACGTGGGTTCTTAAAAAGGACCATGTATTTAGTGTTTAAATTTATGGTTCTGCTTTTCCCCTCACCCAATGACGGCACCCCTGCGACTCAGGACCACCCACTGGACAGGAAACCTGAGAAGATAAAAAGGAACATCCCCTACTGAGTACCAGTTCAGGTTTCCTGTCCAGTGGATAGGTCCTGAGAAGAGGGGTCCTTCTTTTTTCTGGACCTCCATGTTATTTTATTTTTTCCCCATTTTCTTTTTAGTTTAATTTTACCGAGGCACCAGACGCCGAGGGCGGCTGGTGCTTTTTAAACCTTTAGGGGGCCTTACCCTTAGGAGGCGACGTATCCTGTGGCCGTGCCAGGAGTCGGTCTCCTAAAGCCTTTTTTCCTCCTGCCCGCTTCCTGGTCTGGGGGAGCTGCTGCGGCCGTGTTCGGGCGGCTCCCTCCTCGCGCGAGACGTCCCGCTCTTTCCTCTGGCTCCTGTTGCGGCTGGCCCTATTCCAAGATGTTGGCCGCTGTAGGGGAAGAGCATCTGCGCATGCGCGGCCCGGCAATGAGGCTGTGAGCCGGGTCGCGTCTCTAGGACGTAGGTAGGGGGTGGAGCCTCCCCCTCCTACCAGGAAGTGCCGCCTTAGCGCGTCCTAAATATATAAATGAGGCCGCAGGGGGTGAAAGCCGGCGTGTATTCACACCTGAATGCAACAGCAGTGGCAGTTATCCTTGAGCCCCTGGTGTAGTTTCAGTGGCAGCAGTCTCCTCCTGGTGCAACATTTTGCTGAGGAGCGGTGTGGTGAGGATCATTGAGATGACTGATCCTTCAGACGGACGCGCTGACCCCTTGGAAACCTTGAGATCATCCAGTCCGGTAAAATGTCTAAAGGTGTGGGGATTGTCGCTACTACTTCTGCGATAAGAACTAGTTTT
The DNA here is from genome assembly GCA_033119425.1 of Bufotes viridis. Lineage (NCBI taxonomy): Eukaryota > Metazoa > Chordata > Amphibia > Anura > Bufonidae > Bufotes > Bufotes viridis. The sequence continues at coordinate 92,149,804 of CM065596.1, read as the reverse complement.
TTTCTTCTAATGGGGTGTTATGCTATATATTCTAGAAACCTCCCAAGAAGGCGACTAGCAAGACCAAACTCAAGGAATGTGCAGGATGCAGCTCAGTCCTAGCCTCTTCTTATACCAAGCCGTTGTGTCCCGCTTGTATTGACAAACTAATGGCAGAAGAATCCCAGAGTTTAACAAGATCTATGATCAGATCAGAAGTTAAAACTTCCCTTAAGGCCTTTTCTAGGAGCCAGGCTAGGTCGCCAGACAAGTCCCCAGAGTTTGGTATAGATGGGGACTCCTCAGAGGATGAGAGCAGGGAGCCGGGTCAGCTGTATTCTACGGATTCCGACTCGTCAGAGGAAGACTACTCAGCTAGATCCTTTTTCCCTACAGAGGATACCCAGCCCCTGTTAAAGGCAGTGAGAGCTACTATGCAGCTGGAAGACAAGAAGCCTTCAAAATCAGTAGCAGACCAGGCATTCCAAACGTTAGGCCCAAAAAAACATAGAATTTTTACTATCCACAAGAATATGCACGCCCTTATTAAAAGAGAGTGCAAGAACCCTGATAGAAAATTCTTTATTCCTTCCTCCATCAAAAGAAAATACCCTTTCAGCGAATCAGTTTCTGCTACGTGGGATAAAGCCCCCATGGTGGATGCACCGGTAGCCAAAATTGCAAAAGATCTGCACTTCCTTTTGATGATTTGGGATGCCTGCCTGATCCTTTAGATAAGAAGGCGGACATTTACTTAAAAAGGGCCTGGGAATATGCTTCCTCTTGTTTCCGTCCAGCTATAGCCTCTACCTGGGTTGCTAGTAGGGATGTCCCGATACCGATACTAGTATCGGTATCGGGACCGATACCGGCATTTTCACAAGTACTTGTACTCATAAAAATGCCGCCGATACCACTGCCGATACCGGAAGTTCCGGTTCGGCAGCGGCTATATTCTGTTTCATTAACCCTAACTTACTGTGCCTGTGATTACTAACTATTAATGCGCAGTCCCTCCATGCTCCTGCCCGGCGCGCCTTTTGTAATCATAAAGTGGGCGGAGCGGGCAGGCAGGAAGGACATGAGGCGCATGGAGGAATCGGTCAGCTTGAGCTCTCAGTTCCTCCATGCGCCTCATGTCCCGCCTGCCCGCTCCGCCCACTTTATGATTACAGAAGGCGCGAGGCAGGAGCATGGAGGACTGCGCATATAGTTAGTAATCACGGGCACAGTAAGTTAGCGTTAATGAAACAGAATATAGCAGCTGCGAGGCCGGTGTATGAGTCAAGCTGCACCGGCTCCGACACTAATGGGGGATCTGTGGATGACATGTATATAGCATAAGATGCTATATATGTGTCATCCACATAGCCCCAACAGTGTCATCCACAGATCCCCCATTACAGCCTCATCCACAGATCCCGTCCCCCATAACAGTGATGTCCACAGGTCGTCGTCCCCCATAACAGTGATGTCCACAGGTCGCCCTCCCCCATAACAGTGATATCCACAGGTCCCCCCCATAACGGTGATGTCCACAGGTCCCCCCATAACGGTGACGTCCACAGGTTCCCCCATAACAGTGATGTCCACAGGTTCCCCCATAACAGTAACGTCCACAGGCTCCCCCATAACAGTGACGTCCACAGGTCCCCTCCCCATAACGGTGATGTCCACAGGTCCCCCATAACGGTGACGTCCACAGGTCCCCCCATAACGGTGACGTCCACAGGTCCCCCCATAACGGTGCCGTCCACAGATTCCCCCATAACGGTGCCATCCACAGATTCCCCCATAACGGTGCCGTCCACAGATTCCCCCATAACGGTGCCATCCACAGATTCCCCCATAACGGTGCCATCCACAGATTCCCCCATAACGGTGCCATCCACAGATTCCCCCATAACGGTGCCATCCACAGATTCCCCCATAACGGTGCCATCCACAGATTCCCCCATAACGGTGCCATCCACAGATTCCCCCATAACGGTGCCATCCACAGATTCCCCCATAACGGTGCCATCCACAGATTCCCCCATAACGGTGCCATCCACAGATTCCCCCATAACGGTGCCATCCACAGATTCCCCCATAACGGTGCCATCCACAGATTCCCCCATAACGGTGCCATCCACAGATTCCCCCCATAACGGTGCCATCCACAGATTCCCCCCATAACGGTGCCATCCACAGATTCCCCCCATAACGGTGCCATCCACAGATTCCCCCCATAACGGTGCCATCCACAGATTCCCCCCATAACGGTGCCATCCACAGATTCCCCCATAACGGTGCCATCCACAGATTCCCCCATAACGGTGCCATCCACAGATTCCCCCATAACGGTGCCATCCACAGATTCCCCCCATAACGGTGCCATCCACAGATTCCCCCCATAACGGTGCCATCCACAGATTCCCCCCATAACGGTGCCATCCACAGATTCCCCCCATAACGGTGCCATCCACAGATTCCCCCCATAACGGTGCCATCCACAGATCCCCCAAAAACAGATCCCCCTGGAGGCACATTGGTTTGAAAAAGCTATTATATTACCATTTATTAACACTTGTACAAAGGAAAAGAAAAGCAGTTATTCATAGCAACCAAATTCCAGCTTTAATTTTTTTCATTGCTATCAGTAACTGCGGGGCTGTTTATACGAGGTATCGGTAATTGGTATCGGCGAGTACTTAAATAAAAGTATCGGGACATCCCTAGTTGCTAGATCTCTTAGGCTTTGGCTGGACCAGCTAGAGGTACATCTAAAGGAAAAGAAGTCAAGAGATGAAATCTTGGCCTCTATTCCTACTCTTGCCAAGACAGCAGATTTCCTTACTGACGCTTCTACGGATGTGATAAGATTTACGGCCAAGTCAGCGGCTATGTCCAATGCGGCCAGAAGAGCGATCTGGCTGAAATCTTGGAAGGGCGACCAGGGATCTAAAGCCAGGTTGTGTGCTTTACCTTGCGAGGGAGAAAGACTCTTTGGCTCTTCCCTTGATGATATATTAGAAAAGGCATCTGACAAGAAAAAAGGCTTCCCTAATCCCCAGCGATCTGCCTTTTTTCGTCCTCCACAGTCCAAATTTAGAAGACAGCGGGGAAAGCTATGACAGAAGAGATAAAGATAAATTCCAGAAAAAGTCCAGCGGATTTCTTTTCAAGCCCCAGGAATCCAAAACCAAAGAAAAGCAATGATGCCAGGATCCAGGTCGGGGGAAGACTTTCCTTTTTCTTCCCTGCCTGGGCAGAGATTACTCAGAACAAGTGGGTTCTGGGGGGGATAGAAATGGGATTCCAACTGGAATTTCATTCCTATCCTCAGGATTTTTTTGTTCAGACTCCATTTCCCAAAGATCCAAAGAAGGCAGCTGCCTTAGAATCAGAAGTGTTTTCCTTAATCCAGAAGGGAGTTGTCTGTCGAGTTCCCAGGGAGGAAGAGAACCGGGGATTCTATTCCCCACTATTCTTAGTCAAAAAACCCAATGGCTCTTTCCGCATGATTTTGAATTTAAAGAGGTTAAATCAGTATCTAAAATAGAAGAAATTCAAAATGGAGACGATAACTTCCACCCTAAATCTGCTCTTTCAGGACTGCTGGATGGCGAGTATAGATCTAGAAGATGCCTACTACCATATTCCAATTCATCCAGCTTCCCAAAGGTTCCTGAGAACTGCAACAGTGGTTCAGGGTCAGGTGATACACCTACAATACAAAGCTCTGCCGTTTGGAGTTTCTCAGGCTCCACGAGTCTTTACCAAGGTCGTGGCGGAAATGGTAGCCTATTTCAGACTCTCGGGGATCGTTCTGGTCCCATACCTAGACGACTTTTTGTTCATTTCCAGAACCAGAGAGGCCCTACAGAAAGATCTAGTTCAAGTGCAGCTCACACTCTCCAACTTGGGCTGGAAGATAAATGTGCAAAAATCTTGCCTTCAGCCATCGCAGGTTTGCACATTCCTAGGGATGACTCTGAATTCTATGGTCCAAAAAACCTTCCTTCCAGATCAGAAGGTCCGATCCATCATTTTTCACGTATGGAATCTTTTTCATTCATTTCTTTGTTCTTTCAGGAAAGCAATGATGGTTCTAGGGCACCTAACGGCAACTATTCCTGCTGTCCCTTACGCTCAGGCTCATACCAGAATTCTTCAGGCCGAGATTCTACGAGCCTGGGATGGCTGTACCCAAAACCTGGACAAAAGGTTCCATCTCTCCTCCAGTGCAAGAGTGTCCCTCTTATGGTGGACCTCCCAGGCAAAACTTTCAGCAGGGCTCCCCTGGACCTTTGCCGACCCAATAACAGTGACGACAGATGCCAGCCCCTGGGGATGGGGAGTACATTCCATGGACAGATGTTGGCAGGGCAGGTGGGACTTAAGAACAGGGACCTGCTCTTCAAATTTCAAAGAACTAAAAGCTATACAGATGGCTCTGACGGTGGCATTACCAGAAGTAACAAACAAGCTCGTTTTTTACTCAGACAATGCTACTACGGTAGCTTACATAAACCATCAGGGGGGCACCAGAGTTCCGGCCCTTCTTTCCCTATCCCTACAGATTTTTTCTCTGGCAGAAGAGAGGAATCTATCCCTTTGTGCAGTCCACCTGAAGGGGAAGGAGAATGTACTGGCAGACTTTTTAAGCAGAGTTCAGCTCAAACAGGGGGAGTGGAGCCTAAATCAGGAAATCTTTTTACAGATAGTAGAGAAATTTGGATGCCCAACCATAGATCTATTCGCCTCAAGAAGCAACAAAAAGGTGGATCGTTTCTTCTCCCTCAATCAGATGGACAATCCTACAGCGATCGATGCCTTAACACAAGACTGGAGCCAAGAATTCGGGTATGCCTTCCCACCAATTTCTCTCATCCCACAGGTCCTGAAAAAGGTTCAGAAGGACAAAGCCTCCATCATCTTAGTAGCCCCAAACTGGCCAAAGAGAATCTGACACAGGGCCCTCCCTGGGTGATCCCACCACGGAAAGATCTTCTAATTCAGGGCCCGGTCCTTCACCCCAACCCGGAAAGTCTCAAACTGACGGTTTGGAGGCTGACAGGGGTATCTGGCTAAAGAGGGGTCTGTCTGAGAGGGTGGTCTCTACAATTCTGAGCAGCCGGAAGATCTCTACAGCTAGAAAGTACAATAGAGTATGGTTAATTTTTGCTGCTTTTCTACAAACAGACCCAGATCCCTTTAAGCCTCCAGATATTCCGAGGATTCTAGACTTCCTGCAGGCGAGTCTGGATAAGGGGCTCAAAGCCTCTACACTTAAGGTTCAAGTGGCAGCCTTAAGTTACTTTTTTGATTATCAGCTAGCAGGTCATCCCTGGATTAAACGCTTTCTTTCAGCATCTAGTAGAATCCATCCGTCCTTAAGGCCCTTATTTCCTCCCTGGGACCTTAATAAAGTCCTGACTGCCCTTTCTCAGAGTCCCTTTGAACCTTTGTCGGAGGTCTCCCTGGAGATTCTTTCCATTAAAATGGCTTTCCTTCTGGCGATCACATCAGCCAGAAGAGTTTCAGAGATTCAGGCCTTCTCAGCCTTTCCTCCATATACTTCTGTCCTAGATAACCAAGTCATTATTCGTCCTCTACCATCTTTCCTTCCAAAGGTAGTCTCAAACTTTCACAGGAGCCAGGATATTGAACTCCCTTCCTTTTTCCCTAATCCAGCTAACGACTCAGAAAAGAGATTTCATTGTCTGGATGTCCGCAGATGTTTGTTAACTTATCTAGTAGTAACTTCCTCCTGGAGGATAGATGAGAACCTCTTGATTCAATTCCAGGGTAAGAACAAGTGTAAGAAGGTTTCTGCTGCTGTGATCGCCAGATGGGTTAAAAAAGCCATTTCTAAAGCCTACATATCACTGGGCCTCTCTCCTCCAGAAGGGTTTGGTGCTCATTCCACCAGGGCAGTTTCTGCTTCCTGCGCAGAGAAAGCAGACATTTCTTTAGCCCAGATCTGTAGGGCTGCGACTTGGAGCTCCCCTCATACGTTTCTCAGGCATTACAGGCTTCAGCTTCACTCCGACGCCTCCTTTGGTGAAGGGGTGCTCCAGGCTGTAATCCCTCCCTGATTATAGTTTTTTATTTTATCTCGCAGGGGTGCCGTCATTGGGTGAGGGGAAAACAACGTTGCTTACCGGTAAGCGTTTTTCTCTATACCCATGACGGCACCCCTCATATTCCCCCCACCCCCCAAAAAAAAAAAAAAAAAAAATATATATATATATATATATATATATATATATATATATATATATATACACATATATATATATATATATATAGATGTTTATAGAGAGTAGTTTGTACTTATTCTTTTGTATGTATATTGATTTTTCTGCTAACTAGATGTTCACGGTGGTCCTTCCTGGACGGGTTATTTTATAAGAACTGGTACTCTGTAGGGGATGTTCCTTTTTATCTTCTCAGGTTTCCTGTCCAGTGGGTGGTACTGAGTCGCAGGGGTGCCGTCATGGGTATCGAGAAAAACGCTTACCGGTAAGCAACGTTGTTTTCTTATCCTGACAAAAAACGTTTTGAACGAGATACATAATGCTCAAATTTCTGTGGTGCACGTATTTGGTGAATGCGTTTTGTATTTCAAGATTTTCACAAGCCGCCTCCATAAGATCATCAACAACCGCCAAATTGACCTTGTCCGTTGGAAATAGATCAGCGTCTGTAAAATTTTGCGGGACCCCCTCGATAAACCTGATATTTGTAAACAAACGGGTTAGTTCATCATACAATTTCTGCCAACAAGCGTAAAACCAAATGACATTGTCAGGTTTGTGCGACATTAACGTGTCCGCGTGTATTAATAACTTTTTAACAAAAAAACTCTTTCCGGAATTTGAAGGACCTGCTAGAATACACGAAAAAGGGTGTTGAAATTGCGCAGTCATGTTTAATACCCGAAAGGCAGCGTTTTAAAGTCGGCAGTCAGCTGTCTCTTTGTGTAGACGCACTTTTGCGTTTTACGTAACGGTCTTGTCTCTACGGTCAAGCGCTTCCTATTTCTTAAAATGCGTCTTTCTGCGTCTCAGGGTCGTTGTTGTGTGAGTAATCCAACACAAGGTCTTTTAAACTGTCAAAATTAACAAGTCTTGTGTTAGCGACGTTGAGTGTTATACCCTTAACCTTCAACACGGTTTTCCCGTTGTTGAGTCTTTGGGCCTGCGGATACAAACTCGGTAATGTGTGCGTCGTCGGGTATTTCACTAGTTAGATCGCCGAGAAAATCACCCAAGGGTGGGGTCCATTCAGACCCCTTACTCACGAATATGACGGAGTCTGTGTCGTGATAAAGACAACGTTCCTGCAGTCTGTCTAGGAGCTTGTATAATTCGAGTCTGGCATAGGCGGTTGTAAAACAGGCTATAAAAATGTTTGTGTTTTTGTTGTGTGTGTAGCGCTCTTTTACATAGCGCCAATTGACTATGGCCGTATCGTCATCGATGAAATTAACCTCGGAGAGGTCGTAGTACGGCACAAAAGCTAATTTGAAAAGTTCTTCAGGGTCCGTGACTATGCTGGTACGTGACAAGTTAGAACGGTGTCCAAACTTTCCCCATAAAGAATTTAGGAACAGTTTTGAAATTTGTCTTTTTGCGGGGTTTACAGCGATCTTATCAAAGCGCAAGCGGACATCTTCTTTTTTTAAAAATGACTCTATGTAAGACGTTTTTTCTGAATCCGTTTTACACCAACTGGGATAACCGGAAGCCTCCTGTTTATCTCTGAGGTGTAATTTGATGTACGGGGCGAACAGATCATCTGTTGTGTGCGGAAAATGCCAGATCTCGTAGATCTCGGCGATTCTGTAACCTTTTTCAACAGCTAAAACTAGTTCTATGGTGCACCATGTACCGGTCAGCGAACGCTCTTCGTCAGTGTGACTGCAAGTGTCTTTCTGACAGTTCGCGGCGCATATGTAGCATAGTGGAAACATTAGTTTTTTATTTAGCTTTACAGGCAGGACCGGGAAAAATAAATCTCTTGGTGGGTACACTTTAACTTTGGCAATGCCAAAGTATTTTTTGATGTAACCAAAATGATCATAAATGATTTTTGGGTGTCCTACAGGGTAAGTCTTAGTTTTATTAACAAAAGGGTACAGACTGGTGAAATCGTAATAATGCACTGTTTCATCGGGCTGCACCTTGTGATAAAGTTTAATGGCGTTAGTGCGACCGCCATAAAGCGCGTCACGTGGGATTAAAGGCGTCGGGAATTTCATTTTAAGCAGAAAGTCTTTGACCCCCGAGTCGTTTGCAATCATTTCCCGCCACTCATGTTCCCACAGGACGCGGACCGTAAATCCTTGTCGCTGTAGTCAGCTTTTCCTGACTAGGAAAGATTGGTACAGCTGCCCGTAGGACGATTTAGTAAGCTCGTTGCTGTCATGTTCGTTATAGCACACAGGACACCCGTGATAAAAACAGCCCTGAAATTCAAAAGCGGTGTGTTTACCGTTAATAAACGCATACCCGTCCAAAAAATATTTACCGACCTTTTTTTCACCGCCCTTTAACGCATGTTGTATAGAAATGCCTTCAGCATGTTCAATGTACATGAGCCACTGTATAGCGGGTGCTGAAAATCGTTTCCGGGTCTTGTGGTAATTATCTGCAGGGACAATCGCTATGGTATTTTTGGGTAGAAATTTAAACCGGTACATAGCCATGCACACGGATGCCAATGTGATAAGTTGGAACGGGTCAATACATTTAGTGACCGTTCTGTATTTCTTTTCACGTTTAATGTATTTCAGAACTTTCTTTTCCGTCATGGCCATAATCGTGTCCCTGTAACACTCACAAGCCCTTCTCAAAACCTCAACATCCTGCTTACAGTAGGCTTTTAACTCTTCCTGAAAATTAAAGGTGTCATTTTTATGTTTCTCGTACCAAACCGCGAATTATTTTTTCTCACCGGGCATCATGTAATCAACGCCGTAATACCGTGCGGCCGGTAGGACGCCTATGTAGTTTTGATTTTCTGTCGTGTTGAAAAAATGAGGGAAGTGTCCCTTGGCGCCTGAAAAACCCATAGCCTCGGGCATCTTGCTGAGCTTCATAGGCATGAAATTCAGCGAGTCTATGAATCTAATTTTTAGGTCATTCAGTGTCACACACATTAACCGACCGCCTTGATTTATAATATTAATTTCAAATTTTTCATTAATCAACTCCTTTAAAACAAAATAGGCGTCGTAGCGTCCTGCGTTGTGGGCTATGAACGTGTAATCCGAAAACTTACAGTCGGCAAAAAATCGCAGGATTTTCCGCTAAAATGGCAGGAGTTTGGGCCGTATAGTGTGGTTGCGTAAATCAGGGCTTGACAAATTTTCTTTGAATCTAGGAGCCAGCTTAAAAAGTTAGGAGCCAGGCGGAGCCGCGTCATAAAGCCCACAATAGATGCCCCCATAGTGCTCCCCCCCCACTTCTCTATAGAGCCCCCCAATAATGCATGCCAGTACATAGGGCCCCCATAGTGTTCCTACCCCTGTTTTCCATAGTGCCCCCCATAATGTGCGAGTATATAGGGCCCCCCATAATGCTTCCCCTTTTCAATAGGTTATATGACACGTCAGATGCTGCCAGCGTCTAAGTGATCGCCACTTGCGGCCGCCATGACATGTGGAAACCCTTACAAGGATTACAGGGTCCAGAGGGGAGGGCAGAGGGGTCCGGCGGGGAGGGCAGAGGGGTCCGGAGGAGAGGGCAGAGGGGTCCGGAGGAGAGGGCAGAGGGGTCCGGAGGAGAGGGCAGAGGGGTCCGGAGGGCACAAACACAGCGGGCGCCATGACATTTTACTGAGCACTACAACCCCCAGCTGGCGCTCAGCCTCTGCAGTCCCCGCCGCACTACAACGCCCAGCTCTTTCCCGCTCTTGTCATTCTCTTTCCCCCCCTTGTCATTCTCTTTCCCCCTCTTGTCTTGTCATTCACTTTCCCCCCTTGTCATTCTCTTTCCTCCTCTTGTCATTCTCTTTCCTACTCTTGTCATTCTCTTTCCCCTCTTGTCATTCCCTCCCCCCTTGTCATTCTCTTTCCCCACCTTGTCATTCTCTTTCCCCACCTTGTCATTCTCTTTCCCCACCTTGTCATTCTCTTTCCCCACCTTGTCATTCTCTTTCCCCCCCTTGTCATTCTATTTCCCCCCCTTGTCATTCTCTTCCCCCCTTGTCATTCTCTTCCCCTCCCTTGTCATTCTCTTTCCCTCCCTTGTCATTCTCTTTCCCTCCCTTGTCATTCTCTTTCCCTCCCTTGTCATTCTCTTTCCCCCCTTGTCATTCTCTTTCCCCCCTTGTCATTCTCTTTCCCCCCTTGTCATTCTCTTTCCCCCTTGTCATTCTCTTTCCCCCTTGTCATTCTCTTTCCCCCTTGTCATTCTCTTTCCCCCTTGTCATTCTCTTTCCCCCCTTGTCATTCTCTTTCCCCCCTTGTCATTCTCTTTCCCCACCTTGTCATTCTCTTTTCCCCACCTTGTCATTCTCTTTCCCCCCTTGTCATTCTCTCTTTCCCCACCCCTTGTCATTCTCTTTCCCCCACCCCTTGTCATTCTCTTTCCCCCACCCCTTGTCATTCTCTTTCCCCCACCCCTTGTCATTCTCTTTCCCCCACCCCTTGTCATTCTCTTTCCCCACCCCTTGTCATTCTCTTTCCCCACCCCTTGTCATTCTCTTTCCCCCACCCCTTGTCATTCTCTTTCCCCCTTGTCATTCTCTTTCCCCCCTTGTCATTCTCTTTCCCCCCTTGTCATTCTCTTTCCCCCCTTGTCATTCTCTTTCCCCCCTTGTCATTCTCTTTCCCCCCTTGTCATTCTCTTTCCCCCCTTGTCATTCTCTTTCCCCCTTGTCATTCTCTTTCCCCCCCCCCTTGTCATTCTCTTTCCCCCCTTGTGATTCACTTTCCCCCCTTGTGATTCACTTTCTCCCCCCTCTTGTCATTATCTTTCCCCCTCTTGTCATTTTCTCCCCTCCCTCCCCGCCTCTAGTGTAGCGTGGCCGAGCTCTGTATGGTCTGCGGTACAGGAGCTTTAGTTTCCTGTACCCGGGCGGACTGACAGGAAGTGCACACTGTGTGCGCACTTCTTGTCAGTCCGGCCGGGAACAGGAGACAGATGCTCCCTGTACCGCGGACCATACAGGGCTCGGCCACGCTACAATGAGGGACTGACAGGAGGGAGCGCTGAGCGTTTCCCTCCTGTCAGCTCCGCTCCTCTTGCTGCGCCCGGGCGGTGCGCCCTCATGGACGCGCCTGCCCGGGCAGTGCTGCAGCCGCCTGAGGCTCTCTATAGAGCGCTCAGGCGGCTGCAGCATGACGGGGGCCGGCGCTCCTTGGACGCGCCGACCCTGCGCCCGGCCACCTTTCCAAACAGGCTGACAAATACCCAGGTGCCAGGACCAAATTCCTGGTCGCCATGGCGACCTGGCGCCTGGAATTTGTCGAGCCCTGACCTAAAGGGTTAACAACGTGTGTAAAATCAGTTCTGAATACCTTGACTGGTTTAGTTTCTAGAATGGGGTCATTTTTGGGTGGTTTCTATTATGTAAGCCACACAGTGACTTCAAACTTGAACTGGTACCTAAAAAAAAAAATGGGTTTTTGAACATTTCTGAAAACTTCCAAGATTTGCTTCTAAACTTCTAAGCCTTGTAACGTCCCCCAAAAATAAAATGGCATTTCCAGACATGAAGTAGACATATGGGGTATGTAAATATTTTTGGAGGTATTACTATGTATTATAAAGTAGAGAAATTGAAAGTTGGAAATTTGCAAATTTTTGTAAATTTTTGTATTTTTTTCTAAATAAAAATGAATTTTTTTTACTTCATTTTACCAGTGTCATGAAGTACAATATGTGACAAGAAAAAAATGTCAGAATGGCCTGGATAAGTAAAAGCGTTTTAAAGTTATCACCACATAAAGTGACACTGGTCAGATTTGCAAAAAATTGCCAGGTCCTCAAGGTGAAATGAGGCTGCGTCCTTAAGGGGTTAAGTGACCTCCACAGTACCCCGCTCCCTTAAGTGACCTCCACAGTACCCCGCTCCCTTAAGTGCCCTCCACAGTACCCTGCTCCCTTAAGTGACCTCCACAGTACCCTGCTCCCTTAAGTGACCTCCACAGTACAGATAGGGCGATCTGTCACAAAGATTGTGATCACCGAACAGTGTGCTGTCTTCCCGGCGCTAGAGTTCCACACATTGCGGATCGGGTTGACAGATTACTGGGAGGGGCTGGAGAAGATCCAGCGGTCATTGTCCATATCGGAACCAATGACAAAGTTAGAGGTAGGTGGAGAGTCCTTAAAAATGATTTCAGTGATTTAAGTCAAAAGCTTAGGGCAAGAACCTCAAAAGTAGTATTTTCTGAAATACTGCCAGTACCACGAGCCATAAAAGAAAGGCAGCGGGAGATTAGGGATGTTAACAAGTGGCTCAAGAACTGGTGTAGGAAGGAGGGGTTCGGGTTCTTTGAGAACTGGGCCGACTTCAATGGGGAAGGGGCAGCTGTGTTGGGGAGAAAGATGGCTAGAAGGTTGGAGGAGTGTTTAAACTAGGGACTGGGGGGAGGGTAATTACTTTATAGGAGGGGAAAATAGTGCAAATAGAGACCAGGGACAAGGTACTGTGACTGAGGGAGGAATGGAAGGGGGGACTAGAACAGTTCAGAATGAAAGGTGTAGGGTAATAAATATACATAAACCTCTCAAATGTATGAATACTAATGCCAGAAGCCTGACTAACAAGACTGGTGAACTGGAATTAGTGATGTGTGAGGAGGACTATGACATAGTGGGAATAACTGAGACATGGCTGGATGATGGCTATGACTGGGCAGTTAATATGAAAGGCTACAATTAGGGATGTCCCGATACCATTTTAAGACCGAGTACGAGTACCGATACTTTTATTTAAGTACTCGCCGATACCAATTACCGATACCTCGTATAAATAGCGGCGCAGTTGCCGATAGCAATGGAAAAAAAAGCTGGAATTTGGTTGCTATGGACAACGGCTTTACTTTTCCTTTGTACAAGTGTTAATGAATTAATAAATGGGAATATAATAGTGTTTTCCAACCAATGTGCATCCAGGGGGATCTGTTATGGGGGCGCTGTGGATGTCACTGTTATGGGGGATCTGTGGATGACGCTGTTATGGGGGGATCTGACACTGTTATGGGGGATCTATGGATGACACTGTTATGGGGGATCTGTGGATGACACGGTTATGGGGGATCTGTGGATGACACTGTTATGGGGGGATCTGACACTGTTATGGGGGCGCTGTGGATGACACTGTTATGGGGGATCTGTGGATGACACTGTTATGGGGGATCTGTGGATGACACTGTTATGGGGGCGCTGTGGATGTCGCTGTTATGGGGGATCTGTGGATGACACTGTTATGAGGGGATCTGACACTGTTATGGAGATCTGTGGATGTCACTGTTATGGGGGCGCTGTGGATGTCGCTGTTATGGGGGATCTGTGGGTGACGCTGTTATGGGGGATCTGTGGATGACGCTGTTATGGGGGATCTGTGGATGACACTGTTATGGGGGATCTGTGGATGACGCTGTTATGGGGGATCTGTGGATGACACTGTTATGGGGGATCTGTGGATGACGCTGTTATGGGGGGATCTGAGGAGGACGTACTGTTATGGGGGGGATCTGTGGATGACAATGTTATGGGGGATCTTCGGATGACGCTGTTATGGGGGGATCTGAGGAGGACGTACTGTTATGGGGGGATCTGTGAATGACACTAATGGGGGGGCTCTCTGGATGACACTAATGGGGGGGCTCTCTGGATGACACTATGGGGGGGCTCTCTGGATGACACTATGACACTATGGGGGGGATCTCTGGATGACACTATGGGGGATCTCTGGATGACACTATGGGGGATCTCTGGATGACACATATATAGCATATTATGCTATATACGTGTCATCCACAGATCCCCCATTAGTGTCATCCACAGACCCCCATAAGTGCCATCATAGTGTGTGTGGGGGGGCAGTTTACACTCACAGGGGCCGGTGTAGCTTGACTCTTTCATACACCGGCCCCGCAGCTGCTATACACTATTGAGGTAAAACTCATAAGGTAGGGACTATTCACGCTGCACCGGAATTACTAACTATTAATGCAGTCTCCCTCAGGTCACTTCAGGCGCTCAGTCCCTCCATGCTCCTCCTGCCCAGCGCTCCTTCTACATTCATAAAGTGGGCGGAGCGCGCAGGATGGACGCGAGGTGCTTTGCGGAATCGGGCAGCTTGAGCTCTCAGTTCCTCCATGCGCATCATGTCCCGCTTGCCCGCTCCGCCCACTTTTATGAATGAAGAAGGCAGGCGGGGCAGGAGGAGAATGGAAGCACTGAGCGCCTGACCTGAGGGAGACCGCATTATTAGTTAGTAATTCCGGCACATGAATATAGAGATTAGGTTTACTTACAGTGTATAGGAGCTGCCGGACCGGAACTTCCGGTATCGGCAGCGGTATCGGAGGCATTTTCACGAGTACAAGTACTCGTGAAAATGCCGGTATCGGTCCCGATACCGATACTGGTATCGGTATCGGGACATCCCTAGCTACAATCTGTTTGCGGTTTTGACGATCCGTTCTAGAGGGGGGAGGGGTCTGCCTTTTTGTGAAGTCCTGTCTAACGCCCACAATTCGAGAAGACATCTGTGAGGGACATGAAGGAGTTTATTATAAACCACCAAATATACCAGAGTCCACAGAAAATCTATTACTAAACGAGATAGACGGGGTGGCAAATCATAATGAAGTCTTTATTATGGGGGACTTCAACTACCCAGATATAGACTGGGAAACTGAAAGCTATACATCCCATAAAGGAAACAGGTTCTTGGCAATAGCCAAAGACAATTACCTTTCCCAACTGGTTCAGGACCCAACTAGAAGGACGGCCTTACTGGACTTAGTATTAACCAATAGACCTGATAAAACAACAGATGTGCAGGTTGGGGGGCACCTAGGAAATAGCGACCATAAAGTAATAACCTTCCAATTATCCTTCAAACGAGAGTTTCTAAAGGGAGGAATAAAAATACCAATCTTCAAAAAAGCTAAATTTAGCCAACTAAGCGAAGCCATAGGCCTTACTAAGGCCTCTTTCACATCTGCGTTGTGAGGAACCGGCGTGCACTTCCCTCGCCGAAAATGCCTACCGGATCCGTCACAACGCAAGACAACTGAAAGCATTTGAAGACTGATGAGTCTTCAATATGTTTTCAGGTTACCATGTCAGCCAGGACACTACTGAAGTCCCGGCTGCCATGGAAAAGAAGTGGGGAGACGGGGGAGAAGCTACTTACCTTCCGTGCGGGGGCTGGGGCGCTCCTCGATGACGTCACTGGGTCCCTGCGTCGCATGGATCACATAGCTATGCTATGTGAGCAATGCGCCGTACGATCCATACGGCGCATTGCTCACATAGCATAGCTATGTGAAACATGCCACGCAGGGACCCGGTGACGTCATCGAGGAGTGCCCCAGCTGCCGCACGGAAGGTAAGTAGCTTCTCCCCCGGCTCCCCGCTGTTTTTCCATGGCAGACGGGACTTTAATAGTGTCCTGGCTGCCATGGTTACCATTCTTAAAAGCTAAACGTCGGATACGGCGGTGCGCCGAAACGACGTTTAGCTTGAAGTTAGATCCGGATTAATGCTTTTCAATGGGCATTAATTCCAGAGTCCTAAGGACGGCACTCTAGGATGGAAAGGAAAAACGCAGATGTGAAAGGGGCCGAACTGGGACAAAGTCCTCAAAAATAAAAATACAACCACAAAATAGGAGATTTTTAAAAGCATTGTAACATCTAATTGTGAGAGATACATACCTTTATAGGAATAAAAGGCTAAAAAACCAATGTGGATAAATAGAACCGTAAAGAAAGCAATAAATGACAAAAAGAAAGCATATAAATCAGTAAAACAGGAGGGGAGCCAGGAAGCACTGATAAACTATAAGGAAAAAATAGAATATGTAAAAAACTAATAAAAACTGCCAAACTAGAGACCGAGAGATTAATTGCCAAAGAGAGTAAAACTAAACCTAAAATGTTCTTCAATTATATAAATGGTAAAAAATATAAATCTAAAGGAGTCGGCCCTCTACACAGCAATGAGAGCGACGAGGATAAAGCAAAACTATTAAATATTTTTTTTCTCCACTGTATTCACTGATGAAATGCAGAATGTAAAAGGAAATTCCCCATTAAAAGTTCCCTGTCTGACCCAGGAAGAAGTAAAACAGAGACTTAAAAAGATTAAAATAGACAAATCGCCCGGATCGGATGGCATACATCCCAATATCCTAAGGGAATTAAGTGATGTCATAGCCAGACCTTTATTTCTGATATTTACGGACTCTATACTTCCACTGGATTGGCGCATAGCAAATGTGGTGCCAATATTCAAAAAGGGTCCAAAAACAGAGCCTGGAAATTATAGGCCAGTAAGTTTAACATCTGTTGTTGGTAAACTGTTTGAAAGTTTTCTAAGAGATGCTATCTTGGAGTATCTCAATGAAAATAAGCAAATAAGGCCATATCAGCATGGCTTCATGAGGGATTGGTCATGCCAAACGAATTTAATCAGTTTCTATGAGGAGGTAAGTTCTAGACTTGACAGCGGCGAATCAATGGGTGTTGTATATCTGGACTTCTCCAAAGCATTTGACACTGTACCACATAAAAGGTTAGTATATAAAGTGAGAATACTCGGACTGGGAGAAAATGTCTGTGTATGTGGGTAAGTAACTGGTTATTAACGGTACACACTCAGATTGTTTCACTGTCACTAGTGGGGTACCTCAGGGGGTCAGTATTGGCCCCTATTCTCTTCAATATATTTATTAATGATCTTGTAGAAGGCTTGCACAGTAAAATATCAATTTTTGACACTAAACTGTGTAAAGTAATTAATACTGAAGAGGACAGTTTTCTGCTACAGAGGGGTCTGGATAGATTGGAGGCTTGGGCAGAGAAATGGCAGATGAGGTTTAACACTGACAAATGTAAAGTTATGCACATGGGAAGGAATAATGCAAGTCACCCATACATATTAAATGGTAAAACACTCGGTAATACTGACATGGAAAAGGATCTAGGAATTTTAATAAACAGCAAATTAAGCTGCAAAAAACAGTGTCAGGCAGCTCCTGCCAAGGCCAATAAGATAATGGGTTGCATCAAAAGGGGCATAGATGCCCGTGATGAGAAAATAGTCCTACCACTGTACAAATCGCTATTCAGACCACACATGGAGTACTGTGTACAGTTCTGGGCTCCTGTGAACAAGGCAGACATAGCAGAGCTGGAGAGGGTTCAGAGGAGGGCAACTAAAGTAATTACTGGAATGGGGCAACTACAGTACCCTGAAAGGTTATCAAAATTAGGGTTATTCACTTTAGAAAAAAGACGACTGAGGGGAGATCTAATAACTATGTATAAATATATCAGGGGTCAGTACAGAGATCTGTCCCATCATCTATTTATCCCAAGGACTGTGACTGTGACGAAGGGACATCCTCTGCGTCTGGAGAAAAGGTTTGTACACAAACATAGAAAAGGATTCTTCACTGTAAGAGCAGTGAGACTATGGAACTCTCTGCCTGAGGAGGTGGTGATGGTGAGTACAATAAAGGAATTCAAGACTGGACTGGATGTATTTCTGGAGTGTAATAATATTACAGGCTATAGCTACTAGAGAGGGGTCGTTGATCCAGGGAGTTATTCTAATTGCCTGATTGGAGTCGGGAAGGAATTTTTTCCCCTTAAGTGTGGAAAATTGGCTTCTGCCTCACAGGGTTTTTTTTGCCTTCCTCTGGATCAACTTGTAGGAAACAGGCCGAACTGGATGGACAAATTTTCGGTCGTAAATACTATGTTACTATGTTACTTAAGACAATCGCCTAAAAAATATTAAAAAAACTAGGGTTCTCAGAAAATGTTGACACTAAAACATCATTTTGTTTCAAAAGTGCTGTTATTGTGTAAAACTTAAGTAAATAAAAAAAGTATACAAATTAGGTATTGCCACGTCAGTAACAACCTGTTCCATAAAAATATCACATAACCTAACCTCTCAGGAGAACACCGTAAAAAAAAAATGGGGTCAAAAGCCATTTTTTGTCACCTTACATCACAAAGTGTAATAGCAAGCGATCAAAAAGTCATATGTACCCCAAAATAGTGCCAATCAAACTGTCATCTTATCCCGCAAAAATTATACCCTACCTAAGACAATCGCCCAAAACATAAAAATACTATGGCTTTCAGAAAATGGAGACACTAAAACATGATTTTTTTTGTTTCAAATATATTATTGTGTATAACTTAAATAAATAAAAGAAAGTATACATATTAGGTATTGCCACGTCCGTAATGACCGGCTCTATAAAAATATCATATGATCTAACCCTTCAGGTGAACACGTCAAAAAATGTAAATAAAAACTGTGCTAAAAAAACATTTTTGTCACCTTACATCACTAAAAGTGTAATAGCAAGCGATTAAAAAGTTATATGCACCCGAAAATAGTGGCAAGCAGTCATCTCATCCCGCAAAAAAAATACCATATCACAGAAAAAAGATACAAAACATCCTGCATGATATGATAGTAAATATGCGGATGTGCATGGCTACATTTATAAATTCACAGAAAATAATGCACTATAGTAATAGATGCAAGCATAACATGGACTAAGCCCTCACTCTAATGATAAAATCTGAGACTTTTAGCCAGTACATTTTGATCAAAAGACATCTGTGCCCACCTACCCAGCACCAAGGTGGTCTCAGTTCAGGCAGGTCCTACGTTAAACCTACCTATGCCGTCTGTAATGAAGGAGATTCTAATTTATTATCATAAATATCAAGCTAAAACAAGCGTTGAATTGAAGACAAAACCCAGTTATAGACTAAATATATATGTAATTTATTAATACAATTTATAGTGCAAAATAATATATAATAAAATTGGCGATAATTGAAATTCAATCCATGATATGCAAAATAGTAAGAAAGTCAAAAATAATTTAGAATATATATATATATATATATATATATATATATATATATATATATATATACAATTATTTTTTTCTCATAATGATACCCCTCATTTATATTTAAAATCAATTCAATACTTGATTTCTCTCAGCTGACAAATATCCGATTAAACCCAAATCTGGTTTATCTTCTATCTATACATATATATATCTATCTATATATATATATATATATATATATAATCAACCGTACCAGTCTAGAATTGAATTCAATTACTTGGAGATAATACCGTGTTTTCACCAGTATATTTTCAATCTCCCTGTATTGGATTAATTTTCAGGATGATGCTGCAGGTACACCCCCAATCTTACTCCAAAACAGATACTATGCACCAGGTATGGTTAATTGAATTTATATTGATTAATTATCCTATAAAATATAGGTAAGGTTATACTATACCAAAATGTCAGCTAGCAGAAATCAGTTTCAATGGTCCTAAGATGGCTGCCTCCAATGACTGAAAAGGTGCTTAAGGCTGGATCTGGCCTTTTCCTTTGATGATCGTCCCTTGAGGATGGTCTTTCTGAAGATGGTCTTTTGAAGATGGTCAGAGAGAGAGCTCCAGACCCCCCCAAGCTTTTTTTCTTCCTTTTTTTTCTCCCTTCCTTTTTTAGCCCATACCATCTTTTTATCCCATCTTAGAAAGGGCTTGGCCAAGTTTTATCATTAACTAGTGACCTCACTTTATAATTAATAGAAACTCCCTCTAAGGAAAAGACACCCTAGATATTTATGTTACCCTAACACTAGATTGCACTAGTACTCCATACAAAAGTCGAGGCACTCACTTATTTCTCTTATTCATTTACTAACAATAAATTTAACTAAGGTTTCAGACAAAACTTTGAGAAGATCTTGAATAGAGAATGACTTTTGTATTTAATCAAAAACCTTGTTTATCCTTAAATCTTTTGACCAGACCTAATTAAATCAAGATACACATGACCATACTCAAGTCATTGTTCTGGGGAAAAGACAGGGTTTTATATGATCACCTGTGTCCACATTTCTCCATTCAAGAAACCTTCAGGAAAGCGATCATTAACTCGTGTTTTACACTGAAAGAGATTCTAAAAAAAATGACAGAGGA
The DNA here is from genome assembly GCA_033119425.1 of Bufotes viridis. NCBI lineage: Eukaryota > Metazoa > Chordata > Amphibia > Anura > Bufonidae > Bufotes > Bufotes viridis. Next base: position 92,129,606 of record CM065596.1, on the reverse strand, counting down.
ATTTGTACCTCATTTCTAACCTTAAAATTGAATATATCTATGAGGACCATACTCTTATATATACAGCACACGTATTTAAATTGATGATATAAAATCAATCTACTCATACATTGATTAATATAAAAACCCCAAAGAAATATTAGAGTCTTTCTATTCACTGAAAATCATCAAAACTAAGCACATTTCTAATACATTGTCTTATCTAGGCAATTACTTTTCATTAGACCTTGGAACATCTCCTTCTTACAAAACCAGACTTCGGTAAACACTTTGGTACATATTGTAAATCTTAGGTTAGTAATTCAAAGTTAAAATCCTGACTCACTCTGCACTTTTAAAATAAGACAAAATGGTTGTCCTTTAGGCTCATGTCCATACATCTTATATAGGCCTTATACTTATGGACTTTATTTATACCCAATAGTTCTGACAGTTGCTCCCAGTTACCTCTATGTGCATCAGCAACCAATGAGAGGAGGAGCACACACATATAAGTTATATGTATCACCTTAATCAAGGACGCCTCTTAGGTAGGGGCAAAAGTGTACATGAATGCTACTCCCAGAGTAGATGCGCATTCACACCTGAAGGTGCCAGTGAATATAAATGCATAATGGCATAGGTAGGTTTAGTGTAGGACCTGCCTGAGCTGAGACCACCTTGGCGCTGGGTAGGTGGGCACAGATATGTTTTGATCAAAATGTATTGGCTAAGAGTCTCAGATTTTATCATTAGAGTGAGGGCTTAGTCCATATGTTATGCTTGCATCTATTACTATAGTGCATTATTTTCTGTGACTTTAACCACCTCAGCCCCCCTAGCTTAAACACCCTAAATGACCAGACCACTTTTTACAATTCTGCACTACACTACTTTCACCGTTTATTGCTCGGTCATGCATTTTACCACCCAAATGAATTTTACCTCCTTTTCTTCTCACTAATAGAGCTTTCGTTTGGTATTTCATTGTTGCTGACATTTTTACTTTTTTTGATATTGATAAAAAATGACCGACATTTTTGCAAAAAAATGAAATTTTTTGCTTTCTGTTGTAAAATTTTTCAAAAAAGACTACATTTCTATATAATTTTTTCTCTAAATTTATTGTTCCACATGTCTTTGATTAAAAAAAATGCAATAAGTGTATATTTATTGGTTTGGGTAAAAGTTATAGCTTTTACAAACTATGGTGCAAAAAAGTGAATTTCCGCATTTTGAAGCAGCTCTGACTTTCTGAGCACCTGTCATGTTTCTTCAGGTGCTAGAATGCCAGGATAGTATGAATACCCCCCAAATGACACCATTTTAGAAAGAAGAAACCCCAAAGTATTCGCGGAGGGGCATGGTGAGTTCATGTATGACACTTTTCCTCAGTGAATACCTTGGGGTGTCTACTTTCCGAAATGGGGTCAGTTGTGGGGTGTGTTTACTGTTCTGGCATTTTGGGCGGGGCTAAATTGTTAGCAACCCTGTAAAACCTAAAGGTACTCGTTGGACTTTACGCCCCTTTACTCACCTAGGCTGCAAAAAAGTGGCACACATGTGGTATCGCCGTACTCAGGAGAAGTAGGGCAATGTGTTTTGGGGTGTATTTTTACATATACCTATGCTGGGTGAGAGAAATATCTCTGTAAATTGTCAACTTTGTATAAAAAATTTAAAAAGTTGTCATTTACAGAGATATTTCTCTCAACCAGCATGGGTATATGTAAAAATACACCCCAGAACACATTGCCCTACTTCTCCTGAGTACGGCGATACCACATGTATTAAATTACATGTATTCAATTCCAATGAGTACTTTTAGGATTTCACAAGGCATTTTTACGCATTTGGATTCCAGACTTCTTCTCACGCATTAGGGGGCCCTAAAATGCCAGGGCAGTATAAATACCCCACAAGTGACCCCATTTTAGAAAGAAGACACCCCAAGGTATTCCGTGAGGGGTATGGTGAGTTCATGTAAAATTTTATTTTTTGTCACAAGTTAGTGGAATATGAGACTTTGTAAGAAAAAAAAAAGCCAATTTCCGCTTACTCACGGAATACCTTGGGGTGTCTTCTTTCCAAAATGGGGTCACATGTGGGGTATTTATACTGCCCTGGCATTTTAGGGGTCCTAAAGCGTGAGAAGAAGTCTGGAATCCAAATGCGTAAAAATGCCTTTTTAAAAGGTACTCATTGGAATTTAGGCCCCTTTGCGCACCTAGGCTTCAAAAAAGTGTCACTCATGTGGTATCGCCGTACTCAGGAGAAGTAGGGCAATGTGTTTTGGGGTGTATTTTTACATATACCCATGCTATGTGTGAGAAATATCTCTGTAAATGACACCTTTAATAAAAATTTTTTACAAAGTTGTCAATTTACAGAGATATTTCTCTCACCCAGCATGGGTATATGTAAAAATACACCCCAAAACACATTGCCCTACTTCTTCTGAGTTCAATTCTGCGGAATAGATGCGCACCCATTCAGTGTGAATGGGGCCGGCGGTGATGCGGAGAGCACGCTATGTGGAAGGCTGCAGCTCCACATAAGATGGAGCATGTCCTATTCTTGTCCAAGAAAAGGCATTTTCTATATAGTTCTCGCAATGTGCGGATCCGCAAAATGCGGAAAGCACATTGCGGTGTCCGTGTTTTGTGGTGTGGTTATTGGTGCACTTACTTTAGCTGCCTGTGTCCTCTGGTGGTCACAAGCAAAAAGGACCACCAGAAGAGCAGGCAGCAGGCATATCAGATTCTGTTTACAAAACAGCGTCTGATATGCGATTTAGACAGCGTTTTTTTTAAGATCTACAGCCTGCCAGCGCATGATCAGCGCTGGCAGGCTGTAGTAAAACTTGCTCCGGACGCGGAAATCTCGCCTCTCGCGAGATGACGCACCGGCGCGCCAAGGAGGAATAACCCCGCAGTACGCATCCCTGTGTTAGGCGGTCGGGTAGTGGTTAGAAATATTACCATACCTGAGACAATTGCCCAAAAAATACCACATGATCTAATTTGTCAGATGAACATTGTAAATGACAAAAAATAAAAACGGTGCCAAAACAGCTATTTTTTTGTTACCTTGCCTCACAAAAAGTGTAATATAGAGCTACCAAAAATCATATGTACTCTAAAATAGTACCAACAAAACTGCCACCTTATACCCTAGTTTCCAAAATGGAATTTCCACTTTTTTCAAGTTTGTACTCTAGGGGTGCATCAGGGGTCTTTAAATGTGACATGGCAGCTTAAAATTATCCCAGTTAAATCTATTTTCCAAAAACCATATGGCGTTCCTTTCCTTCTGCCCCCTACCGTGTGGCAGATTGGTGTCAATAAAAAAGGCCATCAAAATCGGCCTTCCAGAAACAATGTTGGTCCTTTCCTTTTTTTGCCCTGCCTTTTTAGTGATACAGCATTTTACGACCGCACATGAAGTGTTTCTGTAAACTACAGAATCAGGGCAATAAATATTGAGTTTTGTTTGGCTGTTAGCCCTTGCTTTGTTACTGAAAAAAGTGGATTAAAATGGAAAATCTGCCAAAAAAGTGAAATTCTGAAATTTCATCTCCATTTTCCATTAATTCTTGTGGAATACCTAAAGGGTTACCAAAGTTTGTAAAATCAGTTTTGAATACTTTGAGGGGTGTATTTTCCAAAATGGGTCACTTTTTGGAGTTTCTACTCTAGGAGTGCATCAGGGGGGCTTCAAATGGGGTATTGTGTAAAAAAAAAAACTGTCCAGCAAAATCTGCCCTCCAAAAACTATACGGCGCTCCTTTCCTTCTGCGCCCAGCTGTGTGGCCGTACAGCAGTTTACCACCACATATGGAGTGTTTCTGTAAACTTCAGAATCAAGGCAATAAATATTGAGTTTTGTTTGGCTATTAACCCTTGCTTTGTCAGCAGAAAAAAAATGATTCAAATGGAAAATCTTCCAAAAAAGTGAAATTCTGAAATTCCATCTCCATTTTCCTTTAATTCTTGTGGCAGACCTAAAGGCTTAACTAGGTTTGTAAAATCCGTTTTGAATAGCTTAAGGGGTCATTTTTAGTTGGTTTCTATCATGTAAGCCTCACAAAGTGACTTCAGACCTGAACTGGTTCTTAAAAAGTGGGTTTTGGAAATTTTCGGAAACATTTCAAGATTTTCTTCTAAACTTCTAAGCCTTCTAACGTCCCCCAAAAAATCAAATTGCATTCACAAAATGATCCAAACATGAAATAGACATATGGGAAATGTAAAATAATCACTATTTTTGGAGGCATCAATGTCTGTTTTAAAAGTAGAAAAATGTACATTTGGAAATTAGCACATTTTTCCACAATTTGGGTAAATTTGGTATTTTTTTTTTTATAAATACAAAATGAAATTTTTTTTACTCAATTTTACTACTGTGATGAAGTACAATATGTGACTAGAAATCTCAGAATGGCCTGGATAAGTAAAAGTGTTTTAAAGTTATCACGACATAAAGTGACAAATGTCAGTTTGCTAAAAATTGCCTGGTCCTTAAAGGGGTTCTGCACTTAGTTTAAACTGATGATCTATCCTCTGGAAAGATTATCAGCATCTGATCAGCAGGGGTCCGACACCCGGGACCCCCGCCGATCAGCTGTTTGGCGGGGGTCCCGGGTGTCAGACTCCCGCCGATCAGAGGCTGATGATCTATCCAGAGGATAGATCATCAGTTTAAACAAAGTGCAGGACCCCTTTAAGGACCAGGCAATTTTTAGCAAACTGACGTGTGTCACTTTATGTGGTGATAACTTTAAAACGCTTTTACTTATCCAGGCCATTCTGAGATTTCTCGTCACACATTGTACTTCATCACAGTGGTAAAATTGAGTAAAAAAAAATTCATTTTTATTTATAAAAAATACCAAATTTACCAAAAATCTGGAAAAATTTGCTAATTTCCAAATGTCAGTTTCTCTACATTTAAAACAGACAGTGATACCTCCAAAAATGGTTATTACTTTACATTTCCCATATGTCTACTTCATGTTTGGATCATTTTGTGAATGCCATTTGATGTTTTTGGGGACGTTAGAAGGCTTAGACGTTTAGAAGCAAATCTTCAATTTTTTTATGTACTAACCTTTTATGTGGTACGGTATCAAATGCTTTTGCAAAGTTAAAATATATGACACCCATTGACTCACTCTGGTTATGTCTAGAACTTGCTTCCTCATAGAAACTGAATGAATTAGTTTGACAGGACCCGCGCTGATATGGCCTCATACGTTTATTTTCATACTCCATATGTGTCACCGCCAGTTCTGTGAGAAGGTCAGACAGACGTTCTTCCCTACCTTTTGTATGACGTTCTTTGTTTTGGTTTCACTTTGTCAGCTCCTTTCCTTCTTTCTTTATATTCCCTCCCATACTGCCTCACTTTGCGGTTTATACTACTTCCTGGATGAATTGTTCGCTGCTGCTGTTTGTTCAGATAAGTCTTTTCCCTTTATTGTGTTTCCTTGCTGGCTTGATTCTAGGTGACCCTGACTCCGTCCGTATTCAGTGCAGGGAGCCGGTGGTCGTGTCCCCTCACTATTATAGGGTTTTCAGGTGTCACACAGTCTTGGGTACGTGGGCATACAATTGTCTACCATTAAGGCCCTTGCATGTGTGTAGCAGTCAGGGAGAGTTCTTAGGGTTTTAACTGGCTCACCTATATGCTCCTTAGTTTGAGATCAAGCCAGTCAGTCGTTTATTTATAAGTCCCAGCTATCTGCAACATCATCCGTGACATTATAAACCGCCATACCGTCTTAAGCATGGGTCCGGTTTCAACCTTGCTGTCAAACTCACGATTATACAAACTTTCTCAATCTGAGAGAGTCGCCATGCGTACTTATATCTCTGAGAGCCTGAGAAAGGGACATATCAGACCCTCAAAGTCACCTGTTGCCGCTGTTTTTTTTTTTTGTTAAGAAAAAAGACGCTTCTTTAAGGCCTTGTCTGGGTTTCAGGGAGCTTAACGTATCACGATTCGTGATCCGTATCCGCTTCCTCTGATCCCGGACCTGTTTAACCAGATTGTTGAGGCTAAAGTTTTTTCTAAGCTGGATTTAAGAGGGGCATACAACCTAGTCAGGGTCAGGGAAGGGGACGAATGGAAGACGACCTTCAATACCCCTGAGGGTCATTTCGAAAATGTGGTTATGGTTTGATGAATGCTCCGGTCGTTTTCCAACACTTTGTGAACAGTATTTTTTGTCATTTAATGGGAAATTTGTAGTGGTGTATCTAGATGACATTTAGATTTTTTCTCCTGATTTCAAGACTCATCGGGACTACCTACGTCAGGTCTTGCTGATTCTGCGGGAGAATAAATTGTACGCTAAACTGCAAAAATGTGTGTTTGCGGTTCCGGAGATTTAATTTCTTGGTTTTCTTCTCTCCGCTTCTGGTTTTCGGATGGACCCTGAGAAGGTCCGTGCTGTGCTTGATTGGGAGATTCCTGAGAATCAAAAGGCGCTGATGCGGTTTTTGGGTTTTGCTAACTATTACAGAAAGTTCATTTTGATATATTCGTCTGTTGTTAAGCCACTCACTGATATGACTAAAAAGGGGGTGGATTTTTCCTTGTGGTCGGAAGATGCGCTTAAAGCCTTTTTCTAGTATTAAAGAGTGTTTTGCTTCCGCTCCCATTTTGGTACAACCTGATGTCTCTCTACCTTTTATTGTTGAGGTGGATGCTTCTGAGGTGGGTGTGGGTGCGGTCTTATCTCAGGGTCCCTCTCCTGCCAAATGGCAACAGTGTGCCTTTTTCTCAAGGAAACTCTCCTCTGCAGAGAGAAATTACGATGTGGGAAATAGAGAGTTGTTGGCCATCAAATTGGCTTTTGAGGAATGGCGCCATTGGTTAGAGGGAGCCAGACACCCTATTACCGTGTTTACCGAGCATAAGAATCTGGCCTACTTGGTTGGAATCGGCCAAGCGTCTGAACCCGAGACAGGCCAGATGGTCCTTGTTCTTTTTTAGGTTTAATTTTGTTATTATGGTCCACCCTGGGGTTAAAAATGTGAAGGCGGATGCCCTGTCACGTTGTTTTCCGGGAGGGGGGAACTTTGAAGACCCGGGTCCCATTTTGGCTGATGGGGTGGTCGTCTCTGCTCTTTATCCTGATTTGGAGGCAGAGGTTCAGGCAGAGGCTCCTGATCTTTGTCCTCCTGGAAGGTTATTTGTGCCTCTCGCTTTACGACACAAGGTTTTTAAGGAGCACCACAATACTGTCCTTGCTGGGCATCCGGGGAGTAGAGCCACAGTGGATCTCATTGCTCGGAGATTCTGGTGGCCGGCTCTTCGTAAGACAGTTGAGGGTTTTGTGGCAGCCTGCGAGACCTGCGCTCGTGTCAAGGTCCCTCATTCATGGCCATAGGGATCTCTCCTCCCGTTACCCATTTCTTCCCGTCCTTGGACACATCTGTCCATGGACTTCATTGCGGACTTGCCTCACTCCTCGGGGAAGACTGATTCTGGTGGTAGTGGACCGTTTTAGCAAAATGGCGCATTTCATTCCCTTTCCTACGCTGGCGCAAGCGTTTGTTGATCTCATTGTTAAATTGCATGGCATTCCTTCAGACATCGTTTCTGATAAGGGCACGCAATTTGTTTCCAAATTCTGGAAGGCCTTCTGTTCTCGCTTGGGGGTTCGGTTGTTGTTCTCTTCTGCTTTTCACCCGCAGTTGAATGGTCAGACCGAATGCGTCAATCAGAATCTGTAGACATATCTGCACTGTTTTGTGGCGGAGAATCAGGAGGATTGGTATTCTATTTTTGTCCCTTGCTGAGTTTGCTTTAAATGACCGTCGCCAGGAGTCCTCTGATAAGTCACCATTTTTTTGGTGCATATGGGTTTCATCCGCAGTTTGGGACATTTTCTGGAGAGGGGTCTTCTGGTTTACCTGATGAGGAGAGATTTTCCTCGTCCTCGTCCTTTTTAAGAGTAAAAATACTCCTCTTAACATTTTTGAGGAGTACTTTTTTAGCTAAGGAGGAAAATGAAAGTTGCAGCAATTTGGAATAAATACTGATAAATACTGAGGCATATATAGCATTAAGAGGTCGTTATTTATGGGGGGAAACTATTACTAGTTTGTTCTACAACTGTCACCTGTGCAGTAATTGCAAATGTAGACAATTTTAAATTTATATCGCATCATACACTAAACATGAGACCACTGCCACCACAACAGAGCCATATGTGGTGCTTTTATAATAGTGCCACCATTGGACACATACACAGTGGTTTCATAACAGTGCTTCCATAACAGAGCCATACACGTAACTGTGCCCTATGTCAGCCATACACATTTGTTTCCATTACAGAGATATTCACAGTGCATCCATAACAGTTCCTCTATAACAGAGCCACGTGCTTCAATGGCAGTGCCCCCATAACAGAGCTCGAGATCAGAGTCATACACAATGTTTCCATAACAGTGCTGCCATATCAGAGCCATACACAGTGCGTCCATAAAAGTTGCTGCAGGACTTTCTTGCCACCTGGGAGATTTGCTAATGCATCTGTGAATCTGAGAGATCTTCACTGTTTCCGGGAGCCTGTTTGGCATTGTTTGCTGGACGTTTACGGAAAAAACAGCAAGTATGATGTTTACCATATATATATATATATATATATATATATATATATATATATATATATGTGGGGAATTGCTCTGGTAGACAGGCTTGCGGACGCAGTATAGAGGCAAGGTACACAGTTCTCTGGGTAAAGCAGAAGTGTTTTTTTCACACTCGGCAAAACAGAAACAGTCTTTAGTGCTTGTTCACACAAGGCAAAACAGAAACAGTCTTTAGTGCTTGTTCACACAAGGCAAAACAGAAACAGTCTTTAGTGCTTGTTCACACAAGGCAAAACACCCGGCAAAAACATAAGTCCCACAGCAAGGTCACCTGAGTGGTCGGTGTTAGTTCACACCGGGCAGTTAGGTCGGCCACGCAAAGTTTCCACCAGCGGCTTCCAGGTAGACTGCACGCCTGTTTGCAGACTCTTGCTCTCAGCCCTGAGAGCTCCACAGCCACACCAGCAGCTTCCAGGATAATCACCTCCCACCTGCTGAGGTGGCTGCCTTTAAAGGCCCGGAAAAGTCCGGCCTGGACCGTGGGGAATAGTCTCCCACCCAGCACTTGACTATTCCCAATAAGAGCCGGCCCGGATCGGCTTTGTAGCCATACTAAATATCAATGTGTCAAGCAGCACTAGCTGCTGCTGACACAAAAATCTGGCTCTTATCTCACCGAGGCCAGGAACCTCGGTGACACGTACCTTCCGTCGATGACGGAACCTTGCGCCCTCTTACATACCCCCTTTGTTCAACCCTGAGGGGTGAACACACATGAGACAGTGGACGCGGACAGGGCATCCGCGTTACCCTGCAAGCGGCCTGCCCGGTGTTCTACTGAGAACTTGAAGTTCTGTAAGGACAGGAACCACCTGGTGACCCGAGCATTCCTCTCCTTGGCCTGGCTCATCCACTTGAGAGGGGAATGGTCGGTCACCAGACGGAACTTCCTCCCTAACAAGTAATAGCGGAGAGACTCGAGTGCCCACTTGATAGCCAGGCACTCCCTCTCCACTATACTATACCTGGTCTCGGCTGGGTTGAGCTTACGGCTCAGGAAGACAACGGGATGTTCTTCGCCGTTGACTTCCTGAGACAGTACAGCGCCGAGGCCTACCTCCGAGGCATCCGTCTGTACTATGAACTCCCTGTTGAAGTCGGGTGTCACCAAAACCGGGGACCCACACAGGGCCGACTTCAATGCAGAGAAAGCCTCTTCTGCCTTCTCACTCCAGTGGACCTTTCCGGACTTCCGTCCCTTCAACAGGTCTGTCAATGGTGCTGCTATCGTGGCAAAGTGGGGCACAAACCTCATGTAGTACCCTACAATCCCCAGGAACGATTTTACCTGCCTGGTGGTGACCGGTCGGGGCCAATTACGTATTGCCTCTATCTTATTTACCTGAGGTTTGATGACTCCCGCCCAATGACATACCCCAGATACTTGGTCTCTTCTAACCCAATGGCACACTTTTTTGGATTAGCGGTTAGTCCAGCTTTTCTAAGGGCATCCACTACCGCCTGTACTTTGGGCAAATGGCTTTCCCAGTCGGTGCTGTGGATGACTACATCATCTAAGTAGGCCGAGGCGCACCGACGATGAGGTCGCAGCACAATGTCCATTAACCTTTGGAAAGTGGCAGGGGCGCCATGCAGGCCAAAGGGTAATACCTTGTAATGATACAGGCCCTGCGGGTAACAAAAGCAGTTTTTTCCTTGGCCGACTCGTTAAGGGTACCTGCCAGTACCCTTTAGTGAGGTCTAGCACAGAAAAATAACGGGCTTGCCCTAAATTCTCAACAAGCTCGTCTACCCGGGGCATGGGATACGCATCAAACTTGGACACTTCATTTAACTTGCGAAAATCGTTGCAGAACCGCAACGTCCCATCTGGCTTGGGTATTAGGACTATGGGACTTGCCCATTCACTTTTCGACTCCTCAATGACATCAAGCTTCAACATTAATTGCACTTCCTCCGCGATGGCCCGTCGCCGAGCCTCGGGTACCCGGTATGGTTTTAACCGGATCTTGGCCTGAGGCTCCGTGACGATATCATGTTGGATGAGGGAAGTGCGGCCAGGGAGGTCCGAGAACACATCCGTGTTCCGACTGATGAACTCCCTTACCTCCTGAACTTGTTTGGAAGACAGGCTGTCTGCAATTTTTACCGTGGTTACTGTGTCACAGGCCTCAAACTGTGGGGCTGGACCCTTTTCACCTAGAAGCCCTGGACGGGGGCTGTTGTCGGACGAGTCCCTATCTTTCCACGGCTTTAGTAAATTCACATGGTACACCTGCTCCGGCTTGCGCCGCCCTGGCTGGTGTACTTTGTAACTTACTTCCCTACCTTCTCGATCACCTCATAGGGCCCCTGCCACCTAGCTAGGAACTTGCTGTCAAGGGTAGGTACCAGAACCAAAACCCGATCTCCCGGATTGAAATCCCGCACCCGAGCCTGACGATTATACACCCTACTCTGAGCTTGTTGCGCTGCCTCCATATGCTCCCCGGACCAGCGGCAACACCCTTTCCATCCGTTCCTGCATCTGGGTGACATACTCAATGACACTTTTGTGGGGGACGGGTTGTTGTTCCCACGCTTCCTTGGCAATGTCTAACAGGCCCCGAGGGTGTCTGCCATAAAGCAGTTCGAAGGGCGAGAACCCAGTAGAGGCCTGGGGCACCTCTCGCACTGCGAACATGAGATAGGGCAGAAGCAGGTCCCAGTCCTTCCCATCTCTAGACACCACCCTTTTAACATATTTTTTAACGTTTGATTAAACTCTTTCGACGAGACCATCCGTTTGCGGATGGTAAACGGACGTCCGCAACTGTTTTATACGCAGCAATTTACACAGTTCCTCATAACCTTGGACATAAAAGGGGTCCCTTGGTCTGTCAGAACCTCCTTAGGCAGGCCCACCCGGGAAAACATTTCCATTAACTCCTTAGCTATGAGCTTAGCTGATGTATGTCGCAGGGGCACCGCCTCCGGATACCGAGTGGCGTAATCGAGAACGACCAGAATGTGTTGGTGGCCCCTAGCGGACTTCGGTATGGGCCCTATTAGATCCATAGCGATTCGCTCAAACGGTACCTCTATGATTGGTAGAGGTACCAGAGGACTACGGAAATGTGGCTGGGGGCTATTTACCTGACAGGTTGGACAGGACTTACAATAATTTTCTACCTCTTTGAAAACACTGGGCCAATAAAACCGCTGCAGTATGCGGTCCTGGGTTTTCTGCCATCCCAAGTGTCCCCAAGAACATGTTGGTGGGCAAGCTCCATAACGAGCTTGCGGTACGCCGTGGGCACCACCAACTGTTCAATATTCTCACCCCGGATTTGGTTCACCCGATACAACATTTCCTGGTGAACAACAAAACGGGGAAGCATTAACTCCGCCCCAGGTTTTTGGGGTTTACCATCAATTACCACAACGTTCTCCCAGGCCCTGGCTAGGGTTTGGTCCCGGTGTTGTGCGGTCCCAAAATTTTCTCCGGAGACGTTGAGGTCTGCCAATTCCGGTCCCGGTGGCAAGCCCTCCACGTCTCCCACCATTACACTTAGTGGGGTTGTCTCTGCTTCGGGGTCCTCAGGTTCGGGACCCGGACATTTTTCTTCCCCACAAGTAGGCAACCCGTTCCTCCACAAAGACCAGAACAGGGGAAAGTCCCTCCCCAATATTGCGGCATAAGGGAGCCGCCTCCCCACTCCCACGACATGTGGCACCTCTTTCCCACCCACCGTCAGGGTAACCTTAGTAGTGGGATACTCCCGGCGATCCCCATGTATACAGACAATGGTAAGGGTTCGCCCTTCTGGGAGTTTTTCTGTTACCAACGACTCATGGACCAGAGTTACCAGGCTCCCAGAGTCCAGCAGGGCCTGCACGGAGTGTCCATTAACCATGATGTCACACATCGGAGGGGTGTCCGCGGCCAGCAGGGGGTCAGCTATATACACTGGTTGGGCAAAAAGAGAGGACCGGCGAGCGAACCCGCAGTCCATGGGTTCAGATGCCCTAGGGCAGTTGGCGGCCACATGTCCCCAGTCCTGACAATGCCAACACCTGACCCCGCAGCCTCCCTCCTCCCCAGGGTATTCCTCCCACGGACTGGAGATACACTCCCCTCCTTATGAGGTAGGATCCCTTTTCCAGGATCCCGGGTTGGCAACTGGGGCTGACGTGACTTCGGTAGTACAGCAGAGTCCTTCAACAAATCCTGAGTGGCCATATACCTCTCCACCAGGCTAACCAGTTGTTCCAGGTTGCCTGGATCGCCTTGTCCCACCCAGCGCTGTATGGCTCTCGGGAGGGTACGCACAAACCTGTCGACCACGACCCTTTCAACCATCTGAGAAGGGCTCAACAGTTCAGGCTGGAGCCATTTTTTTACTAGGTGAAGTAAGTCATAGGCTTGTGACCGGACGGGTCGGGACTCGGAAAACACCCACTGACACACTCTGTGCGCTCGCACATAGGTGTTTACTCCCAACCTGGCCAACACCTCACCTTTTAGCCTCTCATAGTCCTTTGCCTCCTCACAGCTGAGGTCAAAATAGGCCTTTTGTGCATCCCCCACCAGAAAAGGCGCCACCACCTCAGCCCATTGCTCCAATGGCAGCCTCTCTTGCTCGGCGGTTCTTTCAAACACCATCAGGAATGCCTCTATATCGTCTTCTGGGCCCATTTTCCTGAGGGCAGATCGGACTTTGTCCCTGGCGTTAGACACAGTCGGGGCTGTTGTGGTTGCAACTCCTGGCTGGGACGTTCGCACCGACTCCTGCAAGGCTATCAGCTGCTGCACTAGGAGATTGTTCGTCTGCTGCTGTGCACACATAGCCTCCTCATGTCTTTTTGCTGTAGCTCATTAGCCTCCTCATGTCTTTTTGTTGTAGCTCATTAGCCTGTTGCTGCTGTAAAAGTAGCTGATTGGTCTCCCTCTGCTGCACGTTAGCCTCCATGAGAGCTTTCACAGCAGCCTCCATGTTGCCAGAAACCACAAAAGTTGCAGGCCTGATATATGACATGCAGTCCAACACAGCAAAAACAAAAACTTTCGGCGTTCACGCCAGCCTCACTGCGCATGCCCGCATCCGACACCAAATGTGGGGAATTGCTCTGGTAGACAGGCTTGCGGACGCAGTATAGAGGCAAGGTACACAGTTCTCTGGGTAAAGCAGAAGTGTTTTATTCACACTCGGCAAAACAGAAACAGTCTTTAGTGCTTGTTCACACAAGGCAAAACAGAAACAGTCTTTAGTGCTTGTTCACACAAGGCAAAACAGAAACAGTCTTTAGTGCTTGTTCACACAAGGCAAAACACCCGGCAAAAACATAAGTCCCACAGCAAGGTCACCTGAGTGGTCGGTGTTAGTTCACACCGGGCAGTTAGGTCGGTCACGCAAAGTTTCCACCAGCGGCTTCCAGGTAGACTGCACGCCTGTTTGCAGACTCTTGCTCTCAGCCCTGAGAGCTCCACAGCCACACCAGCAGCTTCCAGGATAATCACCTCCCACCTGCTGAGGTGGCTGCCTTTTAAAGGCCCGGAAAAAGTCCGGCCTGGACCGTGGGGAATAGTCTCCCACCCAGCACTTGACTATTCCCAATAAGAGCCGGCCCGGATCGGCTTTGTAGCCATACTAAATATCAATGTGTCAAGCAGCACTAGCTGCTGCTGACACAAAAAATCCGGCTCTTATCTCACCGAGGCCAGGAACCTCGGTGACACGTACCTTCCGTCGATGACGGAACCTTGCGCCCTCTTACAATATATATATATATATATATGTATTTCCTCCAGGTACTCCAGTTGCCTTACATTCGTTTTCTTGAAGAAATCAGGATTCTAGTTAAGGAAGAGGTTCAGTCCGCAATTGCTGCTTGTGAGACTAGTCAGTCTAAAAATCCTCATTTTACCCGTGATAGTCGCATTCCGGTTTCTGATATGTCTGAAGGCTCTGACTATGAAATGTATGAAAAAACATATGCATCTTCTGATTTTTTTATTTAATCCGTATCATATTGATGAGGCAATTAAAGCTACAATTCAGATAGAGGTTCCTAAAAAACCTAAATTGATACAGGAAGAAATATTTAGAGGGCTGGGGGGGAAAAGGAGATCTGTATTTCCAGTCCCAGACAATATTTAAATCGGAGCGGAATGGGAGAAACCGGAAAAAGGATCTTTCATTCCAAGGGGTAAGAGACACTATCCTTTTAACGAAGAGGACTGCACTGATTGGGAATCCAATCCTAAAGTGGATGCCTCAGTAGCTAAAGTAGCAAAACGTACTCTTTGAGGACACAGGGTATGTGGATAGGAAGGCAGAGAGCTTAGAAAAACATGGGAAGCTACGGCACTTCCTCTTAAGCCAGGGGTAGCATTGACTTGTGTTGACAGAACCCTTAATCCCTGGTTAGAATGGTTAGCGGTCCACCGATTTAACAAAAATCGAAGAGATCAAGTTCTGGAAAGTTTTCCATTACTTAAAATAGCAACTAGTTTTTATTCGGCTCGTAGGGAAATATTATCTAAGACGACTAGACATGTTTTGTGGCTTAAGACTTGGGCAGGGGACATAATGTCAAAAAACAAGCTTATCTCCCTACCTTTTCATCGCCAATATGTATTTAGACCTGATCTAGATAAAATCCTGAAGAATGCCACTGACAGAAAAAAAAGGGTTTCCGGAGGATAGATCTAAATCTAAAAGAAGACAACATTTTCATGGCTGTCAGTATCAATCAGAATAGAGAAAGGAAAAGGGTAAAACAGGAAGGTGGAGTTATGTGAAAGGCGGTAAAGGAAAAAACTTCCGTTCAACCCCAACAGGGGGAAAAACTCTTCTTCCAATTCAAAACATTGACGCTATCCAGGTAGGGGGAAGACTCTGCTCCTTCATAAACATCTGGGAGCAGGTAACATCAAACTCTTGGATCCTAACTATAGTAAGAGAGGGATATCATATAGAGTTAGTCTCCCCCTCCACAAAAAATTTGCAGTAAACTATCTTCCTCCTTCTCAACAAGATACCTTGAATGGAGGCATAAAAGACTTTACCAAGATCATGGCAGAGGTAGTGGCAGCGCTCAGCGATCATTGTCATCCGATATCTGGACGATCTTCTGGTGGTAGCAGACGACAAAAATCAGTTGTGATGTCATCTGCAGATAGTCTTAAACCATCTCCAGTATCTGGGATGGATCATCAACTGGGAAAAATCCAGTTTATCACCAAACAGCTGGAAGATTTTTCTAGAGATTTTGCTAGATTCCAACTCCCAGAGGTCATTTCTTCCATCCCACAAGATAAAGAATTTGCAGTCCCAGATAAGGGAATTCAAAAAGAGAACTTTCTGTTCTATCAGGACAGAGAGTAAGATATTGGGCAGTCTTTCATCATGTATTCCTGCGGCCGCCTGGGCCCAATTTCATCTGAGGCTTCTACAGAAACTTATCCTAACCAAATGCAACAGGTCACAAACACTAGACAAGCAGATACTTCTAGACCAGAAATCAAAGGATTCGCTAAAATGGTGGCTCATAAAAACGCTGACAAGAATAGGGCATATTGGAATCAAGAACATTCCCTATTAATCCCGATAGTTGCCTGTATTCAGGGCTGGGGGGCTCTGACACAACAAGGGTCTTACCAAGGCAGATAGCCACTCTTCATAAAGCAACAGTCCTCAAACTTCAGAGAACTACAAATAATTTGGGAAGCCCTGAAGGTAACAACAAATTTAACGAAAAACTGTCATGTTCTAAGTCATTCAGACAATTCAACAGCAGTGTCCTTCATAGAACATCAGGGAGGAACCAGACACCATCTACTGCAGAATCTGTCAAACAAAATATTTTCCTGGGCAGGGCAAAATATAACCTCAATCTCCATGGTACATCTGAAGGGATCCTTGAATACGGAAGTGGATTATCTAAGCAGTCACATCCTGGATCCGGTGGAATGCACACTGTCGGGGGGTATGTCAGATGATGATGGAGAAATAGGGCAGGCCACTAACAGATCTCTTCGCTTCTCAGAAAAATTGGCAAGTAGATCTTTTTTTTTTTCCCCTTAAAATAAAGAAACCCCCCAACAGCAGTGGATGCCTTCAATCAGGATTGGACATTTCGCCTACTGTATGCATTCCCTCCCATTCCATTGATTCCCAGGGTCCTCCAGAAGTTTCAAAGGGAAATATGTACATTGATCCTAATGGCTCCCTTCTGGCCCAAAATGAGTTGGTTCACACTATTGAAGTCCCTCAGCCTAGAGGATCAGATCTTCTATATCAAGGACCCATTATCCATCCAGACATCAACATTTTGAAGATGTCTTCTTGGATTCTGAGGAATCCATCCTTTTCAGAGTTGGACTTATCTGAAAGAGTTGTAAACACCCTACTCCTTAGTAGAAAATCAAATACAAATAAAGCGTATTTTAAGATCTGGAAAAAAATTGCTTCTTGGTATGGGTACAGATTTGATCAGTTTAAGCCCAATGTTTCCATAATCTTAGATTTCCTGGAGGATGGATTAGATCTGTGTCTCTCCCCCAACACCCTCAGAGTTCAAGTTTCAGCTTTAAGTGCCCTGTATAACACCAACCTGGTGGAACCATTCCTTAGAATTTTTTAAGACAAATTACCATATTTTTTGCTTTATAAGACGCACCTAGGTTTTTGAGGAAGAAAATAAGAATAAAAATATTTTAAACCAAAGGGTGTGCTTTTGGTGGATTTTGAACTAATGGTGGTCTGGGGATGGCTTTGTTATGGGGGATCTGTGGATGACGCACTGTTATGGAGGGGATCTGTGGATGACACACTATTATGGGGTGGGGGAATCTGTGGATGATGCACTGTTGAGAGGGATGTGTGCTGTGAAACATAGGGCCATGAGGGGGGCCAGCATGCTATATGTCTGGATGACACACATATAGCATCTTATGCTGGTCCCTCCTCATGGCCCTATGTGTCACAGCGTTACGGTACTTTATTAATATGTCCTCATATGTGTTCCACACCGCGCACAGAAGTCTGTTTGTATGTAAAGTTCTTTAGTCCCGATTCAATCGCTATCCTCTTGATAAACTAGCCTAATCACCTGCATTAGTACTTATTATGAATGCAGCGGGCCGGCCGGCGCGTGACTGACGTCACTCAGTCAGTCACGCTCCTCCCACTTCATTAATGAAGCAGGAGCGTGACTGACTCTCGTCACCTGCCCGGATCGCACGCTACATTCATAGTGAGTACTAATACAGGTGATTAGGCACAGTAACTGATGTATCGCTGGCCGCGCTGTGCAGCATTGCGGCCGGCGATATATCAGTGTCAGCCCTGAAAAAACAGTCAACCATCGCTTTATAAGAAGCACTGCCATTTCCCCCCCACTTTTGGGGGGGAAAAGTGCGTCTTATAAAGCGAAAAATACGGTAGTATTTTAGTTAGATCCCAGTTTTTTACCCAAAGTTGTCTCTACGTTTCACAGATCCCAGGATATTGTTATACCTTCTTTTTGTGCTGACCCCAAAAATGAACAAGAATCCTTATTTCATACCTTAGACGTTAGGCAAGCAGTTATGAAGTATTTAGATGAATATGAAGTATTTAGATGTGACTAGAGATTAGAAGAGTGAGAAAAATCTCTCCATTCAACTTTGTCACCCAAATAAAGTAAAAAAAAGCTCTATTTCGTGCTGGATTAGGATGGCCATCTCTGAGGCTTATAGAGCTAAAGGTAAAGAAGCCCCATCTTCTCTTAGAGCCCATTCAACAATGAAACCCTGCTTCATGGGCGGAAAGATCTTCAACCTCTCTACAACAAATCTGTAGGGCTGCAACTTAGAAAAGAGTTCATAGTTTCACCAAACACTACAAATTACATATTTTTTTTCTAGTGAAGATATGGCCTTTGAACAGATAAGTCCGGCCCCCCCCCACCCCAATTATAATTCTTTGTTAATACTCAGGATATGGTGTCATGGAGACGACTGGGGAAATGAGTGTTACACTCGCCGGTAATCCAGTTTCTTGGAAGTCTCCATGACACTACATACTTCCCACTCTTTTAGCTTGGTTATTCCTTTTTTTATTTTTATATTCATTCATTATCCTTTTATCCTGGTTATTACATTGAAAATACACTGGTGTCCTATCAGAGAAAGTCAGTCTCAGGATGGGGTGTCATGGAGACTTCCAGGAAACCGGATTACCGGTTAGTGTAATACTCATTTAAATGCACCCTTTAATTTGCCTCAATAGAGCAGGCAACTATGCCCTATGTGCGCAGACAATGCCCTGTAGACTCCCTATATAACATTGCATGTGGTCATAATAAGGACACGTGACCGCTCATTCACTGTATCTGGCAGCAATCTTTTCACTTCCAACATGTGGCTGAGAGCATGCAAGACGTGCTGCTACATGTAAGGTATGTACATAGGGACTGACTGCTGCGCAGCTTGCAGGAAATCACCGCACATGTGCTTTCTGGAAACACGCACTAAACATCCATCTCCTGCCGCACTGCTCCCTCTGCTGGCCACATACTGGAACTGTTCTCCTACAGACTACACAGGATGCTGTGCACCCACCATATGCACTCGTGTGCATTCATTCTTTTTTTTTTTTTTTTTTTAAAGCATAAAAGTGCCTGTATGGGCATTATTGGACCTCTGCCCGACTGTACAATCTACTGAACAGGATGATGGTCCCAACCTCTCAGATGTAATTAAGTCATTGCTTAAAGCTGCTTGGTCCTCACTGGGAAAATTTAAGCTTTTCAGTAAGACTTTATTTTACTTTGGGCCGATGTACAAGCCTTGTGAAATGAACCACTACTGCAGAATCCTGTATTTCTGCTTTGTAGGACACCACTTAGGGCTCAGGTGTAGGTTCTGAATGCTCTTTCTATTGCCCAACATAGGAAAATTGATGACATGATAACCGCTTGCGAAGATGTAATATCACACTAGTGGAACTATCTGAATGGGTGGAGTGGAATGGTCTTTGCTCATTCCTCGAGGATCGCCTTTAAAACCCACTCTTTTTCCTAATTTCTGTGTGTTGAGCATGCGCATAGTATTCCTGGCGCACTTTCATTTGCAAAAAAATGCTAAATTTATAGAGACCGGCATAATGTCCTGAAGCTTAAAGGGGTTGTTTCATCATGGACAATGGGGGCATATCGCTAAGATATGCCCCTATTGTCTTATAGGTGCAGTAGAATTGTGTTATGTATTCCGTTACCACGGACCATTACGCAATTCTATGACAGCATGCATAACGGAATGCCTTTAGAGGCATTCCGTTATTCATTCCGTCATAATGGAAGTCTATGGCCTGCAGAACGGATCCGTCCTGTTTCCGTTATGCAGGAGAGGAGTCCCCTGCATAGTGGAAATGGGACAGATCCGTTTTTCAGCCCATAGACTTCTATTATGACGGAATGCTTTTAAAGGCTGTCAGAATATTCTATTTAGTCAGGTAGAAATTAATTAAATAAATCGGCCGAATAAATCACAGACATAAAAAACCAGATTATGCCTGGAGAGATCTGAGGTCTCCCTCCCAAGGTACTTTATTATATATCCCCGTCTTAGCCTTGGGAGCACAAGGAACATAAGGATGTACAGGACATTTTCAAGGAATACAATTGGATAATACAGATTACACAATCCCTCGTGATACAAATTGGCAATACAAACAGTTTATATAACTAGGTCATAAATCAACTTGACAAAATGTGAAGCTAAAGGCCATGTTCCAAAGACAGACTTGGACATATATGCTAACCATCTGTGTCCATTCTTAAAAGCATTTCCTAGAATTGGGGAGAACATTGTATCTCAACATCTCAATCCAATACTCCCTCATCCTGGAATGGTCCTAAAAGCTATTTTGAACAGATACTCCTATTTTCTTGCAGACACATGTCTCCACGAAATTCCAAAATAAAGTAACTAAAGTAAGCATATAACATGGATTTCAGATACAGAACGTATACAGTGTATATAATCAGAAGCAACTGATCACTCTCACAATTCCCCTCTCTTTATCATTATTCCACTGGTCGTATGGATTCCCTTATCTCCCTTGTGAACATCAGACAGTTTGGAAAATCATCCTTCTTACACAAAGTGCAAGACCTCTAATTCCTGTAGATTGTGGGATGACCTTGCGTCCATCTAGATGACTTTCTAATAAAAAATGCCCTTTCTGCCTTATCAACTTCATCCACACAGTCCAATGGAACAATTACTTCCTACTCTATCTTATCGGGGAGTATCAGCCACTTAAGTTAGTGTTTAATAATTTTAATCAAGCACTGGAGTGCCACAATATATAGAATTTGCTAAGTTCTCCACTACTTTTTGATTACAATAGGTGCAATAGTCCTATGGTAATATTGAACTTGGGACTGGAGTCACAATTGCATTTTCAACAGCAGTAGTAGGAGTCGATGGTGGGATCATCATTTCCATCACTTGGGTAGGTGGAGACTCATCTTTTATTACTGTAATCTTTTTAGTTTTTCCTGAAAAACAATTTGACCAGTATTTTCTTACAAATCAGCAGGATAAGCTTTATGACAATAAAGATAATGAGAATAAGAAAACACCCTTGTATCTACTTGTGGAAAAGTCCAGCTAGCCACCTGCCTATGCCTCGAAACCAGTTAAGGGGGTTGAGCCATGTTAGCCAATCGGGCCATCCTAAATCTGGGGGTGTCTGATGAGCATCTCGGAATCCTTCTCTTAACCTTTCTGCTTGTTGCAAGTCATGTGTTATTCGGAACACTTCGTCAGGATCAATATAATGACAACAAGCAGGACCTACTATCTGCAATAGCCCCCCTTGAGCAGCTGTAAGATAGTCTAGTACAGGGCTCAAAATGTGAGCAAATTACCCGTTTGGAATCGCACATCGAGTCTCTAAACTGGCGAGTTGCAACACTGAAAGCCACTGACAATTTGGAAAAGAGTTTGCTGCTCACTGAGCAAGCACTCTATGGGGTAGATGTGGGGGAGGGTGGTAGCGAGGAGGCTGAGAGCGAGGTAGTTAGTTGGGTAAAAGTAAGAAAGCGGGGTAGAGGGAAGAGTGCCAGGGAGGCTAGCCCTGATCTGACACACCCCAACAAGTTTGCACGGTTGGCAGATGAGGGGGATTACAGTTCAGGGACGGCACTTCTGCAGCCGGACACTTCCTCTGCCAGTCAGGGGAATGTCAGCTCCAGTAAGCAGGGGACAAGGAGAGCAGGGCAGGCCAGACAGGTGCTGGTAGTGGGAGACTCCATTATTAGGGGTACAGATAGGGCGATCTATCACAAAGATCATGATCGCCGAACAGTGTGCTGTCTTCCTGGCGCTAGAGTTCGACACATCGCGGATCGGGTTGACAGATTACTGGAAGGGGCTGGAGAAGACCCAGCGGTCATGGTCCATATCGGAACCAATGACAAAGTTAGAGGAAGGTGGAGAGTCCTTAAAAATGATTTCAGGGTTTTAGGTCAAAAGCTTAGGGCAAGGACCTCAAAAGTAGTATTTTCTGAAATACTGCCTGTACCACGAGCCACACAAGAAAGGCAGCGGGAGATTAGGGAGGTTAACAAGTGGCTCAAGAGCTGGTGTAGGAAGGAGGGGTTCGGGTTCCTTGAGAACTGGGCCGATTTCTCTGTCGGCTACAGGCTCTATCGTAGCGACGGGCTGCACCTCAATGGGGAAGTGGCAGCTGTGTTGGGGAGAAAGATGGCTAGAAGGTTGGAGGAGTGTTTAAACTAGGGGGGGGGGGGTAATTACCTTATAGGAGGGGAAGATAGTGCAGACAGAGACCAGGGGGCGAGGTAGTGTGACTGGGGGGAGGAATGGAAGGGGGACTAGAACAGCTCAGAATGAAAGATGTAGGGTAAAAAATACACATAAACCTGTCAAATGTATGTATATTAATGCCAGAAGCCTGACTAACAAGACTGGTGAACTGGAATTAGTGATGTGTGAGGAGGACTATGACATAGTGGGAATAACTGAGACATGGCTGGATGACAGCTATGACTGGGCAGTTAATATAAAAGGTTACAATCTGTTTAGAAAGGATCGTCAAAACCGGAGAGGTGGAGGGGTCTGCCTCTATGGGAAGTCCTGTCTAAAGCCCACAATCCGAGAAAACATCTGTAAGGGACACGAACATGTGGAGTCACTGTGGGTAGAAATACATGGAGCAAAAAACAACAATAAATTACTAATAGGATTGTATTGTAAACCACCTAATATACCAAAGTCCACAGAACATCTATTACTAAACGAGATAGACGAGGCGGCAAATCATAATGAAGTTGTTATTATGGGGGACTTCAACTACCCAGATATAGACTGGGAAACTGAAAGCTGTACATCCCAAAAAGGAAACAGGTTCTTGGCACTAGCCAAAGACAATTACCTTTCCCAACTGGTTCAGGACCCCACTAGAGGGAGGGCCATACTGGACTTAGTATTAACCAATAGACCTGATAGAACAACAGATGTGCAGGTTAGGGGACACCTGGGAAATAGTGACCATAAAGTTATAACCTTCCAATTATCCTTCAAACGAGAGTTTCTAAAGGGAGGAACAAAAATACCAGACTTCAAAAAGGCAAAATTTAGCCAACTAAGCGAGGCCATAGGCCTAACTAACTGGGACAAAGTCCTCAAAAATAAAAATACAACCACAAAATGGGAGATTTTTAAAAGCATTGTAACATCTAATTGTGAGAGGTACATACCTTATAGGAATAAAAGGCTAAGGAACAATAAGAAACCCATGTGGATAAATGGAACCGTAAAGAATGCATATAAATCACTAAAACAGGAGGGGAGTCAGGAAGCACTGATAAACTATAAGGAAAAAAATAGAATATGTAAAAAACTAATAAAATTTGCCAAACTAGAGACCGAGAAATTAATTGCCAAAGAGAGTAAAACTAAACCTAAAATGTTCTTCAATTATATAAATAGTAAAAAATATAAATCTGAAGGAGTCGGCCCTCTACATAGCAATGAGGGGGGTGTTGCAGAGAGCGACAAGGATAAAGCAAAACTATTAAACATTTTTTTCTCCACTATATTCACTGAGGAAAATAAACTGTTAGATGAAATGCAGAATGTAAAAGTAAATTCCCCATTAAAAGTGCTCTGTCTGACCCAGGAAGAAGTACCACAGCGACTTAAAAAGATTAAAATAAACAAATCGCCAGGACCAGATGGCATACACCCCCGTATCCTAAGGGAATTAAGTATTGTCATAGCCAGACCTTTATTTCTGATATTTATGGACTCTATACTTACAGGGAATGTTCCACATGATTGGCGCATAGCAAATGTGGTGCCAATATTCAAAAAGGGTCCAAAAACAGAGCCTGGAAATTTTAGGCTGGTAAGTTTAACATCTATTGTTGGTAAACTGTTTGAAGGGTTTCTAAGGGATGCTATTTTGGAGTATCTCAATGAAAATAAGCAAATAACGCCATATCAGCATTGCTTCATGAGGGATCGGTCATGCCAAACGAATTTAATCAGCTTCTATGAGGAGGTAAGTTCTAGACTTGACAGCGGCGAATCAATGGATGTCGTATATCTGGACTTCTCCAAAGCATTTGACACTGTACCTCATAAAAGGTTAGTATATAAAATGAGGATGCTCGGACTGGGAGAAATGTCTGTATGTGGGTAAGTAACTGGCTGAGTGACAGAAAACAGAGGGTGGTTATTAATGGTAGATACTCAGATTGTGTCACTGTCACTAGTGGGGTACCTCAGGGGTCAGTATTGGGCCCTATTCTCTTCAATATATTTATTAATGATCTTGTAGAAGGCCTGCACAGTAAAATATCTATTTTTGCAGATGACACTAAACTGTGTAAAGTAATTAACACTGAAGAGTAGTGTTGAGCGAACAGTTCGAGCATAGTTCGGGTTCGTACCGAATTTTGGGGGGTTTGGGACCCGGACCCGGACCCGAACATTTTCAAAAAAGTTCGGCTTCGTTGTTCGGCGATTTCTTCCCGCTTTCTGAAGGGCTGCACAGCAGCCAATCAGCTATTGTTTTACTTCTTGCCCTAAGAGCCCATCAAAGCCATGCCTACTAATGGCATGGCTGTGATTGGCCAAGTGTAGCATGTGACCCAGCCTCTATTTAAGCTGGAGTCACGTAGCGCCGCACGTCACACTGCTCTGATTAGTGTAGGGAGAGGACGCAGCTGCTGTGAGGGCGAGATTAGGCAGGGAAAAGTCTGCAAAAGCACCTAATGAAGTGATCGATCTACAGCTATGAATGATTGAACTTCTGCTAGTTACTTGCTCACTGGTTTTTAGGCTGCACAGAGCGTTTTTCTGTCACTTATTTTCTGGGGTGATCGGCAGCCATTTTGTGACTTGTGGTGCACCAGAACAAGCTGCCACCAAGTCCATCAATCCATCAATACTAGTTTTTTTTTTTTTGCTATATCCTATATCAGGGGCTTGGCTGTTCTAATTGTCACCCCTAGAAACTCAGGATAGCAATTTCTATATTTTATTAAGTGGTTAAATACAATTGCCAAAATACCAATCCCCTAAATCTGGTGTTCCAGCTTTGGCTAGCCAAGTATAATACTGTCTGCTGTTTGGCAAAGGATAGATTATTTTCTGTGGTGAAATTAAATTGTCAAAATAGCAATCCCCTAAATCTGGTGTCCCAGCACTGGCTAGCAAACTATAATAGTGTCCGCCAAAACATATATTTTGTATTGGGATGAAATTCAATTGCCAAAATAGCAATACCATAAATCTGGTGTCACAGCTGTGGCTGGCAAACTATAATAGTGTCTGCCAAAACATATATTTTGTTCTGGGGTGAAATTCAATTGCAAAAATAGCAATCCCCTAAATCTGGTGTCCCAGCACTGGCTGGCAAACTATAATAGTGTCCGCCAAAACATATATTTTGTTCTGGGGTGAAATTCAATTGCCAAAATAGCAATACCATAAATCAGTGGTTTCAACTCTGGCTGGCAAACTATAATAGTGTCCGCCAAAACATATATTTTTTTCTGGGGTGAAATTCAATTGCCAAAATAGCAATACCATAAAAAAGTGGTTTCAGCTATGGCTGGCCAAGTTTCATAGTGTCCTGCAAAGGATATATTTTGTTCTGGGGTGAAATTCAATTGCCAAAATAGCAATACCCTGAATCTGGTGTTCCAGCTGTTGCAGGCCTAGTTTAAATCTGTCCATCAAAGGATACCTTTCATCCAGGCCCTAAATACTAGCCCTAAAAGAGATATTCCCCTAAATCAGTGGTTACTGCTGTGTCTGGATTAGTGTAATAAGGTGCATAAATAAATGGGCAGATAGTGTTAGGTGCCTGTAAAAAAAAAAAAGGCCTGAATTTGAAATTAATACATTGGGCCAAATATTTCTTTTCTTGTTGTGGTGCTTGGTGAACGGTAACAATGAGGAAAACATCTAGTAAGGGACCCGGACGCGGTCGTGGTGGTGTTAGTGTACCCTCTGGTGCTGGGAGAGGACGTGGCCATTCTGCCACAGCCACACGTCCTAGTGAACCAACTACCTCTGGTTCCAGTACCCGCCAGAATTTACAGTGATATTTGCTGGGGCCCAATGCCGTTCTAAGGATGGTAAGGCCTGAGCAGGTACAGGTGCTAGTCAATTGGGTGGCCGACAGTGGATCCAGCACGTTCACAACATTATCTCCCACCCAGTCTTCTGCAGAAAGCGCACAGGTGACGCCTGAAAACCAAGCCCATCAGTCTGTCACATCACCCCCATGCATATCAGGGAAACTGTCTGAGCCTCAAGTCATGCAGCAGTCTCTTATGCTGTTTGAAGACTCTGCTGGCAGGGTTTCCCAAGGGAATCCACCTAGCCCTTTCCCAGTGGTGGAAGACATAGAATGCACTGATGCACAACCACTGATGTTTCCTGATGATGAGGACATGGGAATACCATCTCATCGCAGTCCGCATGTCTCTGATGATGACGAAACACAAGTGCCAACTGCTGCGTCTTTCTGCAGTGTGCAGACCGAACAGGAGGTCAGGGAGGAAGACTGTGTGGAAGACGATGCAGGGGACGATGAGGTCCTAGACCCCACATGGAATGAAGGTCGTGCCACTGACTTTCATAGTTCAGAGGAAGAGGCAGTGGTGAGACCGAGCCAAC
Organism: Bufotes viridis; assembly: GCA_033119425.1. Classification (NCBI taxonomy): domain Eukaryota; kingdom Metazoa; phylum Chordata; class Amphibia; order Anura; family Bufonidae; genus Bufotes; species Bufotes viridis. The sequence continues at coordinate 92,102,813 of CM065596.1, read as the reverse complement.
AGCGTAGCAAAAGAGGGAGCAGGGGGCAAAAGCAGAACAGCCGCCTCCAAGAGAGTTCGCCTGCTACTGGCCACCGCCACCAGGGACCGAGCACCCCAAAGGCAGCTTCAAGGAGTTCCCTGGCATGGCACTTCTTTAAACAATGTGCTGACAACAAGACTCGAGTGGTTTGCACGCTGTGCCATCAGAGCCTGAAGCGAGGCATTAACGTTCTGAACCTTAGCACAACCTGCATGACCAGGCATCTACATGCAAAGCATGAACTGCAGTGGAGTAAACACCTTAAAAGCAAGGAACTCACTCTGGCTCCCCCTGCTCCCTCTTCTGCTGCTGCCTCGGCCTCTTCCTCCGCCTCGGGAGGAACGTTGGCACCTGCCGCCCACCAAACAGAGGATGTGCCACCGACACCACCACCTGCGTCGCCAAGCTTCTTCACCATGTCACACGGCAACGTTCAGCTCTCCATCTCACAAACCTTGGAGAGAAAGCGTAAATTCCCACCTAGCCACCCTCGAGCCCTGGGCCTGAACGCCAGCATTTCTAAACTACTGGCCTTTGAAATGCTGTTATTCAGGCTGGTGGACACAGACAGCTTCAAACAGCTGATGTCCATGGCTGTCCCACAGTATGTTCCTCCCAGCCGCCACTACTTCTCCAAGACAGCCATGCCTTCCCTGCACAACCAAGTATCCGATAAAATCAAGTGTGCACTGCGCAACGCCATCTGTGGCAAGGTCCACCTAACCACAGATACGTGGACCAGTAAGCACGGCCAGGGACGCTATATCTCCCTAACTGCACACTGGGTAAATGTAGTGGTGGCTGGGCCCCAGGCGGAGAGTTCCTTGGCGCACGTCCTTCCACCGCCAAGGATCGCAGGGCATCATTCTTTGCCTCCTGTAGCCTCCTCCTCCTACTCGGCTTCCCCCTACTCCTGCTTCCACCAGCTCATCCAGTCAGCCACACACCTTCACCACCAACTTCAGCACAGCCCGGGGTAAATGTCAGCAGGCCATTCTGAAACTCATATGTTTGGGGGACAGGCCCCACACTGCGCAGGAGTTGTGGTGGGGTATTGAACAACAGACCGACAAGCCTCAAATCTCGTCGCAGCTCTGGGACTAGCCGGTTTGACGCACATCCCTTGCCTGGCGCATGTGCTGAATTTGGTGGTGCAGAAGTTCATTCACAACTACCCCGACATGTCAGAGCTGCTGCATAAAGTGCGGGCTTCCGGCGTTCACATCCTGCCGCTGCTCGCCGGTCTGCGCTACAGCGGAACTTCGGCCTTGCCACTCACCGCCTCATATGCGACGTGCCCACCAGGTGGAACTCCACCTTGCACATGCTGGAGAGACTGTGCGAGCAGCAGCAGGCCATAGTGGAGTTTCAGCTGCAGCACGCACGCGTCAGTCGCACTGCGGAACAGCACCACTTCACCACCAATGATTGGGCCTCCATGCGAGACCTGTGTGCCCTGTTGCGCTGTTTCGAGTACTCCACCAACATGGCCAGTGGCGATGACACCGTTATCAGCGTTACAATACCACTTCTATGTCTCCTTGAGAAAACGCTTAGGGCGATGATGGAAGAGGAGGTGGCCCAGGAGGAGGAGGAGGATGGGGGGTCATTTTTAGGACTTTCAGGCCAGTCTGTTAGAAGTGGCTCAGATGGAGGTTTTTTGCAACAGCAGAGGCCAGGTACAAATGTGGCCAGCCAGGCCCCACTACTGGAGGACGATGAGGATGAAGCAGGTTCACAGCAGGGTGGCACCCGACACAGCTCAGGCCCATCACTGGTGCGTGGCTGGGGGGATACGGAGGACGATGACGATACGCCTCCCACAGAGGACAGCTTGTCCTTACCTCTGGGGAGCCTGGCACACATGAGCGACTACATGCTGCAGTGCCTGCGCAACGACAGCAGAGTTGCCCACATTTTAACGTGTGCGGACTACTGGGTTGCCACCCTGCTGGATCCCCGGTACAAAGACAATGTGCCCACACTGGAGCGTGATAGGAAGATGCGCGAGTACAAGCGCACGCTGGTAGACGTGCTTCTGAGGGCATTCACCACCTGATACGGAACGTGTTAGCAGGAGGCAGCATTTCACTAACATGGTTGAACAGTACGCCTGCACACCCTCCACGTACTGACTGATGGTTCGGCCCCATTCAACTTCTGGGTCTCCAAATTGTCCACGTGGCCAGAGTTAGTATTTTATGCCTTGGAGGTGCTAGCCTGCCTGGCGGCCAGCGCTTTGTCTGAACGTGTATTCAGCACGGCAGGGGGCGTCATTACTGACAACGCAGCCGCCTGTCCACAGCCAACGTGGACAAGCTGACGCTCATAAAAATGAACCAGGCATGGATCCCACAGGACCTGTGCCTCCCTTGTGCAGAATAGACATTTATAACTGCCTCCCTCAACCATGTATTCTTGTACTCGGGCACTTCTTTATTGAATCCTCATTTTTTTAACTTTACCATGATCTTGCAGTGCAACCCAAAGTTGAATGAACCTCTCCTGTCTGGGTGCTGAGGCCGAAATAACTGAAAGTGGCCTTCTCCAGTGGTGGGTGATATGACGCATGATTCCTTGCTGTGGGACCTCTCTCCTCTGTCTGGGTGCTGGGGCCGAAATAACTGAAAGTGGCCTTCTCCAGTGGTGGGTGATATGACGCCTTATTCCTTGCTGTGGGACCTCTCTCCTCTGGGTGCTGGGGCTGAAATAACTGAAAGTGGCCTTCTCCAGTGGTGGGTGATATGACGCATGATTCCTTGCTGTGGGACCTCTCTCCTCTGTCTGGATGCTGGGGCCGAAATAACTGAAAGTGGCCTTCTCCAGTGGTGGGTGACATGACGCATGATTCCTTGCTGACCTCTCTCATCTGTCTGTGTGCTGGGGCCGAAATAACTGAAAGTGGCCTTCTCCAGTGGTGGGTGATATGACGCATGATTCCTTGCTGTGGGACCTCTCTCCTCTGTCTGGGTGCTGGGGCCGAAATAACTGAAAGTGGCCTTCTCCAGTGGTGGGTGATATGACGCATGATTCCTTGCTGTGAGACCTGTATCCTCGGTCTGGGTGCTGGGCCGAAATAACTGAAAGTGGCCTTCTCCAGTGGTGGGTGATATGACGCATGATTCCTTGCTGTGGGACCTCTCTCCTCTGGGTGCTGGGGCCGAAATAACTGAAAGTGGCCTCCAGTGGTGGGTGATATGACGCATGATTCCTTGCTGTGGGACCTCTCTCATCTGTCTGGGTGCTGGGGCCGAAATAACTGAAAGTGGCATTCTCCAGTGGTGGGTGATATGATGCATGATTCTTTGCTGTGGGACCTCTCTCCTCTGTCTGGGTGCTGGGGCTGAAATAACTGAAAGTGGCCTTCTCCAGTGGTGGGTGATATGACGCATGATTCTCTGCTATGTGACCTCTCTCCAATTGATATTGGTTAATTTTTATTTATTTTATTTTAATTCATTTCCCTATCCACATTTGTTTGCAGGGGCATTTACCTACATTTTGCTGCCTTTTGCAGCCCTCTCTAGCCCTTTCCTGGACTATTTTACAGCCTTTTATTGCCCAAAAGTTCGGGTCCCTATTGACTTCAATGGGGTTTGGGTTCGGGACAAAGTCGGCCGAACTTCTCAAACACGAACATCCAGTTGTTCGCTCATCTCTACTAAAGAGGACAGTTTTCTGCTACAGAGGGATCTGGATAGATTGGAGTCTTGGGCAGAGAAATAGCAGATGAGGTTTAACACTGACACTGCTGTAGTCTGATAGCTGTAGTCAGTCTGGGTATGCGTGGAGTTGTAGTTTTGCAACAGCTGGAGAGCCTCAGGTTGGCCATCCCTGGTCTAGTACAACCGCATGCTGATTTGTTACAATAATTATCTGTTTCAAATATATAGAATTTACCTCCACAGCATCAAAAAGATAATCAGTAATGTTATCAAACATTTCACCAAGATCTTCAATTTGTTTAGCCGTAGCAAAAGAGGGAGCAGGGGGCAAAAGCAGAACAGCCGCCGCCAAGAGAGTTCGCCTGCTACTGGCCACCGCCACCAGGGACCGAGCACCCCAAAGGCAGCTTCAAGGAGTTCCCTGGCATGGCACTTCTTAAACAATGTGCTGACGACAAGACCCGAGTGGTTTGCACGCTGTGCCATCAGAGCCTGAAGCGAGGCATTAACGTTCTGAACCTTAGCACAACCTGCATGACCAGGCATCTACATGCAAAGCATGAACTGCAGTGGAGTAAACACCTTAAAAGCAAGGAACTCACTCTGGCTCCCCTGCTCCCTCTTCTGCTGCTGCCTCGGCCTCTTCCTCCGCCTCGGGAGGAACGCTGGCACCTGCCGCCCACCAAACAGAGGATGTGCCACCGACACCACCACCTGCGTCACCAAGCATCTCCACCATGTCACACGGCAGCGCTCAGCTCTCCATCTCACAAACCTTGAGAGAAAGCGTAAATTCCCACCTAGCCACCCTCGAGCTCTGGGCCTGAATGCCAGCATTTCTAAACTACTGGCCTTTGAAATGCTGTCATTCAGGCTGGTGGACACAGACAGCTTCAAACAGCTGATGTCCATGGCTGTCCCACAGTATGTTGTTCCCAGCCGCCACTACTTCTCCAAGACAGCCGTGCCTTCCCTGCACAACCAAGTATCCGATAAAATCAAGTGTGCACTGCGCAACGCCATCTGTGGCAAGGTCCACCTAACCACAGATACGTGGACCAGTAAGCACGGCCAGGGACGCTATATCTCCCTAACTGCACACTGGGTAAATGTAGTGGTGGCTGGGCCCCAGGCGGAGAGTTCCTTGGCGCACGTCCTTCCGCCGCCAAGGATCGCAGGGCATCATTCTTTGCCTCCTGTAGCCTCCTCCTCCTACTCGGCTTCCTCCTCCTCTGCTTCCACCAGCTCATCCAGTCAGCCACACACCTTCACCACCAACTTCAGCACAGCCCGGGTAAACGTCAGCAGGCCATTCTGAAACTCATATGTTTGGGGGACAGGCCCCACACTGCGCAGGAGTTGTGGCGGGGTATTGAACAACAGACCGACAAGCCTCAAATCTCGTCGCAGCTCTGGGACTAGCCGGTTTGACGCACATCCCTTGCCTGGCGCATGTGCTGAATTTGGTGGTGCAGAAGTTCATTCACAACTACCCCGACATGTCAGAGCTGCTGCATAAAGTGCGGGCTGTCCGTGCGCGCTCACATCCTGCCGCTGCTCGCCTGTCTGCGCTACAGCGGAACTTCGGCCTTCCCGCTCACCGCCTCATATGCGACGTGCCCACCAGGTGGAACTCCACCTTGCACATGCTGGAGAGACTGTGCGAGCAGCAGCAGGCCATAGTGGAGTTTCAGCTGCAGCACGCACGCGTCAGTCGCACTGCGGAACAGCACCACTTCACCACCAATGATTGGGCCTCCATGCGAGACCTGTGTGCCCTGTTGCGCTGTTTCGAGTACTCCACCAACATGGCCAGTGGCGATGACACCGTTATCAGCGTTACAATACCACTTCTATGTCTCCTTGAGAAAACGCTTAGGGCGATGATGGAAGAGGAGGTGGCCCAGGAGGAGGAGGAGGATGGGGGTCATTTTTAGGACTTTCAGGCCAGTCTGTTAGAAGTGGCTCAGATGGAGGTTTTTTGCAACAGCAGAGGCCAGGTACAAATGTGGCCAGCCAGGCCCCACTACTGGAGGACGAGGAGGATGAGGATGAAGCAGGTTCACAGCAGGGTGGCACCCGACACAGCTCAGGCCCATCACTGGTGCGTGGCTGGGGGATACGGAGGACGATGACGATACGCCTCCCACAGAGGACAGCTTGTCCTTACCTCTGGGGAGCCTGGCACACATGAGCGACTACATGCTGCAGTGCCTGCGCAACGACAGCAGAGTTGCCCACATTTTAACGTGTGCGGACTACTGGGTTGCCACCCTGCTGGATCCCCGGTACAAAGACAATGTGCCCACACTGGAGCGTGATAGGAAGATGCGCGAGTACAAGCGCACGCTGGTAGACGTGCTCCTGAGGGCATTCACCACCTGATACGGAACGTGTTAGCAGGAGGCAGCATTTCACTAACATGGTTGAACAGTACGTCTGCACACCCCTCCACGTACTGACTGATGGTTCGGCCCCATTCAACTTCTGGGTCTCCAAATTGTCCACATGGCCAGAGTTAGTATTTTATGCCTTGGAGGTGCTGGCCTGGCTGGCGGCCAGCGTTTTGTCTGAACGTGTATTCAGCACGGCAGGGGGCGTCATTACTGACAAACGCAGCCGCCTGTCCACAGCCAACGTGGACAAGCTGACGTTCATAAAAATGAACCAGGCATGGATCCCACAGGACCTGTGCCTCCCTTGTGCAGAATAGACATTTATAACTGCCTCCCCCTCAACCATGTTTACTTGTACTCCGGGGCACTTCTTTATTGAATCCTCATTTTTTTTAACTTTACCATGATCTTGCAGTGCAACCCAAAGTTGAATGAACCTCTCCTGTCTGGGTGCTGGGGCCGAAATAACTGAAAGTGGCCTTCTCCAGTGGTGTGTGATATGACGCCTTATTCCTTGCTGTGGGACCTCTCTCCTCTGTCTGAGTGCTGGGGCCGAAATAACTGAAAGTGGCCTTCTCCAGTGGTGGGTGAAATGACGCCTTATTCCTTGCTGTGGGACCTCTCTCCTCTGTCTGGGTGCTGGGGCCGAAATAACTGAAAGTGGCCTTCTCCAGTGGTGGGTGATATGACGCATGATTCCTTGCTGTGGGACCTCTCTCCTCTGTCTGGGTGCTGGGGCCGAAATAACTGAAAGTGGCCTTCTCCAGTGGTGGGTGATATGACGCATGATTCCTTGCTGTGGGACCTCTCTCCTCTGTCTGGGTGCTGGGGCCGAAATAACTGAAAGTGGCCTTCTCAGTGGTGGGTGATATGACGCATGATTCCTTGCTGTGGGACCTGTCTCCTCGGTCTGGGTGCTGGGGCGAAATAACTGAAAGTGGCCTTCTCCAGTGGTGGGTGATATGACGCATGATTCCTTGCTGTGGGACCTCTCTCTCTGTCTGGGTGCTGGGGCCGAAATAACTGAAAGTGGCCTTCTCCAGTGGTGGGTGATATGACGCATGATTCCTTGCTGTGGGACCTCTCTCATCTGTCTGGGTGCTGGGGCCGAAATAACTGAAAGTGGCATTCTCCAGTGGTGGGTGATATGATGCATGATTCTTTGCTGTGGGACCTCTCTCCTCTGTCTGGGTGCTGGGGCTGAAATAACTGAAAGTGGCCTTCTCCAGTGGTGGGTGATATGACGCATGATTCTCTGCTATGTGACCTCTCTCCAATTGATATTGGTTAATTTTTATTTATTTTATTTTAATTCATTTCCCTATCCACATTTGTTTGCAGGGCATTTACCTACATTTTGCTGCCTTTTGCAGCCCTCTAGCCCTTTCCTGGACTATTTTACAGCCTTTTTATTGCCCAAAAGTTCGGGTCCCTATTGACTTCAATGGGGTTTGGGTTCGGGACAAAGTCGGCCGAACTTCTCGAACACGAACATCCAGTTGTTCGCTCATCTCTACTAAAGAGGACAGTTTTCTGCTACAGAGGGATCTGGATAGATTGGAGTCTTGGGCAGAGAAATAGCAGATGAGGTTTAACACTGACACTGCTGTAGTCTGATAGCTGTAGTCAGTCTGGGTATGCGTGGAGTTGTAGTTTTGCAACAGCTGGAGAGCCTCAGGTTGGCCATCCCTGGTCTAGTACAACTGCATGCTTATTTGTTACAATAATTATCTGTTTCAAATATATAGAGTTTACCCCTACAGCATCAAAAAGATAATCAGTAATGTTATCAAACATTTCACCAAGATCTTCAATTTGTTTAGCATTATTTAAAACTCCTGTGGACAAATAATAGTTACTTGGATAGGGAAGATACATTTCTACTTTTTGCCATGAAGATGGTTCTGCATGAATGAATTTTGTTGGGTGCTTAAACGGAGGTCTCTCTTGCATTGTAGGTAAAACTGGGGTTTCAGCATCTCTTCTCACGAGCATGTGACCAGGCAGATGTTGTTGGTAAGGTATATCATCATACTGCCATGTCCAAGTTGCTGGTTTTAGTCTAGCTAGAGTACAGGTACCTCCAGCCCCTTGAGGAAGCCACTTAAATGCTCTGTTGCCACACACTATGTATATATCCTTGGACAGTTGAAACTTATTCTTTTGAATTAGAGCATTCATAATGGAAATTAACATTGTAGTTCCCTCATATATACACCAAGAATCAGGGTTGTCATCGTTAGTAACTGCAAAATAATACAATAGTGGGCCACAATATTGGCGTGTGATACGTGACTTATTGGGATCTATACTCATTCCTATGCTTCCATCTCCCTTATACCCTGCCAAGTCTTCTTCTGTTTCTCCATATCCTGGCTCGTAAGCACCTTGTGCCCCACATTGGCCTCTCTGGCCAGATGGGAATAGTTTAGTATAATTCCATGAAAGATCATGAATCTCCCTAGCTAAGTAATTTTTGAGTTCTTTAGTTTTCTCATCTATTCGTTGGTTTTCCTCAGCAAAACTTATTTTGCTCTCATCAATGGGGATTTCCCCTACTTCTATGGTACTAATAGGCCTGGCTTTCCATCCATCATCTAGGGAAGTATACTCATACCAAGAGCCTATTCTTTCTGATATGTTCACCTGCCACCAGGGATAGTTCAACCACCCAGTTACAGGTAATGATATAGCAGTATCCCCATGAGGAGCTTCTAGATTAAGGGGAGGCAAATCCCAGCAGGGTAGTTCTAATAGCTCCCGTTCAGTGAGGGGGCTAGCTATGTATCGCATGGACTTAGATGATATGGGGGAATGACTACAGATCCAACAATCTGATAATCCTTTCATCTTAGAGACAATTTTGTGATATTTGACAAATTTATTGTCCCACTCGCTACTGCTTTCTGTATGTATGTTAAGGACATAATGCATAACAACATACAACTCAAGATACTTTCCCAAATTCATGGTCTGAGCAATTTCTTGCAATGTGAGGAGTGGATCCAAGTAGGTCTTCCCTCCAGTTTCACAGAGGTGGGTGTAGTCAGCTGGACTTGGAATGGGCCATCAAATCGGGGGTCCAAAGATTTTCTCACATGCCTCTTAACCGTAACCCAATCTCCTGGTTTTAGTACATGTGTACCTTCCAATGTAGAAGGATTTGGAATGGAACTGAAAACACGATCATGAATCTGCTGTAGCCTTTTGTATAGTGATCCTACATACTGAGTCATGTCTGAATGAATGGCCTGGAGCTGCTGAGGAAAATATTGGCCTGTTTTTGGCGCAGTGCCAAATAATATCTCATAGGGACTCAATTGAGTTTTCCTGTGCGGAGTAAATCTAACTGAGTACAATGCTATGGGCAAGCACTCTGTCCATGGTTTTCCTGTCTCTGCCATTGCTTTTTGAATCTTTAATTTTAACGTTCCATTCAGGTGTTCCACTTTGCCACTGCTCTGTGGCCTATGAGGATTATGGAACGCTTGCTCTATGCCCAGAGCATGGAGTATCTCCTGTAACACATCTGCAGTAAAATGTGTCCCTCTATCACTCTCAATTATCTCTGGAACTCCAAATCTGCATACTACCTCAGACAAAAGTTTTTTGCTACTGTTTTTGCATTTGCCTTTGCTGTTGGCCATGCCTCTGGCCACCCTGAAAAGATGTCAACACATACTAGGACATACTCATGTGCCTACCTTTGGAAGCTGTATGAAATCAATCTGCAGTCTCTGAAATGGGTTTAAAAGCCTTGGGGTGCACTTTGGGGGCACCTCGACAGTTCTCCCTATGTTATGGCAAGCACAGACCATGCATCCTTGAACATATCTTGAAGTGGCATTGTTGAATCCTGGGGCCACCCACCCTTGGTTTATCAGACTTACCATAGCTTCTTTGTCTTCCCAGGGCACATATCATTGAGTGCAGTGCCCTGGGAAGACAAAGTTTTTTATTGAGAGCATACATACCCTCCTGATTCTTCCTGGCCCCTTTCCTTGCCCATTCTTATTTTTCCTGTTTGAGAGCTTGCTCTTGAAACTTCTGGAGCACATCCAGATCCACTTCCCCCATTGGCGGCACTATGTCCACCTCATAACCAGTTATGGGGAGGGGAAGTAGAGCAGCCTGTTTTGCGGCTGCATCCGCTCGACGTTTTCCTTCTGCCTCTTTTGTTCGCTCTTTTGTATGGGCCTGTACCTTGACTATGGCCACCATTTTAGGTATCTGTAAAGCTCTAAACAACTGAGCTACGAGCTCTGCATTTTTGATTTACCCAAGGATCCCACAAAGTCCCTGCTTCTCCAGATAGGACCATAGTCATGTGCAATGCCAAACCTATAGCGAGAGTTAGTGTAAATGTTTGCAGTTTGACCCTCAGCCATTATACATGCCTTAGTGAGTGCATTCAACTCTGCTTCCTGTGCTGAACATCCAGGTGGGAGTGATCCTTGTTTCACCACTTCCTCCATGGTAGTCACAGCATAACCCGTGTATGGTTTTCCATCAAGGTAATACCTGGATCCATCTCCAAAAAGCTCAAAGTCTGCATTAGGTAATGGAATTTCAGTTACATTGTCAAGCTCTTTGGTTTCAGTTTTCATTAATTCAGTACAGTCATGATCATCAGTTGAACTTTCATCCTAACCCAGCTGCTCAACTTCTGGAAGCAGGGTAGCCGGATTCAGGATAGTACACCTCTTGACTGTTATATTAGGTGGAGTAAGAAGAGCAAATCCATACTTAGTTAGCCTTACCATTGACAAATGGCGAATTTTTGCCTGTGATAACAGCTCTTGAACCGCATGTGGTACATAAATTTTTAGTGTATGATCCAGGACTATGTCGGCAACCTTCCCTGTCAAATGTGCACAGGCTGCTACTGCTCGTATGCAGGAAGGTGCACCTCTGGCTACCACATTAAGGTGAAGTGAATAATAGCCTAATGGGCGATGTCTACCTCCATGTAACCGAGTTAACACTCCCTTTGCATGCCCCGCACTTTCATGACAAAACAGATTAAAATCAAGATTATAGTTATATAAACAAGGTGCTGATATGATTGCTAATTTCAATCCTCTGAACCCCTCAACTGCCTCCGCAGTGAGAACATATGGATGCTATTTGTTATACACTGCTAGGACAAAAAGAGGCTGCATGAGTGCTGACAAGCCCTACAAACGTTCTCAGCTCTTGGGCAGTAGTGGGCTCTCTCAATTGTGCAACTGCCCTTTTCCTTTCTGTTATGTGTTTAGCCTGGTTTGAAATACAGTGATCCAAGAATATCACCTTTTGTTTTGCAACCTGTAATTTATCTTTTGAGACTCTGCATCCTTCCAGATATAGAAATATCAAAAGGGAAAGTGTTTCCTCAAGACAAACTGCCTTGCTTGTTGTGCTGAGGAGTAAGTCATCAACATACTGAGCAGCAGAGTGTCACCATTCTTGGGATGCCAGGAAAGGAGAACTCTTGCCATTGCTTCAGAAAATTCTGAGGGAGATGTTTCTCCCCCCTGCGGCAATCTTGTCCAGCAGTATTGTTTCCCATTAAAGGAGAAAGCCAACAGAAATTGACTTTCTTCCTCCACTGGGACTGAGAAAAATGCATTTGACAAGTCAATGACACTAAAATACACGGAGCTAGGGGGGTTCTGGTTTAGTAAAGTATGCGGGTTCGGTACAATAGGTGTATCAATCATTAGTTTGTATAATTTCTCTGAGATCATGTATCATTCGCTATGCCTGGGGTTTTGCAGGCTCTACCCGCTTCTTTATTGGGTAAAGAGGTGTATTATTAGAGGATCGGCACTCCCTTATGACCCCCATCTTGAGATATTCTTCCACCTGTACTGATGTTGCAGTAATTTGTTCCTTGCTCAGGGGGTACTGTTTTATCTTAACAGGCACTACTCCAGGTTTCAAATTAATTTTTACACTGGTTTCCTGGAGCAGGCCAACATCTGTTTTACTTCTAACCCATAATCCAGCGGGTACCTTTGCAAGCAGATCCTCCACTTCTTTATCCTGGGCAGAATCTTCTCCCTACAAAGCATCTTTGTTCAATGGGCTAATTAAAGCACTCAATATTGTCAAAATGGGTTCCATAAGGGGCCCTGTTACCGATACCCCTTTCTTTCCAAACCTAATAATTGCATTAATGGCATGCAATACATCTGCCCTGAGAAGATTCACAGGGCAACTTTCAGATACTAATAATTGCATGTATATATCAATTGTATCATCAATTCGTACCTTCACCCTAGGTTCACACCTGAGCGTTTTACAGCGCAAACGCGCTGTAAAACGCTCAACACATGAAAACCAATGCATCCCTATGGGAGTGGTTCACACTTGAGCGTTTTACAGCGCGTAAAAACGCGCTGTAAAACGCCCGACGCATAAGCTCGTTCAGGAGCGTTTTTTGGGACGTTTGTCACGCTTTTCCTCCCTTAGACTTCAATGGGAACGCGCGTAAAACGCGCAGATATGCCTTTTTCTATTGGTCTCCAGAATCACGAAAGCGCGTTTCCTATTTGCAAAAACGCGCTAAAATACGCGCTCAGGTCTGAACCCAGTGTCAAGGCATTCGTTTGCCTTAATGCACACATTTCTCCTCCCAAACCTACCCCCATTACCTCATCAGGGCTTAATTATTTTGGCGCAATTTCATGGGCTTTTAAAATGGTTCGGCTCGCCCCCCTGTTGACTATACAGTCTACGTCTTTACCATCAGGTAGTGTTAATTTTACAATTGCTTTTGGGCCTGGATGGGGTGGGACATTCACTATTGTTGTTGATTCGGTAAGTTGGGGGCTGCCTATTTCCTAGTCATCATATTCTTGCTGATCTACTGTGGCCAGCTGTATCTGAGTTGCTGCAGCTTGCTTTATCTGAGGGCTGAGTGAATTATTCTGAGACCTTTGCCGTCTGGAGGGACAATCCCTCTTCATGTGACCTCTCCCCCCACATCCAAAGCACAATCCATTTTTCCTATACTCATCTATATTTATTATCACTCCTCTCTTTTGATCATACATATTCCCTTTCTCATTTTCCCTTCTCACTTGACTATTAGCCCTCCCTCCTCCTCCTCCTCCTCTTCCTCTCGAAAACTGGTCAGCATATGCAGCAATAAGTACAGGAATTGGCTGCTTCGCTGCCTGTTTTCTTTTCCTCTTTTGCATCTGCTCTTCTATACTGCGAATGACCACCAGGAATTTCTCCAGAGATGTATGCATACATTCAGGACGCACTTTCATTAATTCAGTAAGCAAATCCTCTGTTAACCCATTTATGAAACATGTTCTAAGTATTCGGCTGTCTCTGGTGTTGGGATCACTAACCTCAAAATCCTGATCTTTGAATATTCTGACAACTCGTGCATGATACTTGTCAGCTGTCTCATCAGAAGCCTGAAAGGCTTCAGGCAAGCCTGTTCCTATCTTACTATTTAAGTCTTTTATAACAGCCTGTAGTCTCACCTAAAAACGTTTCTCCTGACTTCTTTAACCTGGCATCGGCATCAATACCAGTTCAATACCTGCTCCTGCCACATTTTTAATCTTTTTCACTAAAGGCGTACCTACCGCAGCAGAGCAAAAGGCAGCTAGATCATCCCATACAGCATCATAAGTTTGTTGTATTCTTTGTAACCCCTTATAAAAACAAGTTGGATGCTTATAGGGATCAGGGAGCTTTTCTATCATTTACAAGTTGCTCTCCCTGACTCCAGGGTTTATACCATTCAACTTGCTGAGTGACTCTAACCGGTTGCCCTGCACCATCACACTGCCGGGTGGTTTGAGTCAGTACTGGGTGAATTCCAATTGCAGGGACACTTGAAAGGGGTCTGGGATTTATTACCCCACAAATTGCACATTCAGAACTTTCATTGTACTGATGAACATTACCACATTTACAAATCCGTGTAGAAGACCGTAAGTTTCTAGTATGTTTCTCTGAATCATCCTTAATCACATGCCACTCCTCACCATCCCTTTCTAATCGTGTAATTATTCTCCTAGGAGCTGCATTTAAGGCACTGGGTGCTGGAGTGGATGTAGTCCGAGGAGACTCAACATGCATTGAAGATGCATTGGGTGACCGAACTATAATAGTTCTCCAGCATGTCTCAGCCTGTTCACTCCAATTAGTCTGTCATTCCTCACATCGATTCTTATTCATGGGGTTGCAATGCCTGCAGTATGTACATACCCAACCATCTTCTTCTTCTCACTGCGGAGAGGGAGTCGACGTTAGTGTGGGTTGTGATCTCCGCTTATAGGGGTGGCTACATATACTGGAGGGGGGGGGGGATGTTGAGCGTATGTCTGCTCCAACCTAGTCATATCACCGTATTCAGTACTTGTACTAGGTGCTGTCAAACCGGACGTGTCCGGATAAAGTCGCTCATGTGTTACAAGTGCTGGGGATGAGGAAAAGAGTGCGGAGGCAGAAACTGGTGGAGACACAGGCATAGGAGCTGGAGCGGATGCTGGAGAAGTATCAGCGCTAGACTTCATACCTTCAGAATTACTATGATTATCTGTGCTCCCAGCACACATAAATCCTTCGTCATCCTCTGTAATATAATGGGGATCATGATTAGTTGACATAGTCAACCATGCCTTTACTTGAGATGAATATCCATGCTTCTCAATCCACTGATTTTCCTCAACCATAAATTTTTCCCAGCGATGGGCATCTAAGCACCCAGCCTTTGGCATACTAGCCTTTTTAAATATATCTGAAGCATTCTTCGTTCCCCACCTTCCATACTCTATTTCTACCAAGCGTTTCATTGTAATCCATGCTCTAGAAATAGTTCCCATAGCACACCAGGTCAAAGGTAGCGATCGTTGGCCTTTTTTTTGGTTCCTCGCTATGTATAATCACTTACAGTTCATATCAGTAGGATATCAGAATGCAGAGGCGACGCTCTAGGATTAAGACAAATCTTATACCACAAATAGATGCACACAAACACATATAAAAGCAATCCTAAGACAACTCCGATATATTCCTCATACATTTGTACATCTGTTCTCCTGCTGAATACAAGATTTTACCTCAATATTTCATTTAAACTCGGATACCAAAGGATGACCGTGTATTGCACAATCACAGTTACTCTGTCTGCTATGGCAAGCACCCAAGCAGTCACAGAGCACAACTTCTTGATTCTTTTCCAACTTACCAGACTTAACCCCTCGTACCAGTTGTAATTAGCAGCAGTTGTAGTATTAGTACTAGACAAACGACAAGCACTTAAACCTTAAACAGGACAAACAATGCTGACCCTTGACAAACATAAGCCCTTCTTTAAAATATTCTGGACTCCTGCTGCCAAGAATCGTTGCTTCTTCTAACAAATTTTAAGCGTGTTAGTAGCAAAGCAAAATCATCTTATTCAAATCAGTACATTAAGACATACATTAGTATAATCAATATAAAGCTGTTAATCAAAATCTACCTGAGTAATACCCGAACCCTGCAAGATGGACTGATTCTGAAACGCCCACAGGTTCTGGAAAGCTGGGTGAGTCAAGAGCCTACTTACCTAGGATTTGTGTTCCGGGACATTGGGTACTACGCACAGTTCAGTTCGGACCTCGAAGGTTGGGTATCTCGCTGGGGCCTCCAGAATTGTCAGAGTAATCTTTTTAGTCAGGTAGAAATTAATTAAATAAATCAGCCGAATAAATCACAGACATAAAACACCAGATTAGGTCTGGAGAGATCTGAGGTCTCCCTCCCAAAGTACTTTATTATATACCCCCTTTTTAGCCTTGGGAGAACAAGGAGCATAAGGATGTACAGGACATTTTCAAGGAATACAATTGGATAATACAGATTACACAATCCCTCGTGATACAAATTGGCAATACAAATAGTTTATATAACTAGGTTATAAATCAACCTGACAAAATATGAAGCTAAAGGCCACGTTCCCAAGACAGACTTGGACATATATGCTAACCATCTGTGTCCATTCTTAAAAACATTTCCTAGAATTGGGGAGAACATTGTATCTCAACATCTCAATCCAATACTCCCTCATCCTGGAGTGATCCTAAAAGCTATTTTGGACAGATGCTCCTATTTTCTTGCAGACACATGTCTCCACGAAATTCCAGATGGCTTCGACCTCATCTTTATCACAGTGGAATATATGGAAACATAATACATGTATTTCTCATACTAAAGTAAGCATATAACATGGATTTCAGATACAGAACGTATACAGTGTATATAATCAGAAGCAACTGATCACTCACAAGGCATTCCATTATGCATTCCATCATAGAATTGCGTTATGGTCCGTAGTAACGGAATCCATAGCGCAATGCTGCTTTTACCACCAAACGAAGCGTGAATGAATTTCAAAATATGAAATTTGCTCATCTCCAGTTACTACTCCAACTTTTTTTTTTTTTTTTAAACAACTGATCCCCCACACTACAATAAATCTAAAACCTCAACAAGCTGATAACATACAAAGACTTCAGACTGGAGTAAATTTCACAGTTCCGCTACTAAAAGGGGGACCTTGATGTGTGAGGTAGATTTAAAGGAGGCTTATTGCCACATACCTATACACAAAAACTCACAGAAATGCCTCCGATACTCTCTTAAAAAAAAAAAAAGTCCATCCATCCAAATTCAAACATATGCAAGCAAAACGGGTTGCGGAGCGAAGGTAGGAGACAAAAAAATAAAATTTTACATGAACTCACCATGCCCCTCACGGAATACCTTGGGGTGTCTACTTTCTAAAATGGGGTCACTTGTGGGGTATTTATACTGCCCTGGAATTTTAGGGGTCTCTAATGCGTTTGAAGAAGTCTGGAATCCAAATGCGTAAAAATGCCCTGTGAAATCCTAAAGGTACTCATTGGAATTAGGGCCCCTTTGCACATCTTCGCTGCAAAAAAGTGTCACTCATGTGGTATCGCCGTACTCGGGAGAAGTAGGGCAATGTGTTTTGGGGTGTATTTTTACATATACCCATGCTGGGTGTGAGAAATATCTCTGAAAATGACAACTTTTTAAATTTTTTATACAAAGTTGTCAATTTACAGAGATATTTCTCTCACCCAGCATGGGTATATGTAAAAATACACCCCAAAACACATTGCCCTACTTCTTCTGAGTAGGGCGATACCACGTGTGTGCCACTTTTTTGCAGCCTAGGTGCGTAAAGGTGCGTAAAATCCAACGAGTACCTTTAGGCTTTACAGGGCTGCTCACAATTTAGCCCCACCCAAAATGCCAGAACAGTAAACGCACACCACAAATGACCCCATTTCGGAAAGTAGACACCCCAAGGTATTCACTGAGGGGCATAGTGAGTCCGTGGGATATTTTATTTATTTTTTGCCTGAAGTTAGCAGAAATGGAAACTTTATTAATATTTTTTTTTTCCTCAGAAAGTGTCACTTTCCGCTAACTTGTGAAAAAAAATTAAATGATACATGAACTCACCATGCCCCTCCGTGAATACTTTGGGGTGTCTTCTTTCTAAAATGGTGTCATTTGGGGGGGTATTTATACTACCCTGACATTCTAGCACCTGAAGAAACATGACAGGTGCTCAGAAAGTCAGAGCTGCTTCAAAATGTGGAAATTCACTTTTTTGCACCATAGTTTGTAAACGCTATAACTTTTACCCAAATCAATAAATGTACACTTATTGCATATTTTTAAACAAAGACATGTAGAACAATAAATTTATAGAAAATTTTATATAGAAATGTAGTTTTAAAAAAAAAAATCTTACAATCTTTTCTGCTACAGAGGGATCTGGATAGATTGGAGGCTTGGGCAGAGAAATGGCAGATGAGGTTTAACACTGACAAATGTAAAGTTATGCACATGGGAAGGAATAATGCAAGTCACCCGTACATACTAAATGGTAAAACACTCAGTAACACTGACATGGAAAAGGATCTAGGAATTTTAATAAATAACAAACTAAGCTGTAAAAACCAGTGTCAGGCAGCTGCTGCTAAGGCCAATAAGATAATGGGTTGCATCAAAAGGGGCATAGATGCCAGTGATGAAAATATAGTCTTACCACTTTATAAATCACTAGTCAGACCACACATGGAGTACTGTGTACAGTTCTGGGCTCCTGTGAACAAGGCAGACATAGCAGAGCTAGAGAGGGTTCAGAGGAGGGCAACTAAAGTAATAACTGGAATGGGGCAACTACAGTACCCTGAAAGATTATCAAAATTAGGCTTATTTACTTTAGAAAAAAGACGACTGAGGGTACATCTAATAACTATGTATAAATTTATCAGGGGTCAGTACAGAGATCTCTCCCATCATCTATTTATCCCCAGGACTGTCACTGTGACGAGGGGACATCCTCTGCGTCTGGAGGAAAGAAGGTTTGTACACAAACATAGAAAAGGGTTCTTCACGGTAAGAGCAGTAAGACTATGGAACTCTCTGCCTGAGGAGGTGGTGATGGTGAGTACAATAAAGGAATTCAAGAGGGGCCTGGATGTATTTCTGGAGCGTAATAATATTTCAGGCTATAGCTACTAGAGATAGGTCGTTGATCCAGGGAGTTGTTCTGACTGCCTGATTGGAGTCGGGAAGGAATTGTTTCCCCTTAAGTGGGGAAAATTGGCTCTACCTCACAGGGGTTTTTTGCCTTCCTCTGGATCAACTTGCAGGAAACAGGTCGAACTGGATGGACAAATGTCTTTTTTCTGCCTTATGTACTATGTAGTATTGGCTACTGTAATACAATCCAAGATTAATAGCTCTACATGAAATTTTGTCAAAAATGACATTCAAATGAAACTATGCATATAAAAAGAAATAAGAGAAGCTTGAAAAAAATATTCCTAGACAATTGCAGGAATCTATGAAATAATAACAACAAGTAAGACAAGGACTAGTAGAGGGTATAAGACAAGACAGAGTGGAATGGGTCAAAGACAGACAAGGCTAGCATACATTCTAACTGTGAGTGTCAAAATGGGTGTCCCATGATTCCCAGATGAGAGTGAACTTTTCAACTCGATTGGATAGGGTGGCCGAAAGATATTCCATTCTTCTCACTTCCATAATACTAGCTATAAGATCAGTCTGGGTGGGAGCGTCTGTTCGCTTCCAAAAACTAGCAATAAGGAGTCTTGCTGCTGTCAAAACATGTAAGGTTAACAACAGGAAACATCTCTTCAGAGGTATGGGAGGCACATTTAGCAAGTAAGTAAAAGGGTCCAGGGGAAACCTAGTATCTAATAAGCGAGAGAGGATGTCCTGGGTAGTGCTCCAGAAGGGACGTATTAACTAACAGTCCCAAAAAATATGTAGGTGTGTACTGATCTCGGAGCCACACCTCCAGCAGTTATTAGAAATAGCAGGGTTGAGACGCCGTAATATCTGTGGAGTGTGGTACCAAAACATTAGCACCTTGTAAGAGTTTTCCCTATAAGTGATGCAAGGAGAGGTCATAGCAGCTCTAGTCCAAATCAAACTCCATTCCTTTTGTGATATAGTGCGATGCAAGATCTCCTCCCACTTAGACATATATGAATGTACTCCAGGTGAGGAGGGGGGAGACGTAGAAAGAATAACGTATATGTCCAAGATGAGGCCTGTAGTAGATTCTGAGAGTTTACATAACTTCTCAAATGGCGTTGTGGTGGATACTTGAGGTGATTTAAAAAGGCTAATTAATAAGTGCCTGATCTGTAGGTACTGATATCTAGTGGACTCCGTCAATTGGCAAGTAGTTTGAAGGGTATCAAATGGTAAAAGCCTTAAGGTCTGTTAGTCTGTTATATCCGCAAAGCGAAATAACTTATTCATAAACCAAGGTTTAACAAAAGATGTCTGTGTACCTCTGTGGAATAGTGGGTGAAATAAAAAAGACGTCATGGAGGACTTCTCTGAGGCTGGAGAAAATCTCAGATTACAGCATTTCCATATATTGTAAGTGAAAGATATACCAGCGCACAGGTGACCACAGCAAGGAATTGGGGTGTATTGGAGCCAGCCACAATTTCTCAATTTCCATCCATCTGGAATACGCATATAAGTTAGACCAGGCTGGGAGCCTCCTCAGGTGTGTAGCCCAATATTATCTAGCAAAGTCTGGAACTTAAGGGCCATGAGAGTGCTGCTAGCAATACGATGTCTCTTCCCAATCCATATAAATTTCAGCACAGCAGATTGAAAAACCCTCAGCTCCGTTACAGGGATAGGTAGGGTTTCGAATAAATATAACAGCTTGGGTAAGACGGTCATTTTGATCGCTGCTATGCGACCAAACAATGAGACAGGAAGAGACATCCATCTGCCCATTAAGGCTTTGAGGTTCTGAAAAACCACAGGAAAATTATGCGTATATAAGGAAGAATATGATGCTGTCAGGGACACCCCCAGATAACGCAATGAAACTGCATTCCATGTAAAACGATAATTGGCTTTTAAATTATCTACCTTATCCGGTGGCAAATTAAGGGGTAAGGCCTCTCTTTTCGTAGCGTTTTTTTTTTGTAACTTGAAAGCCTACCATACTCCCCCTGTAGACGAAATAGGTTCGGGAGGGGGACATGTGTATCTGTCAAAGTGAGAAGTATATCGTCTGTAAATAAAGAAACCTTGAAATCCACCTGGTTGATCTTTATTTCATGTATGTCCAGATGCAATTTAATGGCAGCTGCAAGAGGCTCAATACAGAGGACAAAGAGGAGAGGGGATAGTGGGCACCCTTTCCTTGTACCATTTCGTATGGGAAATGGACTGGAGTGTGCATGCGGCAATTTGATAGTTGCTTTTAGACGATCATACAGCATACGAAGTGCAGTAATGAAGGGACCCTTGATGCCAAATGTCTGCAAGGTGGACAACCTAAAAAGCCAGCTCAGCCGATCAAAGGCCTTTTCTGCGTCAAGACTGAGCACTAAGGCTTCTTGTTTACGTTTATTAACACTATCAATGAGGTCAACAGCTCTCCTCGTATTATCTCCACCCTGGCGACCCACTACAAATCCCACCTGATCTTTATGTATTAGCTAGGGAAGCCAATGTGACAATCTATTGGCCAACAGTTTCGTAAAGATTTTAAAGTCTGCGTTAAGGAGTGAAATGGGGTGATAATTAGAACAGTCCAAATGATCCTTGCCCGGTTTTGGAAGCAAGGTGATATATGAATGTAAAATCGATGTAGGCATAAGTGACCCTTGTAAAAAAAAGAGTTAAACAATGGGGTCATATAAGGTAATAGAATATGAGGAAAGACTTTATAGTATGAGTACGGAAGACCATCCGGCCCAGGGGACTTGTCGTTAGCAAGATTATTTGTCACCTCCTGAATTTCCTCAGTTGTAATTTGTGCATTAAGAGATGAGGCCTCTCTTGACACCTTCGGTAAGTTACATTCTGACAAGAAAGAGCAAAAGAGCTTGCTTCGGTCCACTAGGAAGGTGTTTGCTGAGGGAGAGAGTAAAGAGAGTTATAGAATTCCTGAAAGAGTGTAGAAATAGATTTCGGGTCATATATTATACTGCCATCATATTTTCGCAGAGCTGCTGGGTGACTCGAGGCATTGTTGTCACGGAGTTGGCACGCCAGGATAGTGTAGGACTTATTACCCCATAAGTAAAAACAGTGTCTGGAGTATAATAGTAGTTTCTCAGCTTTAGCAAAGGCTAATTCGCGTAACCTAGCACGCAGAAGCACCATTCTATGTAACATGTGGATAGATCTCCGTGTGGGCAACTGGGCTTCCAAAACTCGCAGTTGAGCCGTGATAGTTTCATTCTGCCTAACACAATCTTTTTTCAACCTGGATCCCTACGCTATACATTTGCCCCGGAAGACTGCTTTATGAGCTTCCCACAGGGTTGACGTCAACGCGACTGATGATTCGTTAAGGGAAAAATAATCAGTGAGAGTGTCTTGTAATTCCTGTTTGAGTGGCGTGTTGGATAAAAACGTGTCATTTAATCACCAATGACAGATTTTAGCATGGCTACCCGCAGTTTCGAGAGAAATGGAGATGGGAGCATGGTCGGACTGCCTGATATATCCTGTGTCCGCATCTCCAAGCATCCGCAAAGCGCGAATATTGCCAAAAAATAATCTGAGTGTGTGCGGTGCGGGTGTGAGTAAAACATGTATGATCTAGAGGTGGGGTAGTTAACCCTCCACAACTCATATAGCGTGAATCTCCGGATTAGGCGCAGAAAGAGACGCGATAGTCTACATTGAGACTGTGATGGTGTGGACCCTGTGGGAGATACCCTATGCCAGTGCTCAGAGAAGGATACATTAACCACCTCAGCCCCCCTAGCTTAAACACCCTTAATGACCAGGCCACTTTTTACAATTCTGCACTACACTAATTTCACCGTTTATTGCTCGGCCATACAACTTACCACCCAAATGAATTTTACCTCCTTTTCTTCTCACTAATAGAGCTTTCATTTGGTGCTATTTCATTCTTACTGACATTTTTACTTTTTTTGATATTTTACTTTTTTTGACTAAATTTTTGCCAAAAAATGACATTTTTTCACTTTCTGTTGGAAAATTTGTCAAATAAAACTACATTTCTCTATAAATTTTTCTCTAAATTTATTGTTCTACATGTCTTTGATAAAAAAAAAATGCAATAAGTGTATATTTTTTGGTTTGGGTAAAAGTTATAGCGTTTACAAACTATGGTACAAAAAAGTGAATTTCAGCACTTTGACTTTCTGAGCACCTGTCCTGTTTCCTGACGTACTACAATGCCCAGACAGTAGAAAAACCCCACAAATGACCCCATTTCGGAAAGTATACAGCCTAAGGTATTCGCTGATGGGCATAGTGAGTTCATGGAAGTTTTTTTATTTTTTGTCACAAATTAGCGGAAATTGAATTTTTTTTTTTTTTTTCTTACAAAGTCTCATATTCCACTAACTTGTGACAAAAAATAAAATTTTACATGAACTCACCATACCCCTCACGGAATACCTTGGGGTGTCTACTTTCTAAAATGGGGTCACTTGTGTGGTATTTTTTACTGCCCTGGCATTTTAGGGGCCCCTAAACGTGAGAAGTGGTTTGGAATCCAAATGCGTAAAAATGTTCTGTGAAATCCTAAAGGTTTAGGGCCCCTTTGCGCATCTTGGCTGCAAAAAGTGGCACACATGTGGTATCACCGTACTCAGGAGAAGTAGGGCAATGTGTTTTGGGGTGTATTTTTACATATACCCATACTGGGTGTGAAAAATATCTATGTAAATGACAACTTTTTCCATTTTTTTTATCCAAAGTTGTCCATTTACAGAGATATTTCTCTCACCCAGCATGGGTATATGTAAAAATACACCCCAAAACACATTGCCCTACTTCTCCCGAGTACGGCGATACCACCTGTGTGCCACTTTTTTGCAGCCAAGATGAACAAAGGGGCCCCAATTCCAATGAGTACCTTTTAGGATGGCATTTTTACGCATTTTTCTTCTCACGCTTTAGGGCCCCTAAAATGCCAGGGCAGTAAAAATACCCCAAATGTGACCCCATTTTAGAAAGAAGACACCCCAAGGTATTCTGTGAGGGGCATGGCGAGTTCATAGAAGATCAAAATTTTTTTTTGGCACAAGTTAGCAGAATTTTTTTTTTTTTGTTTTTTCTCACAAAGTCTCCCTTTCCGCTAACTTGTGACAAAAAGTTCAATCTTTCATGGACTCAATATGCCCCTCAGCAAATACCTTGGGGTGTCTTCTTTCCAAAATGGGGTCACATGTGAGGTTTTTGTACTGCTCTGGCATTTAAGGGTCTCCGCAATCATTACATGTATGGCCAGCATTAGGAGTTTCTGCTATTCTCCTTATATTGAGCATACGGGTAATGAGATTTTTTTTCCGTTCAGCCTCTGGGCTGAAAGAAAAAATGAACGGCACAGATTTCCTCATTCGCATCGATCGATGTGGATGAAAAAATCTCTGCCAAAAAATATGCAAGAAAAAAAGAGGGGCCTGGCGATTGCCAGGACATAGGGGCTCCGCCCAAACATCCATACCCACTTCAGCTCCTATGGCCTGGCAAACGTGATTTCTCCATTCACATCGATCAATCGATCGTTGTGGAGGAAGACATCTTTACCAGATTCTTGATACAAAGTGTTTGCCAAAGTATATGAACTCCAACACCTCTCCTTAGCTCATATGCCTGGGCAAACGTACCTGTACTGCAGAGGAGAAATCTCGTCTTGCAGCGCCGCATACAACGACTTCACGTGTCTTCTGACAGCAGCGCAATGCTTCTCTCAGCATGCACATTAGTGCTGCAGCGTTTTCGTCGGTTGGTCCGTTGGTCTATCTGGAAAATAAAGGGTGGTTAGGGGGAAAGAAGAAAAAACAAGCAGCAGGCTCATAAACTTGAACATTACAAAATTTATAAAACCTGAACATAAAACGTTTTATCGTAAATTTCTTTATTCATACGAAAATGTATCAGTAAATCATATTAATTGGTATCACAGTGAAAATATGTGAACAAAAAAAATAAAAAAAAGATAACATGTCTGATTACATTCGATCACAAAGCTTGACCAATAGATTTACAAAAAACATTTAAGTAAATTTAAAGTTGGTATCAATATAGCCATTACTTTCATGGCATCAATAATATAGAAAAATATGTTGATACAATCGTATAATATAAAGACTAATAACAGTGAAAGGGGTAAAGAGGAGGGAAGGGTGGGTAAGGTAAGGGCAAAGAGTGGGGGCTGAGAAAGGAGGAAGGGTTGGGTGGAAGGGGTAAAAAAGAATAACGAAAATACCAGTCAAGAAAGCACAAATCAAGCAATTCTAGATCTTTTAACAGGTAAGGTTAGAAATTATTCTCAGGTAGGGTCTGTAAACCAACGAATATACTGTTTGGAAGAAATATAGACATCCCATAGATTCCACACATCCTTGTATTTCGTTGTGTTCTGAACCAGTGTCCATTTAAGGTGCTCAAAGTCCTGGATCTTTCTTACTTCTCTTAACCAATCCTCAATTTTTGGGGGATCTTGCTGTAGCCAACATCTTGGTATCAATATCTTGGCAGCATTAAGGAGGCAAATGCACAATTCTGACTTGATGGAAACATGAGATACATCAAATATGTAGAACAATATTAGATCTTCAGTCAATTTTATTTTAGTGTGGAAAACTTTGTTAATTATATCGTTTAGTGTATCCCAAAAAGGTGTTATTTTGGGGCATTTGTACCAAATGTGAGAATAATTACCTATATCAGATTTACATCTCCAGCATTTATTGGGTATTTCAGGATTTATTCTATGTAATAAGGCAGGTGTTTTATACCAGCGAGATACAAGTTTGTAATACATTTCCTGATATTTGAATGATTGTGAGAAGAACAATGCGTTTTTCATTATATATTCCATATTCGTAGAACTTAGTATTTTCCCTCTTTCATCATTCCATT
Organism: Bufotes viridis; assembly: GCA_033119425.1. NCBI lineage: Eukaryota > Metazoa > Chordata > Amphibia > Anura > Bufonidae > Bufotes > Bufotes viridis. Next base: position 92,077,273 of record CM065596.1, on the reverse strand, counting down.
TGTCAAAATAAGCAGGGTATGTGTTGGTACTATTCAGAATGCCATAGCATTTTGATACTAAGTGATCACCTGCGTTATCCTTTTGAATTAGAGAAACCAAAGGGTTCTCAGTGTCGGGATCTGCAAACCATTTTATTATTGGGTATTTAGACGAATATATTGACTTGTCGTGACTAATTCCCCTCCTAGCTTGGAGTTGAGATCTTCTCTCGGTATTAGTGACCTATTACTCATAAAATTCCTATTTGGAATTTTACTTATCTCCTTTTTTGCTTTAAATGTTAACAGTATTTCCCGCCAGGAGTGGGGTACAAAACTAGATAAAGGGGTTTTAGTAGACTTAGGGATCAGAGTTTTGAAAGACCTTACTATTGAATGCCATTTTTTAAGACTGAGTTTAGTTAATTGATTTCTCACCACTGTTAGATTTTGCTGATAGAGTGGACATTTCCACAAATATGAGTATAGTGGTATTCTTAGGGGATCTTGCTCAATCTCAACCCAAGGTTTAGACTCCTTAGGGGAGCACCATTCCAGTATCCTGGTCACAATCGTCGCTTTGTAATACAGTTCCATATCTGGCAGACCAATACCTCCGTTCCTCTTATGTCTAGCTAATGTCATGTATTTTATTCTATTACTTTTGTTTTGCCAAATAAACTTAGCAATAAGCTGCTTGACCTTCTTAAAGAAGGATGGGGGTATTTCCACTGGAAGAGTTTGAAAAAGGTAAAGAAATCTTGGGAGGATTTCCATTTTTATTAAATTTACCTTTCCAAACCAGGAGGTCCATAAAAATTGCCAATCTTTAAGCAAATTCTCAGTGCTTTTAAGCAAGGGGAGAAAGTTATTAGAGAAGGTATCAGACAACTCCTATCTAGATACTTGATACATGTAGTGGTGTGTTTAAGCGGGCTCAGGTTGATCAATTTGTTCCATGTTTTAATACTTGCGGAAATATTAAATAGTTCAGATTTATTTATATTGATCTTAAAATCTGATCTCTCATTAAAAGAGTCGAATTCTTTAAGCAGATTCGGGAGAGAGTTTATTGGGTCTGTTAAGGAAAACAGGGTATCATCAGCATATGCTGCTACTTTGTGTTCTTTATTTCGTGTGGTGATTCCTTTTATATTAGAGTTTAATCTTATTTTGGTCAGAAACGGTTCTAAACATAAAACAAATAATAACGGAGACAGGGGGCACCCTTGCCTCGTTCCATTGGATATTTGAAATGAGGAGGAAAGAACACCATTGGCTTTCACGCAGGCTGTTGGATTTGAGTAAAGGGCTAATATTTTGTCTATAAAAATTTGGGGTAATTTCAGTTTAAAGAGTATCGCTTTCAAATAGGACCAGTTTAGGCGGTCAAACTCCTTCTCGGCATCTGTTGTAACCAACACCATCTGTAGTCTTTTCATTTTAGCCATCTGTATCAGATGGAAGACTTTAATGGTGTTATCCCTGGTTTCCCTGCCCGGCACAAAACCAGCCTGGTCAGGATCAATTAAATATGACATTAATGGTTTCAATCTTCCTGCTAATAACTTCACAAAGCTCTTATAATAGCCTGATGAAAACCCGTTAGGCCCGGACTTTTTCCTGTTTTCATCGAGGAGATAGCCTCCTTTATCTCTCCCTGCGTGAAAGGGGCCGAGAGTTTCATTAGCTGTTCTTCCTGCGGTGGCTGGAATTTAATGTCTTTGAGATACCTATCAATAGTTGCACTTAATCCCTCATTAACTCTCCCTACCGGGTGTAAATTATACAGGTCGCTGTAATATTTTCTAAAACAGTCAACAATTTTCCTGGAGTCATATACTTCACTATTGGAGGTTTTGAGTTTAGGGATAATCATGGATGCTCTAGCTTTGCGAACCAAAGTTGCCAGGGCCTTTCCACACTTGGTTGCGTGTAGGTAATGTCTGAATTTCGACATAAAGAGGAATTTCTGGGATTGGGAGTCAAGAATCCCTTTCAGTTTTTGTCTAAGCATTGACAGTTCTATCTCAGTCTCCCTGTTTATCCGTTTCTTATGTAAGATTTCTAAATCTTTGATTTTCCTTAACACATCATCTATTTCCATCTGTTTATTTCTCTTCTCCCTCGCTCCAATTCGCATCAAGATACCTCTCATCACTGCCTTGTGTGATTCCCATATCACAGCATTACAGTGACCATCAGCTGTATTTTCTTTGAAAAATAGTTTAATATGTTTTTCAAGCTCATCTACAATTTCTTTCTTAGCCAGAAGGCTTTCGTTCAATCTCCACATTCCCTGTGACTTATGTACTGGTCCAAAAGTAAATGATGCTCTAAGAGGAGCGTGGTCAGAGAGAGTAACAGGGTCGTATTCTGCCTTAGTATTATTGCCAAGGTCATTTTGTTGAATAAATAAATAATCTATTCTAGTGTATGACTGGTATAATTTAGAGAAAAAAGAGTAATCTTTTTCTGTGGGGTTCATTGCTCTCCAAGCATCTACTAATTACATGGAGTGTAGAATTTTTTTAGAGATCGTAAACATTTAAGGGGAATGCTAGAACTGCCTTTGGATGTGTCCGTATTCGGGTCCAGGGGAAGATTGAAGTCGCCCCCGAGTATCAGTGTGCCTTCATAAAATGTTTCCAATTTTTGGAACAGGGCTTTAAAGAAGGGCGTTTGATTGATATTGGGCTCATATATACTGCCAAATGTAAACATTTTCTCCCCAATTTTCCCCTTTAGGAATATGTACCTACCTTCAGGGTCAGCTAATACTTCTTTCTTAATGAAATTCACATTTTTGCTCAGAACGATAGAGACTCCCTTCCTTTTTGGGAAGGTGAATTTGCATTATACCACTGGGAGTAGAAATTATGTTTTGAAATCGGAGTATAGGACCGCCTAAAGTGCGTTTCCTGCAAGAGTAGTATATTTGTTTTGTTTTTATAAAATAGTTTCAGGACTTGAGATCTTTTTGATGGACTATTTAATCCATTTACGTTGTATGAAACACAAGTCAGGTCTATCATATTATAATTTAGAAATCGTTACAATATGTAAGTAGTATTGACTGGTATAATTTATAGGTTGATACTGATTTTGTTCAGTACTCCTCAAAATTTGAGTCTGGTACTGAAATTACGATCTAGATGGTGTCTGGGTCTCTGGGGAACCGTCAAGCAAACCCAGAGGGCCAGAGGTTAGTGAACTAGAGGTCCACTTGTGGGGGGGGAACAAAACAATGGTACACCAAGAGGTATAGTTGTAAAGTATTACTAAAACACTTCAATGAACAGAGATATACTATGTAAGATGTTAAACAATTAATGTGCAATAACAGTAAATTTCAGCGTGAGTTACTTCACTCGTTCGCTCAGAGTATATTTTGAAACATCTTGGAATATGACAATGTCACTCCCTTCGTACGTTATGCTTTTTGCTGGTCGTGCTTTTCTAAGTATTTCTTCCTTCATCCGGAAGCTTAAGATGTAGCATAAGACATCTCTTGGAGCAGCTTTTGGAGAGTTTTTAGGTCGAAAGACACGGTGAGCTCGTTCTATCCCCAAGTCGTCTTCTCCTTCTTTGCCCAGCAATTCCAGGAAGATTTGTTGTAGAACGTCATGAATGTTCTTATCTTCTATTATCTCTGGTAGACCTCTGATGTTCTCCAGGTCATCAATGTGTGATCTTAGTTCATAGATTTCTCTCTGTTGATATTTGAGAGCATTTTCTAGGTGAGTGGCGTGTTGCGTCACTTTGTCATTTGCCTCTTCCAAAGTTGCAACTCTAGAGTGTATTTGTTTCACGTCCGTTTTTATCTCTGCAAGGTCTGCTTTGAGAGAATTTGTTAACTCTTTGAACATATCTCTCATATTGTCAGCTGTGGGGAGTGTCTTGATATAGGTTTTTAAATCTTAATTGCGCTTCCTCAGTCTGCTACAAGATGTCGGTTTCCCGCTCGATTCTCTGTTTGTTTAATCGCGATTTTGTGTTTTCAAAAAAAAGTTGCAATATCGCGATTTATATATTTACATATGTGTCAGCGCTTGCGATGTAGTACCTCGGTTACAGAACTTCAGCGCTTGAATTGCAGCAATCTACAGTAGTTTATGGCTACTTCCCGCCGGTATTCACTCCTTTCTATTCGCGATTCTGTATTTTCAGAAAATATCGCAATATCTCGATTCATACATTTATATATATGTCAGCGCTTATGATGTGGGACTTCGATTATAGAACTTCAGCGCTTGCGATGCGACAGTCTACGGTAGTTTTATAGCTACTTCCCGCCTGTATTCACTCCTTTCTAATCGCAAATTTGTATGTAAAGAAAAATCGCATTTATATTTACCGGGACTGATGTAGAAAGTTTGCGATCTTTTGCCAGCTCGAATCTTCGCCGGATCAAAAATCGCAAACTGCGATATCCGCCACTGAGGGCGGCTACAGGTTTAGGATCTCAGACTGGCTCTTATTTCCAAGATTACTTTTCTTTATTCCTCTGGTAATCCAGTTGGAAGGTGCGATCTTTATATATGTTTCACCAGGGCTCCGGATGTGCTGTTCTCTTATGAACTTCAGGTCCTGGCTTCAGTCCGGTCAGTAGGCCGCAATTTTCAAAGTTGTTGAATCTGGTCAAAAGTGGTGTCCTTTCAATCCCTGTGTCTTCCGATCTGTAGAAATCCACTTTTTTCTTCAAACAACCCAAAATTATGGAAATTATGACGGTTTTAAGGTTGTATGCCTGCAGAGCTCCTCACTGCACGTCCTCTCTGCTCTGCAGCAGGCTCCGCCCCTCCATAAAACGTTTTTTTATAAAACCTGAACATCAAAACTTTTAAAACCTGAACTAACTCAAGATTTCTTTTTCTTGCTACCTCTTTAATTTTTATTTATTTTTTTCTTTTCACTCTATTTTCCTTGCAGAAACCTCTCCTCTCCCATAGGACAATGTGTAAAGTGTAAATCACACAGAGATGGTGCGAAGTACATTATGCACTTTATCCCAAGTGAAAGGAGACGTTTCTACCGTTTCACATTTCTGCTGTAGCACACCAGCACCCCTATGTGTTAGGGTCTCTCAAAACCTAGTATCCTGAGAGACCCTAGAGCCTGATTGTAAAAACTACCTGTGTCCTGCGGTCCCTACGTCCCTATGTGTACCTGAGTGTGGTACTTCCGGAAACACTCCCCTAGGCATAGGGCAGGGTGGTCAGGACAGTCAGAACAGAAATAACGGGTGTCACGCCTTATTCCACTCCTGCTACAGACACAACATCTTTTTCGGGGGTTTGTGTCTGAACCCAGGGTTAGGGCCAGTCTCCTTTTAACATTAGAGTTAAGCACCTTTACATTTAATGAGTCCACACGAGCAGCCATTTGCTTAAAATCCTGACGCAATGAGGATATTTCATCTTTGCACGCATTTCTCACCTCTGTCACAAGAGCTTTAAAATCTGTTTTTGTAGGTAAATGCTGAATGGCTTGTTGGAGCGATAGAGGCTTGTAATGATAAGAGTGTCCCCTCTCCACCCTCCTCAGCGAGGACAGAATGTTGCGCCCAGGTAGTGTGCTCCCCTTCATTAACATCTAGAGAAGGTTCGAAGTGCAAATGGTCATCAGGGGGGTCTCCCCAATCCCTCGGCATTGCAATGGAGTAGCCGTCGCCATTTTGGCTTGCTTGGCGGCCGATTTAGGTGGCATGGTGGGAGCAGAATGATGGCGGATGTGTCCCTCTAATGGCGTGTCTGCCTGTGGGTGTATATTCCCGGGAATCGCACGGGGGATAAAGTCCCTTGCAGCTGGGGACAGAGAGGACACCGGCGCAGTAGCACCGCTTCCAAGGCCTACTGCGCTGTGCGGCGGAAGCGCCCGAGATGTTACCTCCTCATAGGATGCAAGCGGCGCCTGGATGTGTAGGCCACACTCGGAGGACGGAGGTGCTGGGCCACGGCTAAGATAGGCGTCCAGAGTCCCACCTGCGGGTTTGGTAATGGGGCTGTTCCTGGGTTTCTTGGGGTGTAAGCTTTTCTCCATAGTGCTGGAGAGTGGTCCCATGAAGTCTCCGTTCTTGAAGCTTGGCGGAGCTTTGTTCTTATGCTGCAATCTCCACGGATGTCCAGGCCACACCCCAAGATTGAGCTTTAATGGGTGTTTATAAGGTCAAAGAGCAGAGATAAGAAGTCAGTCTGCTCCTCAGATGACAGAAAATACAAAAAATCCACAGGCAGCTGATAAAGCAAGTCTGCTCTGTACACAAAAAGGACTCCATATTGTTAATAAAGACCAATTGAAAAAATGATTTTTAGCTCAAAATCAGTATAATGCAATAATAAAAAAATGCCCCCCAAAGGTGTACATGGCCTTTAACCACTTCCCGATTGGCAATTGACTATAAATGTCCTGGGCGGTCGGGCTTATGTCTGGTTGGACTTTTCTGAACGTCCTTTCATAGATAGCAGCTGCACGCTAATCGTGCAGCTGCCGAGCGGGGGGAACCCCGCTCTCAGTGACAGCAGGGCACCCTAGAGAGAAGGCGGGGACCGTTCCTGGGTGTCCCTGCCTTTTAGATCACTGTATTCAGCTGAGGAAGCGGTCTGCTGCTTCCTGTCCCAGCCTGGTGGTCATGTGATCGCTGGGGGAGTGCAGGAGTTGTCGGGTCTTCCATAGACAACGATTAGCCCTGCACTGTACAGTGCTATATAATGCTGAACAATCTCTCTTGGGGGTGTATTTCCTCTGTAACTGGGGCTGCTACTATGTCAGACCCAGTTACAGGAGAAATCAAAAGAAGTTAAATGTCCCCCAGAGGTCTTGTATGACCTTATGGGGGACACAAAGTGTAAAATAACAAGATAAAAGAAACAGTTTTGAAAAAAAAAAAATTCTCCCCAAATCTGTTATTTAAAAAATGTTAAACAAAGAAGAAAAAAAAGAATATAGACATTTGGTATCGCCACTTACGCAACGACCGGCTCTATAATAATATCATATGATCTACCGCATCAGGTAAACGCTGCAAAAAATAAAATAAACATTGCGCCAAAACAGATTTTATAGTTGGCTCAACTTGGCTCAACAATCTAAAAGTCGTATGTACCCCAAAATGGTAGCAATAAAAATGTCACCTCATCCCGCAAAAACTCAGTCCACACAAGACCATAGTCAGAAAAAAAAGCTCTAAGAAATTTGCAACACAAAAACAGGAATTTTTTTCAAAAAATGCTCTTATTGTGTAAATCGTAAAAAAAAAAAAGACATATTTGGTATCGCCTCGTCCTTAACAATTGGCTCTACAAAATGATATTTTCTACCCCATCAAATGAACGTTGTAAAAAAATAAATAAAAATCATGCCAAAACAGCTTTTTTTTAGTCACTCATCTCACAAACATAGCAATTCATCAAAAAGTCATATGTACCCCAAAATGGTAGCAATAACGTCACCTCGTCCCGCACAAAAAAGAAAAAAACCCTCACACGAGACTATAGCCAGAAAAATGAAAAGAAGTATGGCTCTGCCAACAAAAAATCAGGATTTTTTTTTTCTAAAAATGGTTTTATTGTGTAAAACGTAAAAAAAAAAAAAAAAACTAGAAATATTTGGTATTGTTGCATCCATAATGACCAGAGCTATAAAAATATCACATTATCTACCCTATCAAGTAAACGGTATAAAAAAATTGAAAAATGACACCAAACAGCTTTTTTTGTGACTTCACCTCTCAAAAAATGAGATGAAAAAGCAACAAGAAAGCCAAATGTACCCCAAAATGTTGGCAATAAAAACTACAGCTCTCCCGCAGCTCATTCAACAAAAAAATAAAAAAAGTTATTGCTCTTAACAACCATGACAGAAAATTCCATGTTAGAAAATCCATATGCCACTCCTTCCCTTATGAGCCCTGGCGTATCCCCAAATAACAGTTTGTGATCACAATTGGGGTGTTACTGTATTCAGGAGAAAGTGGGTAGCAAATTGTGGGGGGATATTCTCCTGTTATCTTTTTTTTTTTTAAAGAAAATTTGCTCCCAAAGCACCATTTTCTTGAAAAATAAAATTTTTACTCCCCAGTGCTCCAGACTAAAAAAAAATAAATCAAGGAGCCACTGTGCACTCATTTCCATGACCTGTCAAACTAGCCAGATTAGCGTTGGTAATCCCCAGGCCTCCACTGCTTGTCTTTGGTTTCTCCATGAAAACGTTTGGCAGCAGTGGCATCAAGACAATCCCTGGCCACAGTGTGAGGGGCGGATCTTCACCCAGCAGACGTCTGCATTGTGTATCTGCTGGATGAAAGCCTTTTTTTTTTATTAAAGAGGCGGAGAGTCTAGATGCAAATGGTGACAAGACAACAGTCTTGTCGCCATTTTGCAATTCTAAGTTGCATAGGCGACCATTTTTGTTGCCATCTGGAGCACTGGCGTCCGCAAATTGCGGATCTGCAAAACAAAACGGATGATGTCCGTATGCAACAATGTCTATCCTTGTCCGCAAAATGGAAAATTTCTATCTGCGGGGCTATGTAACGGACATACAGACACGGAAACAAAATACGTTCGTGTGAATGTAGCCTAAGGGTGTATTCTCACGCAGCATATTTGTTATAGAAATTTCTGTGACCGAAATGCACTTCCAATCATCTGAATGCGGTTGTTCCTGCAGCAGGTGCATAGTTTACTGCCTTCAGTTGAATGGGACAGTCACAGAAATGTCTCCAATAAATCTGCCACGTGTGAACACACCCTTAGACACCAGAATTACTGTAAAGGATTTACTAAGAACTAAGGGGGTTTATCAAACTGGTGTAAAGTAGAACTGGCTGAGTTGCCCATAGCAACCAATCAGAATCCACCTTTGATTTTCCAAAGGAGCTGTCAAAAATGAAAGGTGGGGGCAAAGCCTAACAGCAGAGCCGAATGCATGCAGGCTAGCAAGCTCTGCTGAGGACAGACTGAAAGCAGGCAAAATCAGCTTTTCTATGCTTGCCAAAATGGGTAAACTCACTGAGGATAAACTCGGGGATAATCCTGGTCCTCTTATAAAACACCCGGGGGACAGAGCGACTTGGATCGCTTCGTGAGGAAAGCTGCTGTGTTACAGCCAGGGCTGTGGAGTCGGTAGATAAATTCTCCGACTCCGACTCCGACCCTCAGATTTTGAAACTTCCGACTCCGACTCCTCGACTCCGACTCCTCTGTATTTAATATGCAAATACGAAGCTGTTCCACCAAGTTCTTCTAATCTTCTCTAGCACAGAGAGGTAGTTGAGCAGATGCTGCTGCCTTCTCCTTTGTGTGCTGATCTTCTGCTGACGATAGAGCAGTGGGAGGATCCAGGAAGGGGCAGGGGAAGGGGCATTTATTTTAAAACATGATTTTCCTAGTAGAATCCCATAGTCATGTTTAAAATTTAAGCTAACAATCTGAGTTTACATGTTTTATAGCCTTAGCTGAATGATAGCAGTTTTTCAAATGGTTTACAGCTTCAGTCTTGAACTATTGACTATCCATTCCCTTCACTTATACAAGTGTCTCCAGTCCTTAATCAGTTATCAGTGAGAGGCGAGGATAACCATGGGTTCCCTGTAACAGCAGACCACAAGACAATGGAAAGTGTAAGTATTGCCGCTCCTTAAAGGGACACTGACAGGCTGATTTTCCAGCTAAAGATATATATATATACTGGTATTCATCAGAGAATTAGGAATAAAACTATACTAATGTTACCCCCAGTTAAGCTGTACTTGTGTTTAAAAACATTTTAATCTGTATGCAAATTCACTATCTTTGTGCCCAATGGGGCAGCGTCTCCTGCGGCTTTGTGCCCAGCCGCGCCCGAAGTACAGCTTCCCAGCGCTGTTCCCCTCGTTATTAGTCACTTCACTGGCCTTTTTTTTCAGGCTAGCCGAACGCTGAATTCCTGCGCAGGCGCACGTGTAGAGTGCTTGCAGCAGCCTCGTCTGGCTATGCTGAGGCTGTGCCAGCTTTCTCTCTTCCTCCTCGCTACCTAGTCCTGTCTAGTGCTGCCAGTACTCTACATGTGCGCCTGCCCCCTTGGGCACAAAGGTAGAGAATTTGCATATTGATTAAAACGTTTTTAAACACAAGTAAACCTCAACTGGGGGTAACAGTCGTCTAGTTGTATTCCTAATCCTCTGATGAATACCAGCAGATATATCTTTAGCCGGTAAATCAGCCTGTCAGTGTCCCTTTAACTGCATAGTAAAGCATATGAAAAGCATGCTTCTTCACGGTCACTTAATGTCTTTGTTTAGCGGTAACGTGACGCACTGCATGCATTGGCCTTTATTCTTACAGTAGAGAAGTAATTAATTATAACTTTATCTGAATTGGGACATTTAAACTTGCTTTTTTTTATTCCAATTTTTTTTTATTCCAATTTAAATCTAGTAGGAGTCGGAGTCGGTCCATTTTTTGCCGACTCCGACTCCAGGTACCCAAAATTGCCTCCGACTCCTCGACTCCGACTCCACAGCCCTGGTTACAGCACAGAAGACCCGGCAAGATGGCGGAGTCTAAAGAGCCAGTGCTCCTACGGGAAGCTGCAGACTCGTAGGATGCACCTACCACAGGGGACCATTTCCCGGTCTCCACAGCATTTATGCGTCAATTACTGGCAGAAGCCCTGGACCCAGTAGTCCAGGAATTTAAGGACTACAAGCGTGATCTACAACAACCTGGTGACAGAGTAGATGCAGCCGAGTCAGCCCGATCCGCCATTATTGAATTTGGATCAGCGGTTTCGCACACGCTTGATCATGCTCAGGCGCACATGAATTACTTGTATACCCAGCTTGAGGACCAAGACAATCGTGGACGCCGTAACAATCTATAGCTTAAAGGTTTTCCTGAAACCATACAACCAGAAGCTATTGTGCCCACGTTGTCAGGCTTCTTTATTGAGCTCCTGGGGGTAGAAACCTTTGTGGTAGTGGAAATGGAAAGGGCTCATCGAGCACTGAGGCCACCACCGGGTCCCACAGAACCACCTAGGGACATAATCTGCAAGTTGGTAAATTTTCAGATAAAGGAAGATTATGAAAGCTGCTCGAGCCTCAGCACCATTGCAATTTGCGGGAGTCAACATCTCGATTTATCAGGATCTTTCTCCTTTGACGTTGAAAAAAAAGGCCCTCAAGCCACTGTTGGATTTCTTAAGAGAAAGAAAAATCCTATATAGATGGCTATACCCTTTTGGGTTACTCATCAACGCGCCAGAGAAGAAGTTGGTGATTAGATCTCATACAGACCTGAGGCAGGCATACGATCTCCTAGGAATTGCCGATCAACAGAACCAAGACTGGAACCCTGTTCAAGAATTGACGGACCTTCCAGTTCTGCCATTACCTGTCTCATAGATCCCAGCGAGACCAAAAAAGGCGCCGAGGCAGAAGAGGTGGCAGGAGATCCGTACGCCATGGAAGACCGCTCCAGTGATCGAATGAGATAAATCCAAGGGACTTGTAAGATGCAATGCTTCTGCAATTCCCCCCAGGGGGTGAGATGCATTACATATGTCTAATCTATCCAGTATTCTTACCCACCTCTCCTGTCTCTCCTTCACCATGTGCCATTTGCTAGACTTATCTTACTGTCTAGTGATATGTTCTATAACCTAGATATAGCAGTATTTGCCCATGTTTTATAAAATGCCTGTATTTCCCAAAAATTCCTCTAGATAGCAACCTCCGTCTCACAGATTCCTTTACATGCCTGAGGTCACATTTCAACTCCTCACAGGAGTAGCAGTTAATGATTTAAATGTTGTTTTTCACTATTTTCTGTTTTATTACTTTCAGTCCTATTGCCAGTCAAGTGACGTTAGTATCCCTAACAATACTATAAAAGATGGAGTGGAAGTTGTTCATGTTCGTCCGACATTACAGTTACAGGTCTTTGGTGACAGAGTAGAGAAAGACAAATATACTTGGGAAATGATGATTGGGGCTACCCAGTGAGTGAGAGTCCCTTCTATCACCCTCACTCTGAATTTATATGCCCCTTGTGCATTAACTACCGTCCACTTAGATGGCTAAAAGTGTGTTAAAGTATGTTCCTTTAATGTTAGGGGTATGAATGCACCTGCTAAGAGGAGTCAAATTTGTAATATGCTAAAAAAAACAGAATGCAGAAGTGATACTTCTGCAGGAGACCCGCTTTAGCAAGGGGCATATCCCACATCTGGGCCATTTGACTTATAACCAATGGTTTCATAGTGCTGCTCCAGACTCTGCCTCCAAAGGAGTGAGCATAGCACTGCATAGACTGCTCTCTTTGGAGGTGCGTTCGACCCTTGCAGATACTGAGGGTAGGTATATCTCTGTTAAGGGGATAAATCGAGCACAGATATACACCTTTGGTAATATTTATGCACCAAATAAGCTGCAGGCACCCTGGATCAGGACGATGTTAACCAAATTTTTCAAAATTTGCTGAAGGGGTTATCATCTTAGGGAGAGACCTCAGTCTGGCAATGGTACCAGAGATAGACTTATCTGTAGGCACGTCCTCTCTTTCATTAACAGCTCTCAGTCATATACGTAGAAACTTTGCCAAAGCTGGGTTGGTTGATGGTTGGAAAATGATGCATCCTAATGAAAGGGACTACTCTTATTTCTCGCCGACACAAGCCTCATATCAGAGGCTAGATTATATCTTTGTCTCTACCACAGTGTTACCATATTGCACAAATGGGTCAATTGGATCATTGGCTTTATCAGATCATACTCCTATATTTTTACAATTTATACTAAAAAATATTCCTAAGAGTGAAATGATTTGGAAACTTAACGAAACTCTCCTTCACAATCCTGATTGTGTGAATACTATGATGACTAAGTTGAAGGAGTACTTTACTCTCAATTACTCAGTGGACGTATCACTTGATGTAATTTGGGAGTCGCCTAAAGCGTTTATGAGGGGTCATTTTATTTCATTAAGTGTTCATGTAAAGAAAAAAAGAGAAACTTAGATTTCAGAATTACAAAAGAGAATACACAAACTTGACTCAAAACATAAGAAACATCTAAAGGGCGACTCGACAGACGGTCTGTGTATGATATACTATAGTACCTTTAAAGAAGAGCTATTACCTAGATTACTTATGGTTTATAATTCCCTGTGGGAAGGGAAGCACCTCCACTCACATACACTTGCAGCACAAATAACAGTAATCCCGAAAGAAGGGAAAGACCCCTCTCTCTGCACCAGTTATCGGCCAATTTTGTTGCTCAACAACGATTTAAAATTAATAGCTAAATCATTTGCATTGAGACTACAACCTTTACTCCGGCAAGTTATAAATATGGAACAGGTAGGATTTGTGAAGAACCGTGAAGTGAGGATGAACACCAACAGAGTTGTTAGAAAACAGAGTTGTTAAGTACGCTCATAAAACGACCGCCCCTTTAGTCCTTCTCGGCACAGACGCCGAGAAAGCGTTTGATAGAGTATACTGGACATACTTGAGGAGAACTCTGAAGTGCTTTCAAATCCCATAAGGCGTCATAGACGTGATGATGGCGATGTATAGGGACCCAAGTGCCCGTATAATGGTGAACAATATTCTATCACCCCCCCCTTTAAGATAAGTAATGGGACCAGGCAGGGGTGCCCATTATTGCCGGTATTATTTATCCTCTCCATGGAACTGCTACTACAAACCTTTAGACTAAACCCAAAAGTGCAGGGGATCTCGGTTCAGAATCAGGTCCATACCCAAGCGGCTTTTGCAGATGACCTACTGTTGTTTATCAGTAATCCTGTGGAAGCATTCCCGGAAGTACTTGGAGTGCTTGATCATTTTAGCACTCGTTTGAATTTTAAAGTAAACTTCTCTAAGTCCCAGGTACTCAATATCACCTGAGATTTATACACCCAAAAGCACCTGGAGAGGATTTCACCATTTGTGTGGGCGACAAAGAGCATCCCTTTTTTAGGCATAAATCTTACTCCCCATACTTCTAACATATACTTAAAGGGAACCTGTCACCTAAAAAACGCTTATAAAGCTGTTCATATTACCTTATAGTGCCCCATAGTAGTTTTCTACAGCGCTTTTTCTTACTTTTTCAGCATTTAGGCTCATAGAGAAATCGATGTTTTATTCAGCCGCTGCCCCGTGCTTCAAGTCAGGCTTGAAGTCAAGGGGGCAGCGGCCTAGGCGTCTTCAGTCCTGCTCTTCCCGCCTCCTGCTGCCTTGATTGACATCCAGCATCTCAGTGCCGGCTCTGGCGCGTACATTTAGCCGGCTTCATTCTTGCTACAGCGCATGCGCTCGCCAGTCTGTCACAATCGCGCCCGTGCCCGGCATCTATTCTACCTGCGCATATTGAGCGTCATCTCCGGCACGCAGCAGAGGCCAGCCGCACGGGCGCGATTATGACAGACTGGCGGGCGCATGCAAGCTTTAATGCGGGCTGAGAGAGCGGTCCCGGCACTGAGATGCTGGATGTCAATCAAGGCAGCAGGAGGCGGAGAGATCAGGACTGAAGACGCCTAGGCCGCTGCCCCCTTGACTTCAAGCCTGACTTGAAGCACGGGGCAGCGGCTGAATAAAACATCGATTTCTCTATGAGCCTAAATGCTGAAAAAGTGAGAAAAAGCGCTTTAGAAATCTACTATGGGGCACTTTAAGGTAATATGAACAGCTTTATAAGCGTTTTTTAGGTGACAGGTTCCCTTTAAATTACAAATCCATTCCAAGCACAATAAAAACCATTATCGAGGATTGGGACATACCATTCACTTCCTGGTTCGGTCTTGGGACTCTTATTAAAACAGTCATTCTTCCAAAAATACTATATTATCTGCAAGTCTTTCCAATTGCTATACCTAGTACTTTCTTCTTAGAAATGAGGAAAATAATAACTCGCTTCTTGGAGAGGAGCTAGACCCAGGCTGACATACTCACAAACTATTAAATCAAACAAAGCCGGAGACCTGGGTGTGCTGGATTTCTATACATATTACAAGGCCATGCATGGTCTTAGGGCTTTGGAATGGCTAAGAAACACACCGGATAGGCTGGATATACAAATGGAGCAATCCATGTCAGATGTTACCTTGAGGTCATTGATTCTTGCTATGACCCATATCACTGAGTTGGTAAAAAATATTGAAAGTCCGATGACTCGGAATACTGTGCAAATATGGCATTCAGAGCTTCCAGATACCCTGCTTACCAACCCTCTCTCCCCATTGCTGCAGGTGAACAATGTCATGTGGGACTCCCCCAAGGAATTTAGGGCATCACTAAATGAAGCATGCGAAAAGAACAAGGTAGGATGTGGTGTGGGATGTAGTGAGGACAGATATTGTATTCTATGATGCTTCCTCCCGGCATCTTACTGTCGCTGGTTTGACTCCATTCCATACGGCACATTTTCTGCAATATCTCAAAAAGATACAAACCCCAGAAGATGCGATTCCTGTAGGCTTTGAACAGATGGTCTTGAGCCCTAGGGAACCAGTTAAAAAATTATCAAGAATATATAACTCACTCATGCCACAGGTTTTATCACAAAAACCTTCATTCATCACACACTTGGAAAAAGACCTTCAAATAACGTTCTCTGACGTTGAGTTAAAAACTCTCCTTTCCCAAACTTCTAAAGTTTCTAGGTGTGTACGCCTACAGAAAAACTACTATAAAATGTTGACCCGGTGGTACTACACACCAGAATTGCACAAAATGTTCCCTACCTCTTCTCCTTTATGTTGGAGATGTCTTGGAGAGGTAGGTACCTTCATGCACATCTGGTGGACATGTCCGGTTATCTCTCCATTCTGGACCTCAATCTGCGAGATACTTACTAAATTGCACCACAAAGTTCTGGTGATGTCACCACAGACGTGCCTATTTGGTCTGATTGGTAATTCCCACCAGATGTCTCATTAACTTAAACTATACCAACAGTTACTGGCTGCTGCAAGACTCCTAGTTGCAGCAAATTGGAAGTCTCCTGATCCACCTACGGTTGCACAATGGCTTATAAAATGTGACCAATTGTACCGGATGGAACAAATTGCCAATTGGGACTTAAACACGTCTAATAAGTTTGATAAGATCTGGGGCCCTTGGAGTCTCTTTAGTGCTAACCCTCACTAAAATTGATATATACTCTCTACTCTGAGCCTTTCTTCTTTCTCTCACCAAACGGTTTAGCTAACTATTGTTTTTCTCTTGTTTAAACCATGGTTTTTAGACACGGTATGTGATGCGGTAGTGTTTGTCTTTTTTGACTATTTATACCAAATAATATCAACCGTCTGTAACGTTTATGATACAAAGATTGACAAAATGTATGCTTTCTACATATACTTTTTACTATTGTGTGTACCTTATTTTCCAAGAGTGTATAAGTGCATCACAAACGATGTATTCTGAACTTGTATCATAATTATCTTCGATAATAAAAAGTTTTAAAAAATGAAAGGTGGGATCTGATTGGCTGCTATGGACAACTCAGCCAGTTCTACTTTACACCAGTTTGATAAATGACCCCCTAAGGGTTTTTCTACAATCATAAAACCTTCATAAGGGCTCATGCACACGGCCGTTGTGCAGCCGTTCCGTGCATTGGGGAACGCAATTTGCAGCGGCCAGGAGAGATCCAGACCCGTTCAACTTGAACGGGTCCGTGATCCGTACGTTCTGCAAAAAAGTAGTGCATGCTTCCACACCACATCTCCCGAATTGCGGACCCATTCAAGTGAATAGATCCGTGATACTCGATACACACGGCTGATGCCCGTATATTGCGGACACACTGTATGCAGGCCGCAATACGGCACAAGCCGTGTGCATGAGCCCTAAGGCTGTATGCAGGTGTATTAAGCGGCAGTGCACCAAAAACTGCAGGTGTCCAGCCTAAACAGTCACCCCCCCAATTATTCCACCAGGCGAGAACATTTTGGGGCGTCATATCCTCTCTGCAGCAGTTACCCATAGCAACCAGTCAGCCTGCAGCTCAGAGAACATGAACGGGTCCGATTAGTTGCCAAGAGCAACTGCTAACAGTCATCTCCTACCTGCCACATTGAGCCCCTCACACGCAGCCATCTGGAGCTGTCAACGTCTCTCCTCATGTCCCGTTGTGAAGCGGCTCTCTGTGCAGTCTATCGCCATGCCGGCCTTCATCATCCTAGCAACACACACAATCCACAGAGCTTAAAGAGGCAGAGCAGCGGAGGGTCTAGGCGCAAATGGCGACAAGACAACAAAGTCTTATCGCCATTTTGTAATTCTAAGTCGTATTGGCGACCATTTTGTCACCATCTGGAGCCATGCATCCAAGTATTAAAAATTCTATGAAACACATGTTGAGTGAAGTGCTTGCTACACCCCTTAAAAATTCCTTGAGTGGTGTAGTTTACAAAATGTGGTCACTTTTTGGGGGTTTTCACTGTGGGGGTACCCCAGGGTCTCTTCAAATGCAACATGGTGCCCAAAGACCATTCCAGCAAAAGCTGCCCTCCAAAAACCATATGACACTCCTTGCCTTCTGTGCCCTGTCGTGTGCCCAAACAGCGGTATATGACCACATATGGAGTGTTTCTGCAAACTGCAGAATCAGGGTAATAAATATTGAGGCTTGTTTTGTTGTTAACCCTTGATGTGTTCCAGGAAAAAATTTGATTAAAATGGAAAATCTGCAAAGAAAGTGAAATTTTGAAATTTCACCTCTATTTTACTTTCATTTCTATGGAATACCTAAAGGGTTAACAACATTTCTAAAACCAGTTTTGAATAGTTTGAGGGGTGTAATTTCTAAAATGGGGTCATTGATGGGTTTGTTCTACTATGTGAGCCCCACAAAGTGACTTTAAAACTGAACTGGTCCTTATAAAGAAAAATTTTAAAAACTGCTTCTAAAATTCTAAACCTAACATTCTAAAAGAATAAAATTGCATTATCAAAATGATGCCAACATAAAGTAGACATATGGGGAATGTTAATTAATGAATATTTTATGAGGCATCACAGTAGTAAGGGGTTATATGTTTCGTCAAACTGCAAAGTAACAGGTACCACGCCCCCTTTTATACAGCTACCCCCGTCCCTTTTATATTGCTTGATATAAAATGTATATTGCTTGATATAAAATTTATATTGCATGATATAAAATTTATATTAAATTTATATTGCTTGATATTAAATTTATATTGCTTGATATTAATTTAATACAAGAATAGGACATCTTACTACACACTTCTCAGATCCCGGCTAATGTCCACAGTTTACATCTGTTTATTAACTTATCAGACCTATTCAATTCTTATGAAATGTGTTAGGTGCTTTAATAATAATAGCATTAAAATCAAAAACGGTGACAAATTTAATTCGTTTTAAAAGCTTTATTAATTTTCCTTATTTACAATAAGTGACCATACATTTTTCACAGCCCGTAGAGACAGACACGTTTGATTGTAATTACAGCATCGAATACATAATCGTATCATGCGTTTTGTTACAAATAAACGCACAATACGATCATTTTTTCTAAAATCGTTAGTGAACATTTTTAACACATTTTCAAAAGACATTCCTTTAGCGAGACATTGTAAGATATAGATACAGTAATGGCCGCAGACCGTGCTAACGCCGTCTTGTATCTGTCTGTTTTGATAATTTATAGTCTTAGAATTTTTATATAAAAACTTCATAAACTCGCCAGCAAATATTTCATTTGAGGGTGATAAACCATAACTATGAAAAAAAAATAGATCATTCGGATATAATATAATTAAAATCCAATGCTTCCCCCACTGATACGAATTATCCGTATTTACAATGTAGGCTGCGGGCCCGTCGATGATTTTATCCCCCGGTAATAAATCACACGGAAATACCCCTTTAAACATGCGCCGGGCGTTAATATCAGCTTTAATAACACAGGCAATTTCATAATTATTCATGTTTATTGAAGATCATATAATACCTCCCGCCGATTATTTATTTCAATAATATTTTCATGAACTGAATATACAATCATGTTAATTGTGTTCGCAATCGGTTCGGCAAATCTAATTTCAGCTCTCAGATTTCCAGTTTTTACTAGAGAGAAATGACCGCCGGGTTCTTGATCCGGCGATAAATCAAAAGCGAACAAAGTGTAACCGTTCAAAAACTCGTGACGATCCATGGATAAAGCGTTGTCAGCCTTGTTTTTCCCCGAAATATGTACTAGGGACATATGTTCACGAACAGCTGATTCGTCTTGGAAGTTAGGTTGAAAAGGTTTTGCCGGTATCTGTTGCCCATCCAAATATAAGGCTGCATAATTCCCATTATAGTGGTTGAAGCGCAAAATATTTATTTGGTAACTCCCGGAAAATGATTCGTTATCCACAAACGCTAGTATTACTGTTTTTGGTAGGTTTCCGAGAAAAAGATTCTCGTGGTTAGATATGCGAGTACAGGCGGGTTCGCTATACACTTTAAGCGACGCTCAATCGACCGATTACTTTGCGTTAGCTGTTAACAGAGCGCGACTGACCGATTCTTACAGCGGGCGATACTTGTACTCTTTTGACAAACAGGGAAGCGTGCTGTATTTGGACTTTAAAATTGGGCGCCTCGGCCGACATAAGGCAGAAAATGTATTTGTTTCTGGTCAATTTTATCTTTAGATCTAAACCGTTCAGTATTAACTTCGGTTGATTAAATATATCGGCGTAAACAGGCCCCATTAATTCCACACTTCTAGAGCGTGCTGAATATTGTGCTCTTTTGCTGAAACCGACATTGCGTCCGTCGAGAACCCTGTCATCATGATGTCCCGCTGTGTCTTTATAGAATAAACCGGCTGTAAATTGTGACGCTAAAGTTTGTGAATTATAATTTATTAGGGCCTCTATATACGCTCTATACATATAAAAGGTTGACGCTTCTTGAAATCAACGTGTCACCAAGCGTTATATCCAGTTGATTAAAAAGACTCGCTATAGGAGAGTTAATAAGTGCCACGCGGGATCCTTCTGGTATGGTTGTGTTATCCGGACTAACGATTCTGCAAACGACATGTAACAATGTGTTATTAAGGTTGTAATAATATTCACCGCTGCCCGAGATGTAGAATTCCAAAGGGGTATTGTCAGTGATTGCGGCGATTGGTTGCACCTCTACATAAAGCGTTTTTTTTAATGCTTGTTTGTGTAGGCAGTATTTGAAAGATGTCTATCTCTGATTTGGCGTACTCAGCGGATGCGTCATACTCGAAAGCCATAGCGTCTGACTAGAAGATGTCGCTCGGGAAACGGCTTCTTGTTTTCTGGCGGCGACGTCTCTTAGGTTGTGATACTTTATTCATAAAAGTTGGTAAGACGATGGCAGCGCGTTCACGTTTTCTTTTACGCGTTTTCTTACGTATTTGTATGACACCAGAGCCCTCCTGGCCTTGCGTCAACCTATTTATACGATCCATAACGGCTGTCGATGCCGTCGTGACAACGTCTTTAGCTATGTTACGGGCGGATGTTTTCACGTGAGGTTTTACAAGCGCCACACCTTTCTTAAATAGGGGTACGACACGCCGGATCAGACCCCGAAATAACCCGGCGAGGCCAGAGCCATGCATGAATTCTGTACCGTGAAATCCATCCAAACCATGACCAGCTTGCGTTATGTAATAATGCGTATACGCGTCCGGGACACCGTACACTCTCTGGGACAACATTTTAGTGCGTCGTCACAGCGCGCGGTCTAAAGTGTAATCGCACAATAGTCTTGCCGTATTTGAATTTAACAGGTTTAGCCTGATCAGTGAGTATCGATATTGTAACCGTGTCAAAATGATGTTTACAAACAGGTATATAGTCCGGCCAGTGATACTTTTGCGTGACTAGATCACCATTTTTACCGCCTAACTCGACAGTTCTTAAAAGTTGTACGTAACTATCGCCAACAAGTTGATGTTGGACGATATCTGTACAAACAAACATTGTATAAAAACCGGCTTTAATATTGGGATTCATTTTTTGCTCTTTTGATGAAACTAGAGCAATCCCTTTTTATACCACCAGCATGATGTTCTAAAGCAGGTAAGCCGGGTCCTTAGTAGCGGAGAACGATGTGCTCGACATCTACATTCTTGAGCGCCGGAGCTTGTGAATACCCCAATAGCCCCAAAATATTCCCCAATTTCACACAAGGCATGAACTTGTATAATGGTGAATTAATTACATAAACGGTTCTGTCAATATTGATCGGGAGGTATTTTTATAGATTCAAGTTTGCTATTAATGGCTTTGATGAGCTCATGCATATTGGAGTAATAACCCGATTTAACAAAAAGCTCACAGATCGGCTCGTCGCGGTGTGCTATGTAGAATACACCATCTCTGGGGCCAAAGGTTTCCCACGTATGTGGATACTGAATCTCCACTAAAGCCACTTCGTAAGGACCGCAAAGATGGACCGCTTTTGCTAACTTAGTGGTGTAATCGGCGATGCTGTTTTCGGGGTAAAGTTTGGCGGATGCGTTGCAGGGTAGCGTGATAAAAAACGATCCGTCCTCCATAGTTTACAGACTCAACAACTGTTTTTCAGGCACCCAAGAGTTAAACTTGTCGGGGTATCCTGTCCACTTTACAAAACACAATGTTTTACCCCGAACTTTCTTCTTTTTCAGTATTTTTTCTACCCTGTAAACCCGCAGCTGGTTGAGGGCTACTTTTTGGACTTTCTCCGGGTAGAACGAGCCTTCAATGAACTCATCGTCAGGTCTTTCAACTTATAAAAGGGTCTGAGGCCCCTAGTGTTTATAGCGTACATTTTAAATATCTCGTCCGTATAGGTTTGTTCATATCCCTTTGTGAAAGTCCCCTTATAGTGCACAATTCTGACGTGATTACCTATATTTAATATCGGTTTAACTTTTTTAATAGTAATGTAATAACCGTAGATATTTTTCCAAACAGCTAAAGAGTTCTCTTTTGTCACATCGACGGGGCGACGCCTTATAGTTCTGTGGTATGTGTGGTGATAACTATACACCAGGTCTTGTAACTTGTCGATGTACCTGTACGTGTTTTGTTCTCTAAGATAACGCCACATTTTAGTTTTCAGCGTTCTATTAAAACGTTCAACCAACGATGCCTTAACAGCATTTGTAGTTAAAAAATGATGTATTTTATAGGTTTCACAAAGACGTCTCATAGGTTTGATTATAAACTCACGGCCCAGATCAGTCTGGAGCTTTCTGGGGGTTCGCCCGCTTAACTTAAATATCTGGTCAAAAGTGGAAGCCACTGTAGTGCCGGACTTATTTGAAAGGCCCAACACCCAAGCATATTTAGATAGAATATCAACGACCGTCAGCAAGTATTTTACACCATTATTTTCTTTAGAAAAATCTATCATTGACACAAGATCTGCCTGCCATTGATCATCTATATCAGACACCACAACCTTGTTTCTTGTAAATGATTTTTTAACAGGTTTGTACAATGTGTAAGTATCCTTGTTGCCCAACCAATTTTTACAGTCTTTTCTTATGCCAAATTTCTGTACTTCTCTGAATAAGGATTCCACGCCCCCATAAGAGCCAACAGCTTTTGGCGTGTAGTCAGTGGCGTACATACAGGGGTCGCAGTTGCGACCGGGCCCGGCACTCCAGGGGGCCCGGCCGCCTGTGGACTCACCCCCCAGGCCAGCAAGCTACCCTAAATCATGTACTAACATGTAATGGAGCGCTCTGATGGGGCCCAGCACGAAGTACAGAGCGCTCTATTACATGTATAATGTGGAGGGGGGGGGGGGGCACATATGAACTCACTCACTCACTCTCACTCACACCCGGCTGGTCGACATTTCTGTTCCGTAGTGAAGCAGGGAAACCTCTTTCATCCCTGCTTCACTGCTCTTCACAGCTCAGGAGCTCCCCCTGCTGGCCCCAGATCGCGCTGCTGGCTGTGGGAGGAGATCTGAAGACGCGGGAATCTGCCTTCAGCACAGCCAGCACCGAGATGAGTGAGGAGGGAGCCTGTCATCAGGGAAGAAGGTAAGTATGTTTTTTTTTTTTCTAAGGCTGCAGACTGGGGGCAAAGAGCAAGAGGGGGGGCATAACTAATTTGAGGATTGAGGCACCTAATCAGGCTTTACTGTGAGGGGGGGGGGGCACATATGAAGGCATAACTATGAGGATTGAGGGGGCACATATGAAAGTTTAAAGGGCTTCTGTCATCACTTTTTGACATTATAAGCTGTCTGACATTAGCTATGTGCTAATGTCAGAGCAGCTTGATAATGTCTTTTTTACAAAAATCCGAGCTATATTCGGGCCAAAAAACGTAATTTTATAATATGTAAATTAGCCTCTAGGAGCAGGGGGGGTGTTGCCCTGCTCCTAGAAGCTCTGTGCGGCAACCTGCTGGCACGCCCCTTCTTACTTTGAGTGACAGTGCCGGGCAGCGATCCTCCGGCACTGTCTCCTTGTGAAATCCAGCGCCTGCACGGCCGCTCTGTATTCGGCGCACGCGCGGTGAACAGAGGACAGCAGGCACCAGCGTCCTCTGCTCACCGCGCCTGCGCCGAATACAGAGCGGCCGTGCAGGCGCTGGATTTCACAAGGAGACAGTGCCGGAGGATCGCTGCCCGGCACTGTCACTCAAAGTAAGAAGAGGCGTGCCAGCAGGTTGCCGCACAGAGCTTCTAGGAGCAGGGCAACGCCCCCCCTGCTCCTAGAGGCTAATTTACATATTATAAAATTACGTTTTTGGCCCGAATATAGCTCGGATTTTTGTAAAAAGACATTATCAAGCTGCTCTGACATTAGCACATAGCTAATGTCAGACAGCTTATAATGTCAAAAGTGATGACAGAAGCCCTTAACTACTGTGAGGGGGCACATATGTGGGCATATCTAATTTGAGGGACACATAATGTGGCATAACTACTGTGAGGGGGCACATATCTGGGCATAAATATTTTGAAGGGGCACATAATCTGGCATATCTACTTTGAGGGGGCACATAACTGGGCATAAATACTGTGAAGGGCACATATTCTGGTCATTACTACTGTGAGGGGGCACATATGCGGCATTACTACTGTGAGGGGGCACATATCTGGGCATATTACTGTGAGGGGACACATAATCTGGCATTACTACTGTGAGGGGGCACATATTTGGCATTACTACTGTGAGGGGGCACATATTCTGGGCATTACTACTGTGAGGGGGCACATATTCTGGGCATTACTACTGTGAGGGGGCACATATCTGGGCATATTACTGTGAGGGGACACATAATCTGGCATTACTACAGTGAGAGGGGAACATATTTGGCATTACTACTGTGAGGGGGCACATATCTGGGCATATTACTGTGAGGGGACACATAATCTGGCATTACTACAGTGAGAGGGGAACATATTTGGCATTTCTACTGTGAGGGGGCACATATCTGGGCATATTACTGTGAGGGGACACATATTCTGGTCATTACTACTGTGAGGGGACACATATTCTGGTCATTAGTACTGTGAGGGGGCACATATTTGGGCATATTACTGTGAGGGGACACATATTCTGGTCATTACTACTGTGAGGGGACACATATTCTGGTCATTACTACTGTGAGGGGGCACATATTTGGCATAACTACTGTGAGGGGGCACATATCTGAGTATACCTACTGTTACAGGAACAAAGGTGGGCATTAGTACTGTGAGGGGCCTCAAGGTGGGCATTAGTACTGTGTGGTAGCACTAGATTACTCTGCTATACATTGGCATGGCTCAGTCTTACCGGCCAGCACAGCGCCCCCTGCTGGTGATTTCACAGGGGCAGTCGCCATCCCTTCCTTATGTAATTATTCTTTTTTTCTCCCCACAGGGACCTTGTTCTGGATCCAGCGGACATCACGCCGACACCAGCGACACTCTGGATGAGGTAGGACCAGATTTTATTAGTTAGGACTGGGTGAGTGTAGCCGTGCATTGGGGTTAGGGCTCTTTAACATCCTGTACGGGTAATCTGCTGTGTGAATAAGTGCCAAGCCCTGCTCCAGACAGCAGAGACACGGAGCACTAACAGGATTGATAATGCTCTTTGCCTCTCTGTGATCTTTTTACTACAAAATCACAGTGAGATAAAGTTGTCACCGTGATTTTGTAGTTAAAAGATCAGAGAGAGGCAAAGAGCATTATCAATCCTGTTAGTGCTCCGTGTCTCTGCTGTTCAGAGCGGGGCTTGGCACTCTTTCACGCAGCGGATTAGCCGCACGGAAATGGCAAGTGATAGGTTACATTTTTGTAATATACTTTATTTAGCCAAAATAATTTTATTAGTAAACTGGGGCTGAAATGGCCATTAGCAGCACTCTTAGAAATTAGGGGGCAACGGGGAGGGGGCCCCATGGATCAGTTTCGCACCGGGGCCCCATGGATTGTGTGTACGCCACTGCGTGTAGTACTGTTTACTCAATATTTCAGCATTTGCCGACATTATGGCAGCATTGTAAGCCGCGTCTACTCAACAACGCGCGACCTAACTGTTTATACAATTTTAAATACTCAGGCTATTTATTGTAAAAAGAAAAAACGGACTACATTTTATTTAAAACTGTTTATGTATAGTAAATAAAACATTATAAGACATTACACAAAAATAAATTTTATATACATGCAAAGTAAAAATGTATGTAAAGCAAATAAAAAACATTAAGATGTTTAATACAAAGAAAATGTATATACAATCGCCAAAGTAAGAAAATTTACAACGTTCACCAAGCCGCTTGCAACAAAGGCGGTAGCCTCTTTTTAGGTAGTAATGACCCCCGCGTCGATACCGATGGTGATGTTAATAACACCGGCGGTGTAAAAGGGCTTTGAGCCGCGTCAAAGGGGTCACTCAGCGCCCGTTTTTTCAAATCATCGAAAAATTCTTGTTCTTCTATTAACGATAACCATTGACGGGACGTTCAGCTGCGCGATAGTCTCCATTAAATAGTCCCAACCGTGAGGTTTAATCTTAGGCAATCCGTGACTCTGGGTAGCTGTTCGAAGCAGGTCAATAATGTTGGATCCGGGTACAGTTTGTTCTTTGTAAATGAATTCGCCCATAGCGTTCCAGTACGGGTTATTACCTGAGCGGTATAGTTTACTTAACAATAGTTCTGCATTTTTTCTATAACGTGTATTAATATTGTCAAGTATCTCTTTAGTATCTGTGCTGATTGAGGCGGTATTTGACAATTGTTGTTGATCGGTTTGCGGCTGTGTAATCAGGGTTAAAGTCGACATTTCTTTACCTGACTGTTTGTTGAGCATTAAGTACCTCTGTAACACGGCTGTGTATCTCTTAATTTTTTCATCATCTAAAAGGTCATTTCTGTGTAGTATTTCGCTAATCTCGTCATCTAATCGTCGTATGGCGGTTTGGCGTATATCTGTTGCATCTACGGATGTTTTTTTAAGCCTGTCCAATTCATTTTTGGAAACCAGGAACATTTTCTCGGCATACTGCATTAGGAACCACCGGCTGTATTAGCTATCAGGCTAGTGATTAAAGGTATTGCAAAGCTCCTATAAAACCACCGCTCTGGTTCACAATGCGCTTCTTTCCTTTAATGGAGTACTTTTTATCGCTTAATTTATTTATAGCCCTACGCCATTTTTTCAATATTTTTTTGGGAACTCTTTAAGAGGGATCTTTTCTTTAAGGATGTTGAGAGCGATCTCGCCAATAGCCGATTATCAAATCATTACTGGCGTTACGTAATATTGATTTTCGGGCCTTCAGATTTGTTTTGACTAATGCTTTTAAAAGATCCCAATTATGCCGGATCCTGCTCGACATCTATACAGCACCAGCGACACTAACAAAAATAACCGTAAAGATGTGAAATGCCTCATTTTAGAGCTTCTTTTTGCACACATAAGCCACCGGCAGATCTGGTGGGAACAGACTGGTTCTGAGTCGTAGGTCCTCAGGCGTGTCAGATCTTAAATCTACAAGGAAATAGCGGTAAGGCTTGTGTGTAGCATCTTCAAAAGCTTCTAAAAAGAAACGTGTTTTACCAGGGTACATCTGACAAGCCAACGTAATAACCTGTAATTTATCACGCAGGTTCTTAAAAAGGACCATGTATTTAGTGTTTAAATTTATGGTTCTGCTTTTCTTACCCTGACAAAAAACGTTTTGAACGAGATACATAATGCTCAAATTTCTGTGGTGCACGTATTTGGTGAATGCGTTTTGTATTTCAAGATTTTCACAAGCCACCTCCATAAGATCATCAACAACCGCCAAATTGACCTTGTCCGTTGGAAATAGATCAGCGTCTGTAAAATTTTGTGGGACCCCCTCGATAAACCTGATATTTGTAAACAAACAGGTTAGTTCATCATACAATTTCTGCCAACAAGCGTAAAACCAAATGACATTGTCAGGTTTGTGCGACATTAACGTGTCCGCGTGTATTAATAACTTTTTAACAAAAAAACTCTTTCCAGAATTTGAAGGACCTGCTAGAATACACGAAAAAGGGTGTTGAAATTGCGCAGTCATGTTTAATAGCCGAAAGGCAGCGTTGTAAAGTCGTCCATCAGCTGTTTCTTTGTGTAGACGCACTTTTGCGTTTTATGTAACGGTCTTGTCTCTACGGTCAAGCGCTTCCTATTTCTGAAAATGCCATCTTGTTCAATACCTATTGTTTTCTGCGTCTCGGGGTCGTTGTTGTGTGAGTAATCCAACACAAGGTCTTTTAAACTGTCAAAATTAACAAGCCTCGGTAATGTGTGCGTCGTCGGGTATTTCACTAGTTAGTTCACCGAGAAAATCACCCAAGGGTGGGGTCCATTCAGACCCCTTACTCATGAATATGACGGAGTCTGTGTCGTGATAAAGACAACGTTCCTGCAGTCTGTCTAGGAGCTTGTATAATTCGAGTCTGGCATAGGCGGTTGTAAAACAGGCTGTAAAAATGTTTGTGTTTTTGTTGTGTGTGTAGAGCTCTTTTACATAGCGCCAATTGACTACGGCGTATCGTCATCGATGAATTAACCTCAGAGAGGTTGTAGTATGGCACAAAAGCTAATTTGAAAAGTTCGTCAGGGTCTGTGACTATGCTGGTACGTGACAAGTTAGAAAGCTGTCCAAACTTACCCCATAAAGAGTTTAGGAACAGTTTTGAAATTTGTCTTTTTGCTGGGTTTACAGCTACCTTATCAGAGCGCAAGCGGACATCTTCTTTTTTTAAAAATGACTCTATGTAAGAAGTTTTTTCAGAATCCGTTTTACACCAACTGGGATAACCGGAAGCCTCCTGTTTTATCTCTGAGGTGTAATTTGATGTACGGGGCGAACAGATCGTCTGTTGTGTTCGGAAAATGCCAGATCTCGAAGATCTCGCCGATTCTGTAACCTTTTTCAACAGCTAAAACTAGTTCTATGGTGCACCATGTACCGGTCAGTGAACGCTCTTCGTCTGTGTGACTGCAAATGTCTTTCTGACAGTTCGAGGCGCATGTGTAGCATAGCGGAAACATTAGTTTTTTATTTAGCTTTACAGGCAGGACCCGGAAAAATAAATCTCTGGGTGGGTACACTTTAACTTTGGCAATGCCAAAGTATTTTTTGATGTAACCTAAATGATTTTTGGGTGTCCTACAGAGTAAGTCTTAGTTTTATTATTAAAAGGGTACAGACTGGTGAAATCGTAATAATGCATTTCATCGGGCTGCACCTTGTGATAAAGTTTAATGGCGTTAGTGCGACCGCCGTAAAGCGCGTCACGAGGGACCAAAGGAGTCGGGAATTTCATTTTAAGTAGAAAGTCTTTGACCCCCGAGTCATTTGCAATCATTTACCGCCACTTGTGTTCCCATAGGATGCGGACCGTAAATCCTTGTCGCTGTAGTCGGCTTTTCCTGACTAGGAAAGATTGGTACAGCTGCCCATAGGACGATTTAGTAAGCTTGTTCCTGTCATTCTCGTTATAGCAGACAGGACACCCGTGATAAAAACAGCCCTGAAATTCAAAAGAGGTGTGTTTACCGTTAACAAACGCATACCCGTCCAAAAAATATTTACCGCCCTTTTTTTCACCGCCCTTTAACGCGTGTTGTATAAAAATGCCTTCAGCATGTTCAATGTACATGAGCCACTCTATAGCGGGTGTTGAAAATCGTTTCTGGGTCTTGTGGTTATTATCTGCAGGGACAATCGCTATGGTATTTTTGGGTAGAAATTTAAACCGGTACATAGCCATGCACACAGATGCCAATGTGATAAGTTGGAAAGGATCAATACATTTAGTGACCGTTCTGTATTTCTTTTCACGTTTAATGTATTGCAGAACTTTTTTTTCCGTCATGGCCATAATCGTGTCCCTGTAACACTCACAAGCCCTTCTCAAAACCTCAACATCCTGCTTACAGAAGGCTTTTAACTCTTCCTGAAAATTAAAGGTGTCATTTTTATGTTTCTCGTACCAAACCGTGAATTCTTTTTTCTCACCGGGCATCATGTAATCGACGCCGTAATACCGAGCGGCTGGTAGGACGCCTATGTAGTTTTGATTTTCTGACGTGTTGAAAAAATGCGGGAAGTGTCCCTTGGCGCCTGAAAAACCCATAGCCTCGGGCATCTTGCTGAGCTTCATAGGCATGAAATTCAGCGAGTCTATGAATCTAATTTTTAGGTCATTCAGGGTCACACACATTAACCGACCGCCTTGATTTATAATATTAATTTCAAATTTTTCATTAATCAACTCCTGTAAAACAAAATAAGCGTCGTAGCGTCCTGCGTTGTGAGCTATAAATGTGTAAACCGAAAACTTACCGTCGGCAAAAAAATCGCGAGTACAGGATTTTCCGCTAAAATGCCAGGAGTTTGGGCCGTATAGTGTGGTTGCGTAAATGAAATTGGGTATATGCAAGCCTGTTTCTTGCATGCATTCAAAATCGTAAAAGATGTACTTGTCAGTTATTTTTTTGGGGTTGTATGGCTGCATGTAACAAACATGGTCATCAAATTTGTCAACCTGCCCGCCGCAGATGGTGCATTTTAAACTGTTACATTTGTGATCATCGCCGCAGTCTATATATCTGTAACAAAATCCGCAAAAAGTTTTTTTCTTACAAAGAGCGTTATCACTAAGCGCCAGGTTTCATTGTGTTTCAAAACAATCCTCTGAACGACAATACGTCCTACATATTGGGCACCGTGTATTATTAGACTGCTCAACACAATTCGGTCTCTGGCACGCTTTACAAAACTGCATACACCCGTGTCGATATTTATGTTTGTACACAGTGCAACAAACGTCGCAAAAATAATCGAAACTGATAAAAGCTTTTAGATTTTTTATGCCATAATAATGCTTTTCATGGTGCAATATATAAACGGTCTTTTCTTTAGCGGTGCGGGCTGTGTGATAATAACGCCACTGACCCCTATTGTGGTACAAAATTTTAATTGTGATGTTTAATTTTTTTTCAAATTCAGCAACGTCAGTAAAAGACACCAAATACCCCTCGGGTATTTGTAAGTCTCTATGCAGTTGTCGAGCTTTCTCTAACAATGCGACGTCGCTCAAAGCATCACTCTCCAAAATAGCCTAAACACTAGCGGCCAGGCAGACGTTATTATCGTAATTATTAAAATCGTATACATTTTTACGATCAATAATCCGACTATACGCGATACCACCCAAACGCCTTCTGGACCCACCACGTCGACACCTGACAATGATGACAACTAGCTTAAGTGAATTACCGGCTATGCACTCCGCATTACTCTTAGCGATAGTGTCCAAAAATGTTTCGGCTCTAAATCCATCTCTAGAATACCTATTTGAAAAAATCGAATCAAACGTTTCGCTGCCATCTAAACGCAATTGTATGAAATCACCCGGCCTGGCGTCCCGTAAAACCCTGTCTAACAATGTCTGTATAGAAGCGTGTGTTGCATCGAGAGCGTCAACAAATGAGCGAATTGATTCGAGGTTAACGAATCTGAAGTGTTCCGTGTACATGGTACTATTAAAATTCGCTAAGTCACGCTGTTGATGGTAAACACGTTCTAGATAAACGTATCTAACATTTGTGGTTAAGGGGGTTCGTCTGTAGCATCCGTGTTATAGGTCATGTCGTCATTTTGTGGGACACCTGACTGAATACGATTTAATTGAGTATTTGAAGGTCTGTTAGTGTGCGAGCTGTTTGGTCGACTGTGCTCCGCTTGCACGGCCTGCGATTGCGGCTGTGTTTGTCCGGCATTCAGACGAGCCGAAGCACCAGTCTTGTTACGACATTCCTGTGTTTTATTGATAGCTATTTTGTTCGGACGCATCGGGTTAGTATTGTTGTTACGCCGGCGACGCCTTTTTTCTCTAGCTATTTTAGAACGTTTAACTGAAAAACTGATTTGTATAGCCTGTTTTAACTTTCTAACCCTAGCATTTACAGTTGTTTTTGCGCTTTTAAAAGGTTGGCCCCCTCCACCAGTCATCACTAGTCAGTCTCTGTCTAGCAGCTCTTTTTCAAGAACGTCAAGATACGTAATCAGTCGTGTGTATTTGTCACGCGTAGCGTGTATTCGCACCGCAGTAATTTTGTTGGGGCTGTTAAACGCTAGAGATGTAGATTCTTTAACGTAACATTTTAAATACTTCGCCACATGTGCCATTTTGTTGTTACATTTCGCGAGACCCCTTAACGCGTCGTACATCTCTCCACCCCGGCAATAACGGGAATGGACAAGAGGCTCGTATCGCTGTTGGGGTTCGCATATCTGTTGTACGTCGCTACATGTGTCTGGCGTATCAAATGTGATGCGCTTTTTGCAAGGTATTACATCTTGCGTATTGGTTATTGGTGTTATGTCGCATAAAGCTGTAATATCATTTATTACGCTAGTTGGCTCACCACTCTGCAGAACCGGCTGCGGCTTTGTTAGAAATCCAGCTATCGGTGTATTCGGTTCCTGACGATGTTTTGTGGTTGATCGTCGTCTCTCTTTAACGACGCATGCTTTGGTGTTTTCTTTTCTTTTGGCTGAAATTTAAAGACAAACATTAAGATATAGTTATTAAGAATTTTCAAGTGTGCTAATTAAAACAGCTCTCCGCAAAAGATAGATAGATAGGTCATTACGCCATTTATTATAAATTTAAAGACATGCATTAAGATGTAAGTATTAAGAACTTCAAGCGTGCTAATGAAAACAGCTCTCCGCGTAATATTAATTTACGGGCATCAGGACAGCGGATAATCGGTACTGCTGTTTTTTCAGACCGCCAACTGTCGTGGGCGCTGGTGCACGGCTCTGGTGGTTCTGGGAATGAAGAAGCTTTGGCCATTTTTCTTTTCAGCGATGTATTTTAAAAAAGTATTAGACTTATAGACCATGTTTAAAATAGATTACAGCAACAATGCGCTTTGGTCCTTACGCTCTTTCCCCCGCTTGCGACCCTTTTGTAGGGAATCATCAACGAGTGTCGCGATGTCATCAACTGTATACACTTTTCTTTTCAGTGCTGCGTTTTAAAAAGTGTATTAGCAATATAGATAATGTTTAAAACCGACAACATCAAAGACGTTGATGGAACCTTACGTGTTGTGGCTAGCAGGGTCGTCTGTTTCATTTCAGTGCGCCCTGGAGTTGTGAGATTAATAACTCGCGCCGGATCATTCTCTTTTAGATCATCAGAATCGTTGCCAGTAACTGCAATGTTTGAATGTTCTGTATTTTCAGTATCAACGGCTCCATTCACAATTCTTAAAATGTCTCGGGTTTGAGCGTCTGTAATAAACATGTATGAAATATAACTAGCGCTAAAAATATATATGTAATAAAAACATAAGATGATTATACTTACCGACCAGGCACGGAGTCGTCGGATTGTAATCAGGTTCGTTTGAATTGTCATTATGCGCTATAGCCATTCTGTGCTCCTCGTCTGAAAGCAATTGTACCCCACCACCGCTTATGTACGCCTCGTAAAAATCATCGGCCACTATAAGCAGCTGCGCGTTTGGGATAATGTCATCTCCCCTTAAAGTTTGGTAAGAATCCATCTAAACAAATTGTATATTGTTAGTTAAAATATAGCAACATTTGTATGCTGTAAAAGAAAGACATTTAGAGCATAGCACCCTATAAATATGCACAGTTACATAGATACAGATAATAGAAGTAGTATTCAATAAATAGTGTAATATTTTACATAACAGACAAATGGAACTTACCTTTTGAAGTGTTTTATGTCTTGGTATCCTACGACTGTCCTTGGATAAGTAAATCAGTACTAGCACTGCACAGAATGTGACCTGTTTATATAGGCGGTTCCTGTTGTAAAACCATACCATGTGGTAATAATTAGCATATTCATTAGTTGATGCTACTCAAATAGTTTGTTTAGATTATGTTTTATAAGAATTTATATGTTTATTATAGGCCTTTTTTATGTCAGAATCTTATTTTATATCAAAAGCTTATCAAATGTCATAAATGGACTTATCAAAAATTCTTGTCAAAATATGATTTTAATCAAAATGAATTTTTATCAAAATAGGCAAAAATCAAAAATTCTTATCAAAATATGATTTTATTCAAAATGGATTTTTATCAAAATTAGTTTTTTATGAATGTTAGGTTTATTAAACTAGGAGTGTTATGAAAAGGGTTTTATGAAAAATGAACATTATTAAACTGTAAAAATTGATATAAATTCATATCAAAGTGCAGTGGCTTTTATATCATAAGCTTATGAAATGTTATAAATGACTTTATCAAATGTTATCAAATCACAAAAATTATTTATAAAGCCGCTATGAAATACAAGATGCAGTTAGTACGGTCTGCGGCCATTACTGTACAATTTATATGTTTATTATAGGCCTGTAAGATTAAAATAAATAAATCCCAGAAAAGAATACAGTCTGTGGCTTGTCCAGACAGATATCATGACCATTGCAGTAGAAAGCCGGGGGGTGGGGGGTTTAATCAGCTGGGCTTTTTAAAGTCACAAGAATACAGGACGTGGCTTGTCCAGACAGATGTCACGACCTTTGCAGTAGAAAAGATTGTTTTAAACAGATGTAAACTGCAGACATTAGCCGAACACATCCTGTGACGTGTCAGATATACTAATCAGATATATGAATAGGCGATCACACTTTTAAGCACATAATCAAAACCATTTGCAGTACAAAGTCACAAGAATACAGCCTCTGGCTTGTCTAGACAGACAAGTAGAAAAGATTGTTTTAAACAGTTGTAAACTGTGGACATTAGCCGGGATCTGAGAAGTTGTAGTAAGCTGTCATATTCTTATATTAAATTAATATCAAGCAATATAAATTTAATATCAAGCAATATAAATTTAATATCCATTTAATATCAAGCAATATAAATTTTATATCTAGCAATATAAAAGGGGCGGGGGTAGCTGTATAAAAGGGGGCGTGGTACCTGTCACTTTGCAGTTTGACGAAACATATACCCCCTTACTACTCATCACTGTCTTAAAAGCAGAGAGATTCAAATTTAGAAAACTTTTCAAATTTTTGTTAACTTTTGGATTTTTTAAAATAAATAAAGGTAAAACATATTGACTCAAATTCACCATTAACATGAAGTACAGTGTGTCAAGAGAAAACAGTCTCTGAATGGCTTGGATAAGTAAAAGCGTTCCAAAGTTAATACAACATGTCAGATTTGCTAAATCAAGCCTGGTCAGCAAGAGGGTAAATGGTCTGGAAGTGGTTAAGATTTAGATTTCAGCACTTTTTTATGCATATCTAGCAAACCATAGATCAGAAGGTTTATAAGAGCAGCATCCAGACTGAGACAGTCTATACCAGGGGTCAGCAACCTTTGTCACTCCAGCTGTTGTGAAACTGCAATTCCCAGCATGCTCTACTCGCTTCTATGAGAGTTTTGAGAAGAGCAGAGCAAGTATGCATGCTGGAAGTTGTAGCTTCACAAAAGCTGAAGTGCCGGAGGTTGCTGATCCCTGGTCTATACAATTGGTAAGTTGTAAAAAAAAGTTTTTGGGTTGGAATTAGAAGAAAAACATGCATTGTGCCATTGTTTTACAGCTTTATATATTGTCAACTTACAATAGTTATCCCAGAAGTAACTGATGGTATAATTTATTTTACAACTATATAAAGAACAATTATTTATTCTATGGCAATGTTTAAATGCTTTGGTTTGTTGCAGATCATTGTCTAACCTGTCTTTCTTCTTTTTTTTTTTTTTTTTCTATATTTGTAGCTTTAATGGCAACAGTATTTTATACATTTATATTTTTGCTGATGTTTTAAGTGTTAAAACTTAGAGGGTCACTACTTTTCAAAAAACGTTTGATATGTCAAAGAGTTTAGATCGGCGGGGTCTAGTGCTGTAACCCCTACTGATCCCTAGAACGAGAGGAGAGAAGCCTGTGCATAGCTTTCTCTTGCTGCTCAAGATGTTCCATAGAAGTTTATAGACCCAACTTGATTCCGTCCTCCGCATTAAGTAGAGAGCGCGTGCTCAGAGCAGTAAACTTTTGATATATAGACATATAGTTTTTGAAAATGTAGTGATCTTTTGTTTAATTAAGCAAAGGTCCCAGACAGTGTTTTTTTGTGCTTAATGAGTGCAATATGACTTCACAGGTAACCAGTGAAAAGCTGTGCTTGGCCCACCAGGAACTTCATTTCCAAGCCTCCACATACTTATGTCTTCTGCAAAGCGTCAGGAACCATATTTTCTTTCATGAAGAATATCATGGCAAAGGGGAGCGTACTGTTGAAGAAGTGGCCGGTCTTGTGGGTTTTAAAATACCACAGCAACCTGGTGGAAAAAGCTGGAAGGGGTGAATTGCTGTTATCCAGGAACAAATCCCCAGCTATAGTGAAATACTTATTAGGTGAATAAATAATTCTTGTTGACATAAATGTTTTTTGTTTTTTTTTCAAAGTAATACTTGTTCATCTATTTCTAACATTTTACTATTTACCCATTGTAATGGATTTACTGGCACCCTGACTGGGTACCTCCATTGATGGATGCTCCTAGAGCCTCCCGGGTGCTCCAAGAACTCCACTTGTCACCATACACACTGCAGACCCCACGAACCACCGCAGCTTGGTTGGGGTCTCGCTGTCTCCTACCCACCCTGGACCTAAGAAAAGGCTCCAGTGGGTGAACCTCTCTTCCTTCACAGAGCGAAGCAGGAACGAGCTTTTAAAAGAGCTAGTGATAATACTCTGAGGAGTATAGTGATTATAGCAATCCCCAGAGTGTACTTCTCCAATCTCCCAAACATGAGCCCAGACTTCATGAAGGGTAGAACAGGACCTCTTTTAATAGGGCTACATGTCAGCCTTTTATGCAGGTCTTCAAGCAAGGGATACTCCCCTGGGGACCTTGTGGAAGACTGAAACAGCTTTTACATTAGCCAATCACATGCCTTTACAGGATGAAAACACTCCTGGCAAATGTACACAAACTCCCCCTCCCCCCCTTTTGCCTGGGATACAATTAACAACCACAATGGGCGCTGCCTGTGATACAATTAAACACTAAACGCTAACTTAATCACTCACAGGCAGAAAACACCTTGAAACCCCACATATCCCCATGAATTATACATCCCTGGATAGCGCTGATCTGGGCGAACAACATATCAAAAAATCCCAGATCTGAGCAGGGGTTTCCAATTTCCATGGAAATGACATTTGACCAACCGCAAGTATGGCTTTCCTGCCGACAACAGTTCCACAGATTTAGGCTGTGCGGCCGGTCTACCTTCTACTTCAAGAATGTACAAATTGCATGAACGGATCCTTCGTGCATACTTTCGTTGAAATCGTCTTGTTTGGTAGTTTGTCCGGTAAATCCCATTTGTCGACCCACATAGTAAAAAGGCTTGTTTGTGTCTTTTTACTGAGGGGAAACAAATTCAGTATATGGGCCATAATCCTGAGGCAAAAGGCTGGCAAACAGGCCTCTCCAAAACCCAGTGGCGAGGTTATTTTCACCACACCCATGTTAAGGGTATTGAGGTATGTGGAGTCAGAATTATGGCAGCCTATTATCTGGGGTATGTGTATAAATACAGGAGGAGGCACATATAGCTACAGGAGGAGTTCAATGCCGTTGTCATCGCTGACCACAGCATGTACAGGGTTTGTGGAGGGAGGGGGCTCCATCTCTTACCCCGTCCTGTCCCTGTGCTGCGGTGATGGGGACCCAATAGCTGCTATAGCAGCCCGATGCCTTACACAGCTACAGGCACGCTGTCATGTAAATGCTGACAGACAATGCAGTATGTATTACACAATTTTTTATTTTTTTTTAAAGGAAGGTTTATTCAAAGAAACGGTATGTAGAAGGAAATTCAGTATACAAAGCAAGTACAAAACATAGCCATGGCAAATATACATTTCCAGACAATAGGACAATTGGCCATCAGTAGTAAAGACACAATTTTCCCCACGCCTCCACAACGGCAGTCACATGGAGATGATCCCGCCTTCTCAGGGACAGGAACAACTTTTGGATCAGCCTATATATGGCCCCCTCCCTCTTACCTCTTCAGTTGTTCTCTGTCCCTCAGAAGGACAGGATCGTTGGATCAGCGTTCGCCCAGCCTTGTGGTTTGTTGTCCCGGCGGAGGCCGGAGGGCTGTGGCAGGGGAACGGGTCGCGGGGTTCAGTGGCAGCCCCTCCTTCCCTCCGGTATCAAGCCCTGCAATGCGGGCTGCCCCGGGCTGAAAAGGACCCGTGTCAGGCGGGCCGGGTCCATCCTGTGAGCCGGGGGAGCGTTCCGGGGCCTAGGGATGCTCCCCATCTCCTCCCCGGGGCCGCGCGCGCCTGTGTAAACCCGGAAGTAGGCGCAGCGGCCCATACAGACGCGAGGGGGCGGAGCCTGACGTCATCAGTGGGGACCAGGAAGTTTTAGGAGCGCTGGCTGCCGGCGTCCTCGTGCAGCTCCAGCGCTCCTCGTCTACAGCAGTCATGTCCCAGCCAGCTGATGATTCACCCAGACGGCCCACAGAGTCATCCAGGCCATCCAGCCCGGTAAGCCTCCTCCCAGATATATTTTTTCAGGTCTCCTGGCACTACCTTTGGTGTTGGTCCTTTTTTCCATCCCCCTTTTTTTGTTGTAGAGACTAAGGAACTTTTTTCCATTTTTTGTCTCTTAGGGGAGAGATTCTGTTAAAAGGGATCCTTCACTAAAGAAGAAATGTGCGATCTGTAGAAAGACTCTGTCTAGCTCGTACAAGAAACCTTTATGCCAGAAATGTTGTGATAAAGTGGTTTCAGAGGAGACGCCATCCTTAGTTGAAAGCCTAAGGGGTATGATCAAAGAGGAAGTGGGAGCAGCGGTAGAAGCAAAACTCTCCGCAGTACCTTCCAAGCCGTCTACGTCAAAAACCACTATATCAACTCAAGAGTCAGACTTAGACGAAGGTGAAATTTCCTCTGGTTCTGATTCAGATGCTTCCGTAGAAGCATATGGAAAACCTCTGTGTTCAGTTGAGGAAACAGAATCCCTACTAAAGACAATAAGGGCCACCATAAACCTTAAAGAGCCCAGGGAACCACTTTCTGTTCAGGACCAGATGTTTGCGGGACTAGGAGACAAGAAGAAACGCGTGTTTCCGGTTCACCCAAACATAAAAGCTCTCATCCAGTCAGAATGGAAAGACCCAGAAAAGAAACAGTCCACCTCTAGATGGTTTAAAAGGAAATATCCTTTCTCTGAGGTGGATTCAGCAACCTGGGACAAAACCCCTAAGGTAGACGCCCCGGTAGCTAGAATTTCCAAAAAGACGGCTCTCCCCTTTGAAGATCTTGGGCTCCTTAAAGATCCCATGGACAAAAAATGTGAAAGCCTTTTAAAGAAAACCTGGGAATCTTCCACGGCTGCCTTGAGACCTGGAATTTCTGCTACTTATACCGCCAGAACATTAGCTATTTGGTTGGGGCAAATGGAAGAACATATGGAAGCGGACACCCCTAAGGAAGATATCCTAGCGTCCATTCCAATGTTAAAACAGGCCGCAAATTTCCTTGCAGATGCGTCTGCAGACATAGTGAAGCTTTCAGCTAGAACAGCCGCATTATCCAATGCTTCAAGAAGGGCAATTTGGTTACGTACCTGGTCTGGGGATACCGCTTCAAAAAATAAGCTTTGCACGCTACCATGTGAAGGGGACAGAGTGTTTGGTACTGCACTTGATGATATTTTAGAAAGCCTCTGACAAAAAAAGGGGTTTCCTACGGAATCAAAATATTTCCATCAGAGGCGCTCCTTTCGCTCCCAGAAACGTGGTAGACCTGATCAAAAAAGAAAAGAGACAAGGTCATCCTGGCAATCTAATAAAGGAAAGGGCAAAGGATTTTTGTTCAACCCAGATAAATCCACTCACACCACCTCCCAATGACGCCAGAAGCATGGTGGGAGGAAGACTGGCTCACTTCTATTCAGCCTGGGTAGATATTCAGGCCTCTCCCTGGGTCATATCCGTGATAAAAAACGGTTATGGTCTGGAGCTCAGTTCCTGTCCACCGGAGAAGTATATGGAAAATTCACCTTTAGGGATAGAAAACCAGGAAGCGATGGATCATCAGGTAGCCCTGCTAATGGAGAAAGGGGCTGTGTTTCCAGTCCCAGCACAGGAGCGCAAAAAAGGTTTCTATTCCCCGGTTTTTTTGGTAAAAAAAACCAAACGGCTCATACAGGTTGATTTCTAAATCTGAAGATGTTAAACAGGTACATAATTTACAAAAAGTTCAAAATGGAAACAGTGAAATCAGTAATCAGCCTGCTTCCAGAAAACTGCCTTCTGGTAACACTAGATTTAGCAGACGCATATTATCACATACCTATCAGGGAGGAAGATCAGAAGTTCCTGAGATTTGCAGTCCGGTACAGGAAACAGTTATGCCATTTTCAGTTTCGAGTACTCCCGTTCGGCCTCAGCTCAGCCCCGAGGATCTTCATAAAAGTCATGACAGAAGTAGCAAAATTCTTTCATCTAAAAGGGATTCTATTTTTTCCATACTTGGACGACTTCCTTATAGCAGCCTCATCAAAGGAGTTGTTACTCCACCATCTGCGGACTGTCCAGACCACCCTTGTCAGCCTGGGGTGGTTAATAAATGTACAAAAATCCTGTCTGCATCCTTCAACCCAAAAAATTTTCCTAGGGATATTGTTGGATTCAGAAAAAGCGACCTCCTTTCTCCCTGCTCAGAAACAGGAAAGCCTGGTTCTAAGTCTGAAAACATTCCGGGAGAAGAGTCTGGTCTCCTTCAGGGACATCATGACTGTCCTGGGATTAATGGCGTCCACCATCCCTTCGGTAAAGTGGGCTCAATTCCACTCAAGAGCTTTACAGTCGTTTCTCCTGAGATCCTGGGACAAAAAACAGACATCTTTGAACAAAAGATCAGGATTCGGGTCAGGTAAAAGCCTCACTGACGTGGTGGTTGGACCGGAGAAACCTTTCAAGAGGAGTACCCTGGAGACCATCAGATCTGATGGTCATCACCACGGATGCAAGTCAACAAGGATGGGGAGCCCATATGGAAGGGCAACTGGCACAGGGCAGTTAGGGACCCGATCTACAGGAGGCATCGTCCAACAGAAGAGAACTGACGGCAGTTTGGAAGGCGCTAAGAAGTTTTTCCTCTTCTCTTCAAGGAAAAAACTGTGAAGATTCTGTCAGACAACGCTACGACGGTAGCATATTTGAACAGGCAGGGGGGTACAAGGAGTCAGACCCTGGGCCAGGTGACAAAAAAGATCCTGAGCTGGGCAGAGATAAATCTCCAATCCTTATCAGCAGCCCACGTAAAAGGAAAGGAAAATCGTATTGCGGACTTCCTCAGCAGAGATCAACTAAATGCAGGAGAGTGGATGCTGAATCATCAAGTATTCGAGCAGATCTGTTCCAGATGGGGCGTACCAGAGATCGACCTATTTGCATCAAGGAAAAACAGGCAGGTCCCAGTCTTCTACTCCCTGGCAATTCAAGATCAGCCCTTGAAGATAGATGCCCTCTCGGTTCCTTGGCCGCCGGTTCTTTTATATGCCTTCCCTCCGTTTCCACTCATACAGAGGGTCATAGCAAAAATCCTAAAGGAGAAGGTCCAAATTATTCTAATCACACCCTTTTGGCCCCGAAGGTCGTGGTTCCCGGTTCTGAAGAATCTTGCGGGGAGGATTTCTGGATTCTTCCTCCTCGTGCAGACCTCCTGCTCCAGGGTCCAGTCTGCCATCCTCAAGTTTCTCAACTCCGTCTGACAGCCTGGCGGCTGAGAGGAAGATTTTGAAGAACAAAGGTTTTTCAGATAAGGTGATTTCAACTCTACTGTTAAGTAGAAAACCAGTTACCTCAAAAATATATCTGAGAGCCTGGAAATCTTTTTTGCAGTTCGGAAAAGACGGATACGATCCCTCGGGAGAACTCCAGCTGTCTCTTATCTTGGACTTCCTTCAGAACGGCCTGGATAAAGGCCTGGCAGTGAGTACATTAAAAGTACAGGTTGCGGCCTTAAGTGTCTTTTTAGATCATAAACTGGCAGCCATTGAAATAGTTAAAAGATTTTTCAAAGCTGCAGTCAGGATTCGCCCAAGAGTAAGATCTCTTGTTCCCCCCTGGGACCTCAACTTAGTGCTGGGCAGGCTAATGCATCCCCCTTTTGAGCCTATTTCTGAAATGCCTTTAAGAATTCTCACACTGAAAACAGCCTTTCTCCTGGCTATCACTACAGCTAGGAGAGTAGGAGAAATTCAGGCTTTTTCCATCTTGCCTCCTTACCTGTCTATAGCAGAAGACAGGATCACCTTAAGACATTCACCTGAGTTCCTGCCGAAGGTAGTGTCAAAATTCCATTGTCAGCAAGAAGTTACCCTTCCTTCCTTCTGTTCCCAGGCAAAATCCGAGAAAGAAAAGCTCTTCCACAACCTGGATGTAAGAAGATGCGTCCTACAATATTTAGATGCCACAAGGGATCTTAGGAAGACCAATCAATTGCTCATTCAGCACATGGGCCTATATAAAGGAAAAGCAGCCAGCAAGACTTCTATTGCAAGATGGATTAAGTCCTGTATTAGCCTGGCCTACCAGACAGAAGGTCTAACTCCTCCTTCTTTCCTTAGAGACCATTCAACTCGGGCCTTAGCCACATCCTGGGCCGAAGGGGCCTCTGCCTCCCTGGAGGACATTTGTCGAGCTGCTACATGGTCAAATCCATGCACGTTCTTTAGACATTACAAGTTAAATATCTCTGCAGATAGAGATTTGGCCTTTGGGCGTAGAGTCCTATCGGCAGTTGTCCCACCCTAATTTTGTTTCCTATATTATTTCCTCCATGTGACTGCCTTTGTGGAGGCGTGGGGAAAAGACGTACATTACTCTTACCGGTAATCGTTTTTTCCTTTAGCCTCCACAACGGCAGGAGGAATTCCCCCCCCAAAAAAAAAAAAAAAAAAAAAAAAGTCAGAGATCGGGGTCAAAGGCTTTTGAACCCAAGAAAAAAGTCACATTTTTCAGTTTCAATAAGTTGTATTGTTTTTTGATTTCTTGATTAAAATTTTTTCTTGCATCTATTCTGAGTACTAGGCTACTAACTGAAGAGGTAAGAGGGAGGGGGCCATATATAGGCTGATCCAAAAGTTGTTCCTGTCCCTGAGAAGGCGGGATCATCTCCATGTGACTGCCGTTGTGGAGGCTAAAGGAAAAAACGATTACCGGTAAGAGTAATGTACGTCTTTTCTTAACCTTTTCTGTATCTCAAATACATAGAAATGAACTAAACATTATGCAATTGGGCTTCAAAGTAAGAGCATTAGTAGAAGGTTACTTGTGTGCGATCTAGATCAACAAACAGCCCAATCGCCACCAACAATAGCCTTGGGACTTTTTTTCCCCTAACAACACTAAAAGCAAACTAACAAAAAAAAGCAGGTGAGGGGGGGAAAAAAGTTGTGTGTGTGTTTGGGGGGGGGGGGGGTGCAACCTTCTAAAAGAACTAAAAGCCAAGGGCCTAAACCAGTGGGAGGAATCCTTAACCAAGGTCCCCAGACCTTGTCAAATTTATCAGGACAACCTTGGAATAAATAGGTAAGCTTATAAAGTCTGAGTACCATATTACTCTCTGAGCCAGGCATTTTTGGTGGGTCTCTTTGGGGTGCTTCCAATTATATAGGATAACCTTTAACAATGCTGTATTACACAATGCATTTTAATGCATTATAGAATCGGACCAGACCCTCAAACGTTGGGTCTAAAAATTAAAAGTGAAAAAAATGTAAGTTTTGTTTAAAATTGTAAAAGTCATAAAATTGTAAAAAACAATACTGCGTCCGTAACTACTGGCTTTATAAAAAATACCACATGATCAGGGGAACGTTGTAAAAACCTAAATAAAAAATGTGCTGAAGCAGCCATTTTTGGTCACCTTGCCTCGCAAAAAGTGTAATACCAAACTATCAAAAACTTGTATGTACCCCAAAATAGTACCAATGAAAACATCACCTTATCCCACACAAAAAAGAGAGCCACTACATAAGACAATTGCCCAAAGAATTAAAAAAATATGGCTTTCAAAAAGTGGCAGCACAAAAAGTTTTTTTTCTATTCAAAAATGATTTTACTGTGTAAAACTTAACAAAAATAAAAAAAGACATTAGATATCAACGCGTCCATAACGACACACTCTATAAAAATATCACATGATCCCACCCCATCAAGTGAATACAGTAAAAAAATAAAAACTGTGCCAAAATAGCCATTTTTGGTCCCCTTGCCCCAAGCGACCAAAAAGTCATATGCACCTCAAAATGGTACCAATGAAAGAGCCACCTCATTCCCCCCTTCCCCCAAAAAAGAAAAGGGAGCCCCCACATAAGACAATTGCCAGAGGAAAATAAACAATTATGGCTTTCAGAATATGGCAATGCAAAAACATGATTATTCTTTACAAAAACACTTAGTGTGAGAGTGGTAAAACGTGAAAAAAAAAACTATATAAACTTGGTATCTCTGTAATCGTATTGACCAGCAGAATAATTATAAAGTGTCATTTTCCCTGCAAAGTGTACATCACAGTAATAAAATCCAAAAAGCAATGGCAGAATTGCTGCATTTCTTTATCCTGCTGCCCAAAAGGCTAAATAAAAAGTGATGAAAAAGTTGTATGTACCCCAAAATAGAACAAATGATGATGGCAACTCATCCAGCAAAAAATAAGTCCTCACACAAAGAAAAAAGTATGGTTGTCAGAAAATAGCTGTACCCCAGAGATTATTCAACAACATGCCTGTAAATCAATCCATCAAAATCTATGCTGCAAAAGCCATATGTCGCACTCCTGCAGTGTACCCCTACAGTGGTTTACCATCACATTCAGGAGAAAATGGGTAACAAATTATGGGGTGCTTCTTCTCCTGGTACCCCTTGTGAAAATGAAAAATGTGGGGCTAAAGCAACATTTTATTGGCAGAAATGAAATGTTTCATTTTCACAGCCAAGTGTTTCTAAATTCTGTAAAAGACCTGTGGGATCAAAGTCCTAAGTACACTCCTTACTAAATTCCTTGAGAGGTATAGTTTCCAAAATGGGGTCAGTTTTTGGAGGTTTCTAAATTAGGGTTACCTCAGGGTCTCAAGTACAACCTCCAAAAACTATATGCCACTCCTGATGACTGCCATGTGCCCATAGAGTAGTTTATTAACACATATGGTGCATTTCTGTAAACTGCAGAATCAGGGTAACAA
Source organism: Bufotes viridis (assembly GCA_033119425.1). Taxonomy (NCBI): domain Eukaryota; kingdom Metazoa; phylum Chordata; class Amphibia; order Anura; family Bufonidae; genus Bufotes; species Bufotes viridis. The sequence goes on along the minus strand of CM065596.1, from coordinate 92,032,524 downwards.
ATATTGAGGTTTGTTTTGTTGTTACCTGTGTTGAAGGAAGAATGCAAAAAAAAAATTGCATTTTGAAGTTTCACCTCCATTTTCCTTTTATTCTTCTGGAACACCTCAAGGGTTAACAAAGTTTGTAACATCAGTTTTGAACAATGTGAGGGGTGTAGTTTCTAAAATGGGGTAATTTATGTGTGGTTTCTATTATTCTTTTTTACTATTATGTAAGACCCTCAAAATCACTTTATAACTGAATTGGTGCTTTAATAAACTGTTTTTCAAATTTTCTTAAAAAATTGCTTCTAAGCCTTCTAACATACTAAAAAAATAAAATTGCACACAATGATGCCAACATAAAGTAGACATATAGTGAATGTTGACTGAGAACTATTTTATGAGGTGTTATGGTCTTAACAGTAGAACATTTTTAAAGGAAAAAAATATTTACCCAAATTTACTGCTAAGGCCTCTTTCACACTTGCGTTCTGAGGATCCGGCAGGCACTTCCGTCCCACCGGATCCGTCAGAACGCAAGTCGCCTGAAAGCATTAGAAGACTGATCAGGATCCTGATCAGTCTTCAAAATGCTTTGAGGTTACTATGGCAGCCAGGACACTATTAAAGTCCTGGTTGCCATAGTAGTGGGGAGCGGTATACTACAGTCGTGCGGCTCGGGCGCCAGAATGACGCCAGAGCGCTCCATGCGCATGGATCACGTGATCCATGCGCGTGGGGCACCCTGACGTCACTCTGGAGCGCCCTGGGAGCCGCACGGACGGTAAGTATACTGCTCCCCACTACACTTTACCATGGCAACCAGGACTTTAGCGTCCTGGCTGGCATGGTAACTAGTCAGAAAAAGCTAAACGTCGGATCCGGCGATGCGCCGGAACGACGTTTAGCTTAAGGCCGGATCCGGATTAATGTCTTTCAGTGGGCATTAATTCCGGATCCGGCCTTGCAGCAAGTGTTCAGGATGTTTGGCCGGAGCAAAAAGCGCAGCATGCTGCCGTATTTTCTCCTGCCAAAAAACGTTTCGGTCCTGAACTGAAGACATCCTGATGCATCCTGAACGGATTTCTCTCCATTCAGAATGCATTGGGATAATCCTGATCAGGATTTTTCCGGTATAGAGCCCCGACGACGGATCTCTATGCCGGAAAACAAAAACGCTATTGTGAAAGAGCCCTAACATGAAGTACAATGTGTCACGAGAAAACAATCTCAGAAACGCATAAGTAAAACCATTCCAAAGTTATTCGCACATAAAGTGACACGACAGATTTGTAAAAATACATTCTGTAGGCCTGGGCATGAAGTTGAAAACTGTCCTGGGGTAGAAGGACTTAATCACCATATCGCTAACCTGTATAAACAGAGAGGAGGCACAGGGATGTAGGGAAGTAGCTTGCTCATTGCTAAACTCAGTGATATTTGAACAAGCCTCTCCAGTATTTGTAACAATTAGAAGAGTAAGCCAGCACTTCCGCATATGGTGTGTCGTGCAAGAACCCGGTCTAGTCCATACAGATCCAGAAGGGTAGTAAGAGATGTCCATCACTGAGATGAATAAAAATTTTCAGTCTTTATTTCATTCAGATGATGGTAATGCTTTCAACGCATTTCGATCTATAGGATCTTAATCATGGTATGGGTATGGTATGTTGAAAAAACTGAAAAAAAAAATCGGCCTCCAAAAAACTCTGTGTGAAGCTACCAAGTTGCGTGGTATTAGTTGAGATATGTATGAAAATCTGCACTGTAGGTCAATTTCCACATCGTGTAGATGAATTTCTCATTGACTTAGCTGGTATGTATTACAATGTGGATTTTCCACATGAAAATTTGTTCATACATACATACACCTTGTGCAATGTTCAGTTTGGCTTGTGTCTAGGGAGAAGAGTAGTAAGAGATGTCCAGCACTGAGATAAATAAAAATCTTCAGTCTTTATTTCCTAAATTTCAAAAGAATGCAGTTTCTTCACATAGATGATGGTAACGCTACCAATGCGTTTCGATCTATACGATCTTAATCATGGTATGGGATAAATGCAAGTATGATGCTCCTAAATACCTGGGCGGCAAAAAGCTGCATAAGCCAGGTTAGGATTTGTATTACCACACAGGTGGTTAAATTGTCATCCACTCCTTGCATTTAACCTCTTAAGGACGCAGGGCGTACATGTACGCCCTAGCGTCCTGGTACTTAAGGACTCAGGGCGTACATGTACGCCCTGAGAAGATCCGATCACCGCTGCGCACGGGCGGTGCTGCGGGTGGGCGGCGCGGGAGGCGGGCGGTGCGGCAGGCGGGATCGCAATTGCGATCCCCCACCCGCCTCCATTCAATGCATTTCCCTGGTGTCTAGTGGGTATAGCAGGGGGTCAGCACATTGCTGACCCCCTGCTATAAACTGCTGACATCTGTGCTGCAGATGTCAGCAGTTTAACTCCTTCATACCGCGGTCCGTACGGACCGCGGTATAGAAGGTGTTAACATGGAGGAGCTCCCTCCCTCTCCCATCGGGGGCTGCCGTACCTTTGCAGCCCCCCGATGGGATAGGATGGTAGAGGGAGGGAGCTCACCTCTCTTTCATCACCCGCTGCTCTGTAATGGCAGCGGGTGATGGTTACCATGGCAGCAGGACGCTTTCAGAAGCGTCCTGCTTGCCATGGTATAGTAACTCTGGTCAGACTTCTGCTAAAGGCAGAAGTCTGACCAGACTGTGAAAAGTAAAAAAATACAGTGCAGTACACTATATAGTGTACTGTATTATATAGACACCAGTTCCACTGGATCTACAAGAACCAAGTGGGTCTGGGTCCAAAAAAAATGTAAAAAAGTGAAAAAAAGTAAAAATAAAAAAAAACACAAATCACTGAATAAAATACACTACGCATATTAGGTATTGCCGCGTCCGTAAAAATCTCCTCTATAAAAATATCATGTGACCTAACCCCTCACGCAAATAGCGTAAAAAAAATCACAAAAAAATGGTGTAAAAAGGCCATTTTTTGTCACCTTGCATCACAAAAAGTGTAATACCAAGTGATCAAAAAGGCGTATGCCTCCCAAAATAGAACCAATAAAACCTCCATCTCATCCCGCAAAAAATGAGTCCTTATATAGGACAATCGCCCAAAAAAATAAAAAAATATGGCTCTCAGACTATGGAGACACTAAAACATAATTTTTTTTTTCTAAAATGCTATTATTGTGTTAAAGTAAAATAAATAAATAAAAAGTATACATATTATGTATCGCCGCGTCCGTAAAAACCTGCTCTATAAAAATATCACATTATCTAACCCCTCAGGTAAATACTGTTAAAAAAATAAAATAAAAACAATGTAAAAAAAAAACATTTGTCACCTCACATCTCAAAAACTGTAATAGCAAGCGATCAAAAAGTTTTATGCACCCAAAAATAGTGCCAATCAAATCGTCATCTCATCCTGCAAAAAATGATACCCCACATAGGACAATCACCCCCCAAAAAAAAAAAATAAGGATCTCAGACTATGGAGACACTAAAACATGATTTGTTTTGTTTTAAAAAATGATAATATTGTGTAAAACTTAAATAAATAAATAAAAAGTATACATATTTGGTATCGGCGCGTCCATCGCAACCTGCTCTATAAAAATAACACATCACCGAACCCCTCAGATGAACACAAAAAAAAAAAAAAAAATACTGTGTCAAGAGCCATTTTTGTCACCTTACATCACAAAAAGTGTAATAGCAGGCGACCAAAATGTCATATGAACCCCAAGATAGTTCCAATCAAACCGCCATCTCATCCCGCAAATAATGAGCCCCTACATAAGACAGTCGCCCAAAAAATAAAAAAAATATATGGCTTTCAGAATGTGAAGACACTAAAAAAATCATTTTTTTCAAAAATGCTGTATTATGTAAAACTGAAACAAAACCCCCCAAAAAGTAGACATATTTGGTATTGCCGCGTCCGTAGCAACCTGCTCTATAGAAATAGCACACAATCTAACCTGTCAGTTCAACGATCTAAATAACAAAAAATAAAAACGGTCCGAAAATAGCTAATTTTTTGCAAATTTTCCATTATAATCAATTTTTCCAGTAAAAAAAGCAAGGGTTAACAGCCAAACAAAACTCAATATATATTGCCCCGATTCTCTAGTTTGCAGAAACACCCCATATGTGGTCGTAAACTGCTGTATGGCCAAACGGCAGGGCGTAGAAGGAAGGGAACGCCATATGGTTTTTGGAAGGCAGATTTTGCTGGACTGGTTATTTGACACCATGTCCCATTTGAAGCCCCCTGATGCACCCCTACAGTAGAAACTCCAAAAAAGTGACCCCATTTTGGAAAGTACGGGATAAGTTGGCAGTTTTGTTTGTATTATTTTAGGGTAAATATGATTTTTGGTTGCTCTATATTACACTTTTTTGAGGCAAGGTAACAGAAAATAGAAATTCTGAAATTTCATCTCCATTTGCCAATAACTCTTGTGGAACACCTAAAGGGTTAACAAAGTTTGTAAAATCAGTTTTGAATACCTTGAGGGGTGTACTTTCTTAGATGGAGTCACTTTTTGGAGATTCTACTCTAGGGGTGCATCAGGGGCTTCAAATGGGACATGGTGTCAAAAATCCAGTCCAGCAAAATCCGCCTTCCAAAAACCATATGGCGTTCCCTTACTTCTGTGCCCTGCCGTTTGGCCATACAGCAGTTTACGCCCACATATGGGGTGTTTCTGAAAACTACAGAATCGGGGCAATAAAAATTGAGTTTTGTTTGGCTGTTAACCCTTGCTTTGTTACTGGAAAAAATGGATTCAAGCGGAAAATTTTCCAAAAATCTAAATTCTGAAATTTTATCTCCATTTGCCATTAACTCTTGTGGAAAACCTAAAGGGTTAATGACGTTTGTAAAATCAGTTTTGAATACCTTGAGGGTGTAGTTTCTAGAATGGGGTCATTTTTGGATGGTTTCTATTATGTAAGCCTCACAAAGTGACTTCAGACCTGAACTGGTCCCTAAAAAGTGGGTTTTTGAAAATTTCTGAAAAATTTCAAGATTTGCTTCTAAACTTCTAAGCCTTGTAACGTCCCCAAAAAATAAAATGGCATTCCCAAAATGATCGATACATGAAGTAGACATATGGGGAATGTAAATCAATAACTTTTTTGGGCGGTATTACTATGTATTATAGAAGTAGAGAAATTGAAACTTGGAAAATTGCTAATTTTTCCAAATTTTGGGTAAATTTGATATTTTTTTATAAATAAAAATAAAAATTTTCGACTTAATTTTACCAGTGTCATGAAGTACAATATGTGACGAAAAAACAATCTCAAAATGGCCTGGATAAGTAAAAGCGTTTTAAAGTTATCACCACATAAAGTGACACTGGTCAGATTTGCAAAAAATGGCCAAGTCCTTTAGGTGAAATAGGGCTGAGTCCTTAAGGGGTTAACAGTTTACTGCTCACTTAGGCTTATAAAAACACAATGAAATACAATACATGTAAATAAAAAACAGAACAAATCCTCCATGTAATTCTTGTTGTAATAAAGTAGAAATAATTATAACCTCAGTATGAAAGGGGATTAAATCCCCAAATTGGAGGGGTATAACATAAGCTAACATAACTTTAAAAACTAGCACCATTCCTATACATACTAATTGGAATCGCTATGCTATCCTTGGATGCTGTTCACACTAACAATGGTTAGAAGTCAATAGTAGTTGTGTAGAGCAGCACTCAAAACCGGTTTAAATGGACTCGTCCTTGGAATGCAACAGCCTTGTCATGACCTTAGATCCTTCTTGGTCCTCAGATCAGTAAAAGTAAGCAAGTTGACGGCAGCATATCCAGAACGTGAATTTTATTCACAGTGGTTCCAACATGTGCAAAAGTATCTCCAGAAAGTGCAACGTTTCAACCAGCAAATGGTCTTTGTCAAGCATTTTTAATGGTTAGAAATCAGTAATTACACCATGCCCCATGTATTTTTATAACAAATGCTCCACAATTATCCTTGGAGGTTATTCTCACTAGCAATGGATAGATGTCAGTAATTACACCATGTCCCATACATACTTGCAACAAATACTCCATAATTATCCTTGGGTGTTGTTTACACTGGTAATGGTCAAAGGTCAGTGATTTCACCAAACCCCATACATTCTCGTAGCAAATACTCCACAATTATCCTTGGATGTTATTCACATCAGCAATGGTTGGATGTCCGTAATTACACCATACCACATATATTCTTACAGCAAATACTCCACAATTATCCTTGCCGCTAGTGTGAAAGTACCCTAACACCAAGCAAACAATTCTTAAATGCAGACAATACTGTGTCCTACACAGTCAGGAACTATATAAACTGCAATTCGCCATATGTTATTTACATGATAGTGTGTCTCCCTTGTAAAAAAAAATACATAGGCTGTACATCACGCAAACTAAAAACTCTTATTTTCGAACATCTTAATGATGTCACCAATCCCAAAATGAATCGGAATATATCAAATGTATCTAAACATTTTTTACAAATACATAAAGGTCAATTAATGGGGCTGAAGGTAATTGGTATGGAGAAAATCAGAAAACTCTTCAGAGGTGGTGATGTCATGGATTTGTTACATAACAGGGAGGCATATTGGATTTTCCAATGTAATACTATCGTATAAAGCGCGAGATTATGTATCATTATTAATCTGAATAATCTTTTATACATATGATATTGTCGCAGTCTGCCACATTTTTATATATCTCATCTTCTTTGGCATGTGCAAATTTGGTTTGTGCTTCGGTAGCGGTTCGGCCCTGCGGATCAATTTTGATAATCTAGTTTCAATAGTTCCAACTACAATTGTGGAGTATTTTTTTGTAAAACTGTATGAGGCATGGGGTAGTTATTGACACTTGGCCATTGCTGGTGTGAACAACATCCAAGGATAATTGTGGAGTATTTGCTGCAAATATGTGTGGGGCGTGGTGCAATGGCTGACATCTAACTATTGCTAATGTGAACAACACCCAAGGATAACTGTGGAGTATCTGTTGCAAAAATGAATGGGGCTTGGTGTAATTACTGACATCCATTTATTCCTAGTGTGAACAACATCCAAGGATAATTGTGGAGTATTTGCTGTAAGAATGTATGTGGTATAGTGTAATTACTGACATCCAACCATTGCTAATGTGAATAACATCCAAGGGTAACTGTGTAGTATTTGTTTAAAAATGGATGGGGGTATGGTGTAATATTACTGACATACAACCATTGCTAATGTAAACAACACCCAAGGATAATTGTGGAGCATTTGCTGTAAGCATGTATGGTACATGCTGCAATTACTGACATCTAACCAGTGTTAGCGTGAACAACATCCAAGGAAAATTGTGGAGTATTTGTTGTAAAAATGCATGGAGCATGTTGTAATTACTGACATATAATCATTGCTAGTGTGAACAGCATCCAAGAATAATCGTGGAGTATTTGTTGCAAAAATGTATAGGGTTTGGTGTAATTACTGACTTCTAACCATTGTTAGAGTGAACAGCATCCAAGGATAGCATGGTGATTCCAATTAGTATGTATAGGAATGGTGCTAGTTTTTAAACTTATGTTAGCTTATATCAGGGGTCAGTACAGAGATCTCTCCCATCATCTATTTATCCCCAGGACTGTGACTGTGACGAGGGGACATCCTCTGCATCTGGAGGAAAGAAGGTTTGTACACAAACATAGAAGAGGATTCTTTACGGTAAGAGCAGTGAGACTATGGAACTCTCTGCCTGAGGAGGTGGTGATGGTGAGTAAAATAAAGGAATTCAAGAGGGGCCTGGATGTATTTCTGGAGTGTAATAATATTACAGGTTATAGCTACTAGAGAGGGGTCGTTGATCCAGGGAGTACTTCTGATTGCCTGATTGGAGTCGGGAAGGAATTTTTTATTCCCCTTAAGTGGCTTCTACCTCACAGGGTTTTTTTTTTGCCTTCTTCTGGATCAGCTAGCAGGATGACAGGCCGAACTGGATGGACAAATGTATTTTTTCGGCCTTATGCTACTATGTTACTATGTGATACTTCTCCATTTGGGGATTTATTCCCCTCTCATACTGAGGTTATAATTATTTCTACTTTATTATAACAAGAATTACATGGGATTGGGGTATTGGAGGGTTTGTTCTGTTTTTTATTTACATGTATTGTATTTCATTGTGTTTTGATAAGTCCACGTGAGCAATAAAGGGTTAAATGCAAGGAGTGGCTGACACTACAACCACCTGTGTGGTAATAAAAATCCTATCCTGGTTGGTGCAGCTTTTTGCTACTCAGGTATATAGAAGCATCATACTTGCATTTACCCCATACCATGATTAAGATCGTATAGATTGAAACGCGTTGGTAGCGTTACCATCATCTATGTGAAGAAACTGCATTCTTTTAAATTTAGGAAATAAAGACTGAAGATTTTTATTCATCTCAGTGCTGGACATCTCTTACTACTTACTCTTCTCTCCAGTATTTACAGCTTCTCCCTAGACACAAGCCAAACAGATTTCCATACATTTCTCAACTAATACCATTCAATTGGTAGGTTCTCACAGAGTTTTTTGGAGGCTGATTTTTTTTTTTCTGGTTTTTCAACAAAGAGTATGTGACAGGAAGGAGAAGTCCTTCCTTTATATTTCAGATTCATTTCAAATCCACTTCTGGCTTTGGCTGAAAAACCTGCAGTCAAACCTTCCTCAAAACCTCCTCCAAAAACTCACTGTGTGTACCTACCCAAAGGGTGAAATCGGCTGCAAAATCTGCAACAAAATTCGCAAAGAATACATACAGATGGTGTGAAATGCAGTAAAACGGAGTGGAATATCTGCATAAACTAAACTGTTGACTTTATGTACCCTAAGGCCTCATGCACATGACCGTATGTATTTTGCGGTTCGCAAAAAATACGGATGACATCTATGTGCATTCCGTATTTTGCGGAACAGAACAGCTGGCCCCTAATAGAACATTACTATCCTTGACATGTTCTATTTTTTTGCGGAACGGATATACAGAAACGGAATGCACACGCATAACTTCTGTTTATTTTTGTGGACCCGTTGAAATGAATCGTTCCTTATACGGTCCGCAAAAAAAAACGGAACGGACACGGAAAGAAAATACGTTTGTGTGCATGAGCCCTAAGGATGCCCGTACACTTTGGATGGACAAAAATACCAGTGGTGATAATGTACTTCCTGACCATTCTGGATATTGGTTATGGCATGTCCTGTGGATGCAGATATAGTTGAAAGCACCTTTCCACACCAGCAAACCCGATGCAGTGGATTCATTGTACCTGCTGTGCAGGATACTGCACAGTCAAAAGATCATCCTCCTACCTGTGCACTTCCCTGCTGAGCTCAGCAGGTGCGGTTATGTCACTGCATCGGGCCTGCTTATTGAATGGGGCTATGTGAGCATTACAATTTTTATTTCATTAACATTACAAGGGGAACACTATCGTGCCATTCGATTGTGAAGGGGGCACTAAAGGAGCATCAAAAGTTAAGCTTTTCAAAAGTTAGAAGGTATAAATTAGCATCTTAAATATGCTTACATATGAACAGGAAGGGATTCCTAGTTTTGTATCTACTAGACAGAATGTGAGGACCGATAGTGCTGTTCAATCAGATTTGTTTTAAAAATTCACTCTCCTTGCTCTTTGGGAATGCTCAAGGAAAAAAATTTTTATTAGGAATCATGCACACAAATGTATTTTTTGTCGGTTCTGTTCTTTTTGCGGCCCGTATGCGGAACCATTCATTTCAATGGGGATGCAAAAAAATGGAAATTACTCCATGTGCATTCGTATCCGTATGTCTTCAATTCAGTTAACCCCTTTGGGACACATGACGTACCGGTACGGCATGTTTCCCGAGTCCTTAAGGACACATGACGTACCGGTACGTCATGAGTTGTTCCGATCACTGCTGCTCAGCTGGCAGTGATCGGAACAAGGTACCTGCTGAAATCATTCAGCAGGTACCTTGTTACAATGCCCAGGGGGGGTCCTGTGACCCCCCCATATGGGCGATCGCTGCAAACCGCAGGTCAATTCAGACCTGCGGTTTGCAGCGCTTCTTTGCGATCTCTGATCCCCGCGGTCTATGACCGCGGGGATCAGAGAGCTATGCCCCCAAAGAGTTTTTAACCCCCTGCAGCCCCCAATCATATTGTGGCTGCGGGGGTGCAGAGGGTGGTTGCGGGCGGCGGGCGGTGCGGCGGGCGGGATCGCGATTGCGATCCCCCGCCCGCCTCCCCTGTAATCTATCCCTGGTGTCTAGTGGTTCTATCAGAGTGTCAGCACATTGCTGACACTCTGATAAAGCGGCTAGCATCTGTGCTGCAGATGCCAGCCGTTTAACCCTTCCGTACCGCGGTCCGTACGGACCGCGGTATGGAAGGGTTAACAGGAGGGAGCGCTCCCTCCCTCTCCCATCGGGGGCTGCTGTGCCTTTGCAGCCCCCAACAGGATGGGATCGCAGAGGAGGGTGCTCCACTCCCTCCCCATCCATCACCCCCTGCCCAGTTATGGCAGCGGGTGATGGTTGCCATGGAGACAGGGCGCTTTCAGAAGCGTCCTGCTCTCCATGGTGCTGAAAGTCTGAATAGACCTGCTAAAGGTCTATTCAGACTTTCTAAAGTACAAAATACAGTACAGTGCACTATATAGTGTACTGTACTGTATTATACTGAGACACCAGATCCACTGGATCTTTCAGAACCAAGTGGGTCTGGGTCAAAAAAATGTAAAAAAGTGAAAAAAAGTAAAAATGAAAAAAACACATAACACTGAATAAAAATTAAAAAAATAAAATACACTACACATATTAGGTATCGCCGCGTCCGTAAAAACCTGCTCTATAAAAATATCACATGACTGAACTCCTCAGGTGAACGCCATAAAAAAACCCCCAAAAAATGGTGTAAATAAGCCATTTTTGGCACATTATCACTAAAAGTGTAATACAAAGCGATCAAAAGGCGTTTGCCTCCCAAAATAGTACCAATCAAACCGCCATCTCATCCCGCAAAAACGAGCCCCTACCTAAAACAATTGGCCAAAAATAAAAAAACTATGCCTCTCAGACTAAAACATGATTTTAGTTTGTTTCAAAAATGCTTTTTAGTGTTAAATGTAAAAAAAAAAATTTAAAAGTAGACATATTTGGTATCTACACGTCCGTAAGAATCTGCTCTATAAAAATATCACATGACCTAACCCCTCAAGTAAACACTGTAAAAAAATAATAAAAACTTTGTCAAAAAGCCATTTTTGCCAATTTACATCACAAAAAGTGTAATAGCAAGCGATCAAAAAGTCATATGACCCCCCAAATAGTGTCAATCTAACCGTCACCTCCTCCCGCAAAAATGATACCCAACCTGAGACAATTGCCTAAAAACTGAAAAATATATGGCTCTCAGACTATGGAGATACTAAAACATGTTTTTTTTCATTCAAAAGGGATATTATTGTGTAAAACCAAAATAAATAAAAAAAGGTATACATATTATGTATCGCCGCGTCCGTAAGGACCTGCTCTATAAAAATATAACATGACCTAACCCCTCAGATGAACACCGTAAACATAAAAAATAAAAACGTTGTCAAACAAGCCATTTTTTGTCACCTTACATCACAAAAAGTGTAATAGTAAGCGATCAAAAAGTCATATGCACCCCAAGATGGTGCCAATCAAACCGCCATCTCATCCCTCAAAAATGAGCCCCTACATAGGACAATCGCCCAAAAAAAAAATATATATGGCTCTCAAACTATGGAGACACTAAAACATGATTTTTTTGTTTTAAAAATTATATTATTGTGTAAAACTTATATAAATAAATAAAAGTATACATATTATGTATCGCCGCGTCCGTCACAACCTGATCTATATAAATAACACATGACCTAACCCCTCAGCTGAACACAGCAAAAAAAAAAAAATACGGTGTCAAGAGCCATTTTTGTCACCTTACATCACAAAAAGTGTCATAGCAAGCGACCAAAATGTCATATGCACCCCAAGATGGTGCCAATCAAACCGCCATCTCATCCCGCAAAAAATGAGCCCCTACATAACACAGTCGCCCAAAAAAATAAAATAAAACTATGGCTTTCAGAATGTGGAGACACTAAAAAAATTATTTTCAAAAGGCTTTATTATGTAAAACTGAAACAAAAACCCCAAAAAGTAGTCATATTTGGTATTGTCGCGTCCGTAACAACCTGCTCTATAGAAATAGCACACAATCTAACCTGTCAGTTCAACTATGTAAATAACAAAAATAAAAACAGTCCCAAAACAGCTATTTTTTGCAAATTTTCCATTTTAATCCATTTTTGCAGTAACAAAGCAAGGGTTAACAGCCAAGCAAAACTCAATATTTATTGCCCTGATTCTCTTGTTTGCACAAACACCCCATATGTGGTCGTAAACTACTGTATGGCCAAACGGCAGGGCACAGAAGGAAGGGAACGCCATATGGTTTTTGGAAGGCAGATTTTGCTGGACTGGTTTTTTGACACTATGTCTCATTTGAAGCCCCCTGATGCACCCCTACAGTAGAAACTCCAAAAAAGTGACCCCATTTTGGAAACTACGGGATAAGGTGTCAGTTTTGTTGGTACTATTCTAGGGTAAACATGATTTTTGGTTGCTCTATATTACACTTTTTTGAGACAAGGTAACAAAAATAGAAATTCGTAAATTTCATCTCCATTTGCCAATAACTCTTGTGGAACACCTAAAGGGTTAATAAAGTTTGTAAAACTGGTTTTGAATACCTTGAGGGGCGTAGTTTCTTAGATGGAGTCACTTTTATGGAGTTTCTACTCTAGGGGTGCATCGGGGGCTTCAAATGGGACATGGTGTCAAAAATCCAGTCCAGCAAAATCTGCCTTCCAAAACCATATGGCGCTCCTTTCCTTCTGCGCCCTGCAGTTTGGCCATACAGCAGTTTACGACCACATATAGGGTGTTTCTGAAAACTACAGAATCGGGGCAATAAAAATTGAGTTTTGTTTGGCTGTTAACCCTTGCTTTGTTACTGGAAAAATGGATTCAAACGGAAAATTTTTCAAAAATCGAAATTCTGAAATTTTATCTCCATTTGCCATTAACTCTTGTGGAAAACCTAAAGGGTTAATGACGTTTGTAAAATCAGTTTTGAATACCTTGAGGGGTGTAGTTTCTAGAATGGGGTAATTTTTGGGTGGTTTCTATTATGTAAGCCTCACAAAGTGACTTCAGACCTGAACTGGTCCCTAAAAAGTGGGTTTTTGAAAATTTCTGAAAAATTTCAAGATTTGCTTCTAAACTTCTAAGCCTTGTAACGTCCCCAAAAATGAAATAGCATTCCCAAAATGATCGATACATGAAGTAGACATATGGGGAATGTAAATCAATAACTTTTTTTGGCAGTATTACTATGTATTATAGAAGTAGAGTAATTGAAACTTGGAAAATTGCAAATTTTTCAAAATTTTTGGTAAATTTGGTATTTTTTATAAATAAAAATGAAATTTTTCGACTTCATTTTACCACTGTCATGAAGTACAATATGTGACGAAAAACAATCTCAGAATGGACTGGATAAGAAAAAGCGTTTTAAAGTTATCACCACATAAAGTGACAATGGTCAGATTTTGAAAAAATGGCCTGGTCCTTAAGGTGAAATAGGGCCGTGTCCTTAAGGGGTTAAGTAAAAAAATGTCCTATTCTCGTTCGTTTTGCAGACAAGGACATGCATTGTTACAATAGATCCGCAAAAAAAAACGGATGTATCACAGACATTACACAAATGTCATACTTTTTTTTTTGCTGACCGCAAAATACATACGGTCTTGTTCATGAACCCTTAGGGAAAAAATACGGATGATGTCCGTGTGCTTTCTGAATTTTGAGGAACGGAATAGCTGGCCCCTAATAGAACAGTCCCATCCTTGTCCATAATGCAGACAATAATAGGACACGTTGCAGAATTAATATACGGAAACTGAATGCACACGGAGTACCTTTTTGTTTTTTTTTATTTTTTTGCAGACCCATTGAAATTAATGGTTTCATATATGGTCTGCAAAAAAAAAAAAAAAACAAAAGTCATATGACCCCCCAAATAGTGTCAATCTAACCGTCACCTCCTCCCGCAAAAATGATACCCAACCTGAGACAATTGCCTAAAAACTGAAAAATATATGGCTCTCAGACTATGGAGATACTAAAACATGTTTTTTTTTCATTCAAAAGGGATATTATTGTGTAAAACCAAAATAAATAAAAAAAAGGTATACATATTATGTATCGCCGCGTCCGTAAGGACCTGCTCTATAAAAATATAACATGACCTAACCCCTCAGATGAACACCGTAAACATAAAAAATAAAAACGTTGTCAAACAAGCCATTTTTTTGTCACCTTACATCACAAAAAGTGTAATAGTAAGCGATCAAAAAGTCATATGCACCCCAAGATGGTGCCAATCAAACCGCCATCTCATCCCGCAAAAAATGAGCCCCTACATAGGACAATCGCCCAAAAAAAAAAATATATATGGCTCTCAAACTATGGAGACACTAAAACATGATTTTTTTTTGTTTTAAAAAATTATATTATTGTGTAAAACTTATATAAATAAAAAGTATACATATTATGTATCGCCGCGTCCGTCACAACCTGATCTATATAAATAACACATGACCTAACCCCTCAGCTGAACACAGCAAAAAAAAAAAAAAAAAATACGGTGTCAAGAGCCATTTTTGTCACCTTACATCACAAAAAGTGTCATAGCAAGCGACCAAAATGTCATATGCACCCCAAGATGGTGCCAATCAAACCGCCATCTCATCCCGCAAAAATGAGCCCCTACATAACACAGTCGCCCAAAAAATAAAAATAAAACTATGGCTTTCAGAATGTGGAGACACTAAAAAAATTATTTTCAAAAAGGCTTTATTATGTAAAACTGAAACAAAAAACCCCAAAAAGTAGTCATATTTGGTATTTTCGCGTCCGTAACAACCTGCTCTATAGAAATAGCACACGATCTAACCTGTCAGTTCAACTATGTAAATAACAAAAAATAAAAACAGTCCCAAAACAGCTATTTTTTGCAAATTTTCCATTTTAATCCATTTTTGCAGTAACAAAGCAAGGGTTAACAGCCAAGCAAAACTCAATATTTATTGCCCTGATTCTCTTGTTTGCACAAACACCCCATATGTGGTCGTAAACTACTGTATGGCCAAACGGCAGGGCACAGAAGGAAGGGAACGCCATATGGTTTTTGGAAGGCAGATTTTGCTGGACTGGTTTTTGACACTATGTCTCATTTGAAGCCCCCTGATGCACCCCTACAGTAGAAACTCCAAAAAGTGACCCCATTTTGGAAACTACGGGATAAGGTGTCAGTTTTGTTGGTACAATTCTAGGGTAAACATGATTTTTGGTTGCTCTATATTACACTTTTTTTGAGACAAGGTAACAAAAAATAGAAATTCGTAAATTTCATCTCCATTTGCCAATAACTCTTGTGGAACACCTAAAGGGTTAATAAAGTTTGTAAAACTGGTTTTGAATACCTTGAGGGGCGTAGTTTCTTAGATGGAGTCACTTTTATGGAGTTTCTACTCTAGGGGTGCATCGGGGGCTTCAAATGGGACATGGTGTCAAAAATCCAGTCCAGCAAAATCTGCCTTCCAAAAACCATATGGCGCTCCTTTCCTTCTGCGCCCTGCAGTTTGGCCATACAGCAGTTTACGACCACATATAGGGTGTTTCTGAAAACTACAGAATCGGGGCAATAAAATTGAGTTTTGTTTGGCTGTTAACCCTTGCTTTGTTACTGGAAAAATGGATTCAAACGGAAAATTTTTCAAAAATCGAAATTCTGAAATTTTATCTCCATTTGCCATTAACTCTTGTGGAAAACCTAAAGGGTTAATGACGTTTGTAAAATCAGTTTTGAATACCTTGAGGGGTGTAGTTTCTAGAATGGGGTAATTTTTGGGTGGTTTCTATTATGTAAGCCTCACAAAGTGACTTCAGACCTGAACTGGTCCCTAAAAGTGGGTTTTTGAAAATTTCTGAAAAATTTCAAGATTTGCTTCTAAACTTCTAAGCCTTGTAACGTCCCCAAAAAATGAAATAGCATTCCCAAAATGATCGATACATGAAGTAGACATATGGGGAATGTAAATCAATAACTTTTTTTTGGCAGTATTACTATGTATTATAGAAGTAGAGTAATTGAAACTTGGAAAATTGCAAATTTTTCAAAATTTTTGGTAAATTTGGTATTTTTTTATAAATAAAAATCAAATTTTTCGACTTCATTTTACCACTGTCATGAAGTACAATATGTGACGAAAAAACAATCTCAGAATGGACTGGATAAGAAAAAGCGTTTTAAAGTTATCACCACATAAAGTGACAATGGTCAGATTTTGAAAAAATGGCCTGGTCCTTAAGGTGAAATAGGGCCGTGTCCTTAAGGGGTTAAGTAAAAAAATGTCCTATTCTCGTTCGTTTTGCAGACAAGGACATGCATTGTTACAATAGATCCGCAAAAAAAAAAACGGATGTATCACAGACATTACACAAATGTCATACTTTTTTTTTTGCTGACCGCAAAATACATACGGTCTTGTTCATGAACCCTTAGGGAAAAAATACGGATGATGTCCGTGTGCTTTCTGAATTTTGAGGAACGGAATAGCTGGCCCCTAATAGAACAGTCCCATCCTTGTCCATAATGCAGACAATAATAGGACACGTTGCAGAATTAATATACGGAAACTGAATGCACACGGAGTACCTTTTTGTTTTTTTTTATTTTTTTGCAGACCCATTGAAATTAATGGTTTCATATATGGTCTGCAAAAAAAAAAAAAAAACAATGGACACAGAAAAAAAATACGTTTGTGTGCATGAGCCCTTATCCCCCTGGTCTTTATTAAAGCTAATACTTATTTTCCTCACAAAGTAAATGGTCCCACAATTGGTCATTTCTTAATTTGTGATTTTCCATCTGCAGTTTTTTTTTATTTTATTTGTTTTCCTCTGATCATTTTATTAGATTTTACAATGTTTATACACAACAAATAACATTTCCCACCTTTCCACTCCCTTCAATGCAGCACAGTATACCAGTACAATTAACATATATTGTACATGTCCAATAAAACATATACAAAACGAGGGTTATACTTCTAAGACCTCTTGCACATGAACATTGTGCATCCGTTCCGTGCATTGGGGACCACATTCAAATTGATTGGTCCGTGATCCGTCCGCACAGCAAAAAAAATAGAACATGTTCTATTTTTTTGCGGTGCGGAGGCACGGACAGAAACACCACGGAAGCACTACGTAGTGCTTCCGTGGGGTTCTGATCCGTGCTTCTGTTCCGCATCTCTGTGATTGTGGACCCATTCAAGTGGTCTGATGACACCAAGATAAACTTATTTGGTTCAGATGGTGTCAATTGTGTGTGGCGTCAACCAGGTGAGGAAAAAAAAAAAAGACAAGTGTGTCTTTCCTACAGTCAAGTATGGTGGTGGGAGTGTCATGGTTTGGGGCTGCATCAGTTCGGCCTGCTGTGGGGAGCTAAATTTAATTGAGGGAACAATGAATCCAACATGTACTGTGACATACTGAAGCAGAGCATGATCCTCTCCATTCGGAAACTGGTCCGCAGGGCAGTATTCCAACATGATAACAACCCGACAAACACCTCCAAGGGAAAAGGTGCCGCACCAGCCAAGCATGTTTACAGACCTAAACCCTATTGAGCATCTGTAGGGCATCCTCAAACAGAAGTTGGAGGAGCACAAGGTCTCTAACATCCACCAGCTCTGTCATGGAGGAGTGTCATAGTTCTTTTTTTATTTTGTTTCAAAAATGCTATTATTGTGTTAAAGTGAAATAAATAAATAAAAAGTAGACAAATTATGTATTGCTGCGTCCGTAACGACCTATAAAAATATCACATGACCTAACCCTTCAAATGAACATTGTAAAAAATAAAAACAGTACCCAAAAAGCCATTTTTTGTCACCTTACATCACAAATAGTGCAACACCAATTGATCAAAAAGGCGTATGTCCCCCAAAATAGTACAAATCAACCTGTCTCCTCATCCCGCAAAAAATGAGACCCTACCTAAGACAATCAGAATATATATTTTTTTTTTAAACTATGACTCTCAGACTATGGAGACACTAAAATATGATGATTATTTTTTATTTCAAAAATGCTATTATTGTCCACTTCAGAGAATTGTAGATTTTCTGAAGAGCCTGTATGGTAGGGATCACTCCACCCCTCAAGATATCTCCTAATATCTGCCAAAGTAAGGCCAGATGCCCAAATCATCTTTTTAAATTTTTGTGAGGAATCAGCTAGCAGGATGACAGGCCGAACTGGATGGACAGATGTCTTTTTTCGGCCTTATGTACTATGTTACTATGCAGGAAGTAGGGCAGTAGTTTAATGGACATAAATGGCATTGCGCCTACTCTAAATTTCATGAGGGTGGATATTTGTTGCCAAGTTTCAGACGACTCTCATTGGAGCAGGTACAATATGACCAGCTTTGAGCTCTGAGGGTACACTCCACAAATTGGTGGTCAGTGGGAGAGAGTATATGTCTAGCAATTTGACATCTTAGTTTAGTGGATTGCTGATTAATCAATTCAGAGTGAAGTCGTACTTGAATAGCCTTATAATATGATTTAATGTCTGGCAAGCCAAAACTCCCTTTTTGTTTGGGTAATACTAATGTGTCATAAGCCAAGTGAGGTTTAGTATTTTTCCATATGAAAGTGGAAAATAACCTTTGCACGGACAAGAGGAACGATACTCCCATTTTTGTCATATCTGCGGAATGTTCCTCACCACAGTTAAAAGTGATTACATTCCCACACGGTATGATGCCATAATTGAATCTCACGCCCCTAGAAAGAAATTAATCTCATTTTATTATAGTAAAATATTAGACCTGAATGTTACTCCGAAACCACACTATATCCTACAATGGGAAAAGTATCTGAATATAACCTTTTTGGCAGGTGCGTACATACAGGGGTCGCAGCGGTCGCAGTTGCGACCGGGCTCGGCATTCCAGGGGGCCCAGCCGCCTGTGGACCCCTGCAGTAGCGCTGTACCTGACACCATACTGCGGCGGGGCACGGTAGCGCATAGTTCCCTGCCCCGCCGCTTGTCACCGCTATAGGCTTCAGGCCTAATAGGCCTGAGGCCTACGCGGTAGCGAAATCCTGGCACAGGCGTGCTTGATGACGTCATTGCACGTGCCTGTGTCGGGACGCAGCAGCACAGAGAAGTGTGCTCGTCTTCGCTGCAAGCAAGCGCAGGTGAGTATTTAGCTTTTAGTTTTTTTTTACCTTTATTTTCTTATTTATTTTATGTGCCAACTTTGGGGGACAAAGGGGGATGGACCGGGAGGACATGTGGGGGAAAAATTATTATGGAGGAATTACTTTGTGGAGGCAAATTACTATATGGGCAGTGTGGGGCAAACTACAGTGTGGGGAAACCTACGGTGTGGGGGGGCAGTGTCGGGGAAACCTACGGTGTGGGGGGGCAGTGTCGGGGAAACTACAGTGTGGGGGGAAACTACAGTGTGGGGGGCAGTGTGTGTGAGGGAAATTACTATATGGTGGCTGTGTGGGAGAAATTACTGTGTGGGGGAAACTACTATATGGGGGCAGTGTGGGGGGCATTGCTATTGGGGAAGCACTGTAGGGGCAATTCTATTATTTTTGGGGACACTATACAGGGATTACTGTCTGAAGCACAATATAGGGTGTTATTATTATTACTGGTGGCACTCTAGGGGACATTATAGCTGCTGTGGACACTATGGGGACATTTGGGGTAATTTATCAAACTGGTGTAAAGTAGATCTGGCTTAGTTGCCCATAGCAGTCAATCAGATTCCACCTTTCATTTTCTTTTGGAAATCCAGTTCTACTTTACACCAGTTTGATAAATGACCCCAATTATGTCTCCTGGAGTCACTATTTTTCCAGCAGTATAGTATCTTGGGCATTGGGGGGCACAATGGGCACAGTATTGGGAATGGCGGCAGGATGACCAGGATGGGGAAGTTGATAGAAAAACTGAGAGATCTAACGTGTCTGTGTTACAAACTCTAGAGACTAAATAATTGCGGCTGAAAGAATTTGTCATGGCAGTCTGTGTCAAACGGAGGAGAAGAGAAAAGAAAAGCTCTACGTGACAGGAGATGTCCCTGGATGTAAGAGGTATGTGGTCAAGTATTGGAGCGGGGAAGAGGGTGCCAGAGAAAGGACCCGACCTGGGTGCTAAACACCATAGGCACGCCTCTGCCCAGTCCTCCTCGCGGCCCGCCCCTTTAATATCCTTACCCTCCCGCCCGGCGCTTCACTGTCCTGAGCGCGTACAGCGTACAGAGGGTGGAGGCAGGTTGGGGGGGCGGCGACGGGGAGGGGGCCCCATGAATCAGTTTCGCATCGGGGCCCCATGGATTGTGTGTACACCACTGCTTTTCGGAGGAGGACGTCAAACAGATTTTGAACCACTCTCACGGGTTTTCTCGATGTATCCGTGTACAGGAAAACTCTTTTAAATTGATGACCAGATGGTACCGCACACCGGGGGTTTTACACAAAATAGACTTCTCCATCCCAACGTAGTGCTGGAGGTGCCACAGGGAACAGGGTTCTGCCTTACATATATTGTGGTCTTGCACAAAGATAACCCTTTTTTGGGATGCGGTATCTAGGGCCATCAATCAGATATGTAATACAGATATACAATTAAATCCTACTCTGGTCCTCCACTTCATTGGCTATCAGAACGGACATCCTTGTTACAGGAGTGGATAATTAAAGTACACGACATAAGCAGGCTAGAGGAATTAACTAGTTGGGAAACACTTTCACATGATAAGTTTCATAAGACTTGGTTCCCTTGGTTCAAATGGTATGGGACTTCCACTTCAGTATTATAGTAACATTGCAACTGTTTGTCTGACCAATACGGGATCTTCTCCACCCTCCTCCTATCTTTCTCTCCCCCCCCCCCCTCCTTCCTCATCTTCCTACTTGATTTTATCGATATGTACTTAAACTAATGTCTATACCGATATGTTTGACCTTTAACTATGTGATACAGCCTATATATATTGGATCAAAAAAAGGGGGGGGGGCAGCACTATAATCAAACACAAACCTACATAAACAGAAGTGCATATACCCACATCACAAAAGAGTTATACCAGACACTCGTTAATAATCAAATATAGCTTTATTAAGGAAGTTCAAGCAAAATCAGTAAAAAACACGTACAATGGAGTCCATAAAATCACAAGGGGAAAAAATTGCCCAGAAAGATGTTTACCATCCCACAAAAGGGGTCTGACAAGGGTCCAGAACAGTGCAAGCTGAACAGTAAGTCCGACAGCCTGCTAAGACAGCCGTACCACCCACCCCAGTGCTCCTCACTTACCCAACGCGTTTCGCCGATGGCTTCGTCAGGCCAATCCTGCCTCTATCAGGAGCTAATTCCCACATATGGTGGCGGATGCGGGCACAGTCTTAAAGAGACATACATGGAATAAAGGGACTTGTAACAGCGTCTCGCTGAAAACAGTTGCTAGGGGCAACCACGCTAATAAAACTTTGAGCGTACTGCAAAGTGGATGTCTTGGGTAAAAGCTGCAACAAGACTACCGGAAAAGACTGTTGATATGGAGGACCTTGTGAAACAGTTGCTTCAAGTGAATGCTAGCCTCCAGCAGGCCACTGCAAACCATATACAGGTCAGCACATCCTTGCAAGAAGCCAGCGCCACTCAGCGACAGGTACATGAGAAAGCCATGCATGCCCAGGCAGAAACAAATGCCTTGCTAGTGGAAGCCAAGAGGCTTGCCTTAAAGGAACAGCTGCAGGAGCAGATACAGACTGTGGCAGAGAGAGTCCAGAGGCCTCTAGAACTGCTTTTAAAGTCTTGTGCTGCTGTACAGTCCTCTTTACAGAAAATGACCCCCACGGATGATGTCGAGGCCTACCTCTTAGTATTTGAGCGAGTGGCAGAGCGCGAGAGGTTACCTGCTGACCAGTGGGCTGAGGTGGTAGATCCTTTCCTAATGGGAGAACCGCAAAAGGCGTGTTTTGACCTGAGTGAACGGGATGCTAAGGACTATACCAGGCTAAAGGCTGAAATCCTTGCCTGTCTGGGTGTTAACATGCATGTCTGGGAGCGACGGGTGTACAATTGGATTTATGTAGAACACCTACCTGCTCGATCACAAATGTATGACCTTATTCACCTGGTGCGAAAATGACTGTAACCCGAGGAGGCAACCCCTGCACAGATCGTAGAGAGAGTGGTACTGGACAAGTACATCCATTCCTTACCTCCTAGGATCCAGTGCTGGGTTGGTCAAGGAGACCCAAAAGACGCCAATCAGCTTGTCAACCTACTTGAAAGGTACAAAGCAACTGAGGATCTACTCCAAGAAGTGCCTCCTGGACACTCTATCCCTCAGAACAGCAAAACACACGGATCGCCCGGTAAGACTGTTCCTTCTCATAAAGGGGTTAAAAGTGCCGTTAAGGGAGTTGGCTCAGAGGGGGATTTATTGACTGAAGGTTCCAGAGGGACCCAGATGTCCAGAACCGGTTCTAGATTTGGGGACCAGGGCCGCATACAGTGCTGGCGGTGTCATGGATATGGACATATTGCTGCAAGCTGTCCCCTGACTTCTGAACCTATGGAGTGTGATACAGCCAGGCGGCTTTCTCTGTTTGCACGGCCTGTTTGTTCAGCTGAAACTGTGTCTGAGACTGAACAGCAAGTGCTATTCAAGTGAATGTATGTCCCGTTAATGCTCTATTGGACTCTGGCAGTTTGGTTACACTGGTGCATGCCAGTCTGGTAGACCCCGTGGCATTCAGAGGACATTTCAATGGGGTGTTGTGTATTCACGGGGACACTAAAGAATATCCCACAGCCTTGATCACACTAGAGACTGAATGTAGAAATGTCTCTCATGAAGTGGGCGTGGTCAAGTCTCTGATGCACAGTGTGATCTTGGGGAGGGACTTTTCATTGTTCTGGGACTTGTGGGGGATCAAAAATATGCGCTCCACTTTAAGGGTTCTGAATGACGTTAAGGTGTGCCCTGTGATAAGCCTTGTGCCCTGAGGTGCCAGCCATAGGGGTGACCACTGAACACAATTTTCCTTGAGAGGTTCTTGCTGGTGAGACAGAGGAGCCAGAGGAAAGTGGGGATATTCCTGATCTAGAAGTATCCCGGGATAATTTTGGCACAGCCCAACACCGAGATCCCACACTATTAAAGGCAAGAGAGAATGTCAAGGTCATAAATGGTGTGCCTCAATTTCCAGGTGCTGATAAAATGTTCCCCCCACATGGCTATTAACCAAGAATTGTTGTATCAGGTTGATAAAATACATGGGGAAGTTGTTGAGCAGCTTGTGGTGCCACAGCCATACCGTAGAATGGTATTAGATCTAGCTCATAAGCATGTGCTTGGTGGACATCTAAGCTGGGACAAAACCAGAGAACGCATTTTACAAAAGTTTTTCTGGCCTGGGGTGTATACTGAGGTACAAAGGTACTGTGAGTCCTGCCCCGAGTGCCAGCTGACCGCGCCTATGCTGAATTTCAGGAGTCCGCTGGTTCCTCTACCTATCATAGAAGTTCCTTTTGATAGGATTGCCCTGGATTTGGTTGGTCCATTAGTAAAGTCTGCTAGGGGACATCAGTATATCCTGGTGGTGTTGGATTACACCACCCGGTATCCTGAAGCATTCCCACTAAGAAGCACCTCATCTAAAACTATAGCGAGAGAATTATTTAACATGTTTACCCATACTGGTATACCTAAAGAGATACTTACCGACCAGGGCACCCCCTTTATGTCCAGAGTCATGAAAGAGTTGTGCAAACTGTTAATAATTAAACATCTGTGTATCACCTACAAACAGACGGACTGATAGAAAGATTTAATAAGACCCTAAAGAGTATGTTAAGGAAGGTGGTCAGCAAGGATGAGAAGGATTGGGACTGTCTTTTGCCGTATCTTATGTTTGCCATTCGTGAAGTTCCTCAATCCTCCACAGGTTTTTCTCCCTTTGAACTTGTGTATGGTAAACATCCATGTGGTCTACTGGACATAGCAAACGAAACCTGGGAACAGGAGCCCACCCCTTACAGGAGTGTGGTAGAACATATCTCGCTGATGCAAGACAGAATTGCCTCTGTTATGCCAATTGTTAAGGAGCATTTAGAACAGGCTCAGGAGGCCCAAAGTCGGGTATAATAGGTCCGCTAGAATAAGAACTTTTAATCCAGGGGACTGAGTGTTGGTTTTAGTGCCCACGGTAGACAGCAAATTTCTCGCTAGGTGGCAGGGGCCATATGAGATAATTGACCGAGTGGGTGAGGTAAACTATAGGGTGTACCAGCCTGGTAAGAGAAAGCCAGAACAATTATATCATGTGAACCTTATTAAGCCCTGGAAAGACAGAGAAACTCTGTCAGCTGTGAGCGCCCTCTGCAGTGGAACTCCAGAAATGCGTGTGTCAGACTCCTTGTCAAAGTCACAGGGACAGGAGGCCAAGGAGTTCGTGCAGAGGAACACTGACGTGTTTTCAGGGTCGCCAGGGCGGACAAATGTTATTGAGCATGATATTGTTACCGAACCACATTTACGAGTCCATTTAAAACCTTACAACCTTCCATTTTAAGCCCGTAGACAGGCCATATCTGAGGAGGTCAAGAAAATGTTAGCCCTGGGTGTGATAGAAGAGTCAAAAAGTGAATGGTCCAGTCCCATAGTGTTGAATCCTAAACCCGATGGCACAATACGTTTTTGTAATGACTTTCAAAAATTGAATGAAGTATCAAAGTTTTACGCATATCCTATGACCTGGGTTGATACCCTATGACCAAGGGTTGATGAACTCATTGAGAGACTGGGGCATGCTAGATATTTTTTTACTCTTGACCTAACCAAAGGCTACTGGCATTTGTTACCCCAGATGGGCTCCATCATTATGTCTGCTTGCCCTTTGGTTTACATGGGGCTCCAGATACCTTTCAAAGATTAATGGATATAGTCCTTAATCCCCATCGTCGGTATGCTTCAGAATATTTGGACGATATAATTATCTTTAGTGAAGATTGGGAGAGCCACTTACCGAAAGTACAAGCAGTAATAGATTCTCTCAGAGCTGCAGGGTTGAAAGCAAACCCTAAAAAGTGTACTTTGGGTTTGGAGGAAGCACATTACCTAGGGTACATAATTGGCAGAGGAGTGGTCAAACCTCAGATAAATAAAGTTGACGCTATTCAGCAGTGGCCACATCCTGTAACCATGAAGCAGGTAAAAGCCTTTTTAGAGATTGTGGGGTACTACCGCAGGTCTATTCCTCACTTTGCCAGTACAGCAGCCCTGTTAACAGACCTTACTAAGGGAAGTAAGTCAGTCATGGTCAAGTGGAGTGTCGAGGCCGAAAGGGCATTCCAAGAATTAAAAGTAGGACTATGTAAACAACCGGTCCTAGTCACACCAGACTTCAGAAAGCAGTTTGTAGTCCAGACCGATGCGTCTGATGTAGGGTTAGGTGCAGTATTATCACAGGAGATTGACGGGGAGGAACATCCTGTGAAATATCTGAGCAGGAAGCTTACTCCCGCTGAGAAAAATTACAGTATTGTTGAATGTGAGTGCTTAGCAATCCAGTGGGCTTTGGAATCCCTTAAGTATTACCTGTTGGGGCGCCAGTTTAGGTTGGTCACCGACCACTCTCCACTTACATGGATGTGCCAGCAGAAAGAGAGAAATGCACGTGTGACTGGGTGGTTTCTCACTTTACAAAATTTTAACTTTTCCGTTGAGCAGAGAGCAGGGAAGCTACAAGGAAATGCAGACGCTCTGTCGAGAATACACTGTCTGATAGCTAAAAATGTCTGACCCCACAGGTTCGAACAAAGAGGGAGGGTATGTGAGACAGTGACAGGAAAAGTGATTGATGGCAGGTATTTTTCCCCCAGAATCCTGTCATATGCTGCTTAACTCCAGGGATTGCCCAGTATGTAGTGGAAAGCTCAAGCTTTCCTGAGGTGGCTTTGTAGAAAAGCCGGTATTGGGCCTGGAGTTTTGGATTGGGGAAGAGTTGGGCGGGTTCCCCAATCCGCAGTCCACTTCTGACAAGTGTTGGCTGCTTGATTAGCTTCACCTGTAGCGCTTGCATAAAGATGCAGGGTCAGAGTGAGCAGGGGGAGATCTGGAACTGACATGCTGGTGCATTAAAGTGTGCGGCTGTGGTGAACTACAGAGCTGACCAACCCATATCTAGAACAGTGAGCAGTGAGTAAGCTACTGTTAGTCAGCGCTCAGACGAGCAGGTTT
The DNA here is from genome assembly GCA_033119425.1 of Bufotes viridis. NCBI lineage: Eukaryota > Metazoa > Chordata > Amphibia > Anura > Bufonidae > Bufotes > Bufotes viridis. Next base: position 92,006,018 of record CM065596.1, on the reverse strand, counting down.
TGTTTTGTATTTTGCCTGAGATGTATGATACTGATGCCACAATAAAGTGGAACTTTGTTGGACCTAACCCTGTGTGTCACTGTCTCTGACTGTCCGCCAGCAGGCCAATCCTGCCTCTATCAGGAGCTAATATGTATATGTGTATATATATACACACAGACATACACACTAAACAAAAATATAAGCGCACCACTTTTGGTTTTGCTCTCATTTTGCATGAGCTGAACTGAAAGATCTGAGACATTTTCTACATACACAAAAGACCCATTACTCTCAAATATTGTTCACAAATCTGCCTAAGGGTACTTTCACATTAGCGTTTTTGTTTTCCGGCATAGAGTTCCGTCGTTGGGGCTCTATGCTGGAAAACTACTCATCAGGATTATCCTAATGCATTCTGAATGGAGAGAAATCCGTTCAGGACCCAAACGTTTTTTGGACGGAGAAAACTCTGCAGCATGCTGCGGATTTTCCTCCGGCCAAAAATCCGGAGGACTTGCCGTAACGCCGGATCCGGGAATTAATGCCCATTGAAGTTCATTAATCCAATTCAGTAGCGTCCTGGCTGCCATGGTAACCTGAAAGCATTTCGAAGACTGATTAGGATCCTGATCAGTCTTCAAATGCTTTCAGGCAGCTTGCGTTCTGACGGATCCGGCGGGCCTGAAGTGCCTGCCGGATCCTCAGAACGCAAGTGTGAAAGCACCCTAAATCTGTCTTAGTAAGCAGATTAGACAGCATGAATATTGCATAGGTGTGCCTTAGACTTCCCACTATAAAAGGCCACTCTGAAATGTGCACCGTTTTGTGTTACTGGGGGGGGGGGGGCGACATCTCCGTCGTATAGAGTTGATCAGGTTGTTGATTGTGCCCTGTGGAATGTCCACTCCTCTTCAATAGCTGTGCAAAGTTGCTGAATATTGGCAGGAACTGGAACACGCTGTTGTATACGTCGATCCAGAGCATCCCAAACATGCTCAATGGGTGACATGTCTGGTGAGTATGCTGGCCATGCAAGAACTGCGATGTTTTCAGCTTCCAGGAATTGTGTACAGATCCTTGCAATATGGGGCGTACATTATCGTGCTGCAACATGAGGTGATGGTCGTGGATGAATGGCACAACAATGGGCCTCAGGATCTTATCACGGTATCTCTGTGCATTCCTAATGCGTCAATAAAATGCACCTGTGTTCGTTGTTCATAACATACGCCTGCCCATACCATAACCCCACCACCATGGGTCACTCGATCCACAATGTTGATGTCAGCAAACTGCTCACCCACATGACGCCACACACGCTGTGTGCCATCTGCCCTGAACAGTGAAAACCGGAACTTATCCGTGAACAGAACGCCTCTCCAACGTGCCAGACACCATCGAATGTGAACATTTGCCCACTCAAGTCGGTTATGACAAACTGCAGTAGGTCCAGACCCCGGTGAGGATGACGAGCATGCAGATGAGCTTCCCTGAGACGGTTTCTGACAGTTTGTGCAGAAACTATTTGGTTATGCCAACCGATTGTTGCTGCAGCTGTCTGGGTGACTGGTCTCGGACGATCATGGAGGTGAACATGCTGGATGTGGAGGTCCTTGGCATGTGGTCTGTGGTTGTGAGGCCGGTTGGATGTATTGCCAAATACTCTGAAACACCTTTGGAGATGGCTCATGGTAGAGAAATGAACATTCATTGCACGGGCAACAGCTCTAGTAGACATTCCTGCAGTCAACATTCCAATTGCATGCTCCCTCAAATGTTGAGACATCTGTGGCATTGTACTGTGTGATCAAACTGCACATTTCAGAGTGGTCTTTATTGTGGGCAGTCTAAGGCACACCTGTGCAATATTCATGCTGTCTAATCGGCACCCTGATATGCCACACCTGTGAGGTGGGATGGATTATCTCAGCAAAGGAGAAGTGCTCACTAACACAGATTTAGACAGATTTGTGAACAATATTTGAGAGTAATGGGTCTTTTGTGTATGTAGAAAATGTTTTAGATCTTTGAGTTCAGCTTATGCAAAATGGGAGCAAAACCAAAAGTGTTGCGTAGAGATAGATAGATAGATAGATAGATAGATCTGGATATTGATCTGGATAGATTGAAGGCTTGGGCAGAGAAGTAGCAGATGAGGTTTAACACTGACAAATTTGAGGTTATGCACATGGGAAGGAATAATTCAAGTCACTTGTATATACTAAATTGTAAAACACTGGATAACACTGACATAGAAAAGGCCCTTGGAATTTTGGTAAACTGGAAACTAAGCTGAAGAAACCAGTGTCAAGAAGCTGCTGCCAAGGCCAATAAGATAATGGGTTGCATCAAAAGGGGCATAGATGCCCGTGATGAGAACATAGTCCTACCACTTTACAAATCACTGGTCAGACCACACTAGAAGTATTGTGTACAGTTTAAAGCTCCTGTGAACAAGGCAGACATAGCAGAGCTAGAGAGGGTTTAAAGGAGGGCAACTAAAGTAATAACTGGAATTGATGGACTACAGTACCCTGAAAGATCATTAAAATTAGGGTTATTCACTTTAGAAAAAAGACGACTGGGGAGAGATCTAATAACTATGTATAAATATATCAGGGGTCAGTACAGAGATCTCTCCCATCATCTCTTTATCCCCAGGACTGAGACTTTGACAAGGGGACTTCCTCTGCATCTGGAGGAAAGAAGGTTTGTACACAAACATAGAAGAGGATTCTTTACGGTAAGAGCAGTGAGACTATGGAAATCTCTGCCTAAGGAGGTGGTGATGGTGAATTCACTAAAAGAGTTCAAGAGGGGCCTAAATGTATTTATGGAGTGTAATAATATTACAGGATATAGCTACTAGAGATGGGTCGTTGATCCAGGGAGTTATTCTGATTGCCTGATTGGAGTCGAGAAGGAATTTTTTTCCCCTTAACACCTTAAGGACATGGCCATATTTCACTTTAAGGACCAGGCCATTTTTTGCAAATCACACCAGTGTCACTTTATGTGCGAATAACTTTAAAATGCTTTTAGTTATCCAGGCCATTCTAAGATTGTTTTTTCATCACATATTGTTCTTCATGACACTGGTAAAAGGGAGTAAAAAATATTTATTTTTATTTATAAAAAAATACAAAATGTACAAAAAGTTTGGAAAAATTAGCAAATTTCCAACTTTCAATTTCTCTACTTCTATAATACATAGTAATACCTCCAAAAATAGTTATTCATTTACATACCCCATAGGTCTACTTCATGTCTGGATTATTTTGGGAATTACATTTTATTTTTGGGGGACGTTACAAAGCTCAGAAGTTTAGAAGCAAATCTTCTGAAGTTTTCAAAAACCCATTTTTTGTTTAGGTACAAGTTCAGGTTTGAAGTCACTTTGTGAGACTTACATAATGGAAACCACCCAAAAATTACCCCATTTTAGAAAGTACACCCTTTAAGGTATTCAAAACTGATTTTACAAACGATGTTAACCCTTTAGGTGCTCCACAAGAGTTATTGGCAAATGGAGATGAAATTTCAGAATTTCATTTTTTTGCCAATTTTTCCATTTTAACCCATTTTTCCCACTAACAAAGCAAGGGTTAACAGCCAAACAAGACTGTATCTTTATTGCCCTGACTCTGCCGTTTACAGAAAGACCCCATATGTGGCCGTACACTACTGTACGGCCACACGGCAGGGCGTAGAGTGATTGTCCGTAATTGCAGACAAGAATAGGACATGTTCTATATTTTTGTGGAACGGAAGTGCAGACCTGGAAGTGCGGATCCGCAATTCCGGATCCGAGCGGGACAAAGTCTGTCCCCATATAAATAAATGGGGCTGCAATTCCGTTCCGCAAACAGAATTGCGGACGTGTGAATGTCCTGCCCATGCCCTGGCATTTTAGGGGTCCCAACGCGTGAGAATCCAAATGCGTAAAAATGCCCTGTGAAATCCTAAAGGTACTCATTGGAATTAGGGCCCCTTTGCGCATCTTGGCTGCAAAAAAGTGTCACTCATATGGTATCGCCATACTCAGAAGAAGTAGGGCAATGAGTTTTGGGGTGTATTTTTATATATACCCATACTTTGTGTGAGAAATATTGCTGTAAACGACAACTTTTTAATTTTTTTAATACAAAGTTGTCAATTTACAGAAATATTTCTCTCACCCAACATGGGTATATGTAAAAATACACCCCAAAACACATTGCCCTACTTCTCCTGAGTACGGCGATACCACATGAGTGACACTTTTTTTGCAGCCTGGGTGCGCAAAGGGGCCCAAATTCCAATGAGTAACTTTAGGTTTTACAGGGATGCTCACAATTTAGCCCCGCCCAAAATGCCAGAACAGTACAAACACTCCACAAATGACCCCATTTTGGAAAGAAGACACCCCAAGGTATTCGTTGAGGGGCATAGTGAGTCCATGAACAATTTAACTTTTTGTCACAAGTTAGCGGAAAGGGAGACTTTGTGAGAAAAAACAATAAAAATTAAATTTCCGCTAACTTGTACCAAAAAAAAATCTTCTATGAACTCGCCATGCCCCTCACGAAATACCTTGGGGTGTCTTCTTTCCAAAATGGGGTCACATGTGGGGTATTTATACTGCCCTGGCATTTTAGGGGCCCTAAAGCGTGAGAAGAAAAATGCGTAAAAATGCCCTCCTAAAAGGTACTCATTGGAATTTGGGCCCCTCTGCGCACCCAGGCTGCAACAAAGTGTCACACATGTGGTATCGCCGTACTCAGGAGAAGTAAGGCAATGTGTTTTTGGGTGTATTTTTACATATACCCATGCTGTTTGAGAGAAATATCTCTGTAAATTGACAACTTTGTATAGAAATTTTTAAAAAGTTGTCATTTGCAGAGATATTTCTCACACACAGTATGGGTATATGTAAAAATACACCCCAAAACACATTGCCCTACTTCTCCTGAGTACGGCGATACCACATGTGTGACACTGTTTTGCAGCCAAGATGCGCAAAGGGGCCCTAATTCCAATGAGTACCTTTAGGATTTCACAGGGCATTTTTACACATTTAGATTCTCACGCTTTAGGGCCCCTAAAATGGCAGGGCAGTATAAATACCCCACTTTAAAAATACCCCACAGTATAAATGACCCCATTTTGGAAAGAAGACACCCCAAGGTATTCCGTGAGGGGCATGTCGAGTTCTCCGAATTTTTTTTTTTTTTGGCACTAGTTAGCGGAAATTGATATTTTTTTGTTTTTTGTTTTTTACAAAGTCTCATATTCCACTAACTTGTGACAAAAAATAAAATTTTACATGAGCTCACCATACCCCTCACGGAATACCTTGGGGTGTCTTCTTTCTAAAATGGGGTCACATGTGGGGTATTTATACTGTCCTGGCATTTTAGGGGCCCCTAAAGCGTGAGAAGAAGTCTGGAATCTAAATGCGTAAAAATGCCCTGTGAAATCCTAAAAGTACTCATTGGAATTTGGGCCCCTTTGCGCACCCAGGCTGCAAAAAAGTGTCACACATGTGGTATCGCCGTACTCAGGACAAGTAGGGCAATGTGTTTTGCAGTGTATTTTTACATATACACATGCTGGGTAAGGTAAATATCTCTGTAAATGACAACTTTTTAATTTTTTTTATACAAAGTTGTCAGTTTACAGAGATATTTCTCTCACCCAACATGGGTATATGTAAAAATACACCACAAAACACATTGCCCTACTTCTTCTGAGTACGGCGATACCACATGAGTGACACTTTTTTGCAGCCTGGGTGGCGCAAAGGGGCCCAAATTCCCAGTACCTTTAGGTTTTACAAGGTTGCTCACAATTTTGCCGCGCCCAAAATGCCTGAACAGTAAACACACCCCACAAATGACCCCATTTCGGAAAGTAGACACCCCAAGGTATTCACTGAGGGGCATAGTCCGTGGGAGATTTAAATTTTTTTTGCCAGAAGTTAGCAGAAATGGAAACTTTATTATTATTTTTTTTCCTCAGAAAGTGTAATTTTCCGCTAACTTTTGAAAAAAAATTAAATGATACATGAACTCATCATGCACCTCCGCGAATACTTTGGGGTGTCTTCTTTCTAAAATGGTGTCATTTGGGGGGTATTTATACTATCCTGGCATTCTAGCACCTGAAGAAACATGACAGGTGCTCAGAAAGTCAGAGCTGCTTTAAAATTCACTTTTTTGCACTATAGTTTGTAAACGCTATAACTTTTACCTAAACCAATAAATATACACTTATTGGATTTTTTTTTATCAAAGACATGTAGAACAATAAATTTAGAGAAAAATTTATATAGAAATTTAGTTGTTTTTTTAAAATTTACAACAGAAAGTTAAAAATTTCATTTATTTGCGGAAATAAATTCGCTGAGGGGCATAGTGAGTCCATGAAAAATTAAACTTTTAGTCAAAAGTTAGCGGAAAAAGAGAGACTTTGTGAGAAAAAATAATAAAAAATCTATTTCCGCTAACTTTTGCCAAAAGAAAAATCTTCTATGAATTCGCCATGCCCCTCATGGAATACCTTGGGGTGTCTTCTTTCCAAAATGGGGTCACATGTGGGGTATTTATACTGCCCTGGCATTTTAGGGTCCTTAAAGCGTGAGAAGAAAAATGCGTAAAAATGCCCTCCTAAAAGGTACTCATTGGAATTTGGGCCCCTTTGCGCATCTTGGCTGCAAAAAAGTGTCACACATGTGGTATCGCCGTACTCAGGAGAAGTAGGGCAATGTGTTTTGGGGTGTATTTTTACATATACCCATGTTGGGTGAGAGAAATATCTCTGTAAATTGACAACTTTGAATAAAAAAATGTAAAAAGTTGTCGTTTACAGCGATATTTCTCACACAAAGTATGGGTATATATAAAAATATACCCCAAAACACATTGCCCTACTTCTCCTGAGTAAAGCGATACCACATGTGTGACACTTTTTTGCAGCCAAGATGCGCAAAGGGGCCCTAATTCCCATGAGTACCTTTAGGATTTCACAGGGCATTTTTACGCATTTGGATTCTCACGCTTTAGGACCCCTAAAATGCCAGGGCAGTATAAATACCCCACAAGTGACCCCATTTTGGAAAGAAGGGGAATAAATATTAAAGTTTTGTTTGGCTGTTAACCCTTGTTTATTTTACTGGAAAAGACGGATTGAAATGGAAAAGGGACAATTATGGATACCTAATAAGTCTACTTTTTTACAATTATTTAGGTTTTAGACAATATTATCTTTTTTGATACAAAAAATACATTTTCTGTATCTCTATAGTCTGTCTTTTTTTTGTTGTTGTTTTTTTATCCGATTGTTTTAGGTAGGGGCTCATTTTTTTATGTAAGGTGACAAAAAAAAACTTTTTTATATCTACTTTTTTTATTTATTTATTTTAGTTTTACTAAATATCATTTTTAGAATAACATTTTTTTGTTTGGCATGGAGAACCATAGTTTTTTTTTTTTTGTTTTTTTGATTGTGGCTAAATTGGGAAAGGGGATTATAAATTTAGTACTCCATGGAAGTGTGGTACTCAATGCAGAGGCCCGGATGATCGGGACACATGTCACACTGAGTGGTGGTGTCCTTCCGTATGCCCCTCCTGTTACACACTCTGCATTTTTTTTTGGGACCGTCCCTTCTTTCCAATGTGGGGGACCACACCTGGAAAGTGTTGGCCAAGGATGATCCGGGCGCCTCCAGTTCCCGAGGTACTTCGGCCTGCTCTTTCCTGGTCAGAAAAGATCAGGTCCTTGAGGACTGCCTCATAGAACTGAAGGAATTTCCCTGTGCTGCCAGCGCACTGGAACAGTACAAAAGAGTTGTACATGGCAACCTGCACTAAGTAGACCTCAACTTTTTGTACCATGCCCGGGTTTTGCGCATGGCGTTATATGGCTTGAGGATTTGATCAGATAGATCAACTCCTCCCATATACCGATTGTAGTCGATGATACAATTGGGTTTGAGGACCGTTGCCACGGTACCTCGCACAGAGACAGGAGAGACGCCATTATTGTGAATTGTGGTCAGTACAAGGACATCCCTCTCGTCCTTATATCTGACCAGCAACAGGTTTCCACTGTTAAGGGCACGGGTCTCACCCCTGGGGATAGGTACCTGGAGAGGGTAGGCAGGGAGGCCGCATTAATTTCTCCGCACAGTCCCACAAGTGGACGTGGATCTGGCGGCGAGGGACTGGAACAAGGGGATACTAGTATAAAAGTTATCCACATACAGTTGGTACCCCTTATCTAGCAGTGGGTGCATAAAGTCAAACACAAGTTTCCCGCTAACACCCAGAGTGAGGGGGACATTCTGGCGGTTAAATATGGGAATCTCGCCCCTCGTACACACGAAACTTGTAAGTGTACCCTGAGATACTCTCACAAAGTTTGTACAGCTTCACGCTATTCCTTGCCCGCTTTGAGGGAACATACTGGCAGAAAATGAGTCTCCCCTTGAAAGCAATGAGAGACTCATCAACCGCTACCACCCTTCCAGGTACATTGGCCTCCATAAATTTGGCCCCAAATGTGATCGATGACCGCCCTGATTTTGTACAGGCGGTCATAGGCAGGATCACCTTAAGGGGGACATGCTGCATTATCTGCATAATGAAGGCATTTCCGGATGGCCTCAAACCGTGAGCGTGTCATGGCCGTACTGTAAAGTGGGGTCTGGTAGAGGACGTACTCACTCCAGTAATGCCTGACACTGGTTTTTTTTAACTAGGCCTATGTGCAGCACGAGGCCTCAAAACGTCCTCGTCTCGGCAGCACCCCTGGGGGGGTCTAGGGTAACACAGCTGTGCTGTGGACACCAGACACCCAAAGGGTGATGCAACAGCTAAAAAAGAAAAATTAACTCCAACTCTCCCTAAAGTCTCCCTGCCTGACCTAAACCTTTCCCTAAGCTTTCCCTAACCTATCTGCTAGTGCCAGAGGGGGTCTGGGCTGCAGGGTGCTGGGCAGATGGAGTCTGCTCTCTCTCCTCGCTCTGGACACAGAATGGAGGAGGAGAGGAGAGCAGGGGGAGTTTAACCCCCACCTGCCCGTGCAACCAATAGGAAGCGATTCTGTGAGGTGATGTCACCATCACCTCACAGCATCAAAGGATGGTGATTAGTGGTGTATTATCACACCACTGATGACCATCCTTTTCTGGGTTATCGGGTCACCAGAGACCCGAATAACCTGGAGACACGCAGCCGCAGATCGCCTATACAGGGGGTGGGGTCACAGGACCCCCTTGGCATTGTCCCAGAGTCCCTGCCAAATGATTTCGGCAGGCACTCTGTTACCATCACTCCGCACCGCACGGCGGTGACCAGAACTGCACAGGGCATACATGTCCTTAAGTACGCCCTGTGTCCTTAACAGGTTAAGTGGAAAAAATTGGCTTCTACCTCAGGTTTTTTTTTTTTTTTGCCTTCCTCTGGATCAACTTGCAGGATAACAGGCTAAACTAGATGGACAGATGTCTTTTTTTCGGCCTTATAAACTATGCTACTAAGTTACTATATATATAAAAATTAATTATGTTAGCTTGAAAGGCCAAAATATTGTTCTTCAATTTTTTGCTTATATTTCAGGGTACTTTCACACTTGCGTTGCTGGATTACGGCAGGCAGTTCTGTTGCTGGAACTGCCTGCCGGATCCGGCAATCTGTATGGCGATCCGGTATTTATTCCTTTCACTTTTTTAAAGATCGGAAGACCGGATCTGTCAATGGAAATTAATGCCAGATCCGGCATTCCGGCAAGTGTTCCAGAATTTTGGACGGAGGCAAAACTGCAGCATGCTGCGGTATTTTCTCCATCCAAAAACGGTACAGTGACTGAACTGAAGACATCCTGATGAATACTGAACGGATTTCTCTCCATTCAGAATGCATGGGGATAAAACTAATCAGTTTTTTTACGGTATTGAGCCCCTAGGACGGAACTCAGTACCCAGCTTATTATTATTATTATGTTGGCTTGAAAAGGCCAACATACTGTTATTCGATTTTTTGTTTACATTTCAGCTTATTATTATGTTGGCTTGGAAAAGCCAACTTACTGTTATTCGATGGTGGTTCAGCTTATTATGTTGGCTTGTCAAAGCCAACATCTTGTTCTTCGATAGTCAAAAAGCGTTTCAGCTCATTATTATTATTATGTTGGCTTGGAAAAGCCAACATCTTGTTATTCGATTGTCAAAAAGCGTTTCAGCTTATTATTATTATGTTGGCTTGTCAAAGCCAACATATTGTTATTCGATTATTTCAGCTTATTATTATTATGTTGGCTTGTCAAAGCCAACATCTTGTTATTCGATTATTTCAGCTTATTATGTTGGCTTGTCAAAGCCAACATATTGTTATTTGATTATTTCAGCTTATTATGTTGGCTTGTCAAAGCCAACATATTGTTATTCGATTATTTCAGCTTATTATTATTCTTCTCTGCCCCCCGTTTTTCCAAACGCTACTCCTCCTACAGTTTTTGTGCTACAGACCCCAAACTTTCAACACTTTTGCGGCCTATAGCGAAGTACGTTGCTTGTGCTTTATTAAGCGATCTCACCCTCGGGGCCCCTGGGGCGGGCCCCAGAACACCCACTTTTCCCTATTGACTTTGACAGGGAAAATTTTCAAATCGCTCCTACTCGCACAATTTTAAAGCTACGCTCCCCAAACTTGAATCACATATTGTTGGTGTCAACCCGAATAAACGGGTAAATTTGGCGGGACACCCCAAAGTGGGCAGAGCTACCAACGGCCAATGAAAATTTAGCAAATTTCTATACGCTACTCCTCCCACAGTTTTAGGAGTACAATTACCAAACTTTGCACACTTGTTCGGCAGATACCCGAATAGGTTGCTTGTACTTTATTAACCGATCCCACCTTTCGGGCCCCTGGGGCGGGCCCCCAAAGATCTAATTTTTTCCCATAGACTTTCATTGGAAAACTATAAACTTTTGTCACTCGTACAGCTTTAGAGTTAAAGTCATCAAACTTGGGTCACTTAGTCATGGGGTCACCCTGAAAATTTTTGTCACGTTTTGGCGACGTTAAAAAGTGGGCGGAGCCAGAAACAACCAATCAGATTTTCCCTATTGACTTCAATAAGAAAATATTAAATTGCTGTCATTCTCACCGTATTTAAGCCACAGTACCCAAACTTTAATTTCCGTTTTTTTCACGTTTTGGGGACGTTAAAAAGTTGGCGGAGCCATCAGCAACCAATCAGAATTTCCCTATTGACTAGGGAATAGTCACAATATTTAAACTAGAACTTTTTATTTTAAATCATAACAAAAACAGTTCATGGACAATTTCCAATAAAGTACTTAACCCAGCCAGTCTCCCACCCCACACCACCCCTTCTACATTCATAGTACCCATTCATGCACATCCATACGCTATTTACATATTTACATAACTAAATAAGACAAAACTAAAAGAATAAATAAATTAAAAGACAACAATATATACAATATATACAGGACCTATCCTTAACCCTAAATCTAACTTCTAAGGGTACTTTCACACTAGCGTTTTGGATTCCGTTTGTGAGATCCGTTTCAGGGCTCTCACAAACGGTCTAAAACGGATCAGTTAAGCCCCAATGCATTCTGAAAGGATAAGGATCCGGATAAGGATAAGAAGCATTTTGGTGTCCGTCTGAAGAGGCGGAGCCTAACGGATCCGTTTTTAATAACAATGTAAGTTAATGGGGACGGATCTGTTTTCAATGACACAATATGGTGCATTTGAAAATGGATCTGTTCCCCATTGACTTTCAATGTAATTCAAAACGTATCCGTTTGGGCTTTGTCATTTTTCTTTTAACTAATGCAAACGGATCCATTCTGAACGGATACAAACATTTGCATTATAAGTGCGGATCCGTCTGTGCAAATAAACATACGGATCCGCACCAACGCAAGTGTGAAAGTACCCTTACTCATCACCCGTCCCCGCATAACACACCAAACCAGACTCCCACAGAAGTTCAAAAAGGATAATTCCGAGCTTCTTCAGTTCCATAGTCTTTCCCCAGTCGGACTGGGGCTGACCGGTTTGTAAAAAAAAAAAAAAAAACAATTATTTTTTATATATATATATATATATATATATATATATATATATATATATTTTTTTTTTTTTTCCTTTTTCTTACTTTTTTTTTCTTCCTTTTAATTACACACAAATATATACACATATATATACATCCCCCCCAAACCCCCCTCCCAACCTGACTAACCCTAAAACATTAAGACCCTATATTATAAATGTATACATATACATAAACATAACATATAATTCATAGACAATACATGTGTCACGACTGTGACTGATCCAGACAGGTCTGGGAGGAGAAGGTCGCAGCGACTTGCTACTCGCGATAGCTTGTGAGTTTGCTCCGTGGTTCAGGGTATGTCATCCGAGTTTTGCCTTGTGAACCTTTTTGTCCTGACTGGGAGTTTGTAGGCATCCTTCTCAGGTGAGTCCTGTCTGCCACTCCCAGCTACTATATTAGTTTCAGTTTCACTTGCAGTCATTGCCAGATATAGTCCTTACTTCCAGTGCTATTCTGACCTTTGAAGGAGATCGTTTGACGGTATTGCTGTGGAGCTCTTGTCTGGCGTGGACTGTCGTTATTGGGATCATCTTCTCTGCTCGTGACTGGATAAGTCTATCTCTGATGGAGATTGTTTGTTTGTTGATGTCTTCCCCTGTTGTTCTCCTAGACATGAGTGATGGTGACTAGTGCTCCCATCTGCCTTTCCCCAGTCTAGTCTTCTTAGGGTGACTGAGGGTTTAGGCTTCCTGCTCGCCGTACGGGTTCACACCCCGTCTAGGGTATCAGGGCAGACAGGTGCCAGCTTAGGGTTAGTCAGGGGTGGCCGTTCTATTTCCCATCCGTAGATTAGGGTCCCCCTCCCCCTCCGTCTGGTGCGACACGACTGCTGCTGGGATAGCGGTCGTGACAGTATATCTGGCCTTTAAAAAAAAAAAAAAAAAGTGACATTTCCTTTTTTTTTTTGCTTGCTGTTTTGCTTTGTATTTTTCAGTTCCACTATGGATCCGGTTACGGTTTTGGCAAAACAATTACAGGGGTTATCCCTTGAAGTGGCAGGATTAAAAGCTACAGTACTGCAGCAGCAGCATCAATCCTTGGGTTCCACCGTTGCTACAGGAAACCAAAGTACTCCTGAGCCAAAAGTGGCTTTACCTGATAGGTTCTCAGGAGGGAGAGACCAATTTGTAACCTTCAGAGAAGCTTGTAAATTGTTCTTCAGGTTACGCCCTAGATCCTACGGCGGTGAGGAACAACGGGTGGGCATTGTAATTTCTCTCCTGCAAGGAGATCCACAGGCTTGGGCTTTCTCCTTACCATCAGACTCTCCGGCCTTTTGATCAGTGGAGGAGTTTTTTGAAGCCCTGGGTCTCGTATATGATGACCCGGACAGGGTCTCACTGGCTGAGTCTAAGCTACGTAGACTTCGGCAAGAGTACCGGTCTGCTGAACTATATTGTTCCGAATTCCGTAGGTGGGCTACTGATACATTATGGAACGACTCGGCCCTTAGGAGTCAGTTCTGCCAGGGGTTGTCTGAAAAATTAAAAGACGCACTGGCGGTATACGAGATCCCTGGGTCTCTTGAGGCTGCCATGTCTCTGTCCATAAGAATCGACAGACGACTCAGGGAGAGACTATTAAATTCTACAGAGGCCTCTATAGGGCAGGGATCGGTTTGTTATGATCCAGTCGAACCAATGCAAATAGGGGGCGTCACTAGACGGGTGAATCCTCCTAAGGTCCGCCGTAGGTCAGAGGTTTGTTTTCGTTGTGGGGGGAGGGGTCCCCCCAGTACCCAAGAGACCACAAACAAAGGAGCCGCCGGAAAACTAGAGTCCCCAGATTGTGCGGAGGATAACAGTCTGGGCGTATTCGGTTCCTCCATACGCATGTCTCAGTTTTTGTTGTCCGCTACCATTGTGGTGGGCAATAAGACTGAGATCTGTTCCGTCTTTTTGGACAGTGGGGCAGGGGTCAACTTGGTGGATTCGCGGTTTGCTCAGGCTCTGGGTTTTACTCCGGAACCGGTACGCAGAACTATTCCTGTTTTTGCCATCGACTCCTCCCCTCTTACTCAGAGAGAGTTAACTCAGATCATCCATAATATCCATCTGCAGGTAGGGGACCTCCATAAAGAGCATATCTCTTGTTATGTCCTGGACAGTCTTCCGGCTCCTATGGTATTGGGGCTTCCCTGGCTGGTGACTCACAATCCAGTGGTGGATTGGCAGGCCGGGGAGATTGTGGAGTGGAGTGAACATTGTAAGGACAACTGCTTGAGTAGTAGGTGCTCAACACTCTCTGTAACATCTCTACCTGCCTTTCTGTCAGATTTTATGGATGTGTTCTCTGAGAAGGGTTGTCAGGGGTTACCACCTCATCATCCATATGATTGCCCGATTAATCTATTACCTGGGGCAAAACTACCTAAAACCCGGTTATACAATCTTTCCGGCCCGGAGAGGAAGGCTATGCAAGATTATATTTCGAAGAGTTTGGCTAAAGGACACATCAGACCCTCTTCTTCACCCGTGGCTGCAGGGTTCTTTTTCGTTAAAAAGAAAGATGAGGGCCTGCGTCCTTGCCTGGATTTCCGGGAATTAAACCGGATAACTATCCGTGATCCCTATCCTCTTCCTCTCATTCCCGACCTCTTTAATCAGGTTGCTGGTGCTAAATGGTTCTCCAAAATGGATCTCAGAGGAGCCTATAACCTGGTTCGCATCAAAGAGGAGGATGAGTGGAAGATAGCTTTTAATACTCCGGAAGGGCATTATGAAAATCTGGTCATGCCATTTGGTCTTACTAATGCGCCTGCGGTGTTCCAACATTTTGTCAACGATATTTTTAGTCACCTTATCGGGATATTTGTTGTGATATATCTTGATGACATCCTGGTCTATTCTCCGGATCTGGATACACATAAGATCCATGTGAGACAAGTGCTGCAGATATTAAGGGCCAACAAATTGTTTGCTAAATTAGAGAAATGTGTGTTCGCCGTGAAAGAACTGCCATTTCTGGGGTATGTTGTGTCAGATTCAGGTTTCCGCATGGATTCAGAGAAAGTCCGGGAAATTATGGACTGGGATCTGCCTGAGAATCTGAAGGCATTGCAATGCTTCCTGGGGTTTGCCAATTTTTATAGAAAGTTTATAAAGAACTATTCCTTGGTTGTCAAACCACTGACGGACATGACCCGAAAGGGATCCGATTTTTCCAAATGGTCACATGCAGCCAAAACTGCCTTTACATCTCTCAAGGAGAGATTCACCTCGGCCCCTATTCTCGTACAGCCAGATGTCTCGTTTCCTTTTATTGTAGAGGTTGATGCATCAGAGGTGGGGGTGGGAGCGGTACTATCTCAGGGCCCGTCCCCTGGTGAATGGCGTCCGTGTGCTTTCTTTTCGAAGAAATTGTCTATTGCAGAAAGGAACTATGATATTGGCAACAGGGAACTTTTGGCTATTAAGTTGGCCTTAGAGGAGTGGCGTCATTTTATGGAGGGGGCGGTTTATCCCGTCACGGTGATTACTGATCACAAAAACTTATTATATCTGGAGTCTGCTAAACGTCTCAACCCTAGACAGGCTCGGTGGTCGTTATTTTTTACTAGGTTTAATTTTGTAATAACCTATTGCCCGGGGGCAAAAAATACTAAGGCGGATGCATTGTCTCGAAGTTTTCCTGGAGGGGGTGATGTTGATGTACCAGAGCCTATTTTGCAAAAGGGGGTGGTGGTCTCTGCATTAGGGGAGGGTGTTGGAAGCTCAGGGGGATGCCCCGGCCTCCTGCCCCTCGGGTAAACTGTTTGTGCCAGAAAATTTACGCCTGGAGATACTAAAAGAACACCATAACTCCACACTGGCAGGACACCCAGGTAGTAAGGCAACCTCTGAATTAGTGTCTCGTCGGTTCTGGTGGCCTAAGTGGTGCCAGGAGGTGTTGAATTTTGTGTCTCGTTCTAATGTGGATCATACTCATCCGGCAGGGCGTCTTTTACCTCTGGCCATCCCCAACAGCCCTTGGACGCACCTATCAATGGATTTCATTACGGATCTACCAGTATCAGCGGGGAAGACTGTTATTCTTGTAGTTGTTGACAGATTCAGTAAAATGGTGCACTTTATTGCTCTTACCGCATTGCCTAATGCTAACACACTGGCTCAGGTTTTTATTGACCACATCGTGAAGCTTCACGGGGTCCCTTCCGATATTGCTTCGGATCGTGGTACCCAATTTGTTTCTAAATTTTGGAAAGCTTTTTGTTCTCGTTTAGGGGTTCATCTGTCGTTTTCTTCATCTTTACATCCACAGTCCAACGGTCAGACTGAACGTACCAATCAAAACCTAGAGACGTATTTGAGATGCTTTGTTTCCGAAAATCAGGAGGAATGGTCATCTTATTTACTGTTAGCTGAGTTTGCCATTAATAATCGTCGTCAAGAATCCAAGTGAGGGGGGGCCGTCTGGGATTCCCGAGGAGGAACGATTTGCGTCTTCACTTTCATCAGTGTGGCAGAGTGTGCAAGAAAGTTTGAAGAGAATTGGTGGTAGATACAAACGTGTGGCTGATAAGAAGCGCTCTGAAGGTCCGGACCTTGGGGTGAATGACTTGGTGTGGTTGGCTACCAGAAATATCAAGTTGAAGGTTCCCTCGTGGAAATTAGGTCCGAGATTTATTGGTCCTTATAGGGTAATTAAGAAGAATCCAAGTGAGGGGGGGCCGTCTGGGATTCCCGAGGAGGAACGATTTGCGTCTTCACTTTCATCAGTGTGGCAGAGTGTGCAAGAAAGTTTGAAGAGAATTGGTGGTAGATACAAACGTGTGGCTGATAAGAAGCGCTCTGAAGGTCCGGACCTTGGGGTGAATGACTTGGTGTGGTTGGCTACCAGAAATATCAAGTTGAAGGTTCCCTCGTGGAAATTAGGTCCGAGATTTATTGGTCCTTATAGGGTAATTAAGATCATTAACCCGGTGGCTTTTCGTCTGGAGCTACCTCAGACTCTAAGGATCCATAATGTCTTCCACAGATCTCTGCTTAAGAGATATGTAGAACCTCCTGAACCATTGCCACTACCGCCTCCACCGGTGGTTGTTGATGGCAGTCTTGAGTTTCAGGTAGAAAAGATTGTTGATTCACGATATGATCGCCGCTCTCTTCAGTACCTGGTGCACTAGAGAGGTTATGGTTCCGAAGAGAGAATGTGGGTGCCAGCATCAGAGATAAAGGTGGACAGACTCATTCGGGCTTTTCATAGGTCCCATCTGGAGAGGCCTGGTCTTGAGGGTCCGATGGCCCCTCGTAGAAAGGGGGGTACTGTCACGACTGTGACTGATCCAGACAGGTCTGGGAGGAGAAGGTCGTAGCGACTTGCTACTCGCGATAGCTTGTGAGTTTGCTCCGTGGTTCAGGGTATGTCATCCGGGTTTTGCCTTGTGAACCTTTTTGTCCTGACTGGGAGTTTGTAGGCATCCTTCTTAGGTGAGTCCTGTCTGCCACTCCCAGCTACTATATTAGTTTCAGTTTCACTTGCAGTCATTGCCAGATATAGTCCTTACTTCCAGTGCTATTCTGACCTTTGAAGGAGATTGTTTGACGGTATTGCTGTGGAGCTCTTGTCTGGCGTGGACTGTCATTATTGGGATCATCTTCTCTGCTCGTGACTGGATAAGTCTATCTCTGCTGGAGATTGTTTGTTTGTTGCTGTCTTCCCCTGTTGTTCTCCTAGACATTAGTGATGGTGACTAGTGCTCCCATCTGCCTTTCCCCAGTCTAATCTTCTTAGGGTGACTGAGGGTTTAGGCATCCTGCTCGCCGTATGGGTTCACACCCCGTCTAGGGTATCAGGGCAGACAGGTGCCAGCTTAGGGTTAGTCAGGGGTGTCCGTTCTATTTCCCATCCGTAGATTAGGGTCCCCCTCCCCCTCCATCTGGTGCGACACGACTGCTGCTGGGATAGCGGTGGTGACAACATGACACAAAATCCAACTTTTCAGCTATGGTTCGGTGCCTGTAAACCAAACCATCCTGCTTAATCATAAAACAAAACAAAAATCTAATAGTGTCATGCCAGCCCACCACCAGGGCTGAGAATTAGTCGGTTAGTGTACCCTGAAACAAAAGCCCCTCCACAGATGAGAGACTTTAGGGCCATCCAACCTTTTGTTCTCAAGAGAGCGCACTTTATCCAGGTCACCCAAGATGCTCCTATATACTGTCTCCACTGGGAGGACTTTAGAACCCATCGACACTAGACACCTTGCGCACCAAATATGATACCTGACCACTGCGCTAACTTGGAATAAAGTGCAAGGGTCCCGTCCACCCAGATCTTTGAACGTACCATAGGCCCACTTTGCATAGGGTAGGGCAGCCAACCTAGGCCAGCCGATGGAAGTCCCCACCCTTTTGTAGACCTCTATATTAAAAGGACAGTGAAGCAAGAAATGGTCCATGCTTTCCAGCACAGCACCGCACTCCTCCCGGGGACAACCCCTTTCCTCAGAGTTTCTACACTTCACATTATCCCTTACATATAGCTTACCATGGAAGCAGCGCCAAGCCACATCTCAAACTTTCAAGGGGATCCTCACTGAATTTAATAAAGTCAACCCGCCCTCTAGATCCCGACTTGGGCAATCCCTCAAGGCCAACGGAGGCTGAAAGAAGGACCCTAAACAGGACCTTAAAATCAAGGGTGAACCTTGACTTGATCTCTATCTCTCCCCTCCCGATTCCCCATCGCTTTATAATTCTCAGGACCGGGGCAACATAAGCCGGGAGATATCTCTGCCTTGACGAGCGCAGGTCTTTCACATGCCCTCCTGTCTCCCATTCCTGGAAGAAGGGCTGAAACCATTCCCTACAGGAATTTACCCACCAAGGAGCCCTCTCCATCCAGAGGTTTGCAATGTTAGCTTTTAAGAAGGTATTAGTTAGGAATACCACTGGGTTGACCATATCCAACCCACCTAGTCTCCTTGGTCGGTAAGTGACATCTCTCTTGACTAGGTTCAGCTTTTTTCCCCATAACATCTGGAAAAACAGGCTGTAGACCGTTGCCCAGAGAGAGCCTGGCAGGACACAGACAGTGCCCAAGTACAATAGTACCGGGATCAGATAAGCCTTGCACAGGTGAACCCTTTCCGTGAGTGTCAAAGACCAACCCTTCCAGTGGTCCACCTTTTGACCGACATCTTTCAGTCTGCCTTCCCAATTTTTCTGATGATAGTCCTCATCCTGGCCAAAATTGATGCCGAGAACGTTGACAGTTTTCCGGAGCTCTGGGAGAGTGCCCTGGAGATCAAAAGCAGGATTTCCTTCTCCCAACCAGAGAGTTTCACATTTATCACGGTTGATCTGAGACCCAGAAACCTCTGAATAGCGGTCCACTTCCAAAATCACCCACCCCACCTCCTCACCAGAAGAGGCGAAGACGGTGACATCATCCACATACGCTACCACCCTCAAAGACGGCCCCCTTGCCCCAGCCAGTTCCATCCCCACCCCTGCCAACGGTCCACGATCTACCCCTCTAATGAAGTGATCGATAACAAACACATACAGCAAGGGGCTTAAGGGACATCCTTGACGGACACCGGAAGCCACCTCGAAGGTCTGTCCTGACCAACCATTGACCAATGGGCAACTCTCAGCCCCTTTGTACAAAGCCTTTAGCCAATTCACAAACCTCCCTGGCAGACCGTACCACAGGTCAAAAGCTTTAGCCTGATCCAAAGTCAAAAGAAACCCCTTCCAAAGGCCCGCCCTGCCTCGCTCCATGGCCTCTCGGACACTGAGAATGGCGCTAAAGGTGCTCCGACCGGGAACTGTGCAGTGCTGAGCACCTGAAAGAAGTCTCGGTGAAAACTTCACCAATCTATTAAAAAGTATTTTTGCCAGGATATTACTGTCCGTATTGAGAAGCGATATGGGTCTCCAATTCTCAATACGGGATGGATCTTTACCCTTTGACAGAATAATCAGGGCTGACTTACCCATTGACTTTAATGAGTGTCTTTTCTCGGGCACTTTACCAAAGACCTCAGTGAATGGAGGAACTAACTGTTCCTTGAAAGTCCTGTACCACTCAGATGTTAAGCTATCTGGACATAGCGATTTCTTGGGCCTAAGCCCTTCAATGGCCAGTCTTACTTCCTCTTCCCTGATTGGTTCAAACAAAACGTCAAGAGAGGGGTCCATTCCTGCCTTGGGAACAGCTTCAGCCGAGAAAGCTGAAAACTTGTCCCGATCTCTAGTTCTTTACTACCCAAGAGGTGAGAGTAGAAAGACCTGACCACCTCCAGGATCCCTGATTTGGACCTATTCAGGGATCCTGTACTATCAATCAGGCCTGTCACCAGCTTACATTTTACTGACATCTTACTGTTGCCGTAAGGGTCGGGCGAGCTGTACTTCCCGAAATCCCTCTCGACAACCAAAGATGCATACCTATCGTACTGACACCTCTTAAGTAAGGACTTTACACGAGAGATATCCTCACGGCTACCTCCCGTTGAGACCAGACTTTCAAGTTTCTTCCTCACTTCCTGGTACAGATTATTTCTGTCCTGGCACCTGAGGTACGAAAGCTCTCGGAAAAACTTTGCCATCCTTGTTTTAAACATCTCCCACCACTCTGACTTACTGTTGCAGAGGTCCACTAACGGTTCCTGGCCCTGAAAGAACTCCTCAAAGGATTGTCTTATTGCTGCATCTTCCAGGTGAGATTAATTCAACTTCCACAAACCTCTGCCCATACAGGGGGTCTATGCAACATTCAAAGAAAAACCAATTAAACAGTGATCGGAGAAAACCACTTCCTCAGTTTTTAAAACTGAAAAAACAGCTTCCCCCTTCAAATAAAACCTATCTATCCTAGACCTTTGGCTACCTCGATGAAAGGTGAAGTCCACGTGGTCTGGCTTATGTTTAAGTGAGCATCCACCAAACTAGCTTCCTCAACTATCTTACTCAATACGACGCTATCAGTATCCAGCCTGACTTTGGGGCCTCCCCCATCACAGACTCTTGTCACATTGTTGAAGTCTCCACCAAAGATCACCTGATGGCTGGAAAAAAAGGTAAGGTTTAATCTTCATGAGAAGACATTTACGGTCCCACTTGGTTTGTGGACCATAGATGTTAATGAGCCTCAGCTCTTGTCCTTCCATGAGCACATCCAGGATCAGGCACCTTCCCATTTCTAGTTCAATTACTTAACTGCATTCCACTCTTCCAGCGGTTTTAAAAAGTACCGCTACCCCGCTATGCGGCTCAGCCGCAAGAGCCCAGAAAGATGGACCATGCCTCCACTCTCTCTTTGCTTTCTCCATTAACTCTGTGGAAGTCAACCAGGTCTCTTGCAAAAATAAAATATCAGCATCAAGATGGCTGAAAAATAGGGATGAGCGAACCCGAACTGTATAGTTCGGGTTCGTACCAAATTTTGGGGTGTTCGGGACACATACCCGGACCCGAACATTTTTAAAACAGTTCGTGTTCGGGTCCGTTGTTCAGCGATTTCTTCCCGCTTTCTGAAGGGCTGCACAGCAGCCAATCAGCTAGCGTTTTACTTCTTGCCCTAAGAAGCCATCACAGCCATGCATACTAATGGCGTGGCTGTGATTGGCCAAGTGCAGCATGTGACCCAGCCTCTATTTAAGCTGGAGTCACGCAGCGCCGCACGTCACACTGCTCTGATTTGTGTAGTGAGAGGATGCAGCTTCTGTGAGGGCGAGATTAGGCAGGGAAAAGTCAGCAAAAACACCTAATGAAGTGATCGATCTACAGCTGTGAATCATTCAACTTCTGCTAGTTAATTGCTCACTGGTTTTTAGGCTGCACAGAGTGTTTTTCTGTCACTTTGGCAGCCATTTTGTGTCTTGTGGTGCATCAGCACAAGCTGCCACCAAGTCCATCAATCCATCAATACTATTTTTAAAATTTTTTTGCTATATCCTACATCAGGGGATTGGCTGTGCATAAACTCAGAATAGAAATTTCTATATTTTATTAAGGGGTTAAATTCAATTGCCAAAATAGCAATCCCCTAAATCTGGTGTTCCAGCTGTGGCTAGCCAAGTGTAATACTGTCTGGCAAAGGATATATTTTTTTCTGTGGTGAAATTCAATTGCCAAAATAGCAATCCCCTAAATCTGGTGCCCCAGCAGTGGCTGGCAAAGTTTAATAGTGTCCAGCAAGGGATATATTTTGTTCTGGGATGAAATTCAATAGCCAAAATAGCAACACCGTAAATCTGGTGTCCCAGCAGTGGCTGGCCAAGTTTAATAGTGTCCGGCAAAGGATAGATAGTTTTCTGGGGTGAAATTTAATTGCCAAAATAGCAATACCCTGAATCTGGTGTTCCAGCTGTGACGGGACAATTTCCCTATTGTCCGTCAAAGGATATATTATTTTCTGGAGTGAACTACAGTTGCAAAAATAGAAATAGAGCAAATCTGGTGTTCCAGCTTTTGCAGGCCTAGTTTAAATTTGTCCGTAAAAGGGTATATTTTTTTCTGGGGTGAAATCTAGTTGACAAAATAGCAGTACCCTGAATCTGGTGTTCCAGCTGTTGCAGGTCTAGTTTAAATCTATCCGTAAAAGTGTATATTTTTTTCTGCGGTGAAATTTAATTGCCAAAATAGCAATACCATGAATCTGGTGTTCCAGCTGTGACAGAACAAGTTTAATAGTATCCGTCAAAAGATAGATTTTGTTCTGGGGTGAAATTCAATTGCCAAAATAGCAATATCCTGAATCTGGTGTTCCAGCTGTGACTGGACAATTTCCCTAGTGTCCGTCAAAGGATATATTATTTTCTGGGGTGAAATACAGTTGCAAAAATAGAAATACAGTAAATCTGGTGTTGCAGCTGTTGCAGGCCTAGTTTACATCTGTCCGTAAAAGGGTATATTTTTTTTCTGGGGTGAAATTCAATTGCCAAAATATCAATACTCTGAATCTAGTGTTCCAGCTGTGACTGAACAAGTTTAATAGTATCCGTCAAAGGATAGATTTTGTTCTGGGGTGAAATTCAATTGCTAAAATAGCAATACCCTGAATCTGGTGTTCCAGCTGTGATTGGACAATTTCCCTAGTGTCAGTCAAAGGATATATTATTTTCTGGGGTGAAATTCAGTTGCAAAAATAGAAATACCGTAAATCTGGTGTTCCAGCTGTGACTGGACAAGTTTCATAGTGTCCGGCAAAGGATATATTTTTTTCTGGGGTGAAATTCAGTTGCCAAAATAGCAATACCGTGAATCTGGTGTCGCAGCAGTGGCTGGCCAAGTTGAATAGTGTCTGTCAAAGGATTTATTATTTTCTGTGGTGAAATTCAGTTGCCAAAATAGAAATACAGTAAACCTGGTGTTTCAGCTGTGACTGGACAAGTTTAATAGGATCCGTCAAAAGATAGATTTTGTTCTGGGGTGAAATTCACTTGACAATATAGCAATACCCTGAATCTGGTGTTCCAGCTGTTGCAGGCCAAGTGTTAATCTGTCCGTAAAAGGGTATATTACACTCAGCGTGCATCTCCAAGTATATTTCTTTCCGTAAAAGGGAATATTACAAAAAGTGTTACATTACAATTGCTGAAACCATAATCTTGTAAATGTGCACACACTATTTTGCATCTCATAGTGTATTTCTGTCCGTAAAAGGGTATATTACACTCAAGGTGTATATACAAGTGCTGAGAGGGTCATCCTCAATAACTTCACACGCTACCGTGCATCTCCAAGTGTATTTCTGTCCGTTAAAGGGTATATTACACAAAGTGTTAAAATACAATTGCTGAAGGCATAATCCTACATATTTTTTCACACGCTACTGTGCATCTCCAAGTGTAAATCTGTCCATAAAAGGATACCTTTCATCCAGGGTCTAAATACTAGGCCTACAATTGATATTCCCCTAAATCAGTGGTTACTGCTGTGCCTGGATTAGTGTAATAAAGTACATAAATAAATAGGCAGATAGTGTTAGGTGCCTGTAAAAAAAACGCCTGAATTTGATATCAATACATTGGCCCAAATATTTTTTTTCTTATTGTGGTGCTTGGTGAACAGTAGCAATGAGGAAAACATCTAGTAAGGGACGCGGACGCGGTGGTGTTAGTGGACCCTCTGGTGCTGGGAGAGGACGTGGCCATTCTGCCACAGCCACACGTCCTAGTGAACCAACTACCTCAGGTTCCAGTACCCGCCAGAATTTACAACGATATTTGGTGGGCCCCGTTCTAAGGATGGTAAGGCCTGAGCAAGTACAGGCGCAAGTCAATTGAATGGCCGACAGTGGATCCAGCACGTTCACAACATTATCTCCCACCCAGTCTTCTGCAGAAAGCGCACAGTTGGCGCCCGAAAACCAAGCCCATCAGTCTGTCACATCACCCCCATGCATATCAGGGAAACTGTCAGAGCCTCAAGTTATGCAGCAGTCTCTTATGCTGTTTGAAGACTCTGCTGGCAGGGTCTCCCAAGGGAATCCACCTAGCCCTTCCCCAGTGGTGGAAGACATAGAATGCACTGATGCACAACCACTGATGTTTCCTGATGATGAGGACATGGGAATACCACCTCATCGGAGTCCGCACGTCTCTGACGATGATGAAACACAGGTGCCAACTGCTGCTTCTTTTTGCAGTGTGCAGACCGAACAGGAGATCAGGGAGGAAGACTGTGTGGAAGACGATGCAGGGGACGATGAGGTCTTAGACCCCACATGGAATGAAGGTCGTGCCACTGACTTTCATAGTTCAGAGGAAGAGGCAGTGGTGAGACCGAGCCAACAGCGTAGCAAAAGAGAGAGCAGGGGGCCAAAGCAGAACAGCCACCGCCAAGAGAGTTCGTCTGCTACTGGCCACCGCCACCAGGGACCGAGCACCCCAAAGGAAGCTTCAAGGAGTTCCCTGGCATGGCACTTCTTTAAACAATGTGCTGACGACAAGACCAGAGTGGTTTTCACACTGTGCCATCAGAGCCTGAAGCGAGGCATTAACGTTCTGAACCTTAGCACAACCTGCATGACCAAGCACCTACATGAAAAGCATGAACTGCAGTGGAGTAAACACCTTAAAAACAAGGAACTCACTCAGGCTCCCCCTGCTCCCTCTTCTGCTGCTGCCTCGGCCTCTTCCTCCGCCTCGGGAGGAATGTTGGCAGCTGCCGCCCACCAAACAAATGATGTGCCACCGACACCACCACCTGCGTCACCAAGCATCTCCACCATGTCACACGGCAGCGTTCAGCTCTCCATCTCACAAACCTTGGAGAGAAAGCGTAAATTCCCACCTAGCCACCCTCGAGCCCTGGGCCTGAACGCCAGCATTTCTAAACTACTGGCCTTTGAAATGCTGTCATTCAGGCTGGTGGACACAGACAGCTTCAAACAGCTGATGTCCATGGCTGTCCCAAAGTATGTTGTTCCCAGCCACCACTACTTCTCCAAGACAGCCGTGCCTTCCCTGCACAACCAAGTATCCGATAAAATCAAGTGTGCACTGCGCAACGCCATCTGTGGCAAGGTCCACCTAACCACAGATACGTGGACCAGTAAGCACGGCCAGGGACGCTATATCTCCCTAACTGCACACTGGGTAAATGTAGTGGC
Organism: Bufotes viridis; assembly: GCA_033119425.1. Taxonomy (NCBI): domain Eukaryota; kingdom Metazoa; phylum Chordata; class Amphibia; order Anura; family Bufonidae; genus Bufotes; species Bufotes viridis. Next base: position 91,980,327 of record CM065596.1, on the reverse strand, counting down.
GGCTGGGCCGCAGGCGGAGAGTTCCTTGGCACACGTCCTTCCGCCGCCAAGGATCGCAGGGCATCATTCTTTGCTTCCTGTAGCCTCCTCCTCCTACTCGGCTTCCTCCTCCTCTGCTTCCACCAGCTCATCCAGTCAGCCACACACCTTCACCACCAACTTCAGCACAGCCCGGGGTAAACGTCAGCAGGCCATTCTGAAACTCAAATGTTTGGGGGACAGGCCCCACACCGCGCAGGAGTTGTGGCGGGGTATTGAACAACAGACCGACGAGTGGTTGCTGCCGGTGGGCCTCATGTCCGGCCTGGTGGTGTGCGATAATGGGCGAAATCTCGTCGCAGCTCTGGGACTAGCCCGTTTGACGCACATCCCTTGCCTGGCGCATGTGCTGAATTTGGTGGTGCAGAAGTTCATTCACAACTACCCCGACATGTCAGAGCTGCTGCATAAAGTGAGGGCCGTCTGTGCGAGCTTCCGGCGTTCACATCCTGCCGCTGTTAGCCTGTCTGCGCTACAGCGGAACTTCGGCCTTCCCGCTCACCGCTTCATATGCGACGTGCCCACCAGGTGGAACTCCACCTTGCACATGCTGGAGAGACTGTGCGAGCAGCAGCAGGCCATAGTGGAGTTTCAGCTGCAGCACGCACGCGTCAGTCACACTGCGGAACAGCACCACTTCACCAATGATTGGGCCTCCATGCGAGACCTGTGTGCCCTGTTGCGCTGTTTCGAGTACTCCACAAACATGGCCAGTGGCGATGACACCGTTATCAGCGTTACAATACCACTTCTATGTCTCCTTGAGAAAACGCTTAGGGCGATGATGGAAGAGGAGGTGGCCCAGGAGGAGGAGGATGAGGGGTCATTTTTAGGACTTTCAGGCCAGTCTGTTAGAAGTGGCTCAGAGGGAGTTTTTTTGCAACAGCAGAGGCCAGGTACAAATGTGGCCAGCCAGGGCCCACTACTGGAGGACGAGGAGGATGAGGAGGAGGAGGATGAAGCAGGTTCACAGCGGGGTGGCACCCGACACAGCTAAGGCCCATCACTGGTGCGTGGCTGGGGGGATACGGAGGACGATGACGATACGCCTCCCACAGAGGACAGCTTGTCCTTACCTCTGGGGAGCCTGGCACACATGAGCGACTACATGCTGCAGTGCCTGCGCAACGAGCAGAGTTGCCCACATTTTAACGTGTGCGGACTACTGGGTTGCCACCCTGCTGGATCCCTGGTACAAAGACAATGTGCCCACCTTACTTCCTGCGCTGGAGCATGATAGGAAGATGCGCGAGTACAAGGCACGCTGGTAGAGGCGCTCCTGAGAGCATTCGCAAATGTCACAGGGGAACAGGTGGAGGCCCAAGGAGAAGGCAGAGGAGGAGCAAGAGGTTGCCAACACAGCTGTGTCACGGCCAGCTCCTCTGAGGGCAGGGTTAGCATGGCAGAAATGTGGAAAAGTTTTGTCTCCACGCCACAGCTAACTGCACCACCACCTGATACGGAACATGTTAGCAGGAGGCAGCATTTCACTAACATGGTTGAACAGTACGTCTGCACACCCCTCCACGTACTGACTGATGGTTCGGCCCCATTCAACTTCTGGGTCTCCAAATTGTCCACGTGGCCAGAGTTAGCATTTTATGCCTTGGAGCTGCTGGCCTGCCTGACGGCCAGCGTTTTGTCTGAACGTGTATTCAGCACGGCAGGGGGCGTCATTACTGACAAACGCAGCCGCCTGTCCACAGCCAACGTGGACAAGCTGACGTTCATAAAAATGAACCAGGCATGGATCCCACAGGACCTGTGCCTTCCTTGTGCAGAATAGACATTTATAACTGCCTCCCCCTCAACCATGTATTCTTGTACTCCGGGGCACTTCTTTATTGAATCCTCATTTTTTTTAACTTTACCATGATCTTGAGGTGCAACCCAAAGTTGAATGAACCTCTCCTCTGTCTGGGTGGTTGGGCCGAAATAACTGAGAGTGGCCTTCTCCGGTGGTGGTTGATATGACGCATGATTCCTTGCTGTGGGACCTCTCACTTCTGTCTGGGTGCTGGGCCGAAATAACTGAGAGTGGCCTTCTCCGGTGGTGGGTGATATGACGCATGATTCCTTGCTGTGGGACCTCTCTCCTCTGTCTGGGTGCTGGGCCGAAATAACTGAGAGTGGCCTTCTCCGTTGGTGGTTGATATGACGCATGATTCCTTGCTGTGGGACCTCTCACTTCTGTCTGGGTGCTGGGCCGAAATAACTGAGAGTGGCCTTCTCCGGTGGTGGTTGATATGACGCATGATTCCTTGCTGTGGGACCTCTCTCCTCTGTCTGGGTGCTGGGCCGAAATAACTGAGAGTGGCCTTCTCCGGTGGTGGTTGATATGGCGCATGATTCCTTGCTGTGGGACCTCTCTCCTCTGTCTGGGTGCTGGGCAGAAATAACTGAAGTGGCCTTCTCCGGTGGTGGGTGATATGACGCATGATTCCTTGCTGTGGGACCTCTCTCCTCTGTCTGGGTGCTGGGCCGGAAATAACTGAGAGTGGCCTTCTCCGGTGGTGGTTGATATGACGCATGATTCCTTGCTGTGGGACCTCTCTCCTCTGTCTGGGTGCTGGGCCGAAATAACTGAAAGTGGCCTTCTCCGGTGGTGGGTGATATGGCGCATGATTCCTTGCTGTGGGACCTCTCTCCTCTGTCTGGGTGCTGGGCCGAAATAACTGAGAGTGGCCTTCTCCGGTGGTGGTTGATATGACGCATGATTCCTTGCTGTGGGACCTCTCTCCTCTGTCTGGGTGCTGGGCCGAAATAATTTAGAGTGGCCTTCTCCGGTGGTGGTTGATATGACGCATGATTCCTTGCTGTGGGACCTCTGTCTGGGTGCTGGGCCGAAATAACTGAGAGTGGCCTTCTCCGGTGGTGGTTGATATGACTCATGATTCCTTGCTGTGGGACCTCTCTCCTCTGTCTGGGTGCTGGGCCGAAATAACTGAGAGTGGCCTTCTCCGGTGGTGGTTGATATGGCGCATGATTCCTTGCTGTGGGACCTCTCTCCTCTGTCTGGGTGCTGGGCCGAAATAACTGAAAGTGGCCTTCTCCGGTGGTGGGTGATATGGCGCATGATTCCTTGCTGTGGGACCTCTCTCCTCTGTCTGGGTGCTGGGCCGAAATAACTGAGAGTGGCCTTCTCCGGTGGTGGGTGATATGGCGCATGATTCCTTGCTGTGGGACCTCTCTCCTCTGTCTGGGTGCTGGGCCGAAATAACTGAGAGTGGCCTTCTCCGGTGGTGGGTGATATGACGCATGATTCCTTGCTGTGGGACCTCTCTCCTCTGTCTGGGTGCTGGGCCAAAATAACTGAGAGTGGCCTTCTCCGGTGGTGGGTGATATGACGCATGATTCCTTGCTGTGGGACCTCTCTCCTCTGTCTGGGTGCTGGGCCAAAATAACTGAAAGTGGCCTTCTCCAGTGTTGGGTGATATGACGCATGATTCCTTGCAGTGGGACCTTTCTCCAATTGATATTGGTTAAATTTTATTTATTTTATTTTAATTCATTTCCCTATCCACATTTGTTTGCAGGGGATTTACCTACATTTTGCTGCCTTTGGCAGCCCTCTAGCACGTTCCTGGACTATTTTACAGCCTCTTTAGTGCCTAAAAGTTCGGGTCCCCATTGACTTCAATGGGGTTCAGGTTCGGGATAAAGTTCGGGTCGAGTTCAGATCCCGAACCCGAACATTTTCGGGAAGTTCGGCCGAACTTCCCGAACCTGAACTTCCAGGTGTTCGCTCATCTCTACCCGGGAACCACCACTCACTCCCCCTAGACTGGCCGGGTTCTCCCCACTTCTACCCTTAATCACCACTGACTCCATCACTTTGTCATCACTTTTTTTTATTTGTCCTTGCTGTTGTCTCTCCAGACCTCAGTGGTGCCTTTGCAGCCTTCTACTGCAGAAGGAGCGACCCTGTCCGCCCTCACCTCGTGTGTCTTTACCTTGTCTGCATCCAAACTCTTCCACTCTGTATAACCTAGCTCCACATCAGGAGCTAGGCTGGGCTCAGCAGCGGGTTTTGAGGTGTTTAAAGGGCTGTACACCAACACCTCTCTCTCCCCAACTTTGGTTCAATTTTTTTTCCCTTTAACTTTCTCCTCTTCAGGTATCTCCTCATCTCCAAAATAGAGCCTGCCTACCGGGGATTCCAGCTGCTCAATCCACCACCAGACTCACTTTCCTCCCCGGAGGCTGCTCCCTGACTCCAAGAGGGATCCCCCTGCCCTGCTGGCAAGGAGTCCTGCCCAGAAATTTCGGCCACTGCTGTTTTACTCGAGCTCCTGATCCGCAGCCCTGATGGACCAGGAGAGCCAGACTCAGCACCTGACATGTTTTCAAACCATCTGTCATTTTGAAACTTTTCCATAAATGGACCGCCATTTTTTTATATGGCCAGTTTCTTTTTCCAGGATCATTATCTCCTCCTCTAACTTATCCAGCTTAGAGGAGAGAAAAGGTATTTTACGCTTAGGCAATAAGCCCTCCTGTAGCTTTATATTTTTGTGTTCCAATTTAATTTTTCTCAAGTCTTTTTTAATTTCATCATGTAGCTTTAGATAAAAAAACACTCTGGAAGCAAAAATGTGCGCAGTATCTGTGGAGCCTTGCACCCCCCAGTTGTGGATCACCTTGGTCTCTCTATTTAATGACACATCCACACCAGCCCCACCTGGGTGAGACAAACCAGATTCTCCAGGGCAAGATACACTTGGCTCACTGACACCAGAAATCACATTTCTAGACGCCTTTACCAGCATCTTCTCCATCTGTTTGTCCATTGACACTTTAGGGCCAACCACCCTCCGCGCTGCTTGTTCAGCAGCAAAACCTTTTTTAACCGTGCCCACCACTTGTTCAGCAGTTCACATTTTAACATTATAGGGCTTGACCAGGCCGGCGTCCATGTGGTTAAGGGTCGAGTCCAAGCTGCTGCCATTTCTAATATTTCCACGGGTCCTCCCCGAGAGTCGGGTCTCCGGACCTCTCCTTTCCACTGCGCTCCTCTCTGGGGTGCCAGATTGCAAAACGTTCGCAAAGGTCCCATGTCGATTACCTCCTCCTGGCTGCGACACTACCCCTGATCGTTGCATACCTTCTGGCACTGTGTCCGATGTCTCTGTACTGCATGGTTTCTCTGTGCCTTCAATTTCCACCTCAACGTCATACACCACAGGTGCAGGCGTATCCTGTGTCAGATCTATTGCGATTCCTTCAATCGCCGTGCCACTGTTGCGGCCGCCCGATATAGAACGCCGGACGGCCGGGGCCCGGGTGTCCATACCGGGAGAGAACGCCACCCCCTGGGGAAAGGGCAGCGCTCCCCCCGGCAAACACCGTTGGCCTCCTGGCCCTGTCTCCAATTGCTGCAGTCCTCCTGTAGATGTTACCTTCCAGGACCTGCGATGATGTCACGGAACTGGTCAGCTGACAGGAAGTGATGAAAACAGGAAGCCAGAATACCCAAACTTGGCACCGAGGGTCACTGGGTGACTAGGATAAAAATTTATAAAAAGTGGGCGGAGTCTATAACAGCCAATCAAATTTCAGCCATTTGTTCTATATAGGGAAATTTAAATTATCGCTGCTCTTAGACTGTTAATGACAGTGTCCTCAAATTTGGCACAATCAGTGTTTGGGTGACTTGGGTTCAAATTTAAAAAAGTAGGTGGAGCCACCAACATCCAATCAGATTTCAACCCAGCATCCTGTGGTTTCTTCAGAAACGACACCATCTAGTTATTATTCTTGGGCCCCCAAACGCCACTTTTTTCCCCATAGACTTTGACAGGGAAAAATTTCAAGTCGCTGTCACTCTCATAGTTTTGAAGCTACATTCCCCAAACTCGGATCACATATTATTGGTGTCACCCCGAACCAAAGGGTCAATTTTGGGCGGACACCCAAAGAGGGCGGAGCTAGGAACAGCCAATGAAAATTTAGCAATTTTCTATATGCTACTTCTTCCACAGTTTTAGGAGTACAATTACCAAACTTTGCACACTTGTTCAGCACATATCCGAATAGGTTGCTTGTGCCTTGTTAAGCGATCCCACCCTCCGGGTCCCTGGGGTGGCCCCCCGAAGATCCCATTTTTTCCCATAGTCTTTTATTGGAAAATTTTTAACTTTTGCCACTCATACAGCTTTTAAGTTAAATTTGCCAAACTTGGGTCATTTAGTCATGGGGTCAGCTTGAAAAGTTCTGTCACATTTCGGGGATGCTAAAAAGTGGGCGGAGCCACAAACAACCAATCAGATGTTCACTATTGACTTCAATGAGAAAATTTTAATTGCTGTCATTCTCACAGTATTTAAACCAGAATCCCCAAACTTGGCACTGTGGGTCATTGGGCGACTGGGATTAAAATTTATAAAAAGTGGGTGGAGTCTACAACGGCCAATCAAATTTCAGCAATTGGTTTCAATGAGGAAATTTAAAACTGCCACTGCTCTTAGACTGTTATTGGCAGAGTCCTGAAACATGGCACAGTTGGTCCCTGGAGGACTGGGAATACTGATAAAGGTTTTAAGTTAAGAGAAATTATTTTCATAAATAACAAGGTAGTACACTGGAAATTGTGAATTTGAACCACAAAAGTCCAATTTATTTAGTAATCACCAAAATATGGTGAAGCAAAATAAATTAACCCCTTCAGGACCCCTTTCTGACGCTGTCAAATTATGTAAAGCTGACGTTTTTTTAAGGATAGTGATACATTATAAAATAGTTATTAACATTCACCATACGTCTACTTTATGTTGGCATAATTTAGTAAATTTTATGTTATTTTTTAGGAAGTTACAAAGTTTAGAATTTTAGAAGTAAATTTTTTTTTATTTAAGAAATGTTTCCCAAAACTCACTTTTTTAAGGACCAGTTATGAAGTCACTTTATGGGGGCTGGCGCAGGAGATACCACCCATACATGACCCCATTTTAGAGGTTATAAATAAATCCAGTAGCAAGGTGTTATTTCTTAGTTAAAATGTGGAAAAGGCATCTGATCGCCTTAGAACTTTTGCTTAATCTGGAGTCTGGACCTTTTTTTTCCGCTATTCAAGCCCATTATTCCAACCCCACGACCCCTTAAACTACCTTATGCCAATTACGACCTCATTCACATTCAAAATGGTACACACCGAGGATGCCCACTCTCTCCTCTCCATAGAGCCCCTGGCAGCTGCTATGCAATCATTTCATATAGAACAGTAAACATAGAATTGCTTTCAGCATCCTCACTGCAAACATGTAGGAAACGGTTTCCTCTTGTTTCACCTAGTTCTTCTATGGTGTCCTTTTTATTTAAGTTCTACTCCGCGATAGTCTTCTTTCACCATTTTAACCAACACTACAACTTCTTCTATTTCAGACCCTTAGCTCCACTTTTAACATACCACTGGCTTCTCATTATCATTATTTACAAATCTAACATTTTCTTTCTATGTTATTTAGGACTACACAGGTTCCACCCCTACCTCTTTTGAACGGTTGTATAAATTGTCAGAATCGACAGTATAAAGTACTGCAGGGAGCTTACCATGGCAGCAAGGGCTTCAGCAGCGTCCTGGCTCACATGGTAACCAATCAGAGCCCCAGGATTACACTGCTGGGACTCCGATCAGAACTGCCACTGCCACCAATGAGGAGGAGGGGAGGGGACCCTGTGGCCACTGCCACCAATAATTTTAATACTGGGGGGGGGTGCACTGCGCCACCAATGATAATTAACCGTTAAAACAGATAAAGGAAGCGAGTGCCAGCGGCAGAATCACATAGCCAGCACCCGACCTCTGAGAGGGAGCTGTGATCAGCGGCAGTTAACCCTTCAGGTGCCGCACCTAAGGGGTTAACTGACGCTGATCGCAACTATGTGATTCTGCCGCCGGCACCCGCCTCCTGTATCTGTATTAACCACCTCAGAACCGCCTAACGCACGGATGCGTCCGGCCGGCGGTCCTGTTGCTCTGGCTGGACGCATCCGTGTGTCATCTCGCTAGAACCGAGATTTGCTGTGAACGCACGCGCGCATTCACAGCAGCTCAAAGATCGCAAGTTATACTGCAGCCTGTCAGCGATGATCAATCAGAGGACCAGGTAGCTATGTAAAGTTGCATCAAGCACCAGACTACACTACCCCCCCCCCCCGTCACTTATTAACCCCTTGTTAACACCTTGATCACCCCATCTAGATTCCCTGATCACCCCCCTGTAAAGCTCCATTCAGACGTCCATATGTGTTTTGCAGATCCGTGGATCCGCGGATCCGCAAAATACGGACACCGGCAATGTGCTTTCCGCATTTTGCAGATCCGCACATTGCCAGAACTATATAGAAAATGCCTTTTCTTTTCCGCAATTGCGGACAAGAATAGGACATGTTCTATATTTTTGCGGAACGGAAGTGCAGACTCGGAAATGCGGATCCGCAATTCCGGATCCGAGAGGGACAAAGTCTGTCCCCATAGAAATGAATGGGTCCGCAATTCCGTTCCGCAAACAGAATTGCGGACGTGTAAATGGGGCATAAGGGTCCCTTATCACCGCCAGTTAGTTAGCTACTTGTTAGGTAGTTAGCGCCCAGCCCACCGCACCGCAGTCACTGATTTTGGCAGAGATCTGTAAATAACAACTTTTTAAATTTTTTTCATCAGAAAGTGTCATTTTCCGCTAACTTGTGAAAAAAAAATGAAATGATACATGAATTCACCATGCCCTTCCGCGAATACTTTGGGGTGTCTTCTTTCTAAAATTGTGTCATTTGGGGGGTATTTATACTATCCTGGCATTCTAGCACCTGAAGAAACATGACAAGTCCTCAGAAAGTCAGAGCTGCTTCAAAATGCGGAAATTCACTTTTTTTCACCATAGTTTGTAAACGCTATAACTTTTACCCAAACCAATAAATATACACTTATTGGATTGTTTTTTTTTTATCAAAGACATGTAGAACAATAAATTTTGCGAAAAATTTATATAGAAATGTAGTTTTTTTAAAAAAAATTTACAACAGAGAGTGAAAAATGTCATTTTTTTGCAAAAATTTCGGTCATTTTTAATTAATAGCAAAAAAAGTAAAAATGTCATCAGCAATGAAATACTAAATGAAAGCTCTATTAGTGAGAAAAAAAGGAGGTAAAATTCATTTGGGTGGAAAGTTGCATGACGGAGCAATAAACGGTGAAAATAGTGTAGTGCAGAATTGTAAAAAGTGGCCTGGTCATTAAGGGTGTTTAAGCTAGGGGAGCTGAGGTGGTTAAAGGTTACTTATCATTGGTGACACAGTGGCCATAGTCCCTCCCCTCCTCCACCCACTCTCTCCTTATTGGTGGCAGCAGCAGCACGGGGGAGGGAGGGACCGCTTCTTTTTCCCCTGTGCTGCTGACGGAACATGGAGTGCGCTGAGAGCAGCATGCTCCTTGTTCTGTGATACTAGGCAGGGTGATGTTTAAAGGGACCGCGACTTCTGCAATTTTGAAGTGAGGAAATGAGTGGGCCCCCTAAGGAACAGTGGGCCCGGCAATTGCCCGGATATGCCGGCCCTGCTCTTATCCAAGTCATTCTGAGATTGTTTTCTCGTAACACATTGTACCTCATGTTAGTGATAGATTTAAATCAAGAAGGTTTTACCTATACTTATTAAAAAAAAATCTAAAAATTTTTAAAAATTCACTATTTTCTAAATATGAATTTCTCTGCTTTTATGGAAGATACCTCACAAAATAGTTATTACCAATAGTTAGAACCAATTCAGGTATAAATGACCCCATTTTAGAAACTACACCCCTGAAATCATTCAAAACGAATGTTACAAACTTGAGGTTAACCCTTGAGGTGTTCCACAAGAATTAAAGACTAATGGAGGTGAAATTTTAAAATGTCACTTTTATGGCAGCTTTTCCATTTTGAGCCATTTTCCCTGTAAGTTAGAAAGGGTTAACTGCAAAACTAACTTCAATATTTGATACCCTGATTATGCAGTTTACAGAAACATCCCTTATGGGGTCGTAAACTGCACAATATTGTTTTTGTTCACCTGATGGGGTAGATTATGTGATATTTTTATAGAGCCGGTTGTTATGGAGACAGCAATACCTAATATGTCTTTTTTTTTTTTTTCAATTTCACACAATGTTTTTGTGTCGCCATCTTCCGAGAGCAAAGGCAAGGTGACAAAAAATGTCTGTTTTGCTGGCGTGGCGTTGCAGCAGTCGGTGTTGCCATGTAGGTACCCACTCGTAGGGGCAATCTTGGCGCGGCGATTGGGCATATGCATTTTGATCAAAATGTATACTAACATAGTATATAAGACCAAAAAAAGAAATTTGTCCATCCAGTTTGGCCTGTTTCCTACAAGTTGATCCAGAGGAAGGCAAAAAACCCCTGTGAGGCAGAAGCTAAGGGGGAAGAAATTCCTTCCCGACTCCAATCAGGCAATCAGAATAACTCCCTGGATCAACGACCCCTCTCTAGTAGCTATCGCCTGTAATATTATTACACTCCAGAAATACATCCAGTCCCCTCTTGAATTTCTTTATTGTACTCACCCTCACCACCTCCTCAGGCAGAGAGTTCCATAGTCTCACTGCTCTTACCGTGAAGAACCCTTTTCTATGTTTGTGTACAAACCTTCTTTCCTCCAGACGCAGAGGATGTCCCCTTGTCACAGTCACAGTCCTGGGGATAAATAGATGATGGGAGAGATCTCTGTACTGACCCCCTGATATATTTATACATAGTTATTAGATCTCCCCTCAGTCGTCTTTTTTCTAATGTGAATAACCCTAATTTTGATAACCTTTCAGGATACTGTAGTTGCCCCATTCCAGTTATTACTTTAGTTGCCCTCCTCTGAACCCTCTCCAGCTCACAGTACTCCATGTGTGGTCTGACTAGTGATTTGTAAAGTGGTAGGACTATGTTCTTATCACGGGCATCTATAACCCTTTTGATGCAACCCATTATCTTATTGGCCTTGGCAGCAGCTGCCTTACACTGGTTTTTACGGCTTAGTTTGCTGTTTATTAAACAGCAAACTAAGCTGTAAAAACCAGTGTCAGGCAGCTGCTGCCAAGGCCAACTAAGTATACTAATGCCTTGTGTATGTTTGTGTATGTAGATTAGAGCTTCGTAAGGACTCACGCCCTTGACCGTGTTTTGAGATCCGCAAAAAAAAAAAAGAAAAGGAATGAGGTTTGTATGCATCTGTTTTTTTTTTGCGGATTCGTTATTTTTTTGCGGATTCATTGTAATAATGCTTATCCTTGCCTGCAAACTAGAAAAAAATAGGACATGCTCTATTTTTTTTGCGGAGCTACGGAACGGACATACTGATGCGGATAGCACATGGTGTGCTGTCTGCATTTTTGTGGATCGATTGAAATAAATAGGTCTGCATCCTATTAGCAAAAAAACAAAAACGGAACGGATAAGGAAACAAAATACGGTTGTGTGCATAAGCCTTTACACTGAAAAGCGATATTAATTGTGCTCTGGGAAGCAACAATGGATAAATGCATATCCTTCTTTGGAACTTTTAGTTTTTACTTGAAACTTCATTTTTTATTTTTAACCACTTTGCATCCGGGCCATTTGCCCCTTCCTGACCAGGCCTAACTTTGCAAATCTGACATGTGTCACTTTATGTGGTAATATCCAAGCCATTCTGAGATTATTTTCTCGTCACTAACGGTACTTAATGACAGTGGTAAATTTGAGTCAAAATATATTATTTTAATTTATAAAAAAAATACGAAATTTTCAAAATTTCAATTTCTCCGCTTTTAAAACAGATAGTGATACCTCCTAAAAAAGTTATTACTTTACATTCCCCATATGTCTACTTCATGTTTGGATCATTTTGTGAATGTCATTTTATTTTTTAGGAACGATAGAAGGCTTAGAAGTTTAGAAGCAAATCTTGAAATTTTTGCAGAAAATTTCCAAACCCCACTTTTTAAGGACCAGTTCAGGTCTGAAGTCACTTTGTCAGGCTTACATAATAGAAGGCACCCAAAAATGACCCCATTTTATAAACTATACCCCTAAAGGTATTCAAAACTGTTAATAATTTTTTTTCCACTAACAAAGCAAGGGTTAACAGCCAAACAAAGCTCAATATTTATTGCCCTGATTCTGTAGTTTACAGAAACACTTCATATGTAGTCGTAAACTGCTGCACAGTTTTGTGAGGGGGAGGGGGGGGGGGGCGCTCAGAAAACCAGTCAGTATCTGGTGTGGCCAACATTTGCCTCACTCAATGCAACGGAGTTGATCGGGTTGTTGATTGTCGCATATTGAAGAGGAGTGGCATAGAGTTGATCAGGTTGTTGATTGTGGTCTGTGGAATGGCCACTCCTCTTCAATAGCTGTGCGAAGTTGCTGAATATTGGCAGACACTGGAACACGCTGTCGTATATGCCGATCTAAAGCATCCCAAACATGCTCAATGGGTGACATGTCTGGTGAGTATGCTGGCCATGCAAGAACTAGGATGTTTTCAGCTTACAGGAATTGTGTACAGATCCTTGCAATATGGGGCCGTGCATTATCATGCTGCAACATGAGGTGATGGTCGTGGATGAATGGCACAACAATGGGCCTCAGGATCTCTTCACGGTATCTCTGCGCATTCCTAATGCTTCAATAAAATGCACCTGTGTTTGTTGTCCATAACATACGCCTGCCCATACCATAACCCCACTGCCATGGGCCACTCGATCCACAATGTTGACGTCAGCAAACCACTTACCCATACGACGCCACACACGCTGTGTGCAATCTGCATTGAACAGTGAAAACCGGGACTCATCCGTGAACAGAACGCCTCTCCAACGTGCCATACGACATCGAAAGTGAGCATTTGCCCTTTCAAGTCGGTTGTGACGTCGAACTGTAATCAGGTCCAGACCCCGGTGAGGACGACGAGCATGCAGATGAGCTTCCCTGAGACGGTTTCTGACAGTTTGTGCAGAAATTCTTTGGTTATGCAAACCAATTGTTGCTGCAGCTGTCCACGTGGCTGGTCTCAGACGATCATGGAGGTGAACATACTGGATGTGGAGGTCCTGGGCTGGTGTGGTTACACGTGGCCTGCGGTTGTAATACCGGTTGGATGTACTGCCAAATTCTCTGAAACGCCTTTGGAGACGGCTTATGGTAGAGAAATGAACATTTAACAGCTCTGGTAGACATTCCTGCAGTCAACATGCCAATTGCATGCTCCCTCAAATGTTGAGACATCTGTGGCATTGTACTGTGTGATCAAACTGCACATTTCAGAGTGGACTTTTATTGTGGGCAGTCTAAGGCACACCTGTGCAATATTCATGCTGTCTAATCAGCACCCTGATATGTGGCATATGTGAGGTGGGATGGATTTTCTTGGCAAAGGAGAAGTGCTCACTAACAGATTTAGACAGATTTGTGAACAATATTTGAGAGTAATGGGTCTCTTGTGTATGTAGAAAATGTTTCAGATCTTTGAGTTCAGCTCATGCAAAATGGGAGCAAAATTGAAAGTATTGCATTTATATTTTTGGTCAGTATGTATATATATATATATATATATATATATATACACACACACACATACATTCTAGCACCATGTTCATTTTATTTACAGTGTTACAATCATTTGTGTGCTATTTATATAGATACCTAATATGTCTAATTTTTTTTTATCATTTCAATTTTATTTCTATTGTAAAAGAGAGAGTAAAGAGGTTAAAGTCATGCAAGATCAGTCTATGTAGCATGTTCTTTTACATTTTGTAGACTCAATAAAGACCCCATAGAAATTAATGGGTCTGCGTAACAAAATACAACCAAAACTCAACCATGCAGGACTTACCCATTCAATTCAATGGGTCAATGATAAAAAAGTGAACTACACTGACGGACATTCTATCAATAATTGTTGTTAGGCTACTTTCACACTAGCATTTCTATTTTCTGGTATTGAGATCCGTCATAAGTTTTGTCTCCATTCAAAAACAGAACTTTTGTCCCCATTCAAAAACGGAAGTTTTCTCGCCATTCAAAAACGGAAATTTTGTCCCCCTTCAAAAATGGAAGTTTTGTCCCCATTCATTGTCAATGAGGGGCAAAACGTATCTGAACAGAACTGAATGCTTCAAAATGCATTCTGTTCCATTTGGTTGCGTTCCCAAACTGGAGAGCAAACCGCAGCATGCTGCAGTTTGCTTTCCGTCATGGGATGCAGAGCAAGACGGATTCGTCATGACCCACAATGCAAGTCAATGGGGACGGATTAGTTTTCTCTGACACAATAGAAAACGGATCCGCCCACTATTGACTTTCAATGGAGTTAAAGATAATACAACCGGATCCGTTTATAACGGATGAAGAAGGTTGTAATGGAAGCGTTTTTGCTGAGCCCTTCCGGATCCAGCAAAAACGCTAGTGTGAAAGTAGGAGATGCTGTGTGTTATTGTTCAGTTTTTTTCACAAGCATGAAAAATTACACCAGTGCGAAAAAAAAAATGCAAGAACTTGCAGAATTACTGAAAACACTGAGGCAAACTGTGGGATAAACAATAATTTTTCACAGACTCGCGTAATTTTAATATTGCTAGTGTGCGTGGGCTCTAAAGCAGACATATGCAACTTTAGTAAGGTAGAGGTCTATTGCTGTAACTGGAGAGTCTAGAGAGCTACTGTACCTGGTACTGAGTTAAGACAGGGACAATGGGCGAATGTGTGAAAGTAAAGTCTGTGTACACCTTTGGTGGCAATTTTTTTAATTATTGTATTGTACTTATTTTGAGCTAAAAATCATTTTTTCAAGTGGTATTTATTAAAAATATGGAATCCTTTTTTGTGTACATAGAGTATGTCACAAAAGTGAGTACACCCCTCACATTTTTGTAAATATTTTATTATATCTTTTCGTGGGACAACACTGAAGATATGACACTTTGATAAAGTAAAGTAGTCAGTGTATAGCTTGTATAACAGTGTAAATTTGGGGTACCCTCAAAATACCTCAACACACCTTAACCCCTTAAGGACCTCCGCCGGCGGAAGTCCGTTCCCTAAACATGGCACCCGCTCGCACGTGCAGCAGGGGCTAGAGCTGCCGGGTTTCTGCTATTTTAAATAGCAGAGAGCCACGGCACATTTATGCGATCAGCCATACATTTTCCCCTTCAGATGCCGTGGTCAAATGTGGCCACAGCATCTGATCAGTCCTGAAGCAAAAGTCGCACGCTTCCGTTCCGGTAACAGTGTTCCCCGACTGAGATCGGGAACCTGTTACATTGCTCAAATAGCCCGAAGCCTCAAGTAGGCTTCTGTGTCTATTTCAGGAATATACCAATACCAATAACCAATTGTTATATATAGCAATCAATGAACACAATGGGCAATCTAATGATTTGCAGTTATTGTCGCCCAAGGTGACTTAAAAAAAAAGTAAAAAAAGTTTTTACATATATATAAAAAAAGTAAAAAACAAAAGTTCAAATCACCCCTCTTTTCTTAAAATACAAATACTTAACGAATAAAAAAATAAACATCATGGGCATCGCTGTGCGAAAATGCCCAAACAATTAAAATATAACAATATTAATGGCATACGGCAAATGGCATAACGGGAAAAAAAATTAAAACAGTCAATTTGCCATTTTTTGTCACTTCAGCTACCCAATAATTTTTTTATAAAAAGTGATCAAAAAGTCACACACACTTCAAATTGGTATCACTGAAAAGAACAGATCGTCCCACAAAATATGAGCCCACACACCCCGTACACATAATTATAAAAAAGTTATAGGGGTCAGATAATGGTTATAAAAAATAGTTTTTTTCCTCAAAGGTTTTACCCGTATTTTTCACTTTATAAGACGCACCTGATGATAAGACGCACCTAGAGGAAAATAAGAAAAAAAAATTGAACCAAAAGGTGTGCTTTAGAACTAATAGTGGTCTGTGGATGACACTGTTATGGGGGCATCTGTGGATGACACTATTATGGGGGATCTGTAGATGATACACAGTTATGGGGAAATCTGTGGATGACACTGTTATGGGGGATCTGTGGATGACACACTGTTATGGGGTATCTGTGGATGACACTGTTATGGGGGATCTGTAGATGATACACAGTTATGGGGAACTCTGTGGAGGACACTTATGGGGGATCTGTAAATGATACACAGTTATGGGGGACTCTGTGGAGGACACTTATGGGGGATCTGTAGATGATACACAGTTATGGGGAAATCTGTGGAGGACACTTGTGGGGGGTCTGTAAATGACACCGTTATGGGGGGATCTGTGGATGACACACTATTATAGGGTATCTGTGGATGACACTGATATGAGGGATCTGTTGATGATACACCGTTATGGGGTATCTGTGGATGACGCACTGTTATGGGGGATGTGTGGATGATACACTGCTATGGGGGATGTGTGGATGATACACTACTATCAGAGATGTGTGGATGACACACATATAGCTTCATATTTAATGGGGGTCACTATTCACACATGGACAATATACTGTGACACATATGATACTGTGACCAGCATAAGATGATCTCATCTTATCATATGTGTCACAGTATATTGTCTCTGTGTGAATAGTGACCCCCATTACACCACCCGCTCACAGCAGTCTTTATATGTAAAGTCTTTTTATGTAATGCTCCGGCAATGGGTCTGCTTTCTTCTGTAACAGTACTCACTATCAAAGCAGCGGGGTCCAGCCGGCTCGTGACGTCACTCACTCGGTCAGTCACGCTGCTGCCAGCTTTATAAACCCCTTAAGGACCCAGGACAAGAATGCTCGTCCTAACTAGAAGGTACTTAAAAGGAACCTGTCACCAGGAAATTCACTGATAAACCAGGCATGCTGCCTTGTAGGGTTCACTCTGGTGAACATAGTGATACCTTTCACTTGGTGATCTGTTGCTTTATTATGGAGAAAAAGTACTTTTAACCCATATGCTAATGAGCTGATTTGAGTCTAGTAGTTGATTTCAGTCCAGCATTTTTTCTATTCAGAGCTGTAGCCACTCCCCTATCCACTTCTTCAGATGTAAAAGGGGCGTGGTTTATTACAGCATTCATTCATTTTAATAATTGGCGGGAAAATGAATAACAGGGAATGCTAAGGTATTATATTACTGAGGTAAAAAAGGGGGAGGAATATACTATTGAAGTTAGTAATTATAATAAGGGCTAGTTTGTTCATGGGGTGATAAACACATGATGGCTGATAAGGGACATGTCACCGTGGGTATGGCAGTTAGGCTTTAAAGTGAAAGGCAGCAAGGCTTGTATTGCCTATAATGCAGGTCATTTTTTTAAAGGGCTTCTGTCACCCCCCAAAAGCCTTTTTTTTTTTTTTGCCTCACTAAAAAGCTTATAGGGCGATTATTCTAAACATATTCTTGTTAACCGTTTTTGTAGGTTAATTTTGCTATAAAACGTTATTTTATAATATGCAAATTACCTTGCTACCAGCAAGTAGGGCGTTTACTTGCTGGCAGCCGCTGCATCCCGCTTGTAAAAAAACGCCCCTCCTGTGGTTGATTGACAGGGCCAGCGAGCGCTCTCCTCCTCCAGCTGGCCCTGTCTCCGTTTAAAATCTCGCGCCTCAGGCGCAGGCGCACTGAGAGGAGTACTCTCGCTCGGCCGCTCCTTCCTCAGTGCGCCTGCGTCTTCTCTTCCGGGTGCAGCTGTGACGTCATTGGCGCACTGAGGGAGGAGCGGCTGAGCGAGAGTACTCCTCTCAGTGCGCCTGCGTCGACTGAAGAACGGTATGGCGCAGGCGCGAGATGTTAAACGGAGACAAGGCCAGCTGGAGGAGGAGAGCGCTCGCTGGCCCTGTCAATCAACCACAGGAGGGGCGTTTTTTTACAAGCGGGATGCAGCGGCTACCAGCAAGTAAATGCCCTACTTGCTGGTAGCAAGGTAATTTGCATATTATGAATTAACGTTTTATAGCAAAATTAACCTACAAAAACGGTTAACAAGAATATGTTTAGAATAATCGCCCTATAAGCTTTTTAGTGAGGCAAAAAAAAAAAAAAAAAGGCTTTTGGGGGGTGACAGAAGCCCTTTAAACCAGCTCTGAATAGAAAAAACGCTGGACTCATATCAGCTACTGGACTCAAATAAGCTCATTAGCATATGGATTAAAAGTACTTTTTCTCCACAGTAAAGCAACAGATCACCAAGTGAAATGTATCATTATATTCAGCAGAGTGAGCTCAAACCAGGCATGCTGCCTTGTAATCAGTGAATTTCCTGGTGACAGGTTCCCTTTAAGGCATTAGGACGAACATTCTCGTCCTGTAGTTAAACTGTCACCATGTCTGCAGACGTCACTCACTCGGTCAGTCACGCTCCTGCCAGCTTCATAAACCCCTTAAGGACCCAGGACGAGAATGCTCGTCCTAACTAGAAGGTACTTAGGGCATTAGGACGAACATTCTCGTCCTGTAGTTAAACTTTCACCATGTCTGCAGACATGGTGACAGCGCTGAGACCCCGGCTGTTACACACAGCCAGGGGTCTCAGCTAACCAGCCGGAGACCATCAGGGCAGTCCCCAGCCAGCGATCGCTCTGATTGGCTAGTCTGTACAGAAACTTCTAATGCCGGCTGAAAGGTTCTGATCCCCGCAGTCCGTGAGTGCGGGAATCAGAACCTTCTAAAGTTTACAAATAGTATTCCCCCCACCCCTGAAGCCCTCAATGTGCCCCCTGATGTGCCCCCTCCTTATTTTATAAGCGGCTGAGCGGGCAGGCGGGTGCGCAATCCGTGCATGATTCCCCTTCCTCTCCTCCTCTATCAGGATGGCCGAGCGGTTTTTGCAGAGTGTCAGCACATTTCTGACACTCTGCTTCAAATGGCTTACATCGGTGCTGGCACTGATGTAAGCCGTTTAACCCCTTCCATGCCACGGTCCATAGGGACTGCTGTATGGAAAGGGTTAATAGGGAGGTAGCTCCC
Organism: Bufotes viridis; assembly: GCA_033119425.1. Lineage (NCBI taxonomy): Eukaryota > Metazoa > Chordata > Amphibia > Anura > Bufonidae > Bufotes > Bufotes viridis. Next base: position 91,961,294 of record CM065596.1, on the reverse strand, counting down.
TCCCTCCCCCATCAGAAGCTGCTGTGCCCTTGCAGCCCCCGATTCTTGACGGGATCGCAGCGGGTGATGGTTACCATGGCAACAGGACGCCTTCACAGGCGTCCTGCTTGCTATGGTAATAGAAAGTCTGATCTGACTTCAGCTAAAGGCAGAAGTCTGATCAGACTGTGTAAAGTAAAAATACAGTACAGTACACTATATAGTCTACTGTACTGTATTATATAGACATCATACCTACTGGATCTTCAAGAACCAAGTGGATCTGGTTAAAAAAACAAAGTAAACAAAAGTGAAAAAAAATAAAAATAAAAAACACTTATCACTGAATAAAAATGTAAAAAAATAAAATACACTACTCATATTAGGTATTGCCGCATCCGTAAAAACCTGCTCTATAAAAATATCACATGCCTTAACCCCTCAGATGAACACCATTAAAAAAACAAAAAAATGGTGTTAAAAAAACTTTTTTTGTCACCTTACATCACAAAAAGTGTAATACCAAGCACTCAAAAAGGCGTATGCCTCCTAAAATAGTACCAATCAAACCGCCATCTCATCCCGCAAAACATGAGCTGCCACATAGCACAATCACCCAAAAAAATAAAAAAATATGGCTCTCAGACTATTGCGACACTAAAATATGATTTATTTTCTTTCTAAAATGCTGTTTTTGTGTTAAAGTTAAATAAATAAATAAAAGTATACATATTATGTATCGCCGCGTCCGTAAAAACCTGCTCTATAAAAATATCAAAAAGTGTAATATCAAGCGATCAAAAAGTTATATGCCTCCCAAAATAGTGACAATAAAACCATCATCTAATCCCGCAAAAAATGATACCCTACAGGCAGGGCGCAGAAGGAAAGGAGGATCATATGGTTTTTGGAAGGCAGATTTTGCTGGACTGGTTTTTTGACACCATGTCCCATTTGAAGCCCCCCTGATGTACCCCTAGAGTAGGAACTCCAAAAAAGTGACTCCATCTAAGAAACTACACCCCTCAAGGTATTCAAAACTGATTTTACAAACTTTGTTAACCGTTTAGGTGTTCCACAAGAGTTATTGGCAAATGGAGATGAAATTTCAGAATTTTTATTTTTTGTTACCATGCCTCAAAAAAAGTGTAAAATAGAGCAACCAAAAATCATATTTACCATAGGTGTGCGCACGGGGTGTGCCGGGTGTGCCTGGGCACACCCTCATCAAGCCTCTAAGGGTGCTGGCCGGCAAATACTAATGAAGCGCTTCCATTTTGGAAGCGCTCATTAGTACTGGAGGACCAGGAAGCGGTGAACGCTCTGTACTTACCGCTTCCTGGTCCCCGGCTGTTGGCTGTGCACAGCGTGAGATGCTTTGTGACGTCACGCTGTGCGCGCCAGTTTAGAGCGCACAGCCGAGAGCCGACATCAGGAGGAAGAAAATCGCGGGCTGCGAGGAGTGGCCGCATCTAGGAGCAGGAGAGGCAAGTGTTTTTTTATTTTAGAAAAAATGAGGCTGCTGGGGGCATAATGGGGGCTAATGAGGCTGAGAGGCATAATGGGGGGCTAATGAAAAGCATATGGGGGCTGAGGCATAATGAGGGGCATAATGGGGGTTAACGAGGCATAAGGGCTGATAATGAGGGCTAATGAGGCATAAGGGTTGATGATGGGGGCTAATGAGGCATAAGGGCTGATGATGGAGGCTAATGAGACATAAGGGCCGATATGGGGGCTAATGAGAGGCATGGGGGTGATGAGAGGCATAATGGGGGCTAATGAGAGGCATGGGGGTGATGAGAGGCATGGGGGTGATGAGAGGCATGGGGCTCTTATCTGAGGTCTGATTGGGAGTCATTTACATTGGGGTCTGAGCTGAGGTCTGATTGGGGGTCTGGTATGAGGTCTTGTTGGGGTCCTATTAACATTGGGGGTCTGATTGGGGCTGTCAGCTGAGGTCTGATTAAGATTGGGGGTCTGATTGGTGGTCCGACCTGAGGTGTTATGAAAAATATTTTTTTTCTTATTGTCCCCCTCTAAAACCAAGGTGCGTCTTATGGGCCGGTGCGTCTTATAGGTTTCCTTCCTGAACTGCAAGGCGGTGCCCACTTCTATCCCTGAGCCCAGAGCACTGATCCTGAGCCTGCTGGAGTCTTCAGAACTGTAAGTATTTACAGTAATTCACTGTAAGCTATATTTTATATATTACTTGTTTTATATGAGTAAGGGTGCTGGGTGGTTGGAGAAGGGGGAGAGAGGGGTGAATGGAGGGGTACAATACATGGGGTAATATAACTAGGGGTATCAGGGTACATTATTATACAGGGGTTATATAACTTTTATTTTTGTTTATATTGATAATTATATAAGTGCGGGTCTGTATGTATGTATGTATGCAGAGTGTATTTGTGTATATATATGTGTGTGTATAAAATATATACACATATAAATACATACGCATGCGCACGCGGTGTGTATGTTTGTGCTTTAGGGTGCACACCCTAATGCAATAGGCTGCGCACGACTATGATATTTACCCTAAAATAGTACCAATAAAACTGCCACCTTATGCAGTAGTTTCAAAAATGGGGTAATTTTTTGGAGTTTCTACTGTAGGGGTGCATCAGGGGGGCTTCAAATGGGACATGGTGTCTAAAAACCAGTCCAGTAAAATCTGCCTTCCAAAAACCATATGGCGGATTGAAGGGATTCCATCTGGACCCTGCAGTTTGGCCATACATATGTGTTTCTGCAAGCTACAGAATCAGGGCAATAAATATTGAGTTTAGTTTGGCTGTTACTTTGTTACTGGAAAAAATTGATTAAGATTAAAAATCTGCCAAAAAAGTGAAAATCTGAAATTTCATCTCCATTTTCTATTAATTCTTGTGGAACACCTAAAGGGTTAACAAAGTTTGTAAAATCAGTTTTGAATACCTTGAGGGGTGTAGTTTCTAAAATGGGGTCATTTTTGGGTGGTTTTTATTATGTAAGCCTCACAAAGTGACTTCAGACCTGAACTGGTCCTTAAAAAGTGGGTTTTGGAAAAATTTCAAGATTTGCTTCTAAACTTCTAAGCCTTCTAACGTCCAACAAAAAATAAAATGGCATTCCCAAAATGATCCATACATGAAGTAGACATATGGGGAATGTAAATTAATAACTACCGTATTTTTCGCCCCATAAGACGCACTTCCCCCCCCCCCAAAAAAAAAATGGGGGGGGAAATGCCCCTGCGTCTTATGGGGCGAATGCTGACATTTTTAAATCGCAGCCTGCGATGCATGAGCGGGAGGGACTGGGAGGAGGAGCTGGGGGCCGGCAATTGCGGCGGGGCCGGTGCGTTCACTGTGCTACGATCCTGTTGCTACAGTGCTGCACCATAGTATAGAGATAAAAAATGTCTTATTCAAATAACATTCATTAAATCTCTCCCTCAGTTGTATATCACTGTCTACTCACACCAGGACTTTGTATAATGCAGACAGGCCTGGGGGCAGCATGACTCACTGACGTCACGTGCCTGCGCCGCCTACTTTATGAATGAATTAGGCGACGCAGGCACGTGACGTTAGTGAGTCACGCTGCCGCCCGCCCTGCCTGCATTTTACAAAAACCTGGTGTGAGTAGATAGTGATATACAACTGAGGGGAAGATTTAATTAATGTTATTTGAATAAGACATTTTTTACTTCTATACTATGATGCAGCAGTAGAGCGGCGGGGGGAACTGTGGATGACATTTTTATTGGGGACATCTGTGGATGGCACTGTTATGGGGTGTGGGGTCTGTGGATCCCCCATAACAGTGCCATCCACAGATCCCCCATAACAGTGCCATCCACAGATCCCCCATAACACTGGCATCCACAGATCCCCCATAACACTGGCATCCACAGATCCCCCATAACACTGGCATCCACAGATCCCCCATAACACTGGCATCCACAGATCCCCCATAACACTGGCATCCACAGATCCCCCATAACACTGGCATCCACAGATCCCCCATAACACTGGCATCCACAGATCCCCCATAACACTGGCATTCACAGATCCCCCATAACACTGCCATCCACAGATCCCCCATAACAGTGTCTGCCACAGATCCCCCCATAACAGTGTCTGCCACAGATCCCCCCATAACAGTGTGTCATCCACAGATCCCCCATAACAGTGCGTCATCCACAGATCCCCATAACAGTGCGTCATCCACAGATCCCCCATAATAGTGCCATCCACAGACCACCATTAGTTCAAAACCCACCAAAAGCACACCTTTTAGTTAAAAATATTTTTTTTCTTATTTTCCTCCCCAAAAACCTAGGTACGTCTTATGGGCCGGTGCGTCTTATAGGGCGAAAAATACAGTATTTTTGGAGTTATTACTATCTATTATAAAAGTAGAGAAATTGAAATTTGGAAATTTGGTATTTTTTTTATAAATAAAAATGACATTTTTTGACTCAATTTTGCCACTGTCTTGAAGTACAATATGTGACGAGACAACAATCTCAGAATAGCCTGGATAAGTAAAAGCGTTTTAAATTTATTACTATATATAGTGACACATGTCAGATTTGCTAAAAATGGACTTGTCCTTAAGGTGAAAAAATGGCTCTGTCCTTAAGAGGTTAATAAAGTGGGAGGAGCATGACTGACTGAGTGACGTGACGAGCCGGCCGGACCGCTGCTTTGATAGTGAGTACTGTTACAGAAGAATGCAGAGTCATTGCTGAAGCATTACATAAAAAGATTTTACATATAAAGACTGCTGTGAGCGGGGCCCGATGTAATGGAGTACAGTGACTGCACCGGGCTCCACTTACAGCAGTTATCATATATAAAGTCCATTTATGTAATCTTCAATCAGTGGCTCTGCTTTAAACTAGCGCAGAACTCAGAACAGGCCTCGTCATGGTCAACCAAAGAAGTTGAGTGCACGTGATCAGCATCATATCCAGAGTGTCACGAGTTGGAGGTCCCACGAAAGACCTCCGCGTCGTTTCACAATAAACGAGATACAACGGTACGGTCTAAACAGTGTTTAATGTACAAATGGAAAACAATGGAGAAACAAAAGCTCTACGTACCGTCAATGCAGTGGGAGCAACCCCCACTGTGCCACTGTCTAGTAATACTCCAGAGGGGCGTGACTAAGCAACTCCTGGTGTTCACTAGGGCCCCAGATGGTAGGGATAGACTTTGCCGCAGGAAGTTCCAGGGTCCACTCTGGACCGTGAACTAGACAGTGACCACAGGAGCGAGTGACAACTGGTACAAGAATGTACCGACGGTACAGAGCAACATGACATACACAGGGAACACGAGCAGGAGTTCAGGCAAGGACACAGGAGTGGCAATGGACAGAGAAGGTCTTGCTCCACCAGTGGGAACTGCGTGGCCTTGCCCAAGCACTCTGCAGCAAGGAAGCTGCAAGAGCTTGCTGAACACAGAACATGGACAGAGACGAATGCTCCCCCTCCGAGGAACGACAGACCCCCTTTCGGAGGAGAAAGGAAACATAGCAAGGCAAGACATAACATTACAGGCGAACTAAAAGCAGAGACACAGGAGTACGGACAACATAGCCTGAGACAACAAACAGTGGACAACAACAGGCAGAGCAACAACAATGAACAAGTAGGAGAACCTACAGAGAACAGACGGACACGGATCCCATGGGTCAGCAGCCTGGGAGACCGTACACACCAGGAGCAGGACAGGACAAACACACACCAGGAGAGCTGACCCAGAACTGAGGAAACCTCAGCCATATATACAGGTCCATGGGTGCAGCAAAGAGGCCACACCCATGGACCAGACAGAGAGGATTAACTCCAGATACACACACACAGGGGAGTTAACCCAAACAGAATCACAGACACACATGGGAGTTAACCCATACAATACCACATACCAACACACTAAAACGAAGCTGCAGCGAGGAACTGCTGCACACGAATGGACAGAAGGTCACGGCCGGAAACAGCGGCCGTGACACAGAGGTTGTCTTTTCAAAATAGACATACGAGTGCTGCCAGTATTGCTGCAGAGGGTAAAGGGGTGGGGGTTCCTGTCAGTGCTCAGACCATACGCCGCACACTGCATCAAATTGGTCTGCATGGCTGTCGTCCCAGAAGGAAGCCTCTTCTAAAGATGATGCACAAAAAAGCCCACAAACAGTTTGGTGAAGACAAACAGACGAAGGACATGGATTACTGGAATCGTGTCCTGATGAGACCAAGATAAACTTATTTGGGTCAGATGGTGTCAAGCGTGTGTAGTGGCAACCAGGTGAGGAGTACAAGTGTGTCTTGCCTACAGTCAAGCATGGTGGTGGGAGTGTCATGGTTTGGGGCTGCATGAGTGCTGCTGGCTGTGGGAGCTACAGTTCATTGAGGGAACCATGAATGCAAACATGGACTGTGACATACTGAAGCAGAGCATGATTCCCCCTCCTTCTGTTTGAGGATGCCCCACAGATGATCAATAGGGTTTAGGTCTGGAGACATGCTTGGCCAGCCCAGCACCTTTACCCTCAGTTTCTTTAGCAAGGCAGTGCCCGTCTTGGAGGTGTGTTTGGGGTCAGGGCCGGTGCAAGGATTTTTGCCGCCCTAGGCAAAAGAAAAGTTTGCCGCCCCCCCCCCCTTAACTAACGCCAGTTCTCTCTCCCCCCCCCCCTTGTCATTCTCTCCCCCCTCTTGCCATTCTTCACACTCCCCCCCCCCCCTTGTCATTCCCTTTCTCCCTCTTGTCATTCCCTTTCTCCCTCTTGTCATTCTCTCTCCCCTTGTCATTCTCTCTCCCCTTGTCATTCTCCCCCCCCCTTTGTCATTCTCCCCCTCTCCCTTGTCATTCTCCCCCTCCTTTGTCATTCTCCCCTCTCCCTTCTTTGTCATTCTCCCCTCTCCCCTTCTTTGTCATTCTCCCCCTCTCCCCTTCTTTGTCATTCTCCCCTCTCCCCTTCTTTGTCATCCCCCTCTACCTCTAGTGTAGCGCGGCCGAGCTCTTTATCCTGCACGGGTACAGGAGCTTTAGTTTCCTGTACTCGAGGGGACTGACATGAAGTGCACATTGTGTGCGCACTTCATGTCAGTCCGGCCGGGTACAGGAGACAGATGCTCCTGTACCCGCGGACCTTAAACAGCTCGGCCACGCTACAATGAGGAACTGACAGGAGGGAGCGCTGAGCGCTTCCCTCCTGTCAGCTCCTCTCTTCATGCTGCGCCCGGGCGGTGCGCCCTCATGGACGCACCAGCCCAGGCAGTGCTGCAGCCGCCTGAGGCTCTATACAGAGCGCTCGGGCGGCTGCAGCATGAGGCAGGGCCGGCGCTCCTAGCAGCGCCCCTTCCCAAGGGGCGCTCTACGCGGCTGCCTATTCCGCGTATAGGACGCGCCGGCCCTGTTTGGGGTCGTTATCATGTTGGAATACAGCCCTGCGTCCCAGTTTCCGAAAGGAGGGATAAAAATGCTCTGCTTCAGTATGTCACAGTACATGTTGGCATTCATGGTTCCCTCAATGAACTGTAGCTCCCCACAGCCAGCAGCACTCATGCAGCCCCAAACCATGACACTCCCACCACTGTGTAAGGTCTCTAACATCCACAAGCTCCATGATGACATAATGGAGGCGTGGAAGAGGATCCCAGTGGCAACCTGTGGAGCTCTAGTGAACTTCGTGCACAAGAGAGTTAAGGTAGTGCTGGAAAATAATGGTGGCCACACAAAATATTGACACTTTGGTCAAAATTTGGCCATTTTCACTAAGGGGTGTACTCACTTTTATTGCCAGCTGTCTAGGTGAACCTGTACATACCCCCATTTTCACCCAGCTCTGAACCCAGACAACCCCTTTAACCCTTTGTGACAAAATTGGTCAATATTTTTAATAAAAGCCAACTGAAAATATGATTTTTAGCCAAAAATGAGTAAAATGCAGCCATAAACAAAAATTGCCTCCAAAGGTGTACATAGCCTTTAAATATATTTTCAGTTGCAGAAAAGCCTAAAAAACTACTCTTGTAGGCCAGTTTTCACATTCAGTTTTTTAATACAGTCGATTCAAGGAGTGGATTCAAAACGCGGAGAACACTCATTGTCAGAATACATGTGGTTTTTCCGTGAGTATTCCCATGCAGAAAAACCAGAGTGGTACAATACCAGCAAAGTGTATGAGATTACACAAATGTTATGTATACTCAAGTTTGCAGTATGTCAATTGTTTGTGGTTTTAGCTGAGGATTTCATCCTTTTCCAATGGTGGTTGAGATCTGCAGCAAAACCCGCATCTAATCCGCACCAAATCCGCAATTAGAAATTGCATTTTTTGGTGTGGATATATTGCAGAAACGCACATAAATCTGCACAGAAATTTGTTCGAATCTTATGCACATTCAGCCACAATCGTCTGCAGATGGCCTTAGTCTTTCCTTTACATGTGCTTTAATTCTGATTTATTTTCTTGGATTCAAAAAATGCATAAAAAAATGAATGAGGGAGACCAGTTTTAATGTACTTGCTTATGGTAACATCTTTTGAATTTTGCTGAAAAACTTTGTATAATAAAAAAATGTAGGATATATTGAAATAGGCAAAATATTCAATTGAGCTGGGTGATACCCACAGACATCAGGGCTTCCAAATTTTAAATAGAAAGCTGTACAGTCTGGTATTTTTTGTTTTCTTAAACCATGCACCAAAAGGGTTTATTAGATTTTGGGAAAACTATAACTACTCTAAACCCAGGTAATTGGTCACAGCAGCCCCTGTAGAGCCCTCCCTCATGACAAGCCACATTATCCAAGAGCCTCCAGCAAACCAAAGTGACTTTCCTTTCCTACTGCTGCCTTATCTTCCTCAACAGTGCTGTGAACAGCCGCCTGCATGTCCCCCAAAGAAGGGGTGTTGTCCATTACCCGTCTGCTTCCTTCAATTTGCCATTGGTGTCTGCCATCTTCCCTTCCACCAGTGTTTCTACTCTCTCACACCAGGTTACACATTCTCAGGTACTAGAGAGTCTGTGATGTACTGGTGCTAGAGCGGAGAGGCCCACCCCATTTCCAGTCAGCATAGCAGAATAAACTTTATTGTGCAGTAACTAACTATTCAGCACCTGTTGACACTGTTGATGAGTTACTGACCACTGACTTAAAGAGGACCTTTCACCATTCCTGTTTTAATAGCTTAATGCATTCCCCATGTAATAACAATTCTGGAACATCTATTCTTATGGCTCTATGATGTGCCATTCTTTTATTATTTCTACTAGAAGTTATAAATGACTTACTATTATCCTTCTGTAAGGGTACAGAAGGGAGGTAACCAGTTGGGGATGTGTACCTGCACAGACTGACTCTATCCAATCAGTGCTGCCATTTTCAGACTGTGCAACTGGTTACCTCACCTCTGTACCCTTACTGAAGGCTAATAGCAAGGAATTCATAACTTTTAGTGCAAATAATAAAGGAATGGCATAACATAGATCCGTAAGAATAGATGCTCCAGAATTGTTAGTACGCGGGGAATGCATGGAGCTATTAAAATAGGTGTGTCAGGATTGGTGAAAGGTACTCTTTCAAGCATAACATTGGTGACTAAATTGCTGTGCTAAAGTAGCTTATGTACAGACAAGAAAGATGAAGTTTTCATGTTAGCTCACACTCATTATTATTTTATAGGCTATTTTTATTGTAATGACTGTTACAAACCATTCACATTTGCAAGCCTTTTAAGCAGATGGTTTTGCTGTGATCTAAAATGTCCAGTTAGTTGCATTCCTTTCAGTTACTATTGGTCACAGGGTTTGATCAAGACTTAAGTCCCATTTTATCCATCATTTGTTCGTATACTGTCCATGCCATTGTTGCCATTAGAGTTCTGCGTAAAGCTCGAGGCATGCCTCCACGGAAAAATCCAGTCAATCCAAGATTCTAGAAAGGAACATTAAAAAAAATAAGTTATTCTTGCATTTTCAGGTAAAGTGTGAAACAGTCATTCATCCAGCACCAAATATTACAAGTCAAATTCCATTGACAAGTAATAGACAAGTATCAAACAATGAATACAATACAGAAATAAATAGGGGAATTTCATTTATTATGACAAAGCCGGTTGGCGAAATGCGTTGGGTGAGTGAGGGACAGATGTACTTTGAGTTTGCACATGTTAAGTTTTATGGTTGGACAAATGTTAAAACTATTTTACTACTAAGATTACCTATGTTATGAGAGTGATGACGTGTTGATATGTTACTATGGATTCTTGTCTGCCTTAATGTGGAGAGAAATGTTGCTAGCCTTTTTCCAGTGGTCCCTCACTTATGTATTTATTTCACCTTTGTTATGTGGACTCTTTCCTACGGTTTTAATATTAATATGATGATGAAATAAAGGAATTGTTATTTTATGATTACTTTGATTCTGTATGATTTGGGTATTTGTAGGAGCAATATCTTTATAGATGGGGCCCTAAAAGGTCGGTTTATATAGGTTTAATAAAGGAAATTTCCCTATTAAATACTGATGTATTTGTTGTTTCCTATGTGGTGCACATTCACACCACATTCATTCTATAGCATGTTGTCTATTATAATGATATTAAGTCAAGGATCCCAAATGACAATTTATCCAGAGTCACTTATATTTATGCAGATCTGCCTCAACAAGTTGTACCAAAAGGGAGATAGATGAGGTATTGGGTGAGTTTCTAATTTAACAGGATAATTCTTCTATCTCAGAACATTAAAAATCTATTATAGGGAAAAGATCTATTACTAAGCCTAGGAGAGTGACCTCAGGTGAGCATATAGTAAAATGCAACTTTACATTTGTAAATTTACTGACATCCTAAAAGTATAAAGAGACAATTCCTTGACATGGCAATCCTCCAGTTCTGGGATATAACCTCTTTATCAAGGCCTTTTCCAGGTGAGATTCGTGCATAGTCATAATCACTTTGTAGAAAGAAGTGACGGGTTTCTTCATCGGGACCGAAGTCCACTAGTATAAGGCCTCTGCCAAAATGTTCAGTTCATATGTGACACTTAGAAGTATCAATGCAATCTAATCTGAAGGAGGTTAAATTCTTGTTTCTCAGAAATAAAACTGAGACAAAGTAGCTATTAATCCTTATATAGACTCCCACTTGGTCTTAGTCTGGTTTCTGAGATCACTTAAAAAAGTTAGCTTCTGAGATCTGTTCACATGGGGCAGTGTTGCATGGTGGATGTTGCTGCTGTGGTGTTGTGCCTGTAGGCTGGTCTGGCCCATTGCCAAGGCAGCTTACCATGACACCAGGGGCTGTTGGGTCTCACCACCTGCAGGTGCTGTGTTACAGTCGTCGCTATTTGGTGCTGTGCTAAATTAGAGTAGGGAACCACTTGAGAGAGGCCACATTGGTGTTATAGATACAAAAATGTTTTTTAGATAGCAGAATAGTAGAACCCCTCCTGACATTATTGTGGCTGGCCATAAAACCAGAACAAAAGGTCTGTCTAAACAAAAACCAGGAAAGCAGAACAACTTCACACAGACAGGAGATCCCCACTCATAAAACCTGTTACTGGAATATAAGTTTCCTCAAAAACCCCTAGACTTGGTGGAGCTGTTCGCATGGTCTGGCTGAGGATACCTTAACATGCAGAAGAGGTTATGTATAAAAATCCATACCAATGAATATTCATTAAAAAAAATCCTGCACTTAGTCCATATTTTGACAATGTGCTTCCCCTCCCATGTTTGATACGCACATGTGCAGAATATTATGGTGGGTTGAATGAAGGTAGTATGAAGTTGCTATGATGTCCATAAGAAAATATATTTTAGTGTCAAAGTAAAATAGGGACCCATTTGAAAGAGGCCATCTTGACAAGGTGGGTGGGCCTATACATTCTGATTAAAATGTATACAAAGTGCCTTGTGTACATGTTTAGAAATTTATGCTGACATGCAATAGATCAATCTGTGCTATCCATGTCTTTTTTTTACACATAGAAGGTACAGTATATTTGCAGTTCTGTATGTTGGCTTTTGTTGCAGCTGCTGTGGTTGCCATGTGCTGCTGTATCAAATTAGAGTAGGGTTCAGTGCTGGGTTACCATATTATATTTTTCACTTTGTAAAAGTCCATGCTCAAATCCGTGAGCAGGTGGTCAGTGATACATCCGTGAAGCTGTCCGTGACGGATCCACGTTGGGTCCGTGTGTCCGTTTTTTGCTGTCCGTGTTGCATTCGTGTTTCACTGACACTGAACAGCTGAAAAATTATTTTCAAAGAATCTCTTCTTAATGTTCCGTGCAACACGTATGGCATCAATGTGGCATCCGTGGTTTTTACGGACCCATAGACTATACTGAACACGGACAAAATAGAGCATGCATCCATGCTAAAAAAAACGGACCCACGGACTGTGCTAAAACACTGATGTATGAATACACACATTAAAATGAATAGGGACATGTGCTGTCTGTGGAGAACACGTACAGCACACGTCCATGAAACACTGACGTGTGAATGAGGCTTAAGACGCACATTTTTCCCTGCAAAAGTGACTAAAAATTGCAGTGTCTAATAAAGCAAATACTAATGAGCGCTTTCATTATAGAAACACTTATTAGTATGCAGGAGGTGCAGAGAGTGGTAAGTGTAGCATTGCTAGTACTGGCTGTACTCACTGCTCCCTGCTTCCTCCGGGCGATGTTATAGCATTAGGCTGTAGTGCAAGTAGGCACGCACTATCACCTGATGCTGTGCAATGTCAGGTCACAGTGCGCTGGTGGAAGACCAGGCAGCGGTGACTGGATATGCAGAGTGTTGGCATCACAGTATGGCAGAAGAGGTAAGTTGTTTTATTTATTTTACTGTCTGATCTGAGGTTTGATGATGATTGTGATTCTAATCTGAGGTCTGATAAAGATTGGGGGGTCTGATTGGGAAGTCTGATCTGAGGTCTGATAATGATTGGGGATCTGCTTTGGATGTCTGATGAAGATTGGAGGTCTAATTAGGGGTCTAATCTGAGGTCTGAAAAAGAGTAGGGTGAGTCTGATGAACCATATTTGTTTTCTTATTTTCCTCCTCTAAAACCTTAGGTGTGTCTTATAACTTGCTATCATCTGCAAAAAAAAATGCTATTATCTGTATTTTTCACTCTATGTTATGAAGATGTCCATAAACTACAATCTCACTTGGACATTTGGTAAATGAGATTACTTGTGGATAACTGTAAAGTTATGCATCTGGGTACTAATCTAAATGCATCATATGCTGGTTGTCCAGCTTGTTCTCTAATGACTGCATGTTAGCCAGTAAAATACTGGGGGGTGTAACACTGGGACATTCCCTTGTCGAGAAGGATCTGGGTTCAATCAGCTGCCTCTAAGACAAGCAGGATAATTTAATGTAATAAAAGATGCATAGACTTGTGGGACAGGGAGGTAATATTACCATCAACAAAGCTTTGGTGCATCCTCATCTGGAATATGCACATGTGTGCTGTCTGCATCTGTATGTCCGATCCACAAATTACAGAACATGTCCTATACTTGGCTGCAAATTGCACACCACAGACCCATTGGAGTTAATGGGTCTGCAACAAAAGGCAGCATGCACATGGCCCGTATCCGTATTTTGCAGGTCCTCAAAAAATATATGGACATATGTAGCCTCAAGGGGTAGTCACAGCACGAAGAGTTGATGGTTTTAAAAAGGTTTTGATGAATTCTTTAAATAACATTAAAGCTTATGTGACTACATATAAGTCTGATTCTCACTCTCCTTTTCCTAAATTGGTTGAACTTGATGGACTTGTCTCTTTTTTCAACAGTCATATGTTTTGTAATCAATTAATTAGCACGAGACTTACCCTGCGTTCAGACCTGTGCGTTCTAAAAACGCGCGTTTTACGTGTATTTCAGCGCATTTTTGCAAATAGTGGTGTCAATCACTGTGGTGTCAATCACAAAACGCGCGTCAAACGCCCCAAAAAAAGCTCAAGTACTTGTTTATGCGTCGGGCGTTTTACAGCGCGTTCAAACGCGCTGTAAAACGCTCAAGTGAGAACCAGAGCCATAGGAAAGCATTGGTTTTCATGTGTTGAGCGTTTTACAGCGCGTTTGAACACGCTGTGAAACGCTCCGGTGTGAACCCAGGGTTACAGCAGGGATGTTGTTACATAGTTACACAGGTAAAAAAAAGACACAGGTCCACCAAGTTTAACTTTTTTCACACCAATTATATAACATTGTTGATTAATTACAATCGTCATTGCCGTCTGCCATTAGATATGATTCTAAGCCCCTTTTTTTAAATGCTGACATAGTATGATTCTACCTGATTCTATTCTGACTAACTGTAAAGAATCCTTTCCTGTATTGATGTCTAAATCGGCTTTCCTCAACATGCAAAGAATGTCTCCTGGTCATTTGTAAAGTCACTGGAATGACTAAATAATGTGCCAGTTCTGTGTATTGACCACACATGTAATTATACATATTTTTTCCAAGGTGGACAAGCCCTATTTATTGAACCTCTCATTATAATAGAGATCTTCCATCCCATGAATAATGTGGTCCTAGCACCCTTTCAAGTTTCAACACTGACAAAGCATCCCAGATGATTTTATCTACCCACGGCTTCTGATTCAGAAATGATCTAATGGTATGTTTAACAACAAACCAACTACAATTTAACGACAAACTACCTCTATGAACATATTAATGTTGTCAGAACTTTGCCTAAACACTTACACTGTATCAGCAAGGGTTTATGGGGGAATCAATCCTATCAAACTAATCTAGTCAGTCAACATCATCCAGGGTAGCCTCTGATCGATTTGTCCACCACATGACCTCTTTCCACACCGAAGCTCCCTGTTTGAGTTTTTGTTTATACTTTGGCATAAGAAAAATAGCAGCGTGATCAGACTTGCCAAGTGGTGGATGAAGCTGTGCCTTATACCCCTCTTTAAAGGGTGTGTAACAATTATCCAATATCCTGGCACCTCTGATAGGGATATTATGCCCTGGTACAGATGTGGCATTACAGGTTTGAGGTTGCTACTATTAAAATAGCCTGAGACATATTGAGTACATATTGTACAGCGTCACGGTTTTGCCTCTGATATTGGGAGAGAGCCTCATATAACTCTCACTCTTATATATTTTCACACTAGCGTTATTCTTTTCTGGTACGGAGTTCCGTCCTAGGGGCTCAAGACCATAAAAAAAATGATCAGTTTAATCCTAATGCATTCTGAATGGAGAGCATTCTGTTCAAGATGCATCAGTTCAGTCCCTCTTACGTTTTTTGTCCGGAGAAAATACCGCAGCATGCTGCGGTATTTTCTCCGTCCAAAATTCCGGAACACTTGCCGGAATGCCGGATCCAGCATTAATTTTCATTGAAATGTATTAGTGCTGGATCCACATTGACTGATTCAGTTTTCAGTTTTAAAAATGTGGAAAAGAAAAATACCGAATCACTTTTTCCGGATGACAACCAGAGAGACGGATCCGGTATTGCAATGCATTTGTGAGACGGATCTGCATCCAGATCCATCTACAAATGGTATCCGTTTGCATACAGATTGCTGGATCCGGAATCCAGCAACGCAAGTGTGAAAGTACCCTTAGCCTGCTGTGGAATACAGACAGCACTAACTATTGACATTTGATTGTCAACACCTCCAAGTTAAGTGAAGAGGAATGTGCAATAGGACAACACTTGTCTCATTACACCATCTCCTATTCGACATTAGACTCACCCCTCCTTCTCTAGACTTTCCTGACGCAATTGTTCTGTCCATTCGACTGAGAAAAACTCAACTGGCTGGATAGCATAGTGCAAAATTGTTGGACTCAACCATGTTTCACTGATGCAGAAGAGGTTACAGTCACGGATATCTCTCTGGAACTTAATCCTAGCTCGAAGGTTGTACAGCTTGTTCTCTAATGACTGCATGTTAGCCAGGAGAATACTGGGGAAAGGAGGGAGTTGTGCACGCAATCTGTTCCTGACACTGGCTCGCTTCTCCCGTACCAGACATCGCTTCTGGGTTTGTACATTGTTATCCCGCAGGAGCTCATTCGGCCAGTTCCAGCTCAAAGTCAGCAATGGAAGAGGGTCAGTTAATTGTAAACCAATAGAAACAAGAATGTTTCTATCATATCTGATATAAGTAGCATTGAGAAAAGAGAAAAGAATACAAAAAAAGCAGCATAAAAATCAAAAGTTTGCAAGGAGCTGTCATGATGGCTGCCAGCCTCACTGGCACCATTTTTCTAGCTCTCCTCTATCCTTTACAGTATATGGAGCCCAAAACTGAATCCCATATTCAATATATGGCCTCACAAGGGATTTATAAAGGGGTAATGTTACATCGGAATCACTTTTTATAAACACTAAATCTAATTTGCTTTTGCAGCTGTGTTCTGACATTGAGTACTGCTGCTTAGCTTATTTGCAACCGGAAAACTCAAGTCTTTTTCTTGTTCTGTTGTCCCTAGTTTTATTCCATTTAACAGAGTCCAGAAACTATTGTGGGTAAACTGTTTGAAGGTTTTCTAAGAAATGCTATTCTGGACTATCTCAATGTGTGTCTCAATGTGTGTCTCAATAAGTGTATAACACGTATAAGGGTACTTTCACACTAGCGTTTTGGATTCCGTTTGTGAGATCCGTTTCAGGGCTCTCACAAACGGTCCAAAAGGGATCAGTTAAGCCCCAATGCATTCTGAATAGATAAGGATCCGTTCAGAATGCATCAGTTAGGCTCCGTTCCGCTTCTATTTTGTTTTGGAGGCGGACACCAAAACGCAGCATGCGTGTCCGTCTGAAGAGGCGGAGCCTAACGGATCCATTTTTAATTACAATGTAAGTCAATGGGGACGGATCCGTTTTCAATGACACAATATGGTGCATTTGAAAACGGATCCATTCCCCATTGACTTTCAATGTAATTCAAAACGGATCCGTTTTTGAACTTTGTCATTTTTCTTTTAATAATAAACAAATAAACAGACGGATCCGCACCAACACAAGTGTGAAAGTACACTTACACTGTATCAGCAAGGGTTTATGGGGGAATCAATCCTATCAAACTAATCTAGTCAGTTTTTATGATGAGGTAAATTCTACACTGGACCTGGGTGATCAACAGATGGTATATCTTGACTTCTCCAGAGCATTTAATACAGCGCCACATAAATGGTTTTTACATAAAATGAGAATGCTTGGAGTGGGGGAAAATGTGTGTATGAGGGTAAGTAACTGGCTCAGAGATAGAAAATAGAGGGTGGGTATTAACGGTACATACCGAGATTGAGTCACCGTCACCAGTGGGGTACTATGGAAGTAAGTACTGGGCCCTATTCTTTTTAATATATTTCTTAATGATCTTGTGGAAGGCTTACACAGTAAAATTTAAATTTTTGCTGACAACACAAAACTGTGTAAAGTAATTAAAACAAGACACTTTTCTTACTATTGAATTACATTTGATTTATTTTGGTTACTTTTCATATTATATTAGCGTTATCCACTGATTGTTCCAGTTGTAAACAGTTAACTTTCTGCTATCTATAAATAAGAGTGCAAAGCAGGGTGGCACTGCCACATATCCAATTCACTTGCATCCAGTCACACCGCGTCGAATGAAAACAGTAACGGTGGTGCTCAGCCAATCCAAAGGATATTCAATAATGTCCAACAATAGAAAGGAGAGAAGCCGGCACTCACCACTGTTGAAAATTCACACTTTTTTTTTCCTCCATGAATTTTAAAACAACAGGGCTGAAGCATACATGCAGTTGATCACAGCAGGTGAAGCAGTGACAGCTGATTCGCGCTATACTAGCGCTTCATCTGGCCACTGGCCTCTCAGCGTCTCATTGCCATGGTGACAATGGGTACCTCCCTGAACAAACCATGTTCAATACAATAACAAAAGAAAGCTAATATCATTACAAAATCAAATAAACACACTCATATCATTCCCGTCATTCAATCCCGCGGGACATAAGGCTGCCGTCCTCATTATCCATCTCGCTTTCTTCTGAAGGAGCGAACGGTGCTTGTCGCCGCCCTGGGGCATGTGTAACTAGCTCAATCCCTGAAAATAAGAGACACCTACGGTAGCCTCCATGTTGACTGTGGGCATGCTCAATGAGCCTAGGGCAACCCTTACCTGTTCTGACAGAACTGATCTGTTCTCTGAACCTTTCAAAGAGGGGATGTAGAAGACTCTGCATTGACACTGTATTAAATATACAACGTAATTACTTCTGCAAGTGACGAAATAAGACACCTTGTGTCACCCCCAAAACACAAAAACTTGCTTTGACAGTTATGGATAGTGGTGGATTTAATTAAGCACGTCATAAAAGAAAATTGGGATATTTTGAAAAATGAGGAAGGCTTATAGGAACTTACTGAGAGTAGACCCCTTATCTCGTTCAAAAGCTGCCATACCATCAAAGACAAGCTGGTAAGGAGTCAAATTTGTAACATAAAAACAAATAACTGGTTGTCCAACAAAAAGCTGGTGGGGAACTATCGCTGTGGTAATTGTTCCTATTGCAAGTATAACAGTCAAAGCAAGTTTTTGTGTTTTGGGGGTGTGTCACACAAGGTGTTTCATTTCATCACTACAGCAGAAGTAGTTACGTTGTATATTTAATACAGTGTCAATGCGGAGTCTTCTACATAGGGAAAACAATATGTCCCCAGGATCTGCTCCCCTGTATATATATGCACATGCATTTTTGGGTTGAGCACATCCTGCTTCATGCCACCTTTCAGTTGGTTTGTGTATATATAATTGTTTGGAGGTGTATAAACTCCCATGTAAATGTAGCCTGTTTTCATCCACAGGCTATATTTAGGTGCACCTGTGAGGCCTGGGCCATATCAGCCAGTATTGGGTGGGGCTCACAGCCTTCTCCCTCCTCAAATTGCAGGCATGGCTACATGCTGGAGGTCACTGAGGAGTCTGCTGCGAGTCGGCCTAATACATTCCTGTAATTTTGCCCACTGGCCCCTGGTATTGCCCATATGGCACATGTAGGTGAGTGTTAGGTCCCGAGCTACTTGAGAGACCTTGGCGTGGTGCTCGGGCTTAAGACATGTCCTCCACTGTAGGACATGTTGACTAACCTCTCAACTTTAACATCAGTTTGAGGGCTTAGTAAGACCGCAGTGTGCACCTGTTTTGTCATTTGTTATTACTATATTGTTATATTATTTATCACATCCACACTATTGCCATTTTGTGTAGGATGTCTATTGTGGTACTTGTGGTCCGCTGCGGGCATCCTCCACCGTATGCATTTTTGCTGGGGATCGCCATTAGCAACGGGCCACAAGTGCAGGATCTGCTCCCCTGTATATATATGCACAACTGCATTTTTGGGTTGAGCACATCCTGCTTCATGCCACCTTTCAGTTGATTTGTGAAAGGTTCAGAGAACACAACAATTCTGTCAGAACAGGTAAGGGTTGCCCTAGGCTCATTGAGCATGTCCGCACACAACATGGGGGCGATAGTAGCTGTCTCTAATTTTTAGGGATTGAGCTATTCACACACATGCCCCAGGGCGGCGACAAGCACCGTTCGCTCCTTCAGAAGAAAGCGAGATGGATAATGAGGACGGCAGCCTTATAGCCTTATATCCTGCGGGATTGAATGACGGGAATGATATAAGCGAGATGGATAATGAGGATGGCAGCCTTAGGTTCCGTGGGATTGAATGACAGGAATGACATGAGTGTGTTTATTTGATTTTGCAATGCTATTAGCTTTCTTTTGTTATTGTATTGAACATGGTTTGTTCAGGGAGGCGCCCATTGTCACCATGGCAATGAGACGCTGAGAGGTATAAAGGTCAGCACACAGGTGTGTGCTGATACCAGTGGCCAGATGAAGCACTAGCAGGGCCGGCGCATCCTATAGGCTGACCAGGCAGCCGTGTACAGTGCCCCTTCCCACTAGGAGCGCCGGCCCCGCCTCATGCTGCAGCCGCCCAAGCTCTCTATATAGAGCCTCAGGCAGCTGCACCACTGCCCGGCTGGCGCGTCCATGAGGGCGCACCGCCCGGGCGCAGCATGAAGTGTGCACTTCCTGTCAGTCCGCCCGGGTACAGGAAACTAAAGCTCCTGTACCCGTGGACCATACAGCGCTCGGCCACGCTACACTAGAGGTGGGGGGGGGGGATTGAGAAAGAGGATGACAAGGGGGGGGGATTGAGAAAGAGGATGACAAGGGGGGGATTGAGAAAGAAGATGACAAGGGGGGTGAATGAAAAGGGGGGAAAGAGAATGACAAGAAAAGGAGAGAGAATGACAAGAGGGGGGAGAGAATGACATGGGGGGGGGGGGAATGACAAGAAAAGGAGAGAGAATGACATGGGGGGGGAAAGAATGACATGGGGGGGAAGAGAATGACATGGGGGGGGGAAAGAATGACATGGGGGGGGAGAGAAAACTGGCGTTAGTTAAAGGGGTTCTGCAGTTTATTTAAACTGATCGTCAGGGGTCCGACACCCGGGACCCTCGCCGATCAGCAGTTTGAGAAGGCAGCGGCGCTGGCAGTAGTGCCTCAGTCTTCTCGCTGTTTACCGCAGGCGCAGTGACGTCACGACTAGTATCACTGGCCTGGGCGGGGTTAAGCTCTGTTCACTTGAATGAAGCTTAGCCCCACCCAGGCCAATGATACTAATCGTGACGTCACTGCGAGAAGGCTGAGGCGATACTGCCTTTCTCAAACAGCTAATTGGGGGGGGGGGGGGTCCCGGGTGTCGGACCCCTGACGATCAGTTTAAATAAACTGCAGAACCCCTTTAATATGGCAGATCATATGGGTGGGGCATTGTGATGTCACATGGGGGGGGCGGCAAACTTTTCTTTTGCCTAGGGAGGCAAAAATCCTTGCACCGGCCCTGAGCACTAGTATAGCACGAAACGACCGTCTCTGCTACACCTGCTGTGATCAACTACATGTATGCTTCAGCCCTTGTCAGGCATTTTCATAACTGTATGTGATATCTGATGACAATATTAGAACCAAAATGGAGATTCACATTACCTTTAAGAGTCCAAACTCTCTGTTTGAAAGAGCCAGGAAAGGTCAGGATAAGTTTAACTGGTACGGAAAGTCACTGGGATACAGTGTATATTGTTTTAAAAGTTGTTGCCAACAGATGTGGTTTATCTTAACGAATATAATGGGTCTCACATACACTGTCTGGAAGACACGACCATGTAATAACAAAATGTGGTCCTATCTTAACCCCTTAAGGACACGGCCATATTTCACCTTAAAGACCAGGCCATTTTTTGCAAATCTGACCAGTGTCACGTTTTGTGGTGATAACTTTACAATGCTTTTACTTATCCAGGCCATTCTGAGAATGTTTTTTCGTCACATATTGTACTTCATAACACTGGTAAAATGGAGTAAAAAAATTTCATTTTTACCAAAATCTTTGAAAAATTTGCAAATTTCCAAGTTTCAATTTCCCCACTTCTATAATACATAGTAATACTTCCAAAAAAGTTATTGATTTACATTCCCCATATGTCTACTTCATGTTTGGATCATCAAGAATCTGGGCAAGATGTATGTCATGAGGTAGGGCCTCCTTCCCATCCACGACAAAAAGGGTATTTTGTCTTGTGCCAATTGTGTTCTGACAGAATTGATCAGTGGGCGGTAATTCATCTCGTATATTTTAGATAATTCAGCTGGCACTTTCGTACCTAAATAAGTTATTGAAGTAGACTGCCAAGTGAACGGGGTCGAGGCTTCTAACATTGACGCCTCCTCAGGTTCCAATGTAACGTTGAGGAACTCTGATTTCTCCAAGTTTATTTTAGAATTAGATAATCGGCCAAATTCGTTAAAGAGGTGTAATAGATGTGGAAAGGCCACAGCCGGATTGGTAAGAAATATTAAAAGATCGTCAGCATATGCAGCAGCCGTGTGTGTTCCTGATGGAGCCCTCAGACCCTGAATATGCTGATGTTGACTCACCGCCTGTATTAACATCTCCATACACATTACAAACAAACTCGGTGACAAGGGACATCCCTGTCGGGTTCCATTAGCTTTGCTGAAGGAGGGGGAAAGCAAATTATTAACCTTTACTCTAGCTGAGGGAGAGGAGTATAATGAGAATATCGCAGATATAAAAGGAGGAGGGAACCCAAATCGAAGCAAGGCCTCCCCCCATAAACACCCAATCAATCCTATCGAATGCCTTCTCGGCATCTGTGCCGAGAAGGACCATAGGAATTCCATTAGACCTCGCATAGTGTATAGCATTAAAGACCCTGTTGGCATTATCCTTGCCCTCCCTGGAAGGTACAAATCCCGTCTGTTCTGCACAAACGAGCGAGGGGAGTAATGTTTGAATCCTACTCGCCAATATGTTTGCCCATAGCTTGACGTCGCAGTTCAATAATGTAATGGGACGGTAGCTACTGCAAAGTTCCGTATCCTTACCCTCCTTTGGCAGGATAGCAATGTGAGCTTCCAGTGCTTGTCTAGGTAGTCTCTCTCCTCTCTGCAAGGCATGACACAAGGTCTCAAAGTGAGGCAACAGGATGCTATAAAACTTTTTATAGTAACTAATGGGCAGTCCGTCAGGTCCCGGACTCTTCTCTACTGGATTAGATGCTAATGCACGCTGAATTTCAGATGAAGTGATAGGTTCTATTAGTTTCAACGCATCCTGTTGTGAGAGCACCGGCAAGTCCAGGGAAGCCAGGAAGGATTTAATCTCCTCCTTACGGTTCTCCCTATCTCCAGACCCCTTGTGTGTGTTAATATTATATAGTTTCCCATAGAATTCTGCAAACTGAATGGCAATCAAGTCTGTTTGATATAAGAGGGTGTTGGCGGCGGATCGCACCGCTGACACATGAATTTGGGCATATGGACCTCTAAGTAAGGAAGACATTAATTTTTCCCTTCTATAACCATGCGCATATATGCGTTGCTTTGCATACATAAGGTTTTTAGCAAATTTAGTTGCTAGAAGATCCTTAAGAGGACCTCGCAAAATAGATAATTCTGAGAGCTGCGATACCGCCAATGAGCGCTTATGCGTCTTTTCCAACTCCCCAATTTTGCATAACAAAGAGTCAAACTCCTTAGTCCTCTTCTTTTTCACTGCCGATCCCAAGGCAATTAATTCTCCCCTTATGTAGGCTTTATGTGTTTCCCATATTACCGGAAATGATACGCCTGGGGTAATGTTATTATTTAAAAAGTTCCTAAGCTTACCGCCCTGACATCTTCGTCTTGAATAAGCATTTCATTAAGCCTCCATGTCTATGCTCTCTTGCAACCAGCAGGGAGCCTTAAGGTAATGCAGATAGGGGCGTGATCGGAGATGGAGATTGACTATGTCAGCAGCACTTACTTCTGTCAAGTGAGTCTGTGAAATAAAAAGGTAATCAATAAGTTGATAAAAGTGATGTGCATGTGAAAAAAAAGTATACTCTTTAGCAGTGGGGTTGTGCAGTCTCCTAACATCCACTAGGTGGAAACTTTCTAAAACCTCCTTTTGCCCTGAGAAGGAGATAGCAGAACGGGAAGAGGATGAGTCTAATAGGTGAGTCTAATAGGGGGTTAAGTGTCACATTTAAATCTCCTCTTAACACCACTATTCTTTCAGCAAATAATCGCAATTGTTGAATGGTGCTAATGAGCCAGCGTATTTGGCCCTGATTCAGTGCATATACATTTGCTAAGGTAATAGCTATGCTGTCCAGCTTCCCCTTCACAAATATAAATCTACCGGCTGGGTCACACTGAGTTTGGGAATGCACAAACGCAAGACCCTTTTTAAGAGCCACACTAACTCCCCTAGACGCGTGGACAACTATGAAACCATGTGCCAAACGCAGAAATTTGTAATTTCAGGATTTTGTGGGATTTAAAGTGAGTTTCCTGCAGGAATAGTATAGAAGGGGATTTTTTCCGCAACAAAGTAAACAACTGCGATTTCTTCTGAGGTATATTAAACCCCTTCACATTGAAGGAGTAGATAGCGAAGTTATTCATGCCACACAGTTAACAAATCTCAAGCTCTGATCATAAGCATAAACTCCCGCACCTCCCCAGTACTCTCTCATAGATCAAACGACAATATACAACTGCCCATAACATTGTCAGAAGAGCAACCGATTGTTTGATGGACCTTAGCTGGACTAACCCAGAGCCCCAAGAGAGGGGATCCAGAGTAACAAACAGCTCATCCGGATCAGGGCCATCAACCATACACCCACTCAAAAGGGTTGGGGGAGAGGGTAATGAAAAGAACATCAGGATTAATCCTGCATCGCACAACGGCAGCCAAATCTGGCCAACCTGGCTACCTATCAGGTAAATAACTGCCTAAGAGTGAAAGAGACACTTAAGATAACAGACACTTAAGATAACATCAAACAGATACAAACAGAAAAAAATGGCGTGCGGGTTATAAACCTGCACTTAGAAGTAAGAGCACTTCAGAACACCATCTGGTAGTAGTACGACCACAGTCCCCTAGCTTATTCAGCTGGCGAGTGACCTGGTATGGGCTCTCTTCATATGATGAGGGGATCTTCTCTCTCCCCTGTTTTCCATGGACTTGGTGGAGCTGGGAGTTGCGGCAGTCCATCTTCCGTCGGGATATGCTGCCAGGATGGAACTGTTACAGGGGAACTTCAAGCTTGGTCCAGGCCGCCTGCAAATCCTCCAGTGTACGTATTATCACTTGCTTATTATTTTTCAGAATCACTAGCCCAAAGGGAAGAGCCAACGGAAAAGCAGCCCATGCACTTTTAACTGCTCCAGCAGAGGTTTCATGGCTCTCCTTTTAGCAAGGGTGGTTGGGGATAGATTCTGATATACTTGTATAGCAGCCGAGTTCACTCGAATCTCCCCTTTTTCCCGCGCTTGACGGAGAACAGCAGAGTTGTCCGCAAAATTTAAGAGCTTGCAAATTACATCTCGCAGGGGGGCCGAGGGACCAGGTTTAGGGCAAAGGGCCCTGTGAATGCGTTCAATCAATATGGAGTCAGCCCTCTCTTTCCCCAACACTTCTGTGAAAATGGAACCAGCCACAGCATTAAGGTCCTCTACTCCTTGTATTTCAGGTATGCCTTTAAATCGCAAATTATTTCTACGATTGCGGTTTTCTAAGTCCTCAAGTTGGTTAAAGGACTCATTTAGTTGGCGCTGCTGCTCCATGAACTTGGACCGTACTGCTGCGCTGAAGGTCAGAAGAGGAGCCGTTTGTTCCTCTAGCGTGTCCACACGGCCTCCCAACTGACGCAGGTCCCCTTTAATGTCCTGCAATTCTTTTATCAGGGGCCGTAAAGCCAGGGTGATAGTTTGTTTCAGAAAAGCTCTGGTAATGGGTTGAGAGCCTCTTACCCTCCGGCAAGGCTGTCAGCATCTGAATCCTCAGCTGCTTCCTAGTCCAGCATGTCCGCCTCAGGTGCCATCTTGGGAGGTGGATTGCCGGCTGCAGTGTCCGATCTCCTGAGAAATTTCTCCATTTCGGTCTGCTGTTTTGCCTGTCTGGGTGTTCCCAGAGTCTCCCTGGTTCTCTCTCGGCCAGTCTTGCCCATGATAGGCACTTTGATGATTGCTTAAAAGCCAGAAAAGGTGCCGTGTGAGAGAGGAGCTCCGGACTATGCTTCCTCCTCCATGCCCTCACAGGCTCCGCCCCTGAGGATTTTCTTTTAGAGAAGAGCTCAGTTATCTTAGACGGCAATTAATCAGTCATTTGGATGGCTAAGATATACAAACTGGTTAAACTTTCTAAGGACCATTGTATTCATATCTGCCCCATAAATTCAAGGATTAGGGAAACTTCTAATACCGCCAGTCGGTCTGAGCAAAGTGTCAGAAAGAGTACCTCCTTGGTTGAAAAGGTTAAGAAAGTCATGTGAACAGGGGAAAGGTTAAGAAAGTCATGTGAACAGATTATATATGTATGCATTTGGCATTCCTGAACATTTGAATTTTAAAAAAACATCATAGATGGTACAACAGTGCCATCAAGAGGTAGAAGGACAGAAGTTTCTAAGGAATGCCAATTAAATGACATCATCCCCATGGTTAGCATATGTTACACCCTCTTATCTAATTGGAAATCCCTAATCCAAGAGGGGATGAACATAGATAAAAATTATTGTATCCAGACTTTCTTTGTATTAATTTGTATGCCATTTTACTGTATTTGTCTGTAATAAATTATATTTTATATAATTAATTGCACCTGGTAAAGAGCAGGCGATGCCGGCGTCTTTTCTTCCGGGTGTAGCGCTGACGTCATCGGCGCAGGTGCACTGAGGACGGAGCGCCTAAGCGAGCGTCCTTCACTCAGAGCGCCTGCGCCGACTAAAGACCGAGACGGCGCAGACGCGGGATTGCAGCTGCAGACAGGGCCAGCGAGAGGAGGAGAGCGCGCTGGCCCTGTCTATCAAAAGAAGAAGAAGAAGTTCCAAGGCAATGAAGATGCGGCGGCTACCAGCAAGTACCCGCCCAACTTGCTGGTAGCGAAGCTAATTTACATATGACAAAAGTAAGTTTTTAAGAAGATTGCAAACAGAAAAAAAGATATTAAACATATGTTTGAACTCAGCTGACATTAGCAAGTAGCTAATGTCAGCTAGTGAAAATTCGTCAGTGGGGGTGACAGAAGCCCTTTAAGTGGGGAAAATTGGCTTCTGCCTCACAGGGGTGCACAACCTATTTTGGTGTGAGGGCCGCATTGTCGCATTGTTCTGCCTGCTGGGGCCACAAAAAAAATTGAGCTGCTTAAACTGTAAAAGTTTACTGCATGAAAACTATAACTTGTTTTGCATCATTAATATTTAGTATACGTTGATGCATTCATATAGCAATACCACACAGGAGGCCTGATTATATAAAAGCACACAGATGGAGCAGTTGATTATGAACGGTTCCTTCCCAATAACTGAATGCTCATCAGTTGAGGTGAAGAGCCTAATTTACATTGCTACTACCATCTCTCATCCTCATACAGATTCATTGTTTCTGGACAGCAGAGCTTTGTTCACAGATTTAATGTGCTGCATGACAGATCAATCCACCCAATCGGCAGCACACTTACATAGGCCGATTATCAGGAACAAGCATTCATAGTAACATTCGTACCTGATAACCTACAATCAGGCTGTGTAAACCCGCCATTGGATTGCCAATTAATTCATACTACAATTTTCATGCACCACTGCATGCTTTGAATGGCACAGAGGCCTACTAAAAAGATAGAACGTAATAGCCATGAAAAATATGATCAAATTCATCATAACAGGATTGGAAGTACAAATATATGCTGTGTTATGCAGTTTATTTATGTTTCCTGCTCACAATAAACAGAACAAGGTTTATATCCCAGTAACAGTTAAATAACATATACTGCACAGTACAGTACAACATAAATGTTAATTAGAGATTAGTAAAATCAACTTTAGGACTGCAAATATAAAAGCAACTGGGTGTTGATTTCAGCAAATTTTTAGTTAAGAAAATCTAATAAAATTGAACATTAACATTCAATGTTGAACAAAAATGTCTGAGATACATTTTTTAGGTATTTTTTCCTGCAGAGAACTTCTACAAAATGCTTCAAAAATTTCAAAACTTCAAAAATTTCCACAGACTTTCAGCCAGCTTATGCAGCTGGTATTTTTTCTGCAAAAACATAGCAATGCAAGAAATAAAAACCCTACAAAAATACAACAAAAACTGTGTGAAGACAGCCTCAGTGAAAAAACAAGGCTGTGTGAATTAACAAATTAAAATCAATGGTTATGTGGGCTATGCACATGTGACATATGAAAGATGTGTATTTAACACTTTCATGTCCTTGATGACAACTATAGTTGACAAAGGCTCTGAAAGGGCCAAAATGTATTCTATGTAACAACCAATGTTGTGATAAAAGCATATTGAAGAAAGCGAGGGATAGGATTATCTGCTCTCAAAAGACTGGCAATGCATCCTTTCCATGTGCACCACCACAAGCCCGAGTTCCAACAGGATCTTCTTCTCATGATGACATCCATAACAAGGTGGTCAGTAGTTTGTCCGTGAAGGATCCGTGTTTGGTCTGTGGCTTCTGGCCTCCATGTGTCATCCGTATTCCACGTTCATTGTAGGCTGAAAATTAGTTTCCAGAACATCTCCTACTAGTGGTCTGTGAAGACCGCTGACAGAACATGGGTGCCATTCATGGTCAGTGGTTTTCATAGATCCATGGACCGGTGGGAAAACTACTCATGTGTAAATAAGCACATTAATGTCAGTGGGTAAGTGTGCTGTCCATGGAGAACACAAACAGCACATGTGTGTAATTCACTGACGAGTGAAAGAGGAGTTAGTGCGATTTCTGGGGTTGCATATTTTTCACAAGTTTTTGGATGTTAGGTCTTAGATCAGTTGTGGCTAGTTGCAGAATTGACTGAAGATTATCATTAGTAAGTCTGGTCCTAAATTTTGATTTGCTAATGTTCATAATAGAAAATGCCTGCTCGCAAGAGTATGTTGACCCAAATAGGCAGGCATAAATAGCTGCTCTTTCACACAATTTTGGATATTATCTCCTGGCACACATTTATAGACGTTAAGTAAATCCCATTCCTTAAACTTGTTTCGTAGACTGTCACATGACTGAAGATCAATGAGTTCCAGTTGGAATTCTGCGGGTGCTTCATCAGGAATAACTGAAAATGGGTCTGCAGACATTTCAAAACCCTTTTTCTCATTTTTAAAATCAGTGAAGCGGTGCTCAAATATGGACTGGAGATGTACAAGTTTTGTGACATACTCAGACATGTTTGCGCCACTGACAAATTTTTGTCTGCATGCTGGGAAATGCACAAGATTGCCATTTTCAAGGTGAGATTGGAACAATTTTAGCTTGGATTGGAATGCAAAAATATAGTTACAAAGATTACTAACAAACTGATTTTTCCCTTGTAGTTTTGTATTCAGTGCATTCAGATGTTGTGTGATATCCACCAAGAAAGCAAGGTCACACAGCCACTTGTCATCTTGTAGTTCTTCAACTATTTTATCCTTCTGAACAAGAAATAATTTTACTTCTTCTAACAATTCAAAAAAACGTTGCAAGGTTTGCCCCCGGCTCATCCACCTTACTTCTGTATAAAAAAAACAGGTCCTGATAATCTCTTCTAGAAAAGATTTAAACTGCTGATGGTTAAGTCCTCGCGATTTTATGAAGTTGACAACACTGACAACAACTTTCATTACATTTTCAAATCCAAGCTCTTTTCCACACAGCGATTGTTGGTGGATGATGCAATGAAACTGAATCAGCTGGTGCTTGTGCTCTCCAAGGTGTTGCCTTAACAGAGAAACCATACCACTTTTGGAGCCTATCATGGCTGGAGCTCCATCAGTAACAATTCCAACTAGTTTACTTAAATCTAGATCCATCTTAGCACATAATTCCAATATACCACTTAACAAATCACTTCCCTTTGTTTGCCCTTGAAATGAGATCATTCCAAGTAATCCCTCAAAAATATGAAAATCTGTGGTGATCCGCCGAATAATAACCAGTAGTTGAGCAGTGGAACTGATATCTGTCGACTCGTCTGCCGCCAGAGAAAAGAAAATAATTTTTTTTGCCTTTTCTTCTGTCTCTCCTGAAACGTCTGCAGCCATATCGGCAATCATGCGTTGAATAGTCATACGACTGAGGCTAATAGATTTAAATTTTTTAACAGACTCTGGGCATAGTTTCTGTGAAGAAACAATTAGGCACTTTTTTACAAAGTCACCATCTGTAAATGGTCTAGAAAACTTTGCAATCAATTCTGATATTTCATAACTAACTTCCATAGCCATTTCAGTTTCTTTAGATAGTCTGCTGTACAGTTAGGCTGCGCTGTAAAGATAAGATCTTTTGTTTGCGCAATTCTCCCTTAAATTGCTCAAAATTGGAATGCTTGGTTTCGTAGTGCCGCTTAACATTGAATTCCTTCGGCACTGCAACTACACTTTTGCAAATTAAGCAAACTAGCTTTCCTCTTTCTTCAATAAAGAAGAATTTTTCTGTCCGGGTCTCATTAAATTTCCTGTTCTCATCTGCAATTTTTTTCTTCTTCGCACTGCCTGCAGCATCCATTTTAGGTATGTGCAGCAAAGACCCTGAGCTGTCTCTTATCTGTGAAAAACATATCACATATAGGTTGTTGAACAGGAAAATTTTAAATGTAACTGTCATTCTTTTTTTATTTTTGTATTGTATCGGAGCAGTGATATTGACCATTTTTGTAATATATTTTAATTACTGAAATTGTACATGTCTATTAGAAAAATAGCTCTAAAGTGGTGCATTTTGAGCCTTAGCAACGCTCCTCTGTCTTCTGTTTACATAACAGTGGAGACTCGCTCAACACTGACTGTGTTCTCTAAACAGAAGAAAGAGGAGCGCTGCTAAGGCTTAGAAAGGGCCACTTTAGAGCTATTTTTCTAATAGAAATGTACAAATTCTGTAATTAAAGTACATTACAAAAATGGTCAGTATCACTGCCCCGATACATTACAAAAATAAAATGACCGTTACATTTTAAACTTTGAGATAAGGTTTAACTGTGCACTAAAAATGACATTATAACCTTAATAGCCTACTTTCACACATCTCAATACCGGAGGAAGACACTTTAGTTTTGTCCCCATTCATTGTTAATAGGAACAAAACTGAATTGAAGGGATTGAGTGCACCAGAATGCATTCCATTCTGTTTCATTGTGTTCCCATGACCCACACAAAAGTTCAGCAAGCAGCGTTTTTGAGTGCGTCTTGGGATGTGGAGCAAGACAGATATAAGTCAATACAGATCTGTTTTCTCAGAAACAATAGAAAACGGTTCCGTCCCCCATTTACTTTCAATGGAGTTTATGATGTCTTGGCTATTTTAAAGATAATACAACCGGATCCGTTCATAACAGATACCGACGGTTGTATTGTCATGACAAAAATGTTTTTACTGATCTATGACGGATCCAGCAAAAAATGCTGGTGTGAAAGTAGCCTTATTCGGGTCAGTACAATGTTGGTGATACCAAATTTATATAGCATATTTTCTGCTTTATAAGATGCACTTTTTTCACCCAACTTGTCAGTGAAAATGTATGTGCGTCTTATAAAGCGAATTCTAGTGCTTCATTATGGAAGACCTCACTAGTATGCAGGAGTTGCGAGGAGCAGTGAGTGAGGCGCTGTACTCCCCATCCTCTTTGGTCTCTTCTGGGCTGCGCTGCTGTGTCCTGACTGCGTGCATCGCCAGAAAGTAGTGTGCACGCTATGACCTGAGGCTGCATGCGGCATGAGCCCAAAGAAGATCAGGAAGTGTGACTGCAGTAAAGATCGCTGGACTGGGAGAGTAGCAGCGGAGCAGGAGAGGTAAGTGAATTTATTTATTTTATTTCAGATGGGCCTCTGATATGGGGGTTCTGATCGGAGGTCTGATGTGGTATGGGGGTCTGATCGGATGTTTGATGTGGTATGGAGGTCTGACATGGGGGTCTTTGATATACGGGTCTGATCTGCAGTCTAATAAAAAATATATATATTTTTTCTTTTTTTCCTCTTCCAAAACCTGTAAATTCTTATAGTGGCAGTGCTTGGTATTGCAGCTTAGCCTCATTGATTTGAATTGGGCTGAGACGCTACTAATACATGCGACCTAGGAAGAAGCTGCGGCGCTTAAAGGGGTATTCACATTACATAGAATGCCATTGTCTGATAGGTGTGGGTCCCACCTCTGGGAACCGCAGCTATATCGAGAACGGAGCGGGGAGAGCTTTCCCGGGGTCCGTCCACCACCAAGTGCTGCTCTCCTCTGCTCCCATAGAACTGAATGGGAGCGTACCGCGCACGCGGGGCCCCCTGTTCCCATATATTTCTATGGGGCAGACGGAAATAGCCGAGCCAGTGCTTGGCTATTTTTGGTGGCCCCATAGAAATTAATGGAGGGCGGCTGCACATGCGCAGTGCGCCCTCCGTTCATTTACCCGCTCTGTTCTCATTGTAGATGCAGGTTTCAGACAATCAGACAATAGGGCATATCCTAGCTATATGCCCCCATTGTCTGAGATGAAAACCCCTTTAAATGCCTTTTCTAACAGCTGATAGGTGGGGGTCTGCGGTGTCGCACCCCTACAGATCTGATACTGATGAGCCATCCTGGGGATAATTCATTAATATCTTTTCCTGGATAGCCCCTTTAAGTACAATTTTCATTTTTGCATTTTTTTCTTGCCACTTTACAATAGCCATAACTTACATTTCCATTCATATGTACAGTGTACATATATTTCCGTGACTTGTCTATTGGACAATAATTGGAATTTGGACTGTATTATGAAAGAAGTCAAGTGTCTCTGCTGGTCAGAGGTGACAGACAGCTGGGGGGCCTATTAAAAAATTTGCTGTGGGGCCCACTGCTCAGTCATTTCTAATTACACAAGTGCTAAGAAAGACTGTTATTAGTACAGACATTTTTTTCAATAATCATCCGGTGTATTATCAAAAAACCTTAAATTGTTAAAAAACCTTACCCCATGTGACTTCCGGGGGTGTGCCAGGAAGGGTGTGCCTCTGCGCAAGCACAGTACTAGGGCATGGGTAAGCTAAAATTACAGTGAGCGTTGGATCATGGACGCGCATGGACACCGTTCGTGCGCTCTCAGGGGTTAGGAGATCTGATTGTCTTTTGTCTTGTTAATTTTCCTTATCCTCACACTGCGCATGCGCAGATTGTAAAATCTCCTTACCCTCCCTCACTGCACAGCCCTCACTGCATAGAGAGACCGACCTGATCCTGATCGAAGCCAGCCAGCAATTAAACGAGCGGTGTAGTGAGGGTAAGGAGATTTTACAATCCGCGCGTGCGCAGTGTGAGGGTGAGGAGATTTAACAAGACAAAATACCATCAGATCTCCTTACCCCTGAGAGCACATGTGCGGTGTCTGTGGGCGCGTCCATGAGTCAATATTCACTGTAATTTTAGCTTACCCATGCCCTGGTACTGCACTTGCGCAGAGGCGCACACCTCTGGAAGTCACGTGGGGGAAGGTTTTTTAATGGCTTGGCGTATTCCCATCATGGACAATGGGGGCATATCGCTAGGATATGCTCCCATTGTCTTAAAGGTGCGGGTCCCACTGCTGGAACCCGTACCTATATAGAGAACGGAGCCCCAAAAGTGAAGGAGGGCGCACTGCGCAGCCACCCTCCATTCATTTCTATGGGGCCACTAAAAATTTCCGTTGGCCTCATAGAAATGAATGGGAGCATGGGCCACGCATGCGCGGTACGCTCCCCTTCAGTTCTATGGGAGAGGCGGGGAGAAGCGCTTGGTGGTGGACAGACCCCGGGAAATCTCGGGTCCTCCAGACACAGCTCTCCCTGCTCCGTTCTCAATATAGGTGTGGGTCCCAGTGGTGGGACCCACACCTATCAGACAATGGGGGCATATGCTAGCGATATGCCCCCATTGTCCATGATGGGAATACCCCTTTAAGGTTTTTTAATAGAACACCTGGTTGTAAAGATAGTGGCTGGGGCAGTGTCTTACTCTGTGGACAGGCTGGCAGTGGCACAGGTCTGGACTGGCTGTGGGATGACTGTTTTGGGTGGCACTGGTGAGGCAGGCAGCACAACTCAATGACTTCTTCCACACTGGATGCATGCCTGCTGCCAGGAATACACTGGGCCAATCAGCAGACTGCACACTGCTAATGCTGATTGGCCCAGTGTGTGATGTGATGCGGTGCAGGCGCTGTAAGTAAGAGGTCGGAGGGGGGGGGGGGGACCTGTGTGTTGGCGCTGGGAGCTGGTAAATTAGTGAGCGCAGCTGCAGGGGGCGGGGCCTTACAAACGCGCTCTGGGCTCCCCTGTGTCAGGGGAGGACCTGTGTGTTCCACGGCTCTGGGAGCCGAATGTAGTAAGCGCAGCTGCAGGGGGCGGGGCCTTCTGAGCGCTCCAGGCTCCCCTGTGCCGGGGGAGGAACTGTGTGTTCCACGGCGCTGGGAGCCGAATGTAGTGAGGGCAGTTGCAGGGGGCGGGCCTTCAGAGCGCTCCGGGCCCCCCTCTGCCGCAGGCACGAATATGGGATTGATTTTTCACAGAGACGCACTGATCGCAGAGGCAGGCGATCAGCTGTGTCTCTGTACAGTAGTACGGGGGCCGCAAAAACTGCGGGTTGTGCACCCCTGCTCTGGATCAACTTGTAGAAAACAGGCCGAACTGGATGGACAAATGTCTTTTTTCGGTCTTATATACTATGTTACTATGTTTATATGCCCGCTGTGAGGCAGTGACAGGCCTCATGGCTGATAGAAGAGAGGAATGGCAGGATTATCCATCTCTTTCCCATCAGTGGGCAGGCCTGAGGCAGCAACAGGTGCCACAATCAACAGAGCATAAAGCTGTCCTCACAGTGAGATGGGTGTGTCTTGTGTGGTACAGAAGCCTGGAGTGGTTCTGTGTGTGGTCTGAGCTGGGAGCGCTGAGAGACCACGAGGCTGGGAGTAGCCTGAAGTTTGGGGGGTCCCGCGACGCCTAGGGATAAGGGTCGCATGGTTAGCGTCGGGCGGACGACTGGACCAAAACCCCCCCCAAAAGACACCGGTGAGGTAACAGCCAGGAGGCTGATGGACATTGGGCTGGGAAAGCCGCATGGGTGCCGTGTGTGTGAACAGTGACTTAGGTGAGTCAGGGATACACTGTGTTGAGTTAGAGCCCAGCCGGGCAGGTGTTTGTTTTGATTTATTTATGTTGATGCTGGGACAATAAAGCGATGTTTGGCCCCTAAAGCTGCGGTGGACAACAATCTGTGTGTGAACGATCCTCGAGACCAGAGCTAATCCCCCACATTTGGTGTCGGATGCGGGCAGTCGTCCATGCTGAAAAAAGGCAAAGTGTTGCTGGGGGCAACGACCTGACTGAGAAGAGCAGGTGCTGTGAATGTTGCCAAGGAATTGCTGTTTTGCTGTGCAGTGATTTAAAGGGCTGGAAGCCTGTTTTTGTCTAGCGGAGCAAGTGCTGCTCATGCGACTGTGGATAGTTTTTTTCTGTGGTGCAAGCTGTGTGCGGATTTAAAGGGCCAGAAGAACAATAAAAGAAGCTGACCTGTCAAAATGGCTGCAACATGGTGGAACCGGTGGGAAAAGTCCTGCGAGATGGTGATCGGGGGGATCCCTTTGGGGGTTATACTAGACTCCCGCCAGCAAGTGTCTCGGGTCCTGCCCGAAATTCTGGACTTTGTAACAAGAGGTCCAGAGACAAAAACTAAGGTGTCACTGACCTTTGTGACGGACTATGGCTCTGTGCAGTGGGAGCTGTTGAAATGTGAGACCCTGAGGCTAGAATTCATACTGGGCAAGGATTTTCCCTTATTTTGGCAGATATGGTATGGCGGGAGTACTTCAAGTTCTGCAGTTGGAGTTCCGGAGGACAAGCAGAAGTATGCCGTTGCCAAGGGCAACCGTCGGGAATACAAAGAGGCGGAAAGCGGTGCGTTTCTCAGGAGTGCCTATTTTTCCTGCGACTGTGCACAGAATCCGAAAGAGTGCGGCTGGAATGTCTGTCCGGAAAAAGACAGGAGACAAGTCCAAGGCGTCTCCGTGGCAACTACTGCATTGAGGAGAAGGATGGTGACCGTGCTGGAGATATACCTGGACTACCCATATCTTCCGGGAGTGCTGAGTCACTGACAACAATTGGTAAGACTGTTCCTGTTGATAATTTTGTGGCAGACCCAGTGACAGTGAGCCGGCGGCAGTTGCTACCTGCCGGGCCGGTGAGTGATAAAGCGCTGCGGCGTGAAAATGTCTCAAAAATTAGTGACTATGGGAAAACTGCTGTGTCTGAACAGGCGGGTAAGCCTGTTGCAGTTGCTCTCTCGCAGGAATCTGCAGGGGAGAAGGTCAATGTGTTGTCTAAAGTGCCTGTGACCAGGGCTAGATTTGGGATGGCGAAAATCAGAGATCCCATGCTAGCCTGGGTAAGAGGTAGAATGATGTCTGTCGGGACAATTATGTGAATCCTGTGGACTATCCAGTGGTCCTCACAGAGGGTGAGACCATGGTGGGAACAGAGACTGATGGACTTGATGTTGCAAATAGGCTCATGCATGACATAATGTGGGGCAATGGAGACACTTCTGTAGAAAGTGATGAAGCTCCTACAGAACCTGTACCCGTCCCTTTAAATGAAGGTGTAAGGGAAATGCAGATAGAAAGCAATGGTTTAAGTGAAATGACCATTAGAAACAATTGTGCAGACACGGTGGCAAGTGAAGGTGCAGAGTTTGTTGAAACGTATAATAATAATGTGGATGTATGTGCAAGAAGTGATGAGGATGATGACAGTCCTTCCCCTTTGCAGCCTGAGATTGGGGAAGAAGCTCCCCCTGTTGGTAGAAATGTGGATGGTATACAAATGCTAATTGATGTTGAGAGCTCACAACTGAGGGCAACCACTGTGAAAAATGTGCAAATACATGGGGCAGTCCTAGAGGGTATACCACACGTACTAGAAGTGGATATGCAGTCTCCACAGGTTTCTATGGTTAATAAAATGTCCCAGGTGGGGATTAGCTCATCGATGCCCCTAGAGGACAGGATTGAGAATGACACGAGCGGTATATATAACGCATGTTCTGTGACCGATAGCATTTCAGAGAGAGGCTGCCATGTCGAGGACTTGCGAAACTAAAATGGTTACTAGTAGCGACCAGGTGACAGTTATATCTGACGAGACGAGAGTTCAGTCGGGTGACGTCAGCCTAGTGTCTGAAGCTCATATGCAGACAGTCTTACATGACCTGACAGGACAGTACAGCTGCAAACAGGAGGCTGATCTCACTCTAGCCACACGGTCCCTAGATACGATAGAGAAGGGACTAGCTGTCGTCACGGAGTCACCGAAGAAGGCTGCAGAAGGGTCAAAGAGGAGACCCCGGAAAAGATGAGTGAACTGAAGGGTCTACCGCCTGGTGTCCTGGGGAAGGGAAAAGACTCCAGGAAGACACAAAAGTCTATAGTAGACCTCAACAATGGGCTTGAAGAGTCCCTGGGTGGAAATCCCACAGAGTGGCTAAGGAAGAATGGTGCTACTCCTACAACTGCTGTTACACCAGAACAGAGTGAAGAGCAGCTGGCCCAGGAGTGGGGCGCTGCTAACAAGCTGGTGGGAAAAATTAAGACGACCAAGGCCCTCTCCTTGGCTAGAGCCCTTGAAAAAGCGCTTAAGGAGCGAGATGTATTGGAGAGGCTAAACAAGCAACTCAGAGCAGAGATGGAAGATCTCAGGAGCTCAAAAGATGAAGTCAATGAGTTGGAGAAGTCTCTGCATGCTCCTGCGCAGCAGGTGGAAGAAAATGAGATGCCTGAAGAGGAAGATCCTCTAAAAGATGCCCAGAAGTCAGAGCCCGTTAAGAATGGGTCTGGAGGTGGTGGCGTTGTGGTGCCAGCCGAGGCAGAGAAGAAGATGGAAGATGTATCTGCTGAACCAGATGATGGTGCTGAGGTGGATGCAGAAGCCAAGATACCCGTGGCGGTGTGTAGCCAAGACTTGGTTATGCAAGACATTACTTCAGCCAGCATTCTGCTGGGGAAGAAATACGAGGGACTGACGCCCACCATAAAGATGCTGTCTACTGCTGTGAGGTGGCTATCGTAGAGCCTGCACGAGTGGAGAACAGTTTCCAGAGTGAACCTCTGGAGGGATTGCCAGAAGATGATGAGTCTGATATGGACTCTGATGTCCCAAGACCCTCTAACCTTGATGAGAAAGAGGAGGAGGAGCTAAGAATGCAAGTATGTGATGCTGTGTCCGAGAAGGATGAAAAGGCTATCAAAGTGACTGAAGACTCCAAAAGAGACTCAAAGGCTGAAGAAGCTGAGGCTGATGAGTTGGAGTGGGAGAAATCCTCGGATGTTCCCAAGACCAAAGATAAGGCTGAAGAAGAGTCAGACGCAGAGGGGGAACAGTTCAGTCGGAAGTTGCAGCAGTCCAAGAAAGGACATGAGGAGCATGTCCTCATGTCCTCACCCTGCCAGATGTGGAGAGAAAAAGAAAAACGAAAAGAGAGAGGCCATGGGTGCGAAAGTGCATCATCCTCACTCGTGAAAGAGAGTACCGGGTCATGAGATGGGCAAGAAAATCCCATAGGCCTTATCTGCACCGTACTAAACTCATGCGGGTGACAAACCAAGCGCTATTGGCCTGGGTCTGGCAGAATAAGGGGAAGACGGTAGGCCAGGTCAATGCCCTCTCACGAGCATCTTGGTTGGATTCTAGTGTTCACCCCTACGGGGTTGAACAAAGGGGGGGGATATGTGAGGCAGTGACAGGCCTCATGGCTGATAGAAGAGAGGAATGGCAGGATTATCCATCTCTTTCCCATCAGTGGGCAGGCCTGAGGCAGCAACAGGTGCCACAATCAACAGAGCATAAAGCTGTCCTCACAGTGAGATGGGTGTGTCTTGTGTGGTACAGAAGCCTGGAGTGGTTCTGTGTGTGGTCTGAGCTGGGAGCGCTTAGAGACCACGAGGCTGGGAGTAGCCTGAAGTTTGGGGGGTCCCGCGACGCCTAGGGATAAGGGTCGCATGGTTAGCGTCGGGCGGACGACTGGACCAAAACCCCCCCCAAAAGACACCGGTGAGGTAACAGCCAGGAGGCTGATGGACATTGGGCTGGGAAAGCCGCATGGGTGCCGTGTGTGTGAACAGTGACTTAGGTGAGTCAGGGATACACTGTGTTGAGTTAGAGCCCAGCCGGGCAGGTGTTTGTTTTGATTTATTTATGTTGATGCTGGGACAATAAAGCGATGTTTGGCCCCTAAAGCTGCGGTGGACGACAATCTGTGTGTGAACGATCCTCGAGACCAGAGCTAATCCCCCACACCGCCAATTAAATT
This sequence comes from Bufotes viridis, assembly GCA_033119425.1. NCBI lineage: Eukaryota > Metazoa > Chordata > Amphibia > Anura > Bufonidae > Bufotes > Bufotes viridis. Next base: position 91,922,336 of record CM065596.1, on the reverse strand, counting down.
TTTCATATTTCATAAAAATATGATTTCATAATTTTTATGATTTTATATGTTATATGAAATAAATATTCGACACCCTGTTGTTTTAAAATTCATGGAGGAATAAAAGAGTAAATTTTCTACAGTGGTGAGTGCCGCCTTCTCTCTATTGTTTGACATTAATTAACCGTCCAGAGGGAGGATGTTCTGGTCAGTCAAAATAATGCTATAGCTCACTATATTAACATAGGGGTCATTTATTATTAGATATATGCCAATTTTTTGAATATACCTGTTGCAGATTCGGTTGTAACTTTTCACACCCCACTCACGCCAGGTAACAAAGAGGCCATAGCGTGGGCAAGGGAGCTAGCATAGATTTAGGGTAGAGGCCGTCCCCAGCACAAGTTGTATTAAGACTGGCATCTAAAACGTTAGTCTTAATAAATTACCCCAATAGTTTCTAAAGGGGAGATATATGACATTTTAGTAAGAGAAGTACCAAGCATGACGGTATCACTGTTTTTTCATTAGTGTTCATTATATTGTCTGACGTTGCTACAGAGATACATTGTATAAGGACCTATTATTTAAGTTACTTCGTTGTGTGATTTTCCTTCTTCTTGATCACGGGGGTGGATTCTATTATTTTATTTTTCAAGTGTATCACTTGTGTTAATGTGTTTATTTTATTCCTTTCCTTTAATAAGAACAGTTAATAAAACAAAAAAACAAAAGAGGACAGTATACTTCTACAGATAATCTGGATGGATTGGAGGTTTAGGCAGAGAAGTGGCAATTGACATTTGCCACTAATAAATGTAAGGTTACGCCCAAGGGAAGGAAAAATACAAGGCTCCAGTACATATTTAATGGTAAAACACTGGGTAACACTGACATGGAAAAGGACTTAGGAATTTTATGTCAGGAAAGAGCGGGACTTCCGAATATTGAAGGCAGCTGCACGCTGGCCGAGCCTGGCTGCGAGTGCGACTGCTGGATTGCCATGTGAGGAGCTCTGCTCTGCTGCACTGTGACTGACACTGAGGTGAGCCGGCGCCGCGATAAACTGGACCGGGGTCCAGGGGTCAAGTGTGTGACGGACCCTGGCTGACACAGAACCAGAGATGATCGCGCTCAGGGCGGCACTGGGGGTGCGGTATCGATGTGTGGGCCATCATATGTGACTGTCATAATAAAGCTAAACTAACAGGATTGTGCTCCACACCTGGTGATGACATACCGCCATATGAATGAAATGTAAGTACATTTCATTCATATGGCGGTATATCATAACCAGGAGTGAAGCACAATCCTGTTAGTTTAGCTTTAGGCCCCATTCACACGTCCGCAAATGGGTCCGCATCCGTTCCGCAATTCTGCGGAACGGGTGCAGACCCATTCATTCTCAATGGGGCCAGACCCGAAGCGGAGAGCATACTATGCGCTCTCCGCTTCCGCATTTGCAGCGCGCGGCCGCGAACTTCTAGGCTTTGGCCCCGAACTTCCGGTCCGCGGGTCCACAAAAGATAGAACATGACCTATTCTTGTCCGCAGCTTGCGGACAAGAATAGGCATTTCTATGGGGGGTGCCGGATGGGTGTGTTGCGGATCCGCAACACACCACGGACGTGGGAATGGACCCTTATTATGACAGTGACATATGATAGGACTGTGTACACACTGCTTTTCAGCACAGGTGCCAGTCACACAGAAGAATGCTGGCCTATCTGTCCAGAGCTAGTGGCTTGGAGTAGACCGGTCAGACAGATAGGCCAGCATTCTTCTGTGTGACTGGCACCTGTGCTGACAGCAGTAGGTAGGGGGCCCAAACTGAACTCTTGCACCAGGGCCCATGAGCCTTGCATTTACAGTAAACGGTTTCTACACAAACATAGAAGAGCAGTCAGCCTATGGAACTCTGCCTGAGGAGGAGGTAATGGTGAACTCACTAACCCTGGGTTCAGACCTGAGCGTTCTAGAAACGCGCGTTTTAAGTGCGTTTTTGTCGCGCATATTTCAGCGCGTTTTTGCAAATAGGAAACGCGCGTTCGCACGCGCGTTCTTGTGATTGACTACTGTGGTGTCAATCACAAAACGCGCGACAAACGCCCCCAAAAAAGCTCAAGTACTTGTTTTTGCGTCGGGCATTTTACAGCACGTTCAAACGCGCTGTAAAACGCTCAAGTGAGAACCAGGGCCATAGGAAAGCATTGGTTTTCATGTGTTGAGCGTTTTACAGCGCGTTTGAACGCGTTGTAAAACGCTCAGGTGTGAACTTAGGGTAAAAGAGTTCAAGAGGAACCTGGATGTATTTCTGGACACTGGATTTGGAATGTGTAGTAATCAGTGTCAATAACCAAAGGCTATATATATTCTGTTTATGGCTCTTTCTCATTCTATTAAAAAAAATAAACAATAAGAAAAATGTGTATGTTTATTTTTTCAAAAAGCCTTTTAAGTGATAATACGATCAGCTTTGTTTCTGCCCGGAGCGCCGCACGACGATGGATGACAGCTCCTGCACTGTAGCAGGAGCAGGTCGGTCCCCCCGCTCGAAGTGACAGTGAGGGAGTCGAGGAGAATGCAGAAGCGCTTTATCGGCGCTTCTGCCTTCTCCTCCGATAGATGAGCGGCGCAATGAGCAGCTTGGGGCAGAGGAGTGCAGAGCTGAAGGGTCAGGAAACCCTGATCAGCTGTGCCTTCTACAAACCCCCACAGGAGGCTGGTTTCCCCTGTAACTTGGGGACAAATTATGTGGAAAATATATAAAAAAATGATACAATTTTTTTTTTTAATTAAATAAAAAATATAAGATACAAATAAAAGAAATAAAATATTATGTGGCAAAAAATCTAATATTATAACAAAAAAAATATCATAAAATTAAAAAAAGGAAAAAGTGCAGTGTTCATTGTCCCACAAGAGTCTTTCTATGACCCTTTGCGGAACATCTAATGTGGCAAAAAATAAATAAATAATAAAATACAAATAAAAGTAAAAAAAAAAATGGTAGTGAGCACTGTCCTCTGTAGTGAAAGAAAACACTGATTTATGAATAGGAGGCAGGATGGAAGGAAATGTCATCACTTTTCCGGTAAAAATGATTTTTAACAAGGTCCTGCAGCATGGCCCCTGAAACAAAAGGTTCATACTTACCTGCTCCCCGCCGCTCCGGCCTTCTGCGCTGCTCCAGCTGTCTCCATCTTCCGGTCCCCGCACTGTTTACACCTGGCAGTGCATGGCCATAGTTACATGCACCTCTCCAGCCAATGACTGGCTTCAGCAGCGACATGCAGCTTGTGGCCACATCACTGCTGAAGCCAGTTATTGGCTGGAGAGGTGCACTGCCAGGTGTAAACTGCATGGGGACTGGAAGATGGGGGCAGTGCAGAGGACCAGAGCGGAGGGGATCAGGTAAGTATAACTCCTCGGTTTCAGGGGCCATGCTGCAGCACGATATTTGGGACAATTACTAGGAGTTCATAGGAGTGCTCAATTCTTATATGTGGCCGGTATAATCGTGCCGCTGATCAGTCAATAAACAAGGAATCGCTCGTTTGTAGGCTGATTTACATATTTTATCAGGATGAAAGGTTTACAATTATCGGCAGCACATCTCTCTGTGTAATCAGGGATGGGCTACCAATGTTTAATATAACTAAATGAAGGCGGAATGACTGTCGTAGTGATCATTCCTCCCCAATCGCTTTACATTGGCTTGTGTAATACACAAATGAGTGCTGATCGCCATTTTTTTAAAATTTGCGGCCCCTTGAAACAGAGCTATGTGACAATGTGGCCCTTAGACCAAAAAAGGTTGTGCACCCCTCCCTAGTCTAACCAGTAGATGTGTTATCCTTCACACTATCTCTGTTATCAGAAAATGAATTGTTAGTGTATCATTTTCTATTGTTTGTAAATATTATACACAGAAAGTGCCTGTTATGTTGAAGAGTATACCTACTGAGAGATATATGAACTTTTTCTTTCTTTATCACAAATAGATCACTATGTCGGGTATTATTTCTTAAACTAAGCTGTAAAAACCAGTGTCAGGCAGCTGCTGCTAAGGCCAATAAGATAATGGGTTGCATCAAAAGGGGCATAGATGCCCGTGATGAAAATATAGTCTTACCACTTTATAAATCACTAGTCAGACCACACATGGAGTACTGTGTACAGTTCTGGGCTCCCGTGAACAAGGCAGACATAGCAGAGCTAGAGAGGGTTCAGAGGAGGGCAACTAAAGTAATAACTGGAATGGGGCAACTACAGTACACTGAAAGGGTATCAAAATTAGGGTTATTCACTCTAGAAAAAAGACGACTGAGGGGAGATCTAATAACTATGTATAAATATATCAGGGGTCAGTACAAAGATCTCTCCCATCATCTATTTATCCCCAGGACTGTGACTGTGACGAGGGGACATCCTCTGCGTCTGGAGGAAAGATGGTTTGTACACAAACATAGAAAAGGGTTCTTCACGGTAAGAGCAGTAAGACTATGGAACTCTCTGCCTGAGGAGGTGGTGATGGTGAGTACAATAAAGGAATTCAAGAGGGGCCTGGATGTATTTCTGGAGCGTAATAATATTTCAGGCTATAGCTACTAAAGATGGGTTGTTGATCCAGGGAGTTATTCTGACTGCCTGTTTGGAGTCGGGAAGGAATTTTTTCCCCCTTAAGTGGGGAAAATTGGCTCTACCTCACAGGGGTTTTTTGCCTTCCTCTGGATCAACTTGCAGGAAACAGGTCGAACTGGATGGACAAATGTCTTTTTTCGGCCTTATATACTATGTTACTATGTTAGTAACATTAGTATCTATTATAAATAACTACTTCCTAGACCACAGGTAAAAATCTCTCCTGTGTATCTGTTATCAGCGTTCTACTCTGTTTATAAGTAACACTTCGTTAACAAGCCTTTTCCTAAATCACCTCGTCTCCATCTGCTAATCTTAGCTCAGTCTGTTTTACAGTGCATGTACCAGGTTTTTCTTATCTGTTCAATACGCATGTGTTTGGGTTAGTCCCGAGTCTGTCCTCTATGCTCATTCTTATGGTTCAATGCACATGTATTTGGACAGTTTATTTTCTACCCTGTATTCACTTTATAATAGCACTTATAACAGCAGTTTTTTTTTTTAAAGAAAGATAGTATTTTTATTTTTGAAGGGTAATTACAACCCTAATATTTGCTATTATTTACATTCTATCCATAATTTATAGATCCTAAGCAACCTATTTTTTTATATGGGTGCGCCCCTGACGAAGCTCAAGGAGTGAAACCCGGGTCGGGCTAACGAAAGACGCTGGGATCTTCTTTTATGTGATTTTAAAAAGACATAGTTTGTGAGTATATGTCTAAATAAATTGTTTTTATTGTATATACGGACCCTCACTATGGTAGGAGCAATTATTCCCTACAGGCCAGCATTTTAAAGAAAAAACCTTCCCAAGAGAGACGAGACAGCTGTGATTGTGTTGGTGTTGTCCGTACACATTTGACCCCTGTGAGTAGAATGGAAAGAAAAGGGGCCAATTGATATACAGATCTTCACTATTTTTATCTCCCTAATTAGTTGCAGGATACCTTTGAGTAGCGGATATCTGCAGACCTCGAACTCCTTAGGAAAAGGATAATAAGGAGAAACTGCTTTGCGATTCTCTGCCACCACGCGCGGTCTCGATCTGAACTTTTTCTGAATCTACAAGTGTAAACAGTGCCCACAACACTACAGAGACCCGCTGCGATCTAGAACATTTACCGACTGGTGATATAAACTTTTTTCTTGGTCTCTTTTTTTTATATATATATATATGCCCTTTATATTATTTTACCATGTGATACAATTAGAGGTATATTCTTCAAATCTTTTATTATTATAATCCTTTCCAAGTATTTTCATTAGTATGTACTCACTGGAATAGGAATAATAATGATTTTCTTTTTCATTTTTGTTATTTATTTCAAAAAGCTCATTGTTCATCATTTTATAATATGAACTCTCACTTTTTTGGATCCATCTTTATATAATTATAGGTTTTTGTTGATAGTTGCTGTTTTTTTGGCTTTTCATTCATCAAAATTAATCCAATTATATTTTTTCAGATCGTTAATTTCTGCCATGTTATTATATAAAAGCAGAGAAGGAAAAGCCCTCATTTAAACCTGTGGGGCTCATCGTGCTGAGTTTATAAATCCAACGGGCCTCATTTTGTAAAAGCTTCTTATCGAAGTTACCTCCCCTCGGGCCCAATTTTGCCTTCTCAATTCCGCAGAATTTTAAATCATTGGGGTTATTTTCATGAAAATATTATATATGCCTTGCGATTGACGTGTCCTTTTTTGTTTCAATGGCACTAAGGAGGCCAGATATATGCCGTGTTAGTTCTTCCATGGTTTTACCCACATATAATTTGGGGCAACTGCATTTTGCTATATAGATCACCCCCTGGGTTTTGCAAGTTATGAGTTGTCTAATTTCGTACTTTTTTCCATCACTGGGATTAATAAAGGATTGTGCCTTTAAAATAAACTTACAAAAAGAGCAGTCACCACAGGGTGTTGATCTTTTCATACCATCCCTCTGTTTTTGTGATGGTACTGTTTTCTCCTGATGGTGACCATGTACCAAATAGTCCTTCAGGTTCAATCGTTTACAATAAGTTATGCTTGGGCGTGAGCCAAGGACTGTTTTTAGTTCTCTATTGGATTGCAGGATATGCCAATGTCTTTTTTAAAATGGTACACATTTCTTTTGTGTAACCATCATATGTTCTGATACACCTGATGGTTGTTTCTTTTTTTGCTATTTTAGATTCTAAAAAGTTCCTCACGTTATTTTAATTTTGGCCTATTGTGATGCTTTTTGTGTCTAGAACAGGGGTCTCAAATTTGCGGCCCGCGGGCCATTTGCGGCCCTCAGTACAATATTTTGTGGCCCGCTCCAACGACTGGCCTGCACAAAAATGAATGAATGAAAAAAAATCATCTGACTTACTGTAGTACTGCTGCAGCGCCACGCCGCCCGCCCAGCCTGCGAGTAACGTCATGGCAACACACGGTCACATGGGCTCAGGGCAGGCCACAGGGGTGTGACAGGGTGAGTGAGCAGCGCCGCGGCGGCGGGAAGCAGCCAGAGCAGAGGGACTATCAGAGGCGAGCAGTCTGACACAGCCACAGCGGTCAGAAAAAGATTGAATTGAAGAGTCGCAGGCAGCCGGCAGGAGAGTCAGGACAGGTCAGGTTGTGTTATGTAAGGGTAGCGAGTGTGGTGTGAGTGACAACACAACATGGATGGCATGGAAGGGAGAAATATGATAACATGGATGGGGGGGGGGGGAATGTGACAACATGGAGGGAGCCAGAGGGGGAGAAATGTGACAACATGGAGGGAGCCAGAGGGGGAGAAATGTGACAACATGGAGGGAGCCAGAGGGGGAGAAATGTGACAACATGGAGGGAGCCAGAGGGGGAACTTCACTCAATGTTCTATTCATGTTCAGGACACTTCATGTTCAGATGAAATCCCTTATGCGGCCCAGCCTCACCCAGACTTTGCCTCCTGCGGCCCCCAGGTAAATTGAGTTTGAGACCCCTGGTCTAGAAAGTATTTGACCTCGTTTAGTCCCATTGCGTGCTGTATATTACTGTACAGAGACTCAATGTCTAGGCGAGCGAAGAGTGTATTTTGGGAGAAAGACATATCATTAACTTTAGAAAGCAAATACTTTGTGTCTTTTAAAACTTGGTCCACATAATTGCTTATTCCTTGCGTTAGACTGTCATTTCCAGATACAATCGACCTGCTTGGTATGAGTACCTTCTTTTTGTGTACCTTCGGGAGAGTATAAAAGGTTGGAATCGATGGGCTATATAGATATTGGAATTCGTCTTTACTAATTAAATGATCCATTTTGGCTTGGGTAAGAATTTATTTTAATACCTGTAAGTATCTTTCAGTAGGATTATTGGGAAGTAGTTGCCTATCATTTAGTAATTTTTAAACCATATTAACATAGTCTTGTTTGTCCTGTATGACTATATTGCCGCCTATTCACTAGGTTTTATCACTAGGGTGTTGTTTTTCCTCAGCCTTTCCAAAACCTCTCTTTCTGATGGAGTTAAACTGTTTCTGTCACCAGGATTACACATTATAAGCTGTCTGACATTAGCTATGTGCTAATGTCAGAGCAGCTTGATAATGTCTTTTTTATAAAAATCCGATGTATATTTAGGCTAAAAAACGTCTTTTTATAATATGTAAATTAGCCTCTAGGAGCAGGGGGGGCATTGCCCTGCTCCTAGCGGCTCCGTGCAGCAACCTGCTGGCACGCACCTACTTTCTTTGATTGACAGTGCCGGGCAGCGATCCTCTCCTGCCTCCGGCACTGTCTCCCTGCTAAATCCTGCACGGCCGCTCTGTATTCGGCACAGGCGCGGTGAGCTGAGGACAGCAGGCACCAGCGTCCTCAGCTCACCGCGCCTGTGCCGAATACAGAGCGAACACGGAGCCGCTAGGAGCAGGGCAACGCCCCCCCTGCTCCTAGAGGCTAATTTACATATTATAAAAAGACGTTTTTTAGCCTAAATATACATCGGATTTTTATAAAAAAGACATTATCAAGCTGCTCTGACATTAGCACATAGCTAATGTCAGACAGCTTATAATGTCAAAACTTGATGACAGAAACCCTTTAAAGTAGATGTTATCCTATCTTTATGTAACTTTAAAGCTTTTATGTCCTGTGTGACCAAATTTACAAATGTGTCAATCTCTTTATATTGTGAGAAGGGAAGTGGATCTAAAACTGTTACCAGGCCTTAATTTCCTCTGGCTAGACTCTCCAAAGTTTCAACACACGTTCTTTCCTTATCATTAGAGTTGAGCGAACTTGTGTGTTGGGTGTTTTAAGTTCGGCTTCCAAAGTTCGGGTTCGGGTTATCCAAGCATCCTGTTATGGATTCCGCTACCACGGACCATAACGACATTTGGAACACGGGGTGAAGGACCTGGGGTGACGTCACCGTCATGTGATCAGTGCAGGGGGCGTGGCTCAGTACTGGATTGGATAAGAGGTCATAGGCTACCACCTCTTATCTAATCCAGTACTGAGCCACGCCCCCTGCACTGATCCCATGACGGTGACGTCACCCCAGGTCCTTCGTGTTGTCCAAGGTTCGGGTTTATTGAAGAATCCTCTTATGGATTCCAAATGCCGTTATGGTTCGTAGTAGCGGAATCCATAACGGGATGCTTGGATAACCCGAACCCGAACACAAGTTCGCTCAACTCAACTTATCATACATTCTTTTAATGTCATGTTCAGAATGTAGATGGAGTGCTAGTTTTTGTGCGAATAGGTTGATATCTTTGATCCACGTGAATTTATCACATTGTGGTACTGGTGAAAAAGTGAGACCTTTTGATAGTAACAAATCTTTTGCTTCCATTAATTCACATGAAAGGTTAATAATCTGTCTATCATTGCTTGGTTTTTCTATTTGTTGTAACCCCATTTTTCTCAATCCCGTAATTGGATCCCAGGATGACCTAAAAAAAGGGGGGCAATTGTTGTATTTTTCTCCCCAGGTGTATAAAGAAGAAGAGAAAATGTGTTAAAAATCTAGCCAGAGAAAATGAAAGCCTAGAAACAATTTTGATCCACCTTTTACAACTCTAAAGCCTAACTCAAAACTGACACTTCCCTTCGTGCACTATAAAGAGATTGACACATTTGTAAATTTGGTCACACAGGACATACAAGCTTTAAAATGACGGAAAGATAGAATACGATCCAATTTAACTCCACCAGGAAGAGAGGCTTTGGAAAGGCTGAGGAAAAACGACACCCTAGTGATAAAACCTAGTGATAAAGGAGGTAAAATAGTTATACAGGACAAGACTATGTTAACCCGTTAACGGCGCAGAAATGTGGAAATTGCTCAGTGACCGGGGTACGATGGTTGCTCTGCACGGCAGGCAGCCATCTTTCCGACGGGCACAGGGAACTTTTTCCGGCCCCCTGCAGCCCCCCGATCTACAGACTGACCAATCGCATCTCCGGATTCTTCATGGAGGGGGGTGGTACAGGGGTGACTGGTGCTGAACTATTTTCCAAAATGGGGTCACTTTTTGGGGGTTTCCACTGTAGGGCCACCTCAGGGTGTGTTCAAGATGGTGCTGGTCAATTATTCCAGTGAAATCTGCCTTCCAGAAGCCATTTGGTGCTCCTTTCCTTCTGACCCTTGTGGTACGCCAATATAGCAGTGTACAAGCACATATGGGGTATTGCTGTAATCAGGAGAAACGGGCAATAAATTAGAGAGTGTATTTACTCAAGTTCTCCCTTGTGAGAGTAAAAAATTTGGGCCTAAAGTCAATTTTTCTGGAAATAATTGTAATTTTTCAATTTCACAGCCAATTCCATGAATCACCTTTGAGGACAACATTCTCACTACATGTCTTTAAATATTCCTTGAAGCGTGTCATTTCCAAAATTGGGTCACTTTTTGGGGGTTTCCACTCTACGTCAGGGTGTCTTTATATGCGATATAGCTCCCAAAAGCCAATCCTGCAAAATCTGTCCTCCAAAAGCCCTATGGCGCTCCTTCCCTTTTGAACCCTGCCATGCGCTCATGCATTCCTTTTTGAGCACATGTGGAGTGTTGCCGTATTCAGGGGAAAATGGGTAACAAAATGTGGGGTGCATTTTGTCCTGTTACCCCTTGTGAAAGTGAAAAATGTGGGTGTAAAGAACCTTTTTCTGGATAAAATGTTAATTTTTCCTTTTCACAGCCAAGTGTTTCCTAATTCTATGAAACACCTGATGGCTCAAAGTGCTCACTACACACATTGAAATATTCCTTGAGGGGTGTAGTTTCCAGAATGGGGTCCCTTTTTGGGGGTTTCCATTGTAAGGCCACCTCATGGTGTCTTTATATGCGACATGGTTCCCAATTAATATTCCAGCTAAATCCGCTCTGCTAAAGCCATATGGTGCTCCTTCCACTCTGAAGCCTGCTGTGCGGCCATACATCAGTTTTTGATCACACATTGGGTGTTTCTGTAAACTCCAGATTTAGGGTAAAAGATATTGAGTTTTGTTTGGCTGTTAACCCTTGGTGTGTTGCAGAAAAAATAGAATACAATTTAAAATCTGCTAAAAAAAAGTGAAATTTAGAAATTTAATTCCCATCTTCCTTTAAAGGGTTGTCCGAGATTGCGGACCTTTGTCTAATAAGAGTGTACTGACACACACATTATTAACAAGTAGGTCCTACCTTTTAAACATATTTTCACCAGTAAATGCTGGGCTGGAAGTGAAAGTTTCCTTGTACTCAGTGACGTACCGGGTCCCTTGCAGACAGGGCCGGTGCAAGGATTTTTGCCGCCCTAGGCAAAAGAAAAGTTTGCCGCCCCCCCCCCCATGTGACATCACAATGCCCCACCCATATGATCTGCCATATTACAGGGGTTCTGCAGTTTATTTAAACTGATCGCAGGGGTCCGACACCTGGGACCCCTGCCAATCAGCTGTTTGAGAAGACAGCTGCGCTGGCAGTAGCGCCTCAGCCTTCTCGCAGTGACGTCACGATTAGTATCACTGGCCTGGGTGGGGCTAAGCTTTATTCAAGTGAACAGAGCTTAACCCCGCCAAGGCCAGTGATACTAGTCGTGACGTCACTGCGCCTGCGGTAAACAGAGAGAAGGCTGCTCCTGCAGCGCCGCTGCCTTCTCAAACAGCTGATCGGCGGGGGTCCCGGGTGTCAGACCCCGGCCGATCAGATGCTGATGATCTATCCAGAGGATAGATCATCAGTTGTAACAAACTGCAGAACCCCTTTAACTAACGCCAGTTCTCTCTCTCCCCCCCCTTGTCATTCTCTCCCCCCTCTTGTCATTCTTCACACTCCCCCCACCTGTTATTCTTCCCCCCCCCCTTGTCATTCTCTCCCCCCCCCACTTATCATTCTCTCCCCCCTCTTGTCATTCTTCAACCCCCCCCCCCCTTGTCATTCTTCACACTCGCCCCCCCCCTCTTGTCATTCCCTTTCTCCCTCTTGTCATTCTCTCTCCCTCTCCTTTGTCATTCTCTTTCCCCTCTTTTATTCTCCCCTCCCTTGTCATTCTCTTTCCCCTCTTTTATTCTCCCCCTCCCCTTGTCATTCTCTTTCCCTCTTTTTATTCTCCCCCTCTCCTTGTGATTCTCCCCTCCCTTGTCATTCTCTTTCCCTCTTTTATTCTCCCCCTCTCCTTGTCATTCTCCCCCTCCCTTGGCATTCTCTTTCCCCTCTTTTATTCTCCCCCTCTCCTTGTCATTCTCCCCCTCCCTTGTCATTCTCTTTCTCTCCCCCTTACCTCTGGTGTAGCGTGGCCGAGCTCTTTATGCTCCACGGGTACAGGAGCTTTCGTTTCCTGTACCCGAGGGGACTGACATGAAGTGCACACTGTGCAGACTGATGCTCCTGTACCCGCAGACCTTAAAGAGCTCGGCCACGCTACAATGGAGTGACAGGAGGGAGCGCTGAGCGCTTCCCTCCTGTCAGCTCCTCTCTTCATGCTGCGCCCGGGCGGTGCGCCCTCATGGACGCACCAGCCCGGGCAGTGCTGCAGCCGCCTGAGGCTCAATTCAGAGCGCTCGGGCGGCTGCAGCATGAGGCGGGGCCGGCGCTCCTAGCAGCGCCCCTTCCCAAGGGGCGCTCTACGCGGCTGCCTATTCCGCGTATAGGACGCGCCGGCCCTGCTTGCAGAGGAGCAAAGCCTCCTCTTCCGCTGCTCAGGGATCCCGGTGACGTCACTAGCAGCCTAGATAATTATGCAGAGAGGTTGGAAACTTGGTCGGCCGAGCTCGCGATAAGCGAAACTTGGCCGGCCGGCCGGCCGTCACCGGGCATGGAGCTTCAGAATGAATGGAGGCAGATCACTATGCTAGTTAGCATAGAAAACTCCTCCCATTTAAAAGACTTGCTAATAGGGCAGAAGGCATTACTTTGACCACATCATGTTTCACAGGATTAGGGAGCATTCACATGACCGTGGTGTGTTTTGCGGTCCGCAAATCGCATATCCGCAAAACACGGATACCGGCCGTGTGCGTTCCGCATTTTGTGGACCGCACATGGCCGGCGCTATATAGAGAAAGCCTATTCTTGTCTATGGCTGCGGACAAGAATAGGACATGCTTTATACTTTGTGCGGGGCCGCGGAATGGAACAACGGATGCGGACAGCACACAGTACGCTGTCCGCATCTTTTGTTGCCCGATTGAAATGAATGGGTCCGCATCCATTCTGCGAAATTGCGGAACGGACGTGGAACAGACGCGGAAGAAAAATACATTTGTGTCAATTCTCCCTTAGGCCTCATGCACACAACCGTGTGTGTTTTGCGCACACAACCGTGTGCGTTCCGCAATTTGTGGAACGGAACAGGAGGCCCATTATAGAGATGCCTATTCTTGTCCACAAAAAGGACAAGAATAGGACGTTCTCTATTTTTTTTGCGGGGCCACGGAACAGAGCAACGGATGCGGATCCGCATCTTTTGTGGCCCCATTGAAGTGAATGGGTCCGTCCCCGAGCCGCAAAATATGCGTCTCGGACGCGGACCAAAACAATGGCTGTGTGAATGAGCCCTAAGGCTACTTTCACACCTGCGTTAGTCAATAGAGGACGGATCCGTTTTCAAATGCACCACCGTTTGGCTCAGTTTCATCAGACGGACACCAAAACGCTTCAAGCAGCGTTTTGGTGTCCGCCTCCAGAACAGAATGGAGGCAAAACGAATGCATTCTGAGCGGATCCTTATCCATTCAGAATGTGTTGGGGCAAAACTGATCCGTTTTAAACCGCCTGTGAGAGCGCGTGTGAGAGATACATGTGGGAGTGTGCCCCTATAGTGTGATGCTGTCAGGTATGTTTATGGATACATGTAGGAGTGTGGCCCTTACAGTGATGCTGTCCCGTATGTTTATGGATACATGTGGAAGCGTGCCCTATAGTGTGATGCTGTCCTGTATGTTTATGGATACATGTGGGAGCGTGCCCTTATAGTGTGATGCTGTCCCGTATGTTTATGGATACATGTCGGAGTGTTCCACTATAGTGTAATGCTGTCCTGTACGCTTATGGATACATGTGGGAGTATGCTACTATAGTGTAATGCTGTCCTGTACGCTTATGGATACATGTGGGAGCGTGCCCCTATAGTGTGATGCTGTCCCATATGTTTATGGATACATGTGGGAGCATGCCCCTATAGTTTGATGCTATCAGGTATGTTTAGGGATACATGTGGGAGCCTGCCCCTATAGTGTGATGCTGTCCCGTATGTTAATGGATACATGTGGGAGCGTGCCCCTATAGTGTGATGATGTCAGGTATGTTAGTATTTTATGTTAGTTCACTGTCTGCCTCCATTGCCTCTGGGCTCTGCAAACATTGAGCACATGACATTGGCTGGAGACAGAGCTAGGAGGAGTTTATGGGTGAGGAATATAAGGCAGGAGCATGCATGTGTATGAGGGGGGCAGATCTATGGAGGAGTGGATGAAGTGCAGGAGGCATAAATATGTATGAGAGGGGCGGGGGCAGGGACAGGATGCTACACTGTAGAAACCAGGAGATGCTGTACTGGGACCCACAGTGCAGTGCGGCAGGAAGTGATGGCACAGATAAACAGATATGTAAACAATCTGTTGGGGACTGTAGGAGCCATGCTCCAGTGTGAAAGCTACCTAAAACCATCTTGGGAACATAGACTTGGCTACTAAAGGTGTGTAGGATGTTATTTCAAAAATAAGTTTGATCCCGGACAACCCCTTTAATTCTTGTGGGGCATCTAAAAGGTTAACAAAGTTTGTAAAATCAGTTTTGAATAGCTTGAGGGGTGTAGTTTCTGAAATGGGGTGATTTATGGGTGGTTTCTAATAAAACTGACTTCATAACTGAACTGGCCCTGGTAGAGAAACAAAAATTTGAAAATTTGCTAATTTTTTAAAATTTTGGGTAAATTTGGTATTTTTTTTATAAATAAAAATGAAATATTTTGACTCAATTTTACCACTGTTATGAAGTACAATATGTGACGAGAATAAAATCTTAGAATGGCTTAGATAAATAAAAGTGTTCCAAAGTTATTACCACATAAAGTGACACGTCAGATTTGGAAAAATCAGCCTGGGATTTAAGGTGAAAGGTGGCTCGGTAGTGAAGGGGTTAATATGGTTTTAAAATTACTAATTGATAGGCAAACGTACCAACTACTTCCGAATAATTCTACTTAAAGGTATTTGACAGTCTAATGAAAGGAATAAGCAATTATGTGCACAAGTTTTAAGGCCTTTTGTGATGTCATTATCTTCGTATATAAAAGATATGAAGTATTTACTTTTAAAAATCAATGATATGTCTTTCTCCCTAAATAAACTCTTGGCTCGCCTAGACATTGAGTCTCTGTACAGTAATACTGTAACACATTGGGACTAAACGCGGTCAAATACTTTCTAGACACAAAAAGCATCATCTTTCAGCAGTACAACACCTTTGTTTTATCACTTCTTGAATTTATTGGCTTCGATAAGAAACTTTTACAAAATGAGGCCCGTTGGATTTATAAACTCAACACGATGAGCCCCACGGGTTTAAATGAGGGCTTTTCCTTCTCTGCTTTTATATAATAACATGGGAGAAATTAATGATACGAATAAATACAATTAAATACAAGCAATAGTTCAAATGGCTGCAGCTCTCATCTCTACCTTTAATCCAAGAAGCACGGAAAAGAGACCAGAACTGGGCCTTAGGAAGTATCCAATGGAAAAATGGAATCCAGCTTCTTATGGAATAAAAAAGGTTCTTTATTGGCTCATCATATAAAATCCTCCAAAGTCACAGAAAATGACATCAAAGTGACGCGTTTCGGGCTACAGAATCCATCCCTTCATCAAGACATAACAAAATGTATTAAAACCATTCCTTTTATACAGCTAAGGGTCCAACCTCTTCTAATTAGCAAGGTATCCTACACCTGGAACCTAGAATGTGAGCCATTCAGGCATCAAATGTATATCTAAAAAAGCACCCACAGTGGGACGAAAACTTAGCCCCAGTTTGTTTGTTGACACTATCCCTCGGGTATGCTCCTGGCCAAAAACCACTGGTAATTATAAATGTGGAAGTAGAGAATGTATTTGCTGCCGATATATGTGCGTTACTAAGGAGGTTACGTCCACAGTGAATAATAACAGACACACTTTGAAACAATATATTTATTGTAACACAGAATTTGTTGTGTATGTTATCACATGTAAAATCTGTAAACTTCAGTGTGTTGGATGCACTATGAAAGAGTTGAAAATACGCATTAGAAAACATCTTAGTGACATCTCTTATTTTCATACTCGTAATGTATCGGCGACTTTCCACTTCACCACTGTTCATAAAGGAGACACATCTGCGTTTTGTGCACAGGGGATCGAAGTGGTGACATTGCCTATGAGAGGAGGGGACCGTAGACAAAAACTTCTCAGTAGGGAAACCTTCTGTTTTTTTTCGCTTGACACCTGTATACCAAAAGGGCTAAATAGAAAACATGATCTTACTCTGGAATACAACTAAGATGTTCCTATTATGTATATTTATGCACCACCTGTGATGCTGGATCTCCTCCCCTGGATCACTGAATGGCTCACATTCTAGGTTCCAGGTACAGGATACTTTTCTAATTAGAATGGGTTGGACCCTGTGCTGTACAAAAGGTATGATTTTAATACATTTTGTTATGTCTTGATGAAGGGCTGGATTCTGTAGCCCGAAATGCGTTACTTTGATGTCATTTTCTGTGACTTTGGTGGATTTTATATGATGAGCCAATAAAGAACTTTTTTTATTCCATAAGAAGCTGGATTCCATTTTCCCATTGAATAAATACAATTGGATTAATTTTGATATATGAAAATGAAAAGCCAAAAAAACTGCAAAAATCAACAAAAACCTATAAATATATAAAGATGAATCCAAAAAAGTGAGAGTTTATATTATAAAATGATGGACAATGATCTATTTCAAATAAATAACAAAAATGAAAAAGAAAATCATGATTACTATTATTCCTATTCCAGTGAGTACATAATAATGAAAATAATTGGAAATGATTATTATAATAAAAGATTTGAAGAATATACCTCTAATTGGATCATATGGTAAAATAATATAAAGGGCATATATATATAAAAAAAAAAAAATAGGTTGCTTGATTTATAAATTATGATTAGAATGTAAATAATAGCAAATATTAGGGTTTTAATTACCCTTGAAAAATAAAAATACTGTACTATCTTTCTTTAAAATAAAAAACTACTGTTATAAGTGCTATTATAAAGTGAATACAGGGTAGAAAGACATGCGTATTAGACAGATAAGAAAAACTAACAAAGATCTGGTACATGCGATGTAAAACAAAAAGGACCCTTATACTTCTAAGTCCTAATGCAAGTGCAAGGTAAGACAACTTATAGGCTTGAGAATACAAATGCTAGCGCTTCTTATAGGTTCAGAGACACATCAGTATGTCTCTGCTAAGTGTTTTTTCTGCTGTCAATACAGACAGGGAGAACTCCTAATGGGCAGTATAGAAGGAGGAATCGCCTCCTCTGTAAAGACACAAGAAATTGAGCGCTCATGTTAGATCCTCCTAACCCCTGAAGACGCCTCATAAGTGGAAAAACATGTCCGGTGAGCTTCCATTTTGATTTTAAAATAAGCACACTACAAGGGGGCTGTACAGCAGACGTCCCCCAAGATAGGACTGATAGCAAATATATGAGACTGAGCTAAAATTAGCAGATGGAGACAAGGTGATTTAGGAAAAGGCTTGTTAACGAATTGTTATTTATAAGCAGAGTAGAAAGCTGATAACACAGGAGAGATTTTTTTACCTGGGGTCTAGCAAGTAGTTATTTATAATAGACACTAATGTTACTAACATAAAGAATAATAACCAACATAGTGATCTATTTGTGATAAAGAAAGAAAGAGTTAATATAGCTCTTCAACATAACAGGCACTTTCTGTGTGTAATATTTACAAACAATAGAAAATGATACACTAACAATTCATTTTCTGACAACAGAGATAGCCTGAAGGATAACACATCTACTGTTCAGACCAGGGGTGCACAACCTTTTTAGGTCCGAGGGCCGCATTGTCACATAGCGCTATTTCAAGGAGCCGCAAATTTAAAAAAATGTCGATCGGCACTCATTTGCATTGGCGTATCACATTTGTAGCTGTAAGTTCGTGTCCTCCTAATCCAGATGGCGTGCCATCTGGATTAGAAGGACACGAGCCATCTGGATTAGGAGGACACGAGCTTGCAGCACAAAATGTCCCTTCTTGTCTCATGAGCACGTACTTGCAGACTTGAAAAAGGAGTATATTCACTCCGAAACACGTTGTCATCTACATCTCAATAAAAAGGAATTATCTTCAATACATTGAGATCGAGTTTTTGCACCAAGAAGTATCAAACTTTACGGACTTTTACACCCCACAGCTTTCTATTGTCCATTTAGTGTGTTGTAAATTGTATTGGAGATAGTGTTCGCTGTTTGTCAGCGTATGTCACCGTTAGGATTTAATCTGCTGCTCCATTAATATCATTAAAATCTGTTCAATTATACATAGACATACTGTGCATCAGACTCATTGTCAACAGGTAGTCTAATATATAGGCGCGTTTATATAGTTCATATGCTGCGTCATTTATAATTAATCTGTTCTGTTATACATAGACTGACTGTGCAGCAGAAATAATTTTAACAGCTGGTCTAATATATAGGCGCATGTACCTAGTTCATCTGCTGCACCATTAATACTTAATCTGTTTGGTTATACATAGACTCACTGTGCATCAGACTGATGTGTCTTGAAGCACATGACCACTGAGGCCAGTGAATGGCCGCAGAGGTGCACGGGACAATGGACAAGATATTACACTTCTGGTTAACAGGAAGCCACAAGCAGTGGGTTCATCAGCACTGAAATTGAGCTTCTCAGAAGAGGTTAATATTTTTATTTTATTTTTAAATTTTGAGTTAAGAGTGGTGGCAATGTCATTTCTTTAGCTCACCAATCTTAAAGGGGTTGTCTGACCTTGGAGCCAACAACCCCTGCAGGCCTTCCCTATCCCCCTAAACATAACAAAACACACCTGTCTGGTCCCGCTGCTGCTTCATTCTCATCTGCTGGAGGAGGTCAAATTAAATCTGCTGTAAAAAATAAATAAATCGTGATAGAAACATGATTCCTGCTGCGATCGGGCAGTGCGGCAGGCGGGCAGGAGCGCAATCCTCTGACCGCCCCTCCCCATCAATTTCAGGATGGCCGAGCTTGGCAAACAGAGTGTCAGCACATTGCTGACACTCTGCTTGTAACGGCTGACATCCGTGCAGGCACGGATGTCAGTCTTTTAACCCCTTCCATGCCGCGGTCCGTAGGGACCGCTGTATGGAAGTGTTTAAGAGGGAGGGAGCTGCTGTGGGGGGCTGCTGTGCCTGGTGCAGCCCTCGCTAGCTCCAGTCCCCAGCTTCCGCTACTCTGTTATAGCAGCGAAGGAGGGTAATTATGGCAACAGGATGCCTTCAAAAGCGTCCTGCTTGCCATGGTAACAGAACTCTGATTAGACTTTTGCTAAAGGCAAAAGTCTGATCAGACTAAGAGTCAAGTAAAAAATACAGTACAGTACATTATATAATGTACTGTACTGTATTATACAGACACCAGATCCACTGGATCTTCAAGAACCAAGTGGGTCTGGGTCAAAAAAAAATGCAAAAAAAGTGAAAAAACAAAAAACACATTTATCACTAATAAAAACCTGATCTATAAAATGGGTTTGTTACTTTCCCCGCACGGTGAAGGTCATAAAAAAAAAAAAAAACTATGATAAAATTGAAATTTTGCCCACCTCACTTCCCCAAAAAGTTTAAAAAAGTGATCAAAAAAGTTGTATCTACACCCAAATGGTACTAATCAAACTGTCACCTCGTCCCGCAAAAAATGATACCTTACCTAAGAAAATCGCCTAAAAAATAAAAAAATTATGGCTCTCAGGCTATGCAGACACTAAAACATGATTTTTTTTTATTTCAAAAATATGATTGTGTAAAACCTAAATAAATAAATAGAAGACATATTAGGTATCAACGCGTCCATACGAACCTGAACTATAAAAATAACACATGACCTAACCCCTCAGATGAACACCGCAAAAAATAAATAAAAAAAGGTGTTAAAAGCCATTTTTTGTCACCTTACATCACAAAACGTCTAATAGCAAGCGATCAAAAAGTCATATACACTCCAAAATAGTTCCTTTAAAACAGTCATCTCATCTCGCAAAAAATGATACCCTACCTAAGAAAATCGCTGAAGAATAAAAAAAATCATGGCTCTTAGGCTATGCAGACACTAAAACATTATTTTTTTTTGTTTAAAAAATTATATGATTGTGTAAAACCTAAATAAATAAATAAATAAATAAAAAGTAGACATATTATGTATCTCCGCGTCCGTAAAAACCTGAACTATAAAAATAACACATGAACTAACCCCTCAGGTAGACACCACAAAAAAAAAAAATACTGTAAAAAGCTTTTTGTCACCTAACATCACAAAAAGTGTGACAGCAAGCGAGCAAGCAAGCGAAAAAGTCATATGCACCCCAAAATAGTGCCATTAAAACATCATCTCATCCCGCAAAAAATGAGCCCCTACCTAAGACAATTGGACAAAAACTAAAACAAACTGACTCTCAGACTATGGAGATACTAAAATAGTTTTTTGTTTAACAAAGGATATTATAGTGTAAAACCTAAATAAATTTAAAAGAGTAGACATATTAGATATTGCCACGTCCGTAAGAAACTGCTCTATAAAAATAACACATGACCTAACCCCTCAGATGAACACAGTCACAAAAATAAAATAAAAACGGTCCCAAAACAGCTATTTTTTTCCAAATGTTCCATTTTAATAATTTTTTTTTCCAGTAACAAAGCAAGGGTTAACAGTCAAACAAAACTCTATATTTATTGCCCTGATTCTGTAGTTTACAGAAACACCCCTTATGTGGTCGTAAACTGCTGTTTCGCCAAACGACAGGGCATAGAATAAAGGAAACGCCATATGGTTTTTGGAAGGCAGATTTTGACGGACTGTTTTTTTTACACCATGTCCCATTTGAAGCTCCTCTGATGCTCCCCTAGAGTAGAAACTCCATATAAGTGACCCCATATAAGATACTACACCCCTCAAGGTATTCAAAACTGATTTTACTAACTTTATTAACCCTTTAGGTGTTCCTCAAGAGTTTATGGCAAATGGAGATGAAATGTCAGAATTTCTATTTTTTATTACATTGTCTCACAAAAATTTATTATAGAGCAACCAAAAATCATATGTACCCTGAAAATAATACCACCAAAACTGCCACCTTATCCAGTAGTTTCCAAAATAGGGTCACTTTTTTGGAGTTTATACTCTAGGGGTGCATCAGGGTGGCTTGAAATGGGTCATGGTGTAACTAAACCTGTCCATCAAAATTTGCCATCCAAAAACCATATGACGTTCCCTTCATTCTATGCCCCGCCGTTTGGCGATACAGCAGTTTACAACCACATATGGGGTGTTTCTGCAAACTACAGAATCAGGGCAATAAATATTGGGTTATGTTTGGCTGTTAACCTTGCTTTGTTCCTGAAAAAAATGGATTCAAATGGAAAATTTGCCAAAAAATAAAAATTCTGAAATTTTATGTCCATTTGCCATGAACTCTTGTGGAACATCTAAAGGGTTAACAACGTTTGTAAAATCAGTTTTGAATACCTTGAGGGGTGTAGTTTCTAGAATGGGGTCATTTTTGGGTGGTCTCTTTTATGTAAGCCTCACAAAGTGACTTCAGACCTGAACTGGTCCTTAAAAATTTGGTTTTTGAAATTTTCAGAAAATTTTCAAGATTTGCTTCTGAACTTCAAAGCCTTGTAACGTCCCCAAAAAATAAAAAGGCGTTCCCAAGTAGTAGACATTTGGGGAAAGTAAAGTAATAACTATTTTTGGATTTATTACTATGTATTATAGAAGTGGAGAAATTGAAACTTGAAAATTTGCACATTTTTCAAAATTTTTGGTAAATTTAGTATTTTTTTGTACAAAAAAATGAACTTTTTTGACAAAATGTTACCAGTGTCGAAGTACAATATGTGACGAAAAAACAATCTCAGAATGGCCTGGATAAGTAAAAGCGTTTTAAAGTTATCACCACATAAAGTGACACTGGTCAGATTTGTAAAAAATGGCCTGGTCCTTAAGGTGAAATAGGGCCGTGTTCTTAAGTGGTTAAGCCACAGCTGGGCTCCTTCCTCCATGGGCCTCATAGCAGCTGTGTGGTTTGCCCCATTGGAGGTATGTAAAAAGAGAAAAAAAGTGAGGGTTAATCGATTCTTGAGGAGGTTAATCCTGAAGATAGGATCAACTAGAGGCGTCAGTGGGTGGGGAGTACTAGTGGGTAGGCTGGCTATAAGAGTGTAGTGTGAACAGAATATGGATGTAGATAGCTAGAAAGGAAAGTATGAACGAAACGGGAATGGAGGATAAGGCTGCCAGTGGGGTAAAACCATGCAGATATCATTTAGCATGTGAAACACATATAGCAAAAGCTAGACCCAGGGCACAAGGACAAATTTTTAATCCCAACTAAGAGCGCTAAATCCCCTTTAAGGACTAAAAAATTAGTTAGTATTACCTTTCCAATTTAGGAAACTTGGACAAATGTATTAGTGTCAATTACAGATGCAGTGCCACAGAATCACAGAATTAAAATGCAGTGTCAAGAGGCTAAAATTAAAAGGTTAAAATCAGAAGGTGTTAACTCACTTCACAGGGGGGTGGTAGCCCTGATAAACTCAAGACACCGGGACACCAAATACCCCCCTTGCCTGGATCGGTCACACCCCGAAACGCATTGAGGCGGATTTTTACGAGTTAATAAAGAAGTTGACCAGAAGGCCCCCCCCCTCCCCCGTGAAGTGAGTGAACACCTTCTGATTTTAACTTTTTGATTTTAACCTCTTGTGGTTTAAAAAGACAGGTTCCACTCAGAACAGGCCTCACCATGGTCAACCAAAGAAGTGCTCAACATCATATCCAGAGGTTGTCTTTAGAGATGAGCGAACACCTGGATGTTCGGGTTCGAGAGGTTCGGCCGGACTTCCGGAAAATGTCCGGGTTCGTGATCCGAACTCAACCCGAACTTCATCCCGAACCCGAACCGCATAGAAGTCAATGGGGACCCAAACTTTTGGGCACTAAAAAGCCTGTAAAAGACTCCCGGAAAGGGCTAGAGGGCTGCAAAAGGCAGCAAAATGTAGGTAAATCCCCTGCAAACAAATGTAGATAGGGAAATGAATTAAAATAAAATAAAATAAATAAAAATTAACCAATATCAATTGGAGAGAGGTCCCACAGCAAGGAATCATGCTGGAGAAGGCTACTCTCATTTATTTGGGACCAGCACCCAGACAGAGGATACAGGTCCCACAGCAAGGAATCATGCCTCATATCAACCACCAACGGAGAAGGCCACTCTCATTTATTTCGGCCCAGCACCCAGACAGAGGATACAGGTCCCACAGCAAGGAATCATGCGTCATATCAACCACCACCGGAGAAGGCCACTCTCATGTATTTTGGACCAGCACCCAGACAGAGGATACAGGTCCCACATCAAGGAATAAGGCGTCATATCAACCCCCCACCGGAGAAGGCCACTTCATTTATTTTGGACCAGCACCCAGACAGAGGAGATAGGTCCCACAGCAAGGAATACAGGCCATATCAACCACCACCGGAGAAGGCCACTTCATTTATTTTGGACCAGCACCCAGACAGAGGAGAGAGGTCCCACATCAAGGAATCATGCGTCCATATCAACCCCCACCGGAGAAGGCCACTCTATTTATTTTGGACCAGCACCCAGACAGAGGATACAGGTCCCACAGCAAGGAATCATGCGTCATATCATCCACCACTGGAGAAGGCCACTTCATTTATTTGGGACCAGCACCCAGACAGAGGATACAGGTCCCACAGCAAGGAATCATGCTTCATATCAACCACCACCGGAGAAGGCCACTTCATGTATTTTGGACCAGCACCCAGACAGAGGAGAGAGGTCCCACATCAAGGAATCATGCGTCATATCAACCCCCCACCGGAGAAGGCCACTCTCATTTATTTTGGACCAGCACCCAGACAGAGGATACAGGTCCCACAGCAAGGAATCATGCCTCATATCAACCACCACCGGAGAAGGCCACTCTCATTTATTTCAGACCAGCACCCAGACAGAGGATACAGGTCCCACAGCAAGGAATCGTGCTTCATATCAACCACCACCGGAGAAGGCCACTCTCATGTATTTTGGACCAGCACCCAGACAGAGGAGAGAAGTTTTCACAGCAGAGAATCATGCATTTAGATCACCCACCACAGGAGTAGGCCACCATTTAATGGGACCCCGGCAACCAGGGGCGTAGCTAGAAATGACTGGGCCCCACAGCAAATTTTTGTATGGGACACACCCCCCCCCCCGCGCGTTTCGCTCCCCCCCTCCTCTTGTGTAAACCCCACTCCTTTGGCAAGTCACGATATAGATTTTATATATATATATATATATATACACACACACGTACGCACACATACAGTTGTGTTCAAAATTATTCAACCCCCACTGAAATTGAGTGTTTTGGCCAGTTTGACATTGATTTTGATCATTTCAGTCATCTTGTTTACAATTAAATCAAAGAGGCACTTGTAAGTCAGACAAATATAACATAACATTTATAATGAAATAACCACAAATGTCTTTTCTGTGCTCACATCATTATCAGTTTTATTCAACCCCCAAGTGACATTCAGTATTAGTACTAGTACAACATCCTTTTCCAGTTATAACAGCTTTTAAACGTGAAGCATAGCTTGACACAAGTGTCTTGCAGCGATCTACGGGTATCTTCGCCCATTCTTCATGGGCAAAAGCCTCCAGTTCAGTCACATTCTTAGGCTTGCGCGCTGCAACTGCTTTCTTTAAGTCCCACCAGAGGTTCTCAATCGGATTTAAGTCTGGTGACTGCGATGGCCACTTCAAAATGTTCCAGCCTTTAATCTGCAACCATGCTCTAATGGACTTGGAGGTATGCTTGGGATCATTGTCCTGTTGAAAGGTCCAACGTCTCCCAAGCCTCAGGTTTGTGACGGACTGCATCACATTTTCATCCAGTATCTCCTTGTACTGAAGAGAATTCATGGTACCTTGCACACGCTGAAGCTTCCCTGTACCCGTAGAAGCAAAACAGCCCCAAAGCATGATTGACCCCCCCCCCCGCCATGCTTCACAGTAGGCAAGGTGTTCTTTTCTTCATAGGCCTCCTCCAAACATAGCGTTGATCCATGGGCCCAAACAGTTCTAATTTTGTTTCATCAGTCCACAGAACACTATCCCAAAACTTTTATGGTTTGTCCACATGACTTTTGGCATACTGCAGTCGACTCTTCTTATTCTTTGGAGACAGCAAGGGGGTCTGCCTGGGAGTTCTGGCATGGAGGCCTTCATTACGCAGTGTGCGCCTTATTGTCTGAGCTGAAACTTCAGTACCCGCATCTGACAAATCTTTTTTCAGTTTCTCAGCAGTCACACGGGGACTTTTCTCCACTTTGCGCTTCAGGTAGCACACAGCAGTCGAAGTCAGCATCTTCTTTCTGACACGACCAGGTAGCGTTTCAACAGTGCCCTTTGCCTTGAATTTGCGAATGATGCTTCCTATGGTGTCTCTTGGTATGTTTAACATCTTTGCAATCTTCTTATAGCCATTGCCCTTCCTGTGAAGAGAAATCACCTCTTCTCTTGTCTTCCTGGACCATTCTCTTGACTTCACCATGTTTGTAAACACACCAGTAAATGTCTAGAAGGAGCTGAGTATCACAGTCATTTTAAATCTGCCTAATTGGTGCTTATTATGGTTGATTGCTGCTCCTTGACATCCACAGGTCTTTTCAATACCTGATCGAAAACACTTGAATGAACCTCTGTTGTTAAGAGTGGTAGTCTTTAAGGGGTTGAATAATTGTGTCAATGAAGAAATCACAAAAAAAACATTTAATACTGTATTACAAAAACAATTGATGTCATTTTAGTTGCATTTGGTTCTTTAAAAAGTCCTTGTAAGATTTCATTCTGAACACAATTACAAATGTACACTAAATTCCCTAAAACCCTTTACAGCATTGGGGGTTGAATAATTTTGAACACAACTGTATATACACACACACTAATATATATATATATTACACACACTGTCATGTAGTGTCATTGTATATTACTGTTGCGGGGGCCCTGTCAAATTCTTAACCCTCCGCCCATGCAACCCCCACACTCCTGTGACTAGTCAAAAGGTTAAGAAAAGATTCAAAGCCAGCCATATAGCCCCCCCAGCCCCCCTATGATGTGCCAGTAGCCAGCCATATAACCCCCCTATAATGTGCAAGTAGCCAGCCATATAACCCCCCCTATAATGTGCCAGTAGCCAGCCATATAGCCCCCACAGCCCCCCTATAATGTGCCATATGGCCCCCCAGCCCCCCTATAATGTGCCAGACTAGCCAGCCATATAACCCCCCTATAATGTGCCAGTAGACAATGCAGATGATAATTAATTCCCCACCCCCCCATGTAGTCCAACATTCATCATGATTGATTTTGTCCAAGTAGTCAGACATGACAACCAAAAAAACCACTAGTAGACAGAATTTACTTACTCCAGTCTGCTCAGGCTTTGTCTCCAGTCTGTGACTCTCTGATAGGCTGCGGCGCGCGGCAACTCGGCCAGCACCACCTCCCCGTCTCCAGTCCTGCCTCCCTGCCCTGCCCTGCCCGGCTGCAAGATAGGATTACAGCACTGCGCCCGCGCATGCGAGGAGGATGCGATTGCGATCATTCCGGCCCCGGAACAATGCACTGCAGAAGTGTCTAGTAACTAAAGAGCGGGGCGGGCCAAACTGTGAAGGGTTGGGTAGGGAGGGGGTCCCAGCACAGCAGACAGTCTGAGAGTGCGATTCTCAGTGTCGCACTGTCGGCAATTAGCGCAGGCTGCTGATTACCGGGGAAGCAGAGGAGAGGTCACGTGCTGCCTGGCGCCGGACCCCTTGTCAGCCCGGGCCCCGAAGCAGCTGCTTCCCCTGCTTCCCTGGTAGTTACGCCCCTGCCGGCAACCATGTCAGATGGCACAAACATCAGCTTCACATCACCCAGCACAAGAGAAGGCCACTTTGAGAGACTTTGACCCCTGCACCCAGGCGGAGGAGAGGGGTTTTCACAGCAGAGAATCAGGCATTTAGATCACCCACCACAGGAGTAGGCCACCATTTAATGGGACCCCGGCAACCATGTCAGATGGCACAAACATCAGCTTCACATCACCCAGCACAAGAGAAGGCCACTTTGAGAGACTTTGACCCCTGCACCCAGACGGAGGAGAGAGGTTTTCACAGCAGAGAATCATGCATTTAGATCACCCACCACAGGAGTAGGCCACCATTTAATGGGACCCCGGCAACCATGTCAGATGGCACAAACATCAGCTTCACATCACCCAGCACAAGAGAAGGCCACTTGAGAGACTTTGACCCCTGCACCCAGGCGGAGGAGAGGGTTTTCAAAGCAGAGAATCATGCATTAAGATCACCCACCACAGGAGTAGGCCACCATTTAATGGGACCCCGGCAACCATGTCAGATGGCACAAACATCAGCTTCACATCACCCAGCACAAGAGAAGGCCACTTTGAGAGACTTTGACCCCTGCACCCAGGCGGAGGAGAGGGGTTTTCACAGCAGAGAATCATGCATTTAGATCACCCACCACAGGAGTAGGCCACCATTTAATGGGACCCCGGCAACCATGTCAGATGGCACAAACATCAGCTTCACATCACCCAGCACAAGAGAAGGCCACTTTGAGAGACTTTACCCCTGCACCCAGACGGAGGAGAGAGGTCCCACAGCAGAGATTCAGGCATTTATATCAGCCAGCACAGGAGAAGGCTGCTTTCAGTGACTTAGGCCTTAGCACCGACACAGAGGAGACAGGTCAGATAGCACAAGCATCAGTTTCACATCAACCACAGGAGAAGGGCACTTTTAGAGACTTTGACCCCTGCACCTCAGAAAGAGAGAGAGG